>CM030007.1:170645799-171845799 GCA_017639485.1 Pluvialis apricaria | reverse complement strand
ACCCATCATTCCCTCAGTAACTTATTAATCCATGAGCTAATTTCAATCAAATACAACAGAACCAGATAAAGCTCAAAGATAAATTCCTACAAATTTAAATAGATGGCCCAGGAGAGGAGAGAGATCCGCCTGTACAGGAAAGACTGCAGTGTGATTGCCTTTACTAAATACCAGAGAATGCACATAAAAATTCACCCTTGGGGCAGAGATCTAGGAAAAAGAAGATTAAATGGGTCCCATTTCCAGTGGAAGTCCTTGGTTTTAATTATTGTGTGTATGGTAATGCCTATGAGTTTGTCATGTTACGCCCTAATATTGAAATCTCAGGCTGTTAGAATATGGTTGATGTCCTCAAGCATGGGAGTTGTAAATTTTCATTTCATCCAACCTCATAAACTCTGTGAGGGGTTTGGTGACAGGAGGATTAAGGAGAACCTTTCAGCGGAGTCCATTGGTGGCAGAAAGTCTCAGACCACAATCACGGCAAAGACCTTCCCAGATCCAGCTGGAAGCAGGTATTTCATCCTCTAAACAGAAGCCAAAGGCTGAAAGTTTGAACTACAACAACCTCTTGCATACCTGCAGAAGCCAGCATGCCTTTATTTCAGTGGAGAACTGAAATCAATCTTTTGACCATACAGCCAGTATTCAGCATGGCCCAGCAGGCACCAGCACCTCTCAGATCTTCCAACAGATAACTGCCTTTGATTTTTCTTTTTTTTTTAAATGGCTATGCATATAGCCAAATAAAAGCAATGATTCCAGGACCGTGGCTCACAGGAATCAGTGCCCACGCAATCTTCTGCCATGACTGAGGGCCACAAGGAACCACCATCACTTGGTACAAAACGGCAGGGAAAATAATGTGTGGTATGTCCACAGGACATATGCTTGCTTAGACTCGTGGCCTATACATTTGCAAATATTCTGGTCCTGCATGTTTTCAGTGTTTATATGGATGATTATTTTCAGTCACATTAAGTTCCTGACCTCAAAATCTCTTGATCACAAGCTGCTTGGGTTCATGACATGCTGCACTGGAAAAGTATCCCGTTTTTTCAAGATGTTGCTTTTAAGTATCCTATTTATAAAGGCATGAGCCTCTGGTTGGTTTTTTTTTTTTCCTAGCTCTTTAACTGTACATTTTTGACTGTCACTATCTGCTGCTCATACACTTTCAGCCAGTAGATTTTGAATTTATCCACATCTTTTTCTGAGGCTCTCTCCTTTCAGGTTAAACTCTATGGAACCCAGCTGAACACAGTTTGCTTAAAGGGTCTGTATGTAAAAACTAACTAGCAGGTAAAATTAATATCATGTTAAAAATCCACGTGACAAACCATGGAACAGACAAAGAGAAATAAAACAATTGAAGAGTGTTAAAAAGTTGCCAACCATCTGTCTTCAAAGATTAAAACTTTCCATCAATTCCCCTTTATCTCCTCAGCCAAGCTCCTCCAACAAACCCATGTTTGAGGTATTGGAGAAAACTGGCTTCTACACACAATTTAAATATGAACACACACACCTCTCCCCAACCCCAAGAAATGACACAACTTACCATATGAAAATTATTGATCAAAATAAGTATTTTATCTTAAAATACTTCATACAAGCATAGCCAATTTGTTAGCTCTTGGAAATTGTTTATAATATTCTTACAACAACTACTGTGCATATTTATGAAATGACAGCCAAGGAATCAATACAGAGATAAAGATTATGGCCATCATCTCATCTCCTGTTCAGTCCTCAATGATTTAGAAAACCTGCCACCTGGAGTTTAGATTCTAAAATGATGGTTAAGTACCTAACATTTCATAAACAGATTGTTAGTAAATTTGTGACTAGAAAAAGAAGCAAGCTATTGTAAGTGCAAAACTGTAATTCATAAGTAAGTAGTACAGCATAAGTTACAACATTGCCGAAAGCAAGAGAAGACATACATCTGGGATTTTCAAATTCCTCCCCAGCGGCTTATGAGCATGTATTTCATAGAAAATTAGGGACTTAGTTGTTCCTAAATCAAAGCCCCGTTTCATCAAAATGCCTACTAGGAATTGTCATTTCAGAAGAACATGGCCGGACAAATGAAAATTTGTGATGGAAAAACTACCTTGAAGTAGAATGTTTCAGCTATTGATACTCCTCTTGCCCCTCAAAAATATTTGCACACAAAATATGCAGAGTGCAGTTTGAATTCATGTTTTCTTCATTTTGCTGAGAAACTACAACAGAAAGTTGTCATTTCTGCAGGCAGCACCAATAAGCTTGAAGAGGCCAACAGCAGAAAACGTTTGATAAAAGATAATTTCTTGGTGCAACTAGTGATATGGAGAAATAAATGTTAGATGGTTGGGATGAGGCATCAGTGAGACTCACAGTACAGCAAGAAAAAATAATTTTAAAAGTGACGTGTAAAGGTGAAAAGTCAAAAAGGTGGAAAAGATTGGAAACTACAGAAATTCCACATTTTGTTTCAATCTTTTTAGACTTACGAAGATACAAAGTCGTAAAAACGTATGGTAAAATTTGGAAGCTTTATGAGGTACAGATTTGGGCACAAATGCATTTGCAACTGAAGGCAGGGCTGCTTCGCAGCACAGATGGGCCACTGCCATATAATGGGGGTACACGGACCTTGCCAGACAGTGCTAAGGCAGGCAGCTGCCAGTCCCTCCCTCCCTGCCACCTGTATATATAGGGCACATCTGCTCCACAATAGCCATAGGAGAGCTAAGATATCCAATTAAGAACAGCTAAAAGGCTTCTCAGACTTTTCAAAATATGAAAATCTGTATTTGTGACTGAGCTTACTATTTATGTAGGAATATACCTTAAAATAGACAATGGTTAAGTATTAAAATGACAGCACCTATCTTGCCTTCAAAAGGGTTTGACAGTTCGGACTGAACTCTCAGTATTTCATTATTTAACGTTTGGCTCCCCCTCAGCTTTATTTAACCTGGAAAAATATTCAGAGTGGTTTTAAACTGGTGTTAGTAAATCAAGATCATCCAGTGGCTTGGGCACTAGTCTAAGACTTGGGAGACTGCGTATAATTTTGTACTCAGCCCAAAACTGGTCCTCTGAGTAACATTCCCCACCTATAAAAAAGAAAATACCAATACCTCTCTATTGTGAAAATAAATTGGAATCTTGTGATGAAAAGCATTCTAGAATAGTCAAATATTACTACTAATGTAATGTAAATCGGCAATCAATTTGGTGATAACCAAATGGTTCATGAGCAGTGAAAGAAATTAAGTCTAGTTTCCCATGAAGAACATATCCCACAGCTTCACCTTTACAGAAAATCCGTCTTCTGTCTCTCCAAGGCCACTCGGGGCCCCACCACACCGCAGACAGGATGTGCTGTGGCCAGTCCAGAGCTGCACAGGAGCTCCTGAACATCAGCTTGGCGTCCTGAACTTTCCAGTAGCATAAGTGCAGATCTTTTACCTCTACTCAGTCACCAATTTTGTCAGAAAGCCAAGAAATGTAATTACCTTTGAGACATCTACACCTGTTTCCATTTAGACTTAAACTGCCCCATGGGTTCAAAAGGTATAGCAGAGGGTGGGTAGCAGAGGTGAAGGATGTTGAGAGACACAAGAGGTCACCTCAGCTTCCCTAAGGAGCCAGGCAAAACCCATAGGGTGGTTTTAGTCTATGTTTGAAGTAGTCACCAATTTTTCCTGACCCATTCCCTTCTCAATACGGAGGAAAATAACAGCTCTTCAGTTCTTCACTCAAGGTACTCAAGAGGTTGGCCAGAGCATCAGTAGTTCACCCTGCGTGTGTTAGGGTGAGCGTGTTTTCTCAGCTACTTTAGAACCAGGCTGACTCTGTGGTGATGTCTGTGACAAAGAGCTGGTGCCTGGAAGCCGGCTCCTGTGCTACAGAAAGCCTCTTTTAAGTCAGTGCAATTACTTGCATGAGTAATGAGCGTGTGTACTAACAAAGGTTGCACGGCTAGCATTAGTACCAAATCCAAGAGCTCGAAGTCATGATTTCTATCTAGTGTTTCAGAACCCGAACATGGTAGGATTTGCACAGCTCCCCCCGAGGTAACCCCAATTAAAGACAGAAATAATAGCATTATCTCTATTAACAACAAAAAATTGCTCCAGTGACTGATTTTTTTTTTCCACCCACCCCAAGACTGAATCACTGTGTGGAGTATGCCATGTAGCTTTGCTGGAGTAGCTGGAGAGACAGGCACTGGAACTAGAGAAAGCCCAGCAGCACGCAAGAGAGCTTAAGTCATAAATATGCATGAGTTCATGTGAAAAATAAACCCGATATTAATATAACCAGAATCTGAGATGGAGAAGATCTGCTGCTGAGTCATGCAGAGCACTCTTTGCCTAATGCCTCAGCTAAGAAATTATTCTGCATAAAGTTGAAAGGCTGCCACAAAACAAACACTTTCAAATTCCACCCTAAAAAGCTGTGGTGATACTATGGCCATTCTGATCCCGTTACTTCAGAGACGTTAGCTCTTGCTGGCAACTTTCCCAGGCACTTTCCAGTAAATGGCACAGAAAATGGGTAAATAGGAAGACAGGGGATTGGTGGAATTCCACTGCAGAGTAAAATTCAAATATTTTGAAGAACACATTCTTTGGGGTTACTTACCTGCTCGCTTTGGTATGTGGTAATATACATATGTAGCTTCTCTTTCTTTGGGTCTTAGACACAAATTGATTCATTTCCATCAGTCTAGGCATGTTTGATGATATTTCAAAGATTTTTCAGCAAAACGCTTAAAATGCCAAATGGAATAAGCAGGGGAGCCCTCAGCTATGCAAGTTGTAGGGGACGCCAGGAGTACTGATCATTTAAATTAGTCTTATTAGGACTCTCTTAGTTACGGTGGAAACATAAGATGGATTTTCAATGTCATATATAAAGATTTAGTAACAATAGAGTTTGGGGCATTGTTTTGATCGCCCTTCGGAATACCTACAAAAAAACTGAAGGTCTGTGAGGTTTTTTCAAACACAAATCTAACCAAACTTACTAACAAGCTTTTTGTTTTTTTTAATATATGAAGGTTCCATACAGCACTGATTCAAACACCGTCTTCTCTCTCTGAAAATTAATGCGTTATTTGTTCATGGCTTTGTATGTAAGCAGATGCAATAAACGTTGGCTTTGTTGGGAGTCATTGTGTACATGCGTTGCATCTGCAATTCAGTTAAATATTTTTAAATGCTCAGAATGGAGGCTGCTAAATAAAGAGGACAAATTTTAACTATAAAAGGAGGTTGACAGGCTTTCTTAAAACAGTAAACAAATACTCCTGTAGCTTTAGAGTAATCACACAATGCTTAATGGCATCTGTTATCATAAATGTAACCTCTCAAAGTCTTCCAGATTTGTATTTTAATGTTAGAAATTTACTGAATCTAGGATCCAAAATGCTATTTTTAAGCTGTACAGTATTGCACTGCTAAATGCCCCGCTGGCCAGCCCTTGATTTTCTTGCAGTACTGGCCAAACCTGTCTATGTAGCAATTGTAGCAATGATTTAGACACGAGGAAGAATCTTGGGAATAAGCAAAGGAGGATTACAAATCTCTCTCAGTTAGGCTTTTTTTTTCTTTTTTGAAAGTTAAAATGTTCACACTAAAAGAATAATGAGTGGGACCTTTCGTTCATCAACTTCCTTTCCTCATATACACCGGGTAAGATTTGTAATTTCATAAAACACTAGACAACGTTTGCAAACAAAAGGAAGGCTAATTTATATATGCAAAATAAGATGCCTATACCAAAGCCTAGGGCAAACAGGCATTGGGAATCAGTGAAGGAAAAGTAGTAAATGCATTTGCTGTGGGATGATGAAATGCTACATGGTTACAGGGCTCTCAGGAATCAACCCTTCAAGAGCTGAGGCTTCCCTTGCCTTTCCTTAATGCCAGCTACATGCATCACCGGGTAAACGGACAACACAATTCTAATCTGGATCAAGTGCATGTGCACCACTGTGTTCCTATTTCTTTTGAATTAACACAAGTGTGGGATATAGTGTTAAAACAGTTTTATACTTTCTGTTGACTGGAAGTTGATTGCAGGCAAAAAAAAAAAAATAAAATCCATTCTAAAGGTGGCCAGAAGAAAGTTACTGCTTTAAAACAATGCTAATACATTTTATTAGGTAGAATAAGTTTGCACCAGACCTGCAATTTTACTATTTGTGCTGGCAGCTTTTCTGATCCACCGTTAAGTACTCTGAAGCCAGATTTAGCGAGCCATGTACCCACAGATTGGCCTCTATACCTGTCTTTCCTTAGACAGTTGTTAGCTGTAATGGAAAGAGCAATGCCAGTGATTCATATGCTCAGAAAATAAGTGTTCACTCCTTATTTCCTGCTTGGCATTATAATGATACGGAAATGGCTCCTCCAAAACTGGGTATTATATATTGTAGAAGTCTATAGTATGGGCAATCGCGGCCTCAAAAAGTTTTTGAATCAAATAAGCAAGAAATAGCACCTTCTAAAGAAAAGATCTTTTTAAGATTAAAGATTACAAAACTGATTAAAACCATCCAACCTGCAAAATGTCTCAGTGGTGGTTTAACTACTTGGTTAGAATATGTGTTTAGCACACCGAAATCTCTCAATGAGTTTGCCAGGTTATTTGGATGAGCAAGAAATGGAAAATCAGGTGTACTGTTTGAAGGTGGCATATTTTATCATATTAGACATTTCTGATCAAACATAGAGATTTCCCACAGTGAATAATAAAGCCTTTTTTGGTAGGCAATTGGACAATTCTGATTCATATAAAAATCCTTCCTTTTTAAGCCTGTGTAGCATAGTCACAGACCCTGGCAGTGTAATTCCAAAAATATAAGGTTAAAAATGTCATTTGTCTTTAGGAAGGAGGCGAGGGTCCTCTGCTGCTACATCGTTTCTCAGCTGTCCAGCAACATGACGTCCACAGCCAGTTTGTACACGACATTCATTTTACAGCCCGGCCCAAGGCAGAAAAATAAATGCGCAGGCATTCAGCGTTTCATTTCAAGACATTCAAAGAAATCCCCCAATAGGTGTCCGATATTGAAGGCTGGACTCTTGGCTCCCTTGCAGACAGTGCGAGTTTTACTGCTGACCTCAGTCAGGCATTGAAATCAATATTGCAGTCTACACTAAGGAAAGAGAAGAACCATTACACATGGTTCATGGCCAGGCAGGGCTTTTCTGGTCATCCTGAGTTTTCATTGCCATTAAGGATTGGTGTCCCTGTTAGGTAGAAACACAGTTTGGGACTCTGTTGACATGGAAAGGTGGATAACATGTACATGTAGCTGTCAGAGAGGTGTGTGAGGCCACAGAAGTGGCCCTGGTTGAGTGTGGGAACAGAGCGAATCCCTCGGCTGCACAATGCAAGGGCTCCACTCTGAGGTCTCACAAGGAGACCTGTGCCTGCCTATAGACATGCATGGCATCTAGGAGAAAAAAAAATTGTATTGAGAGTCACAATCTTACACTTTAAGTATTGGGATACTAGATATGGAGCTATCTCAAGATCATTGAGGGTTTGCAACAGCCCTGAAACACAAAGGGGTTTTGTGAAGTGGTCGACAATTACTCGTAATGAGTAATTTACGGAAGTGATCCAAGAGTCTTATGTTTATAAAGGACCCATTGAGGTTTAAATACTATTTTTATGAATGTAAAAAATAACAAAGACTAAAAGGTACTCTCAAATCTGAGCAGAAATTGATGCTGAATGAGGTTACTAACCTGAAATATATTTTGAGTATTAAAGAGATTTTAAACTGAAGTTGCAGTCAGGAATTCAAATTGCAGCTTGTTATTAAAGATGTTGGTTTCCTGATGTCTGCTACCATACTTACAAAGAACAAGAGCTGGCTACTCTAACTATCTCTGCATCACGAAAACACTTACAGATGATTATAACAGGTCTGTCCATTTTTAGTTGCCAAGGGCCAGGTTATTTCCTACTGAGGCAAAACTATGTAACGGCTAGAACTTCGTACCAGTTGCTATTTGGTACTTCTCACTGAGCCTTTAGTGCAGGGGATGGCTGGAATTTGCAGCTCTACGGGTTACACTCCTCCGCACCCGCAGGGTCACCACACACAACCTGAACCCCCCTGAGAGCCTTCGGTGGCTGGGGAGGCCTCTGGGGCTTCTCTGCTTTGCTCCAGAGCTACGCCCCAGCAAGGCTCTCTCTTCATCTCTGCTCTCACCGAGTCCTCCCTTGAACCCACCAAATGCAGATTTGCTAGGATCTTTAGCGCGCCCTTCTTCCCAAATGTGTTCCCCTCTGTTCTTTCTTTGTGATACCACTGGGAGCATCTACTTCCTCCGCAGTGGTTTATGTCTTTCTCTGAGAGCTGAGCTGACACAGGGACAGATCCCAGGGGCTGTCCCCGCCATGGCAGCATGTCTCCATCAAGTGGCCACGTCCATCAAGCAACCCACCAGGGGAGTGAGACTCACAAAATAAATCCCATTTCCTTTCCATATAGCAAAGAATATTTCTAAGAGCTACAGCTGACAGCTATACTTTTTGCAGCAATGGTAGCCCAAGAAGCAAACAGCCACCCATCCAATGCCAGGCAAAGGTGCTGAAAGAAAACTGTTATCGTCTGATGGAGCAAACATGTCCCAGCAGTCCCTGCTAAAGCAGAGGATCCCACCCTTCCACCTCTACCAGCACAGCCCAAAGGGCAGATTACATGATGATTACTAGTGCCTTTTTGAAGCATGTTTTAATATACCATTTATCTGGAGATTTTTTTTGTTATTTATCCCCATTGTCCTTAGCAATTTGCATATAATTAGTAGACAACATGTATTTTTATGACTGATGTTTCACAGCAGCATATGAAAAATACTTAACTGCAACTGAGCAGTGTGCAAGTGGATCCCAATCCTACATTGAACCAGTCCTGTTTTCTGTCCTTCCCCCCCAGAGAACGGAGCTTGAGCTGCCGGAAAGGCCTGCTGATGAAAGAAGAGGTCATTAACCACTGTGGATGAACTCGGTCTCTTTGAAGAGGCCTGTTCACTGTGGACTTCAGGTGACTGAGGATATTATGCCTTCCGTCACAAAGAGCTGTGATGGTTGAACAGCACCCAACAAATCACTGAGATGTCATGTCACAAACCTCAGCTTAGCAGACAGCGTAGGCGAGGACGCATCACATTCAACATTCGGGCATCTCCTGGCAAACAGTTTTCCTCTCTCCACCCTGACCGCTCGGCATGTCAGCATTGTTTTACATCACCTTTGCTCCCAGCTACATTCAGACATGATGAACTTCTTGTAATGCATGTGTTTTTAGCATCCTTACACAATCGTTACACAAGCAATCGCTAGTTCATTGGGTGCCTTTTTTCCCCTCTTCCCCCTGCCTGCTAAGCATCTGCTCGCAGCAGAAGCTAAGTCCATTTTCCAGCAGCTAAGGAAGGCTGCGGTGGGACAGCAGAGGACCTGCTGACCAGCAACATGTCATGTAGTATCAGAACTGAAGGAGCATGTGGGAAGGTCTCCGCACAGACTGAACAAGAAGGACTATTTAGAGGAAATAACAGAAAGCATTGATAACAACAAACATGCTTCAGTTCACTGACAGAACTGTCCTTACACATCCTCCTCCATGGAGGCCCCGTAGCTTCTTTTGCATTTGTGGAGAAATTAACAAGTTGAGAGCCTGATCCAATTAAATAAGTTGGATGTAATAACAAAATTCAGCTATATTATACTCTTATAATACGCATGCATACACAGAAGGACTGATTTAAGGGGATAGTGGCTGTCTTAACTTTGGCATTCTCCACCAGTTGAAAACTTGGCCATTCGATGTTGGTAACAATCTTTCAGTCTAGTATTTTTTAATGCATTTAATACACAAGTACGTCTATCAGTATACCTGTCTACAGTTAAACAACTACAGATACATTTTTTCCCATGTCACACTGAAAACTTTTTATCTATCCACTTTGCTCTGCCTTTGGCAATTCCTAGACAACAACAGGATTTGTTTCTCACCTCAGACTCATTCACCCTCTTTCCAGGAAGCTCTCAAAAACCTTCAAATTTACTCTTATTACTTCTTTTTCCTTATTCCACTGTCCCGTTGACACACATTCCTATCCTTGTAAACCAGGATGACCTGCTGTATGTGTGTCTTGTCCAACACCCCTACAGAGCTAAAGGCAAAACAGAGAGTGGGTTTCCTCCAGCCCAGGAGCTGTTTTGCCCTATTCCCTGCTACAAGTCAATTGCCTACCAAAAATACTTCTCTTCTTTGAGCTTTGGTGGAAAGTTCAGGCCACATCCATCTGCAGAACAGGGATTCCTAGAAAGGTACACACCCAAGAAATTTATCAGTTTTCCACATTATAGCCATACTAGGAAGGTGCAGGGAATAAGATGCAGGGGGCTCCTATAACTACCAAAAAATCTACTGAAGTCTCTCTGGGCTTGCCGCAGCACACAGGCTATGAGTCACAACTCCCGAGGCTTCCAGTTAACAACTAAAAGGGAGAAATGATCGATATCATTTTTCTCAGTGAGTGATTAAGACTGCTTTTAACAATGCAGTCATGCATGCTATGTACTAAAAGGGGTGATTCATTAGTTACTTGAAAGAGAAGCATCTTCTTTTCTCGGTTCAGAAGCCAGAGGGATTAGCCAGTGCCCCGTGTGCTCGACTGATTAGCATGTAGAAAGAGAGGAAAGGAAATACTGGCTACTTTTGTCCCTATCCCCACATCTGTAGTGCTCTTCTCATTAAAGCAAGAAAGAAATGGGGGAATTTTGTATTCAGCAGCGACATTGTTTTAGTCATGCTTTGCATAAGTCTGACACCAGAGCTGGCTGCTGGCAGCTCCTGGCAGCTCCCTCCTCTGCCCTGCAGTCAGCGGCACCTGCACCCAGCCTGGAGCGTGATCTTCATGGCCTCGCAGAGCAGCCCGAATAGCAATGCCAGCTGCTCTGCACACCACTTTCTGATGTTGCCTTGGCACATACGTGGGAAATTAGTTCATCCTGATTTTTGTGGTGATTGCCTCTTCCGAAATAAAAAAGAACAGTTATAGGTAGAACTGGCAAAGGAGATGATGACAACATCATATTTTTTCTTATTTGAACCATATTGTTGCTGAAATGAAATTTATAATAACTCCTCCCAACTTTCCATCATCTTAAGTTTGCTAACGATAATCTTCCTTTTAAGATGAGGTCACCCGTATAGTAAAGAGTATGCCGCTCCCAGGCCTTTTTAGGTTTGGGCAGCTCCACACTGTAAGGCATCCTTTGCAACGCCCTGGTGGTGCAATACAGTAGTGTGATGGCATAACCACCTGGAAGGTAGCCTTGGGATTTCTTACAGTCTTCGTCCTGTGAGGAGAAATAATGTTGCCAAAGCCTCCACACAAAACATTTCCAACAAGTGGAAATTGATATTACTGTCTATTCATCACAATGCAAGTTTAATTTATGGACAAGGACAAAGCAATTCTTTTTCTGAAGAGACTGATCAAAACTGTCACATGCAAGACTTACATCTCTCTCCCTTTTTCTTAGAGCCCAAATATCAGATACAAGTATAACTTAGGTGCAACTCATTTTGCATGCTTCTAACTGCGGTCTCATGTAATAATCATTTGGACACGCTGTACTCAGAAAACTGGCAGCAATTCCAAGACTGATGTGTGTGACAGACCTCTGGCACCAGCTTAAAGATCTTCAATATCTGCAACGCTAGTATACATACAATGCCCTTGCACCCAAATATAACCACCACACTATTCCTAAGCATACTTATATCCTGGATTCTACCCGTTTCATAGAAACTCTGCATCACTCGTCCCTGGGCTAAGCCTTTGTCTCAGTGTTTCTCTCTCTGCTTTCGCTTAGTCTTTCTTTTGACCTAATCCTGGCTACCCCTTTTCACCTTTCACCTCTCTTCTCCTCTGTCACAGCTTGCCTCCTTGGCTGCCACAGCACCAGCTATTTAAGCAAAATGATTCACCTTCTTCTCCCTTACTCATGCCTCTCTTTTCCTGAAAAGGTCTGGGTGGGATGAAAGGACACCCTGACCCACGTGAAGCGTAGCAGCTCTAAGGAGTGGATAAGCAATCCCTGTCAGTCCTTCCCTCCCCAAACACATTTGAGCAATATCCTGCCCGGAACGTGGCCTACCCTCAACTCTCCTGTGCTGGTTAGTATGTATTACCAGCCTTTTGTCACCTGAATCCCTTCTTATTTCACCTTGTCGAGTGCAGAGTATGCTTCTGATAATGATGGAGTGGAAAAGTCTCTGTAGATGCCTGTCTAGCTGAGTTCCTGATAGAAAGACCACAGGGATTTTGGTTTATATTATTAATTATGTAAGAATGCTTAAAGCCTTGGCTACGTAAATTCCATACAATAAAATTCCAAACATACAACTTGAAGCAAATATGTTACTACTGAAGTAAGAAGTTCTTTGAAAAAATATTAAGAATGTTTTTGCAATTCAAAAAGATGATATTTTGGTCTAAAACAAGGATAATTTTTGTGGTTTTGAAGGTCAAAAAAATGTCTCTTAAAAACTGAACAATTGAATTGAAACATGCCCAAGGTTTCTTTTCATTAAATAGTGGAATATAGTGACCAAAAGAAGGATCTTTTGTGAAAATCTCATCTGCAGTCAAAGAATTTAAATCTCCTGAATCTCCTGAATATACGCACAGCACACACTGGACACCAAAAGAAATCATCCTCATTATATCTATGTATACAACCATTGAAGAGCAATTTATTCTATATAGAAACAGAGCATTATCAATTCCATATGTGAGGTGTTATGTAACTTACATTATTTTTTCTTTCACCATCATGCTTCAGCTTTCACCAGAAGCTTCAAAGACATATAAATCATTAGTCATCTAACTGGTGATACTATATGTACTCATGTTGTCATCTCTGGTAGGGTTTTGCTTTTCAGCTTAAGTTAACGCAATTCATTTGTGTCCTAAGTGACATAAGTATATAAACTTCATTGCAGCAAATCTCTGATAATGCTGAACACAGGGCAAGGTCAGACCTTGGGAAGGAAAAGTGAGCGCAGCGCTGAATGACTGCTAAGATTTTTTTTTTCTGTAACTCAAGCAAACTCTTGTTGCTCTTCTGACACTTCGTTGGAAATGGCTGCACCATTTTAGCTAAAATATTTCCTGCCTTCTCCCCTCAGCTCCCCACAAGAAACAGCCCGAGGCATTTCTTTAGCATTGAAAACATCTGAACAATTTATTCACATTTAAGAAAGTATGGAAGAACGGAAAACAGTATAATTTAGTGGAAAGAGCTAGACAGTCTTTTCCTGGGAGTTAATACCTGGGCTCCGCATAATGGAAAAATTGCCATTTTTCTTTATCAGTAATTCAGTGAGATTGTTACTCTGCCACTCTCTGAAAGGTCATCTATAACGGTTAATATATAACTCATTGATGTGTCAGTCCTTCCCTAAAGTGTTATTTCAGGCACTACAGGGGAATTCCCTCTGATACCTGTGCCAGAGCAAAGGTACGCTGGCAGCTGCAGTTTCACAAAGGGGAATTTCAGCTGCAGGGCCGGCTTGGGAACATCTGTCTCCCATTCCTGCCTTGCCTCCGGCTGCTTCTTCACACTCGTGCTGCTCTGCAACTGTTGTTGGGGCTGTGCTGTAAATCAGGCCACCGAGCTGATCCAAGTTACAAATAATCTTTTTTAGTTACAGGGTTGTTCTTAATACAGGTTGCTTTTCTTACCAGAAAGATGACAGAAACTGCAGTGCTGGTGCAACTGAGGAGGCAGGGCCCTGGGACAGAGAGGAGAGAAAGCAGCCGGGATAGCAGGCACTGGGGAGGAAGCACGCCTGGATTCATGGAACTGTCGGCTCAGAGGGTGTCTCTTCCACTAACAAGGGTAGAATGCAGTCAGGAGGTTGTTATCATAAACTGGCAACAAACAGAAAGTTCAAACACAAAAGGATCATGCATAGGTTTAAAAAAGACTAAGACTAGACAGGAAAAATTGCTCCCTGCGTGACTTCTGCAGAAAAAGTAGCTATATACATAGGTGTTAGAGAAGGTATATATGTATACACGCACATGCAGATGCACACATGAATACACACACATATACATATACATATTCATACACATATACACACACAAAAAATCATCTCTAAATTTAAAAGAAATGCAAAACGTGTCTCACTTCACAGTTCTTGCCATCCTTCAAAGCCCGCATGCAGCTCCGATCCCCTGGCCGGCCGGTTCACGGACGCAACAACCAGGAAAGCCTATAGAGGGAGCAGGTCGCCTTCTTTTCCTGAGTGACGGCAGTTTCCAACCTCAAGTCACGACCCCGACAGAAAGGAGAGACGAAGGCAGAGGATGAACATGTGTTAGGGAGCAGTGCCAAGGGCCCGAGCGAGTTACCCCGCAAACAGGGGGAGCAGCAGCAGCACCTGCCTCTGCGGGCAGGGGCAAGGCGGGTGCAGATCCGCATCTACCGTCTTACCCTCCTTCCCTCTTCTTCAGGTTCACACCTGAGCCCCACGAGGGGCCACGAATCTCTCCAGTGTTTTCCCCCTTCTGCAGTCGCTGGGGTGTCCTGGCACTTCAGCGCCTTGCAGGATGGAGATTTGCTTGTTTAGAAATCGAGCGGCATTTCATCTTCCAACACCTACAGCCGAAGCACTGCCTAGAAGTAAGGGAAGGATGCACTAAGAAAAGCCTGGCATTTCCTGTAGAACAAAAAGAATAACTCGAAAATGTACAACTGTATGCCACAGACAACATAAGACGAACAGTGTTAAGCAGAACCAATACTAAAATTGCCTTCAGAAGACAGAATATACAGAAATATCAAAGAGTTAGTTATTGTCAGTAGAGGCTATGTGCCTGAATTGAACATTATGTTTTTTTCTAATTTACATGTGTATACACAAAAATTTCTAAAAATCTTTAACCCATGTATTGTAGGTCCAGAAAGCTGGTAGTTATTTGCAGGACCGTAAAGCCCAGAAAACCCAGCCTAGTCAGAACTGCATTTTCTGAGCATGACACAAATATGTACCAAAAGCCTTCGCCTTACCATGTTTTTATAGTCCAGCAAAAAAACAGGATAAGATTATTTTTTTCCCTTTTTCTTTTTGAAACAGACAGAGAGCTGTGGCCAAAAAAGTTTAACAGAAACTGGATCTTATCAAACAAACCCAGATTCAGCCTTTGAGATCAAAAGACTAGCAACTGAAAAATATCTGTTTGGGAGCAATGACTTTTGTAAGATGCTTCACTGAGTAGTATATGTGTTCTCAACTTAAAAATAACAATTAAAAATGAAAAAATGGTGCAAAATACATGGCGAATACACATACGTTATTTACTATATTGTACCCATGAGTTCTCTTTGTAGAAAGACTGGCCACCAGAGTGTGCACCAGCTAACTCACATTTCTGTAAAAATCTAAGAACTTGCTTAAAGCATACAATATTTATACATTAAAATTATACTAAGAGCTCTTCCACTCACGCACTAAGGTCTAATAATACTTCAGCCTTTGTCTCCTGGGGAGCAAGAGCAGGTCTTAGGATTGCAACATAAATAGTTAAGCACGGGTCATGCAGCAGTAAGAGAAAAGGAACACTCTATGCCGTTCAATTCCCAGGCACTGCAGCATGAGGCATTAAAAAAAGATAATATTACTTTTCCTCAGCTAACCCATATAACATGTTTCATCTTTTGATACAGGTTTGCCTTTTTTTTGTCCTGCATCATTAGAGAGAGGCCATTTGAGGAATGTATTCTGCACAGTGATGTGATTCAGCAACTTTCTGGAAAACATAAATGCAGCCTTTTTTTTGGTCCACTAATGAAACACAACTGGAAATAATTTTCTTCGAATTGAGCTTAACTGGAAGCAGACGATGTACCATGTAAGCTGAAGCTCAGCGGTCTTAGATCACAATGTCATTTTTCACGGTTTTTTATATGATTGAATATGAGCTGAACATGTCCTGCTGCTCGAATCAGGCCAATGACAACAAATACATTGCTGTACGAGCTGTTGCGTTACCAAGAATGGCTCAGCAAATACATTTTCCTTTTTATTCAAATTCTAGGTAGCATTTGTCCATACCAACATGTGAGACCGCTGTTTCTGAGTATGTCCCAAGGGCATATCCACAGAAAGGTTATCCTGCAGTTCCATGAGGGCAAAGCCCCCTGTCACGACCTTGCCCCATCATAACTTTTTTTGCAGAAGGGCATTGAATGGTACTTAGTGACACCACTGTAGAAACACTATGTGATTTTGCATATTTGGTATTCTTTACCCAGAAGTGCTCCGAGTCTGGGAAATGAGATCAGGATCAGAAAGCATTTGCCCTAAGAGAAACAAAATCCGCCACCAGGGACACACAGAGTAGTCAAAAGAGTTTAGGAAGCCATAGTAGCCTGGTGCTTCGTGGGTATGTTTCCCAGCAAACCTATCCTAATAAAGAGATCCTTGCCTATTTAGCTTGATAGAGGAGTCCTATTTGGAGGCAGGCACGATGTGGTAGCCCTGGCAAGCGGTGAGTGCCGGAGCTGGGATGTGCTGTGTGTCCTGTCTTAGGGCACAGGCAGCTTTTCCTCCAAGCAACATGTGGGAGTGATGGGCAGCGTGTGTCCCACGTACCGCCGCGACCCTTCCTGCCCGGAGCCCCAGGAGAGCTGCCGTGGCAGCTCTGCAGCCGGCAGCAACCGCAGCTTGTGAGGAGTGGGTCCCACCCCCTCTGCGAACCAGTCTGAAGATGAAAAGTGCTGTGTAAGCGCCAGCCGTTATTGTTACTGGCAAAGCTGCGTGGGGACGTTTGCACACAGCGCCTGTGGGCTTGGCTAACCACTAAGCAGCGTGGAGCCTTTACTCTTAGAAGCACCAAGCAATATTCCCCAAACATACTCCCATTTCCAAAAGAAAGAGTCATTTTGACAACAAAGTCTTCCAGTGACTAAGTGGCCAGTGTGGTGCTGGCATTAAATGGCTGGCAGGATTTCTACCATAAACATTGCTATCAGCTGTATCTCAGCTATGTTCATTGTATCTCAGCTGTAAAAACTTGCTCCGGGCTGATATTTGGCAAACAAGACCCAGCAAGATAATCCTTTTTTAAACACATTATCCTATTTGAGTAATCTACAGACATGTAAATCAAGAAGTCTGCAAGCGTGGGCCCCACTGACACCTTGGCTGATTGTTCTCTGCTGATGCTATGGGCAGCAGGGGAAGCGAGCACCCCACCATCCCACAGCACTTGCTCCCGGGCTTTCCTTTTAGCTCCAGATGCCCTGAATGGCTCAGATAAAAATGCTGGGGAGGCACAGGGCAGAGCAGACAAGCTGCAGTCAGTGACGAGGCACAGAGAAGTTTCCCCAGGAGAAAAGCCCATCTCCTGGGAACGCACACACAGCAAGACACTGATCACCTTTTACACAGGTGAAGAAGAGCAGTTGCTCGAAACCCTCAGAGTCCTCCCTAGCCGTATACGGGCCCCCTTCCAGATCTTGAGTAGCCAACTTTTCCATATAAGTGCAAGAAAAATTGCACATATTTCTACTTCAGAGGAAATGTCCGCTGTTGCTTGACAGCTAGAAAACCTTCTTGGTCATAATGCCATAACACTGCTCTGGCTACACAGTCCTCTTATGTTTCGAAAGGTTTCCTGTGGACTCTACCACGTCTGACAAATGCTTTGGTGGAAAACATGTCATCCACTGGCTCTTCTGAATGCAGATTTCCAGATCTGTGCAGAATATCCCCGGGACAAATGAGCAGTTAAATGCAACAGGTCTGGGAAACTCAGCACTGAGTAGCAACTCTTTATGTATCCATGTGAAAGTATTTAGGATTTATAGTCAGAAATACTCTTTTCATTGATTTCATTATTAAAAGTCTGTTACAGCTAAGTTTTTTTTTAAAATGCTGAATCTAATTTCCAAATGCCCTGAGGGAACAACAGCCACAACAATAAAATTAGGACCACATTACTGAAGATAAAATTAGAATAACTAAGCTCAACACTATACCGGTCAAATGCAGTGTTAAAATGTATGAGGTGAAACGTTTTCTAACTATCCCAATGTTAAACTTTATTTTGTCCTTGGAATGAGCAAGGGCAGAAATTTGTGACAAGCTACCATGTTATTAAACACAACTGTGTTTTGTGCAAGTTACGTGCTAAATCAGTGTATTTTCTCAGTATAGTTCAGGCCAAAGAGGCTTAATAAGATAATTTTAATTAATTTTTAATTAAACAAGACTTTTTTTTTTTTTTTTAATGCTTTTAACCTTCCCTTCCTTCAGGATTGTGATTCAGGGAAATACTGAGAAAATAGATGGTTCACTTTTCAGTCCTGCCTACAGGAAACCGGGAGAGATATCTCAAGTGAAAGATTCTTCGGCAAGCGTGGAGAAGCCACTGCTATCACACCTACCACCTCCATGGCAAAAGCAGCAGAAGGTGACAGGTATCCACCTATCTATACCAGGGCAACCACTCAGATAGATACTTCATAGTGAAATTTCCTACCGTAGGTAGGACTCACATTTCAGAGCATACACACTACCGTGCCCTGGATTAGAGTCAGGCTTCCCTTATCACTCCTGAACAAGTATCTTCATGAGATGGACATTCTCACACTGCCTGTGCGCAGTGCACGCACAGGTTGCACATGCTGGAGAACAACAGTTTCTCCTTACAGTCACCTTGAAAAACACATTCCCTTTTTTTTTTTCAGGAGCAAAAAAAGAAATCGTGTATTTCTAAAACCAGAACTGTGTCGTAATATCCAAAACAGGAGAAGAGGGGCGGGGGGTTGTTGCAGTTTGCTCTTTCTTCTCACATTAGGTAACTCCCCCCTTCTTCCTCCTCCTCTTCCAGCCTCAAACACGTGGCTGTCATAAACTCTTTAAGGGAATATTGACAAATGCATTTACCAAACATTCTGACACTAATGAAAAAGAAACATTCAAATGAAAAAAATATAGCAGTGAAAACACTCTGTTTTGAGCATTGCTTCACATTAGTGAACAGCTCATTTGCTATTCCTGGGTATTAAGAGTTGAGCTCAGTGCTTTTGCAATAGATATTTTTAAATAAAGGTTAAAGAACATGTTTGTCTTATGTTACATACTCAAAATGTCTGTGGAAACAAACAAGTACCCTCTTCTTGTGGTACTGTCTATAGATCTTGAAACAAGCAGACAGACCAAATACACATGGGTTTCACAAACTGTTCTCCAGAAAAAAAATCTACACATATGAGCTGACTCCTTATCTACACTTCAATCAAATGAGCTTATTGTTAAAGTTTTACAAAGCAACCCAGCAGCAAGGTGAAAGATGAAGAGATTATTGAATAATAGATACGAATATTTTTAGTCAGCTCAGATGTATTCATGTATCTGAGAAAGCACCAGGAAAAAGCCCTCAGAAAGGTGCTGGCTGAATTCCAGCAAAAGCAACCCAACCGTCAGCACCCCACAAGGGCCGGGGGTTCTCTGGGGCCAGGGTGCTGGGAGCTCCCCATGGGAGGCGGTTGGGCACAGCCCAGAACAGGGCTGCCGGGGGGCACCAGGGCCCCCGAGGCAGCTCCAGCCCTGGACATTGGCCACCTCCCTGGGGATAGGGACATGGACCCATGGGTGGGCCCAGCTTGGGGGGCCCATGGCTGGGCAGGGCCTTGGGGACCTGGAGACTGTCCCTGCTGCAGCATCACGGGGGCAGGGACCAACAGCCCCAGGGGGCTATAATGGGGTTCTGGGCTGTAGGCAGGGTGGGGGGAGCCCCGGGGGGCTGGGCAGGCTCCGTCAGGGCTGGGGGTGCCCTCAGGGCCCTGACATTGTCATGCAGAGGTGCAGAATTACTAAGAAAAAAGTTTTTGGTCTTTTTGCTCCCAGAATTGATGAAGATAATATTTTTACTTCCTTTTCCCTCACAGCTTTATGAGCCCAGTAATCCTGTCCTTAAATTTGCAGCAGCTGGAACTGTAAACCTATTGCCAAGGTCATTCCTTCCCATCAGGTTTCCTACAATGTTTTTAAATGCAGGGACAACAAAGAATTTGTAATGCTCTGGAAAAGACCTTCCCCATGCACAAAAGAAGGAAACTACCAAATTGTCTGATTCCAGCGCTGTTCTGCTTCTTACCCTGCATCCTTTAACTGAGCGAGAATCATTGCTCTGTTATTATGGTCTGAAGAGACAACGATTTTTAAAAGATCTTTTCACTGCCTGAGCCAGCCCTCTCCCTGTTGTCTTTCCCTTTTAATGAAGATCACAGGGCGGCTGGCATCTTTGATCTCACCACAGAGCCTCTGAAGAAGTGGAGGTATAATAACATCATTCACTTAAAAGCTAGGGAGATACTGACTCTAACTGCATCTACTGAAATAAAGTACCAGTGAATAATGAAGAGTCACTCTGATATTCAGAACTTCATTCATTAAAAAACATTTCTGAAAGGAACTGGTTCATGTGTCCCTGGGAACGCTAATACAAGAAGTGCCATGCTAAATCAGACTTGGCATTCAGTCTAGAATCAAAGTACTTGCACATAGTCCATCCTCCCGCAACACTGACTACAGAGCAGAAAAGTCCTTATCTTACCTCATGTGCAACTATGAGACTATATACAATAGTGGGGTAGAAAATCTTTTGAAAGATTTTATCTCAGTAGTATGCAAGAAGCGCAGTTCCTCATAATGTAATGGTATGACATCCCCAAAAAATACTGTACCATGTGAAAAGACCCAAACTTTGGTCTTTTGGGGCAGGGACAGCCATAAATCTGCAGAACCATGGAGCTCAGCACTGCCTAATTTATCTTAATTCTCTGACAGAAAATTTTTGGTGAACTCCTTGCTGCCCTAGCCAGACTGCTAAAGGCAGCTGAGCTAACACGTTCAAAATTAGCTCGAATGTGTCTAAGTTATACCTTGGCTCCTGGAGAAAAAGAGCGGATACAAACTGGTGCTTGAGACTGCAGCAGAGACAGCCCAGCATTTTTGGACTTCTGTCCAGGAAAGCGTTTCAGCACCCATGTAGCTGTAAGGCTCTGAATAGACTTGGCAACTGCATTAGCTTAATAATGGTGAAGCATGTTGTGAGCTCCCTTCTGGACCGGGAATTATCTCTGAAGGGTTTTACAAAATGCAGTAGAGTCTCACAAAGCAGAAAACAACAGTTATTCAATTTCTCTCCTCTCCACCTGGATACATTGGAACCAGGATGTTTTGGCATAAAACCCAGGCACATTAAAGCAAATGCCAAAGGCCATCAAAGGCCCAGCAAAGTCAGTTTTGGGGGATATGGGCAGGTACAGACAGGGCCCTTTTCCCAAGGCCAGGCAAGCCCAAGTGCCAAGTGACAGAAGTCAGGGTGAATGCTGGCAACATGGGACAGGGAGCACACATGTTTCTGTGAGGACTTGGCCAGGCTATTGTGCCATTGCAGTGTGCAGGGCCCAGAAGGCTGCTGCAAGCAGCACAGCTTAGTAAGAAAACAGTGGTAAATAAATCTATGCATTACATTCTCCTTCTGGTGACAATCCTTTTCAAAAGAAACCCACATCAAGCACCTTCAAGAGAAGAAAACCACATAAGAACCCCTCACAGAATCCCAGCCTGTACCATGCACACACACAAACACACAGAGACCAGCGTATTTATCCAAAACAATCTCACAAAGGATCTCGCTTCAGATCTTGCAGATCACATGGAGGTGGAGGGTCATCCACATGCAGACCCGCTGCTTTTGCAGCTGTTTGGATCCACCATCTGCATCTTCCACTTCCCAGCTCCCTCAAAGTGAAGTTTCAGAGTGACAGAAATACTGAAAATCTCCCTGCCTGCAGATTGAATCATTTGGAAATGGCTGTGTTAGCTGATCTTCCCCCCTGTAATTGCACCATTTGACATTTGAAGCTGTGTTTTCATTTCTGGGGAATAATGCACATGCCTCAACTCCCTTCTCAGATGTGTCATCCCACTGCTCTTCCTTTCTTCTTTAAGCTACAGTTTGGTATTCTTTTAAGTGGACATGATTGCCCACAAAGTAGTCCCCACTTTCTCCCACTCCCACATCTTCTCCCAGATAATCTGTTGTACTCTGCCATCCTAAATATTTGTGTGGCTACATGGTGAACCAGATCAGAGAACTGATCCAGCTGAAAAACAGCCCCTGGGAAAAAAATATGCAATTTTTCCAATATAGTTCCCACAAGGTCATACAAATGCTTGTGCTGCAATTGTGAGGAGGTTTCTGTAGGGACAGGAATGACTGACTGAAAGAAGGAAGGGGGAACAGTGGTTTGGCATTTGCTTTCACCAATATTCATCCTCAGCAAGCACACAGAAACCCCTGTTTTGGGGATTAAACAGGCACAGAACTACTGAAGGTTCCCCCTGAAAGCCCAGGGAAAAGCACTTTGCATGGCAATATCTAATTCTTGCCTGCATTTGAGGCCAAGTCCATCACCTCCAAGACAGTGCCCTTACACCTGGAAAAGAGTTTTCTTCTATCAACAACATGCTCAGGGATCCTTTGGAGTCAACTGCTAGCACTTCAGAGGCAAACAGCCTGTTTCTCCTTCTCTCACTTTCTCTGTGTTTGAGGACTGATGAGACGGAATACTGCCTGGTTACCTATTCCACAGCTCTACATTGTAAATGGGAGGAAAAAGTCTGGAAGCATTACCATTTGACTGCATTTTATCAAAAAGCCTTTTGAAAACAGCTCACCTCTCCATTTAACTGTTTCTAATAAACTAAGCCTAAAACTAGACCCAGAAAGTCCTGACACAAATTCCCTCAATTTCACTTCTTTTTGTCCCATTTTCTTTCTTCATAATAAAGTGACAGTTCCACTGCCAATATTTCTCAGGATACATGTGATAATCTTTTGTGAGACACTTGAAAATTGCAGTTAAATGCAAGCTTGCTGCTGAATAAAGCTGTACAGAATACAAAAATGTCCTTCCCTTGCCTCCTCCACTTAAAAAAAGAGTCAAGAATTACTGTTTTCTCCCCACTGGTTTGTGGTGCGAGATAGTGAGGATATGAAACTAGCTGATCCCATGAGTGGGAGGACTGACTATAGGGAGAACTCTTCTTTTATCATTTCCAGCAACTGTACAATTAACTTAAATTGTGGCTATCTTTTCGCCAGTGGGCTTAATGTATTCAGACTAAGGATAGAGTCTAAGTGAACATTACAATTTCCTGAAGAGATTGCAAACCAGCAGTCTTCCCTGAAATCGTATACCATCACTTACCCTTCACTAAACTAGAAACACGAAGGCTGTATGTTATCATATGCTTCATATGCTCCACGCAGTGTCTGTGCCACGGCAAGACTGGGGACAGAGCTCTGACACATACATTGATGAACACATTTAGCTTGAGGCAGTTTATCCAGTAAAGATTGGGGGAAACTGTGCACAAAGATAACAGGAAGGGACTTATCCTGGTCATCTCTACTATTTGGGTAGCTCTGCTAATTTTGGAGAAAGCCGAGCGGGACGGCTATGCAACAAACAGGCGAGCATTTTTAGACATTAAATGGGTTTGAACTCTAGGGACCCTAGAGAATGTAAAATCTACAGCTGGGCAGTGACTGCGTAAAGAAGTCAGAGACCTGTTTTTAACATATCCTTGGGAAAGCCAGCAAGAAGAACTGCCTTTGATTTTTTCCTCCAATTCAACTGCCAGTTTCCCCAATTTCATTCTGTCTCTACTTCCGGCTGTAATAGTGTGGCTGTTGGAGCTGTGATGGTCTCAGGACATAACCAAGGCAATATTTGAAAGGACAGGTCCCATTTTTTATTAAATTGTGTGTTTGGAGGGGAAAAACAGAGAGATTTTCAGGTACACAAGACCATCTCCATGTCACTGAAAGGTCAGTGTGCTTGGAAGTATGTCCGAGCTTTTTCTAGGCATATCTGTAGAGTGAAAGAGATGACACCTCCCTTAAATACCCCTCTCCTCGATCTGATGCTCAGCTCTCTCTCTCCCCAGTAAAGCTTCCTTTAACCCCACCTCCAGCCTGACAGCACTCCCAGTCTTGTCTGGGCCCACTGAAATTTCATACATTCATTTCCACCTTTCTTCCAATTCTTCTCACCCTGCCCCACCACCTCCTTAAGGCTTCACTGCGCAGATCTTCTGGATCCCCCACTCTTATTACACCGAAGCCCCTTTGACAGACCCCTGTCAGGCACGAGCAGTTCCACAAAACTTTGTCTTCTGCAAGGCAAAGCCACCAGAGAGATTCCTGTCCAGCCAGAACCGCTTTCTCTGCAGCCATCAGGAGTAAAAATAACCCTCAGAAATAAAGTTCCTTTCAGCTTTGATCATTTCAGTGATAGGGTTCAATCGGCTGCCTGGCACACAGTCACGGAGGCAGAGCCAGAGGGATGAAGCGGGGATGGGAACGACAGGCTGAGCATAGGGTGAATGAGGGAAGTGGTGGGTTGAGGCCGAGAACCGCTTAGGGTGTCTGCGCCCTGCGGAGAACGCCAGTCGGTCAGAAAGGAGCTTGCTCGGTAGCAAGGAAGCAGCCAGAATACAAAAGCCGGTATTTTTCTCTGTGGTACATAATAACACGTCATTTTGTGAGCTTTGTCCACAGCTGCTGTGTAGAAAATGCAGGAACATTTTGCAATGTTTTTAACGTTGTTGTGTCACGGCGTTCTCCAGTTCTGCATGAGTGGTTAAAAGGGACAAGAACAGGTTAGAACCCCGTTGAGCAAGGGGAAAAGAAAGGCAAGGGAAGGAAAATTCTCAAGCAGTTGCCTCAGTGGGCCGTGAAGAACTGAAGGGGGCAGCAGCCTGCAGACACACACAGGTTGGCAGCACAGCGGGGACCCATGGGACACTATGGTTCTGCAACTGATGTGGAGACTGAAGAAAGCCCCTCGAAAGAAGGGTGCTGGGGGGAGAAGGAAGAATTTCTAGCAATGCTCTGCAGAGCAGCGAACCTCCCCATATTCAAGCTTGGCTAAGGGCTGTGGTGGAGAGTAGGAATGCCTTAGACAGATAGGACGAAAGGAGAAAAATAATGCCCTAGCCTTCTGCCTAGAGCAGACCGTATGGACATTTGAGCTGCCGATGAATCAACATGAATCAGCCCTATGATACCACAGACCGTAACCATGATGCAAACCGAGGTGATGCAGCAGCTGACTCAGAGGCACCTTGCACGTCCAGGGTGAGGCACAGAGCCGGGGACAGCAAGCTGTCAGCCATCCCCAAATAAACTCATAAAGCCTGGGCAACAGGCCCAAGGGATTTTGCCCTCTCTAGTTCAAATAACCAATACGTATCATGCCAACCTGTAATATGCAAAGGCTCACTGACTTCCTTTAAAAGAGCAAGTCCTCTTTCAGGATTGATTTGTCTCGCCAGGGAGGTCACTGACATCAAGTAAAGGTGCTGTGACTACAGCCTGGCTCACCGCACTTAAAGGAGACAGGGACTGGTGGGGACATAGGATCTTCTCTGAGGACTGGCCAAAGGGTAGCCAGGGACATGTGTAAAGACTTCTGTCACTAGCAAGAGCTGCTTGAAAAGACATAAACAGAAATCTAAGAGACTATGCAATAGTCTATGCTGAGCCTTTAAAAAGCAGCTCTGAGCCAGGGATGCTGTGTGAACCTGACCACAGACATCCAGCAGCAGAGCCACGAAAGGCAGCAAACCACGCAGCAAAATAATAAAGAACACATTGTATTTGAGTGGCATCAGTTTCCCAGTCCAGTCCCTCACCTGGTGGTATGAACAGCTGTGTTGGCATGGAGAAAAGGGCCATCTGGCTTGAGATCTCAGCTGGGATCAGATCTGCTACCAGGGAATTTCCCTTGAGGCTATGTCCCCGAGCTGTCCAAGAAGTCTTGACCCTCCGCTATACTTCTCTGAAGTACAGTTTCTCTAAAATACCCCTCACATGCTGCAGATAATAACTTGCTGTTGGCTCGTAAGGAATGCAACTTACATGCCTCTCCCTGTGTCATATGCAACGCTTGCAGGCATGCAAGAAACGCAGACAGAGCTGTCACAAGAAGATTTGGGAGCATACCTCTCCCAGACCTTCCTACTGTGGTGCTTCTTCCTGCCTTTCACACTCTTACTCGTTGCCACCAGGGACCTGCAGGCCCTGTGTCTGGGCAGCAACAGCTGCTAGCATGCCCTTACACATCACCTTGGCTGTATGCTCCCCAAGTTGTGATACCCTTCACAAAGTCCCTGTGTGGCTGATGTCCCCCTTGTCCTGGCTCTGGCCATGGCTCTGCATGTTGGTATGCTTCTTCCTCACCACAAGCCCCTCTCTTCAGTACGGATCAGATCCAGATAGATCTAAACATGTTCACATTAGTAATAGGATGAGGCTCTCAGAACCCCGTGTTAAACCTGGATGCAAGTGAGGCTTGTAGTAAACCAGGGATGAGATTCACCTCACTGAAACTTTTGGTGCCTTTAATGTAAACATTAAAAACTGAGCTAGTTGTCTAGACAACCTTTTTACTGTAGTGGGGAAGCACTTCTGGAGTACAACTCATCTGAATTAATTTATATATCTACCTTAGAATGGGATGACTCATGTATTGCAAAGTATTTATTCCTCATGACTGAATCGATTAATGAATCCCATTCTAGATGCCAAACAAGTAGAGCTGTATTTGTTTGCATCATTTCTTACAAATACCCACTTGGATACATTTATATCAGTTTGGAACTGATTTATTCCAGCTTCATTTGGATAGTTGGAGTCGACTCTCACTTAAACATAGCAAAACTTTAGAATTAGGTCTCCCACCTATACTTTCATGCATACCAAAAAGAATTTTATTTTTTTTTAATTGAAATTGTACAGGCTGCTGAAAAAGTGAGCTACATCACTCTGAGCACTGGACACAGGGCTCCTCTTCGGCCTTGGACATCTTTGTGCAGTACACTGTGGTCTTTTTGAACATCATCTCATTGGAAAGTAGCAGGGGCTGACAGAGCTAGAATACCAGGGGGGACACCTCAGATGGGTGGGAGATGTGGACTTCAGCACCTTCTTTGACATCTGCATTACAGCAGCTAGAGTGGGGGCTACCTTGTCTTTCACTCCCTCTGCATTTTGCACATGAGGCTGGGCACCTGGAAAGGAATGTGGCTCTCAACACGAGCATCCTGGCAGGGAAGAGGGAAACAGAGGTATATATTCAACATAGCTGTGCAATCTACTACCAACACACAGTGGTCCTGATCCTGACAAATGATAGATGGCTTTCAGGGGTAGCCCTGCACCACAGAAGGCACTGCCTGCTTTGTCATGAGCTGTGGAAGAACAGACTCAGTAATGTGGGTATCACAGAGAGTTCGACAGTGGTGCAGCTACAGGGTTGTCTAGTGTTTCTACCTAGACATCATCCCTTCAACTTTCACATCATTTACAATTAAGCTGTAACAAATCAAAACACAACAGTCTACGCAGTGCCACGTTTGCAATTCTTATTTAGGACAAAGCAGAAAAAAATAAAGAAAAGTTGCGATAGTGTTCTTCTTACTAAATAAAAATTGGATGGATTTGATCTGACTTTTACTATGTTGAGCATAGCAAATGGTCAGAGGGCCTCTGTCTCTGTTGGACAGTATTGATCTTAGCTTTGTATCTGTGCTCTTGAAGAAATATGTGCAACAGCATGACAGAGTCAAAGGATGCCTGAAACAGGATATAAGTTTGAATCATAGAACCACAGAATAATTGAGGTTGGAAGGGACCTCTGGAGCTCACCTAGTTCAATGCCCTGCTTAAAGCAAGTCCATTGTCAACACTGTCAGGTCACTTGATCAGGTTTGCCCTTGCTTTCAGAGCACTTCCCTGGGACTGAGGCTTTAGCAGCAATGATGCTTTTGCTAGCTGAAGCCATTCCTACTTCACCTCCAAACCTGGTTCTCGCAGTGCCCTCCTAGCACAAACATTTATGTAGTCTCCTAAGGAAGTGATTCAGCTGAAATATAATCTGTACGTCTAATATAATAATCATTCTCTTAGCTGGAATGGTTCGCTAGTTCAACTTACTCTGCAGTCTTACTCACAACTGTGCTAGCATGGTGAAGGGAGAGCCAGACAATGACAAGGAGCCAAGAGGAGGAAGGGAAAGGAGGAGGAAAGAGTGAGGAAAATGCCTGCCTGAGCCAGAGCTGCAGATTAATGAATTCTGTGCCAAGCTCAACCCTCAGAAAAGCAAGATTCAATTCCTGTTCAAGCCCCTTCACAACTACAATTTCCTCTTCTGTACAAGGGGGAGGTGGCTGACCACAGAGGACTTGCAGATGAAAGATGAAAGGCATCACAGGTATTGTTTATTGACTATTTTCACACACACTGAACTTATTGGGAAAACTCTACCAAATATGTAGCAACCAGGTGAATCTGTACATCTGTTCTAGAAAGGAGAAGCAAGCATAAAGCTGGCCTGTACAGAAGTATAAAAGAAATAAAATTTTCCAACTGCAATAGCCAGACTGGCTGAGCTACAGAACCTGGGGTGTCTCCACCCAACATCTTGTGGAAAGGCACTTTCTTCAGCATTAGATCAAGCCTGAACAAAGCTGGAATGAACTCACCTACCTTGGCTCCAGCTTTCCCATTTTCACAGTATTTCCATATTTGTCAAAAGGATTCAAAATGTTATTCAAAATAACTGACAAGGAGAGCAACCACTGACCAAAATAATCTGAGTAAATTCCAGAGTAGTACTACATTGCTACCGATGTGCTGAAAATTCAGGCAATTGATCCTCATTAGTGCTACTGCCAACATGCAAAAAAGACCTGATTCATCCCAGGTAGCAGTAGGTATTCAATGCAGATATCTGAGTTGGAAGCCAGATCACACTAGTCTGTCTGTGTAGTCCATGAAGAGTAACAAGCACCCCCCGAAGACAATTCATCCCGACATCTAACTTATCATTTCTGTATAAGCCCATCAGAGGTCAAGACTGCCCTGCAAGCGCTACTCAAACCCTCATGCTCATCACCGACCAGCGAGAGGCTAGACGTGCTGCCCTGTCACTTCTGAGTCCAATCTCAGTCTCTCATTTCTACTGGCCAGAGTTCAAAATGCAATTTGAAAGCCAAATACAGATTGAACTAAAACTTGAGTTGCCAGAAACTATGCTTACGAAAATCAACCCGATACTGAAGCTTGAGCATATTTTTAAAACTACATGATTGATACTGATCTGCCCAGATTTAAAGATAACACTCCTAACCAGAGTATAATATTCCCGTACAGATTCAGCAGAAGCTGAGATCTCCAACTACTCCTGACTCTCATTGTTACCCCGACTTTAACATTAAATGTATAAGGGACTTCCAGTCCTACCAAATGTGGAAGTAGGAAAAAGCTCCTGGCTCCTAACTGTCAAAATTCCTAATTCATTTCAGCACATGTACCACATAAGTAGTACAGAAAAGCTGCCTTAACAGCAAGGAGTGGCTTTAAGTAGAACCCTGCACCAAACCTTTAGCCTCTGCCTACAGCTATATCACTGATTACAGGTTCAAACTGAAGGGTGACGAGGAGAGCCACAGCCCACAGATCAAAGATATCTAAGTACATAATAGACACAATACGCACGTTGTGTACAGACTGACATAAACCAAACTCTGTACTGACAGGATTTCTCACAGTTAATATCAAGAGCACAGTTGAGCTCCTTTTTAAATAGAATACGGTATTTAAAATTAATATGTTCTCTTCCTAAAGTATTAAGAGTAACTTAATTTTCTAGGATTGATTCTATGGACAAGACCTGTATAATTAAGGAAAGGGAAAATGTCCTAATTCTACTTCCCTGCTAAATCCCATCCTGCAAATTACTGCCTTATTCAGAAAGCCAAACTCACCCTGCTAATTATAAATTCTTCTCCCCCAATTAGGTAATGGAAATAATAACAAATGACTTAAGTAACTAATCACAGCTAAATAGCACAGCTTGTATTGTGGATACCAAGTATTCCATGCTGCAAACATACTCATGGAATATGAACACGGGAAGCGCAGTCTGTCTGCACAAACTCCACAAGGGGAAGCGGTTACGTTCACTGAGCGAAATGCAGCCAATAAAAAAATTATTTGGGACTAATATGAAATGCAATTAATATGTCATCATTCAGAATCTTTCACCTCCAGTGTGTTACTTTATTTTCAAGATGCTACATAAGCTGTTTTCTGCCTTTGTAGCATGCTACTAAAAGATTTTACAAGTGGGTAGTTAAAGAGATCTCAGCAAGACCTGTGAGTAGAGTATTTCCATCTGACTTACTCTAAATGCATGCAAAGTGAAAGACCAGACTGAAAGCTGATTACACTGCTTTTAAACATGTCCCTGAGTGTCACGTACAGTCTGCACAGTGACTTTTAAGTGTCACATGATCATTATGTAGAAATCTTTGGTGCATGATAGCTTGAGGCTTTCAAAAGGCATAATATATTTTCACATTACCAAACCTGACTACAAAGAAAAATGTAATAAAAACTCCAATTAGAAGCACTCCTGGATATGAATGTGCTGAATATAGTTTTGCACCTTGAAATCCAAGTGCTAGCACATCTAGCTTCGAAATCAGAAGACTCTGGCAGCTAACTAGTCAGACTACAGCAGGCCAGCAACAAATGGAAGGCAACTTCCATTTTACTCCCTAGCTAGCAGATTATTTGCAATAGTTCATGGATAAAAGGACAGAAGAAGGATACCAACCCTCTGCCTTTGCAGTGCAGTATTAAAATAACCATGTATGCTCGTAAGTAGAAGTACAGTTATCATATAAGAGCAGAAATAAAGAGGGAGGAAGAAAGATTAGTTGCACATTCTCGTAAGGAGGAATGGGCAATGGTTCAGACGTTCACCTCTGGTTTGTGACACCTGACTCCAGTTCCTTGCCATGCCTCAGCTAATCTGTGTAGCGCTGCGAGACCCACCGATTGTCTCTGTGCCTTCTCCTGTACAACGGCAATAGCAGACCGCCATTACTCCACTGGCATGGTGTAAGGAAGTCTGGTGAGAGACAGAGACAGGTGCTGAGATGCTATGAGTACAGCCAGATGTGTAGCAGGGGAGATTTAACAGCTGGTTGCCTTAGGATGCAATGGTCCTCTCCTCCACTTTCTTTCTCCCTCTTCCTTGCCTGTATCCCCATTCCCAATCACACAGCTTCAGCTCCTCTCTTGTGTAACTTCTGATGCTCTGTCTGTACAATAAAGCCAATTCAACTTACTAAGCAGCGAAAAGCTATACTTTGTTTTCGGTTTGGGGTTATTTTAGTGCTGCTAAGTTGAGTCAGATCACTGTACAGTCAGATGAGTCCTAGAGACCGTGGACAGGACAGCCAGAACTATGCAGCCTGAAGAGGGAGGAACAGAGCAGGGGAGAGCAGCAGGATCTCCCCTCTTTAGCGTCACTAGACTGGGAGCTATAGCATGTAACCGCCCTCGACTGATGGGCGCCGTAGGCAGCAGTGCACAGGTAGAGAGAAAAGCAGCAGCTCTTTATCGCAAGGAGTGGTGATCAAGGCCTGATCCAGCACAGACACAAGAGACTCCAAGAGATTGACAAAGAGGTCACCAACAGTATAATGGAGCTGGAGATTGATATTACTTTTTTTAAAAAGAGACTGAAACTGTAGCAGCCCAAAAATATAGGTAGGGAAGTTTACTGCCAGCTAAGAACAATACATAGTCCCTCTCCCCTAACACAGAAGTTATTAAGTCTTGGTTTCAAATGACTGCACAATGCTACCCCACTAAATTTGATACTGTTATTCAGTTTGCTTGCAAATAATACCATTTTCCTAAACTATTTTGCTTTCATAACATGCTTCAAGGACAGACTGTGCATTTGAATAAGGGGCTCCCAAGTGGTCATCTTCAGCAAGACAAAGCTTTGGGTCTGCAGCAAAACATAGTAAAGACATTATTTGTTGACTGGATGCCCTTGCTTCCAGTGGGGCCCAACAGAATATCCTGGGGCGCATTAAGAATTGTTGTTAGCTTTGGACTAGTGTTCTGCCAAATTATAATCACCGTGTTATAACGAATGTGTAGCAGTTATGTGATTTGGTGTGCTCGTTCCCCTTCCAGAATGGCAGAGCAACAGCACATACTGCTCTTATATCGTACTGCTGTGAAAGCTAAGGCTGCCATCATTTGATGCACAGAGGCTTTCTAAATCTGAAGTATACCATGCACCTTGCTGTGAGGGACTGAGAATATATTCCCCATCACCACTGACTCTGTCCATAAGAGGGCAGTGATAGGCATCTACAACAGATCCACCATCCCCCTGAGTCTTGAGATAAAACCTGGGTAAACACAGTTGAAAGCACTCCCACTTCTGCAGAAAACAGCAAGGACGTGCATGAGCCTGTTGGCATCACTCCTGCCCACCTTCCCCTTGCCAGCCCGAGTGACTAAGCTTTCATTTAAAGCAGCATCCCTCGGGAGCCACTGTCAGCGCACATATGGAGCACAGCCCGTGCTCATGACTCTGGCTCTGCAGCCAGGTGTCCTAATTGCTCTGCTACCAGGCCCCTATGGGCTGACATAGATTACATTATTAATGGCTGGCTATAGCTGTTAGAAGCTGTGAACCAGGTTTATTAAATGGAGAAATGCACCACCTTGAAGAAGAATGTATACTTTACTTCTCACAGTACCTTCCCTGCAGTATTTATCCCCAACTGTGGTGGTGAATTACATTGCGTGAAGAAGGCAATCAGATCATAAAACCTGTAAATATTCCTACCCAGTGTGATTAACAGAGGAAGGAAGTTGCAACTGCTCATGTCTGCTATACACATTTTTCCAGATGCTCAGAAAGAATGGTGATTATACTGTGTTTTCTCATTTTAAAAAGATAAATAAGAATATCGTCTGCCAAGCTTCAAGAGTAGATCAACCAGCCTTTCATTCTCGGGAGAATTCCAAAATATCAATATTCAAAGGGCAGAGAGCACACCTAGCAATATGTGCTGCAAAGCTCCCAGTACACTAGAAGTGCAATAAATAAATGATCATAACAATAAAGCTGTCTTGCATGTAAACAACGGTTCACCTTGATGTTTAAATTTAGTAAGCACTATTTCCCACTGTACATAAGTTTTGATTCGCCTACAATAAGGCCAAATCATGAAGTGTTGTTCTGATGATCACAACATAATGGTGCAAGGAATGGGATGTGAAAAATAGGTAAGGACAATTTAGGAGAATGAAAGAAATAAAAATATACTCCTGGGAAATGAAACCAACAGAAAGTAAGTGTCTCCATGATATTTCAGAAGATACTTGAGGCAATTTATTACTTGTTTAAAAATTCATATAGAAAGGATAATGGGCATCACCCAATTTTAGGTACCTCCCAAGCAAGCAATTCTCACAATATCCAGCACAGCGGCAGAGGTTCCTTCGCTGGCTGATCAGGACTCTCAACTCAGGTGTTTTCAGTTGCGCTGTCTAGGAGTCTTGCTCTCTGCTACCTACAGAGGAAGCCTAGGCAGCCTGAGGCCACAGGATTCAATGGCTGGGCCGGCTAAGACATCATGAATGCCTATCTTAAGTAACTAATGCTGGGGAAATGTGCCTTCCCTCCCATGTCTGATACTGCATCAATCTGACAGTCTTCGTATTATTCACACATTATTTCTCAAATAAAAAGTTTTGAAATTAACTCAGTTACTTTTCTTTGGGGTTGTTTGGGTATTTTTGTTGTCTGAAGATCAATGTAACTTACAAATACCCAGTGCAGAAAGCAGCCTAGTAATATGAGAGGCAGGATGAAATACATCTTTTAAGGGTAGTTACATTTTTTCCTGACGCAGCAGCCTACAGGATTTTAGGCTTTCACTGCCTCCCATCAGGCAACTTAAGAAACTTCAAACACTTTCCAGAGAAAGGAAGACAAAATGTGATGACATTTTTTAAGAGCTAAATAATTTCCAGAAATGTGTTTAACTCATTATTTTTCAGAAAGTTTTCACTTGGTTATAGAACTTCTTACAGAAATTCCATTTTTCTGCACCCTTCCAAAGCTTTGGTTTAGGGTTGTTATATCTAGCACATCGAAAAACCCTGGTGGAGATAGGACAAGCTAGTTTTATTCTACTGAAGCTGTCTGGTCTGGAGTGTCCTAGGCTTCCTGTTCCACTGGGGCTGAACACAGAGCTCTAACCCATGTCTCCCAGCCCATCACAAATGTCACTATCTAAGACCCAGAAGCACATTCCTCTAATCTTTGGAAGTATATGGAAACAACTGCATAGAATAACGTTCAGTTTTGTAGCTGCAACTATCACACACAGGCAGCTAAAGAAAGAAAATGTGCTGCCACAAGATAAATGCAGCCAAAGGGGAAAGAAGAAAACTGGAGAGGTCAAGACGGCCAGGGTGGACAGCACATTGCACAGAGCAGTAACAGTACAGCGCCCCTCCGTCCCCTCCTGCTTTACAGCTGGGTTAGGTTACTCTTTTAATTTATACAGATTCACTTTCTAGAGCTCTGTACTCCCCCTTGTTGGTGGGAATACAGAAACCCAGCAAAACGAAACAGATGCTCAGGTAATGGTCTAAGCAGGCAACCAAGTAGAGGCAGTAAGGGCTGCTCTGCTCTTTAGAGCAGGGACAGATGGCAACACAGGACTTTATATTCCCTTCTGAGTACTGCTCAGTTTGGCTGGTTTGTAGTTCATTCCTGTGCAAACCAGCTATATTTTCTGGATGTCACCTTTTGCCAGATGTCACCTAGAGCTGGATAGCATTATTCCTGTCCCTTTTACTCTTCATGCCCATTCCCTTACCGTTCACGGTTTTCTCTGATTATCTCTAACAATGTGGGCTGAAAAAAAAACCATTTCTTTTGATTTGTTTTTTTCCAAATCTGTGCCATTCCTGTTCTGCTAATAATTGCTACAAAGAACAATATTCAGCAGAATGGGTCTTATATAGTAGGTAGCCAGCAGACACTGCTGTGTAATGTTGTTAAAAAGACAGTATACGTTCCACTGCAGCTAAGGCTGTTATGCCTGATCTCAGGCAACTAAAACAAGGGTTTTCATGACCAGCTTACCCTTTAGCTATTGTTAATGCAAAAAAGACTAATTTCTTTTTTAGCTTTTCAACCAATACCAGTTTGATAAATATATTATCTCTTATTGCATATAAATGCATCCAACATAGATGTTCTGGGTTTTTAAGATTTTTTCTAGGTCATTCTTTCTCTCTCTTCCAGGACATCTGGGGTTTTTTATGTCTTTTCAAACTGGATAACAAGTGGGTTCCAGTATTAGGAATGTTTTTTCTTAATTCTGTATTTTCTATATTGTGTCTAGATTTGAAAAAAAAAAAAAAAGTTCTGTAAGCCTGAAAACCCACACTGGCACCAAGCTGAAGCTGAAGTAGAAAGCTTTTTCAAATGCTTCTCAAGTGTTGTTTTAAGATGGAAGCATGACTACAATGTTTTCCTTGGCATACCTTGTTGCCTTTGAAATACACAGACCACTATTCTTAATATGTTCTTGTTTTCCTTGTATTTTATTTTAATAAGATGTGTCCCTTGGGAATGCATGGTGAGTCCCTTTTCATAGGGTGGCTCTGTCATCTAACTGTGACATCTCTCCACTGCCAAGTATGCAATGTATATTTTTGTTAAGTGTTTATTTAAGTGAGGTTCAGAGATTTTCAGAGACCCAAGTAAGTGTCACAGACTTTGACACCAGATGTAATATCTAGTGGTAACCCCAGAAAATATTAAAAATCAAGTGTTTTGTTGCAGGGGAGCCAGGCAAGCAAGTCTTGGAGGTGTTGAAATAATGTAAACATCTTCTTGAAAAAGCCTCACTAAATTCAATACTTAACCTCTCCATTAAGAGTTGTTAAGAAATATTCCAAAACCCAACACTGTTCTATCAGAATTCTGCAGAAAGCAGTTTCACGAACTTGGTTGACAAGAGATATAGGAACATGGAGAGAAGGATGAAAGGGAAAAAATTGGTTTATAAAGATGGGTGTATTTGATCAGAAGACAGTAACAATATGACTTACAAAATACAACTTTAAAACGCTGTCCCCTAAATTTCCCATTCTCACGATTTTTAAATCAGTATCAGAATTCTTTGGAGGGTGAAACATTAACCTTACAGCGATTGGGCTGTCTGTACTGAAAAGATCTCATCACTTGCAGACAGTGAGCAGTCCATGCAATCCATTGGTCAAACACAGCTGTAATGATTACTTCAAGGCTTTCTAAAACTTTAATGTATTCAAGGACGTTTGCCAAAAGGAGGAAAAAGAGCTATGTTTGGAACAAATAGTTACATTAGTCCTCACAGATCCTTTTAGTTGCTGATACAGTTTAGAGGCTAAAAATTTTCTAATGTCTCAAAAAAATTCAAAATAAAATCAGTCTGCACTGGCAGAAAATTAAAACTCAGAAAAAGCTCCGGAACATTCAGTGCGTGTGACAGTCACACTATTCATTCAGCTTGCTGGTGGCTCATGTTCAAATCCACTATAGACACTCTTCCATTATTACACTGTACTTGAGGATCTCCCGAACAAAAAAAGAAAAAAAAATATTTCAGGAATGATTACGATGCTGGGATCCACTTGCAATTTCTTGTACTTTCAAGTAATTCAGTTTCGCTTTCCTCCCTTCTTTGCTTGATCCAAATGTAGCACAGACCACTATAATACAAAACTATATTCTCAGTTTCACTTTGATTCAGACTTCCCGGACATCCACACCACATGTAAATCTTGTGTGTTTTCTTGCATATCAGAGTCCTAAGTTCAGATTCTCTTGGTTTTTTAAAATCTTTATTAGAGAACTGTATCTTCCTATTGCACACCTCCCAAGCTTAGTCTTCATTTCTTTTTTTTTTTCCTTCTTCTTCTCCAAATAAACCAAAATTAATAATTAATGTTGCTATTCATGAAGAGAACAGATTCCAAGTGTCATGGTTTAGGCCAGACTGGCCACTGAGGCGAAACAACAGATGCTCTCCCCCACCTCTCTCTCTCCATCTTCCTGATATAGCAGGAAAACAGAAAAACTGTCCTTCTTGCATAAGGCATACATATATTTGTTAAATTTGATATACAGAGATCAAACCTTCCAGGTTCTTGGCAACCTAATTCCATCACTGCTTGCAGATGACCGGTGGCAGTAGGAAGGCAGAGAAGAAGAGGGAGTTTTAAATTACATACACTTGGTAATTCATTGCAGAAATCAAGCCTAATAGGTACAGCTGCTTCATGGACATGGAGATGTTTCAAATGGCCAGCATTGCCCTTGACAGCAGGTGGTGTTTTGGATAAACAGCATCAGGAAGTAGCTAGCAAAAGGCAAAAGAAACACACTTGGAAAAACTGCGTTGGAATTCGATCAAAATGTTTTCCAGACAGCTCAGCTCCTACAAGACATTTCAGTTCAAAAGCAATATCCAGCTGGGGAAAAATCCCGAAGAGAAAAAACTACACAGCAGTAATACTTGGTCAAAAGGGCTTCCGCTACTCTAATAATCATTTGTGTGTTACATATCAGCCACTGCTTCAGCTTTAGCACCCGAATTTGAAGACCCAGTGTTAAACTTCAGCCTGAAAAAGCTGGAAAGAATGAAAGAAAGGAGGGGAGGAATGTCCCTCAGCAACACTGCTTGCAATGTGGGGTCCTCCTGGGAGCACTCTAACCTGGGTCCTGACACCCCCCTCACCACTATATGTTACAGAGAATCAGCACTGCAAACATGCAAGGACAAGATACAGCTGCTGTGAGAACCACTCCTGAATGGGTGCAGGTCTAAGACCTATATTTAATCTGCGGTGTTACTTTTAGTGTTGCCGCCTGATTCCTAAGGGATTCAGCAGTTTTGGACCCTGGATGCTTGTGTGAAAGGTCACCTACAGGATGAGGAGACGGGATGAGGAAAAATAGACATCGTGCAGTTGCAGTGGGATTATCCATCTCCAAAGAAAAGCTCTGCAGAAAACAGAGCTTTCTCAGGCCAGTGTCAGACTTCTGGAAGAGTTCCCACTGGAATTATCCCCAGCACAAAGCCCACTATCTTCTACTCTGAATCTGAGTCACATAAATACAAACAGATACACGTACAGATAATGTAATAACTATTTTAAAAGACACCGAAAACAAAAAGAGCACAAAAGTCACCTTTGGAAAGAATGAGAGACAGAAAACCATATGTTGCAGATGACAATCCTGTCACTTAATGAACTTCTGGAAGACATTCAACCCTGTGACGTGCAGCATATAAGAACCGAAACAAAACTTACATAACATTGCATTACATTGACATGGTTTTCTAGGCAGAGGCACTGGCTGCAATTCATATAAACATATCCATGGAAAAATAATAGCTCATCCACATGTACAAGATTTACCAAATAAGAAGAAGTATCACAGTGCTTGACAATTATCATAGCATGCGCTTCATAAAGTGTGGCTATGAAAAACAATATCCAGTGTTTCCTAACAGGAAATAGCTAATGTGGGTTGATGTGGGTTTTATTCAGTTGTCTTCTGCCTTGCAAGGTAACAATCCTACTCCATGGATATTACACAACACACTTCCGTGGTGCCCCACACAAGCCTAGGTTTGGTAGCACTCCGTATTTTCATTTTGATGCAACACTAGGACTTATTTCACTTAGCCCCCCAACAGAAACTCCAATTAACATTTAAGCTATGAAGACTATTTTTAAAAAAGTTATGGAACAGCTCTCAGCCTGCTAAGCAAAAATTCAAAACATTGAAACTGCATGTTAAACATTACAAAATGGAAAGTGGAGGTCACCAGCAGCCTGATCTGTAAACATATTTAAGTCTTTTTGTTCTTGACAAGTAAGAACTAAGAATCCGTTTAAAACCTATCCATGATAATTGTCAGTAAAATTGTATATTTGCACAACACCTCGGAAAAAGGCATAAATAAGCCCAGCCTTTGCTGAGAATTTAGAAGCATAGCTTCCACTGTATTACAGGGTCTGTATACTTTAAAAAATGCTTTATGCATCAGATCCTAGTGAGTTCCAACATAAACCCAGTGAGCAAGAGTTGAGCACAGCATTCTTCTCTTCTTTTCATCTTTTTCCTCATGTGATGCAACAAAAGACATGAAACACTTCCAGACAGCTTGATCCAAGTGCATAAAAGGAAGGAACTGAAGGAGTTTCTGCTATTACAATATACTCACCATAAGATTATTTTTATTTCCCTAGCCCTTGATTGCTCCTGTTCAGTCCAGATACATATGCTACCTCTGGCCCTTGTGCTGCCTCAGCAATCTGATCAGAGAATTCTCTCAAGCTGTGTCTTTACTGTGGGAACCAGCGGTGTTTTGCAAATCTCAGGTGTATGCACACCTGGCATGTCTTGTCTTGACCTGGGGCGTATCAAGACTCAGGGCCACTTGTTGGTATGCAGCTCACAAGGAAAGAAAAGTGTACAGATTGCTTTCTCATACTTTTTGTTCCATAAACTCTATTTTCTCTAAGAAGAAAATGTAGGCAGACAGAGTGGAAGAGCATCACAATGTGGGAGAGCATCACAATGTGGTCCAGTAGGTGCTCCCATTTAGACCCTTCAAGAAACCTTAAAAGAAATTAAATAAGATTCATCCTTCATAATGGTGCTTATTAATGATTTTGCACATCTTTAAAGGAATAATCACTCCACAAAGTTACAGGAATCAACACAATTTTTTGTCTACGTGCCAACTTTCTGCCACTTCAGCCACAGCCAGGACTTCCTCCTGCCTGCCTGTTTTGTACCAGCGCTCCTTTGGAAACTCTCCATGTTGTCCAGGCTGAGAGCAGAGCTGCCTTCGGATGCCATCACATGGAAGTGCACAGGGCAGTGTGTGCTGCAATGACCACATACACACACCCAGAAATGAAGAGGACCGGAAAAAACTGCACGTGCACATGGGAAATTATCTTCTCTGCCATTTCAAGAAGGAGTATGCCGACACTATCTAAAAGGCTACTGGGTGTCAAGCTAGGCCTAAGTCAGGCCAAACATTTTGGTCTCGGTCGTATGAACAAATTATGGCACCTTAACAAGTTATAGTCTGTCAGATTAACCACACCACCTATCCATGGGCATGCTCTTGGACTACTCCAACTATGAGGTAACAAGGCTCACTCAAATATCTTCCATGGAGGTTTAAGCTAAGTCACATCACCTTACAACTGCGGTGGGCTAAGTTTGCACACATGGACAAGTAACAACAGTTAGTAAAGCTCTTCTGAGCTTTACTAGCTCAGGGGCATCTTTTCAAGCCCCTATAACCCGACCATGGGCTGAGACCTTAGCAACTGACTGCAGACACAAATAATGTTCATATTGAGCCATACAAGTAACTATTTATAAACTGGACTAAGAGTAGGAAGATCTAAAGGGTTGATATGCAGGTACAAGGATGTTAATATTGCTAATTTTGCGATAATGTCATTTACTTCAGGGTTAAAATTGCACTTCATTTTCTACCAAGCTGTAGAGCTCATTTTAAAATTTTAGGTTACTGATAAAGAAATAATTCTGATAACATATTTAGATATGTATCTCAAACAGTATTCCTAATTATTACCATCAAAGGTGAAGGTCCCATTCACTTAGATTATCTTTTATAAAGTACAGACACTCTGGGGTCTCTGCTCAGAGCACCAGCTCAGAACAGTACAGTACATGCTCCACGCAGTATGAAAGACTCTTTCTCCCACCGAGCACCTTGCACTACATGTGAAGGCTGCTGTGTATATCTGCCTTAACACACAGCTCTCCAAGGCCCTCTGCACTGCCCGCACTGTGGACAAAATCCATGAGATCCATGCTACTCTTTCTCCACCAAGTGAAGGCCACCTCCAAGCCTGAGTGCACTAAAAACAGCTTTCTATAAGAAAGCCCCTTCCAAACACAAAGAATGGACATACCTCCCCAAAACCAAGATTAGGCTTTTCCCAAAGCCACAGAAAGTTAATCCATGATGAACACTGTTCCTGTAAACCATGTCTTCATTATTTGTGGTGGTGGAGGTGAAGAGAGGTTCTCTTGGAAAGCCCATGATTTTTGTCTAAATTCACTATTCTGCACTCCATAAAAATCAGAACTATTATCACCCAAGTCAAGAATCAACTGTACTTACACTGGGACGAAACGCACTGCTGCCTTTATAGAAGAACATGTTTGACAAGCTCAACTATCAGCAGCATTATCTCAGCAGCTTCTAATTCTATACCACTAGCTCAAAACACATTATCAGCTGTTGTATTTTGGATGTGCACTAAAAAGCGACCAGATACTTATCACAGTCATATTTCTACCACACAGTTAGCAAACCCACCTACATAAGTACTCACCCTGCTGTTCCTACAGTGTAGCAAAGTCCCTACCTGCAGCGTACAAAAGCTCTGTCATGTGCCTTAAATGTAAGCTTTGGTTTACATTAGGGGGGAAAAAGTCATACCCATACAACTCTGCTGGTTGAATTAATGATTTTGCACCGGTGTGGCTACAATGATTCAAGTTCCAGTGCAGATACATATGGTCAGATTTACCTCATTCCAATGCAGACATTTGAAAGTTGTATGTCTAAATCTCATTTGTGTTAAACACCCTGTACAGTTAATGGAGAGGGACTGATGCTTCCAGGGTGATTTCTCTGATTTGTCTTAGATATTTTTCATATGTATACTGAAGGTACTATTTCTCACATTGACTAAAAGGAAGCCCAGGACACTTGACTAATTTACATGTCCCTAAATTTGGGAAGATGGACCCAATGTATAGCATCATAGAGCTTTATACAGGGAGAGTTTATTTTTCTTCTCAGACCAGAATAAGGTATATCAGTATAAGCATTCCCATTTAAGTGTAACTGCATCCCACTGGGATTTGGGCTGGTTAGAACTACACTGCTCTGAAAAAAATATCCAGGGCAAAAAAATTCTGTGGTATTTTAAAGTGCCTGTAGCTAGCCTCTGCCATTGGAGTAAGAGGCATATACCATACCCAGGACTTTTCAAATCCCAATCTTGAATAATTTATTATTTGAAAGAAAGAATTTACACGATCCGCACTAACTCAGTCAACAGACATAGTTTGCACATATTAAATTTTGTACTGCATGGAATAAAAAATGAAGAGGAAAAAAGCACACCACTCTCTCACTGTGACAACTCCCTAGATCCAGCTCCTTTTTCTCACTTTCTCCACATTTCTACATTTTTGGTTGGGATCCTTCAGTCTTTTATACAAGCACTTCACCTTATCACAGTGCCTTTTATCTTTTTATCAAAGTCTGTAAAGACAGGGGGTGTAAATAGCCTGACTTACTAGCTCAGAGGAAAGGGTGATGTAGTTAAAAAATAGTAAACTAATAGCTAGGGTCCACTGTTTACCTATTGTAGCTGGGTTGCTTGTCATATCTGGGCTGGTCCCCTAGGAATTTACTTACATCTCCATGAGTGGTCAGGGTCATCCCTCCTGTGATGGTGGAAGTCTAAAGGCAGAGGCTCCCTAAGGTATCATGACAGCCCAGCTCATGTTTATGGAGTAGACTGTCTCTCCCAGCCTGCAGTGAAGCCCCTACCATCGCTGCATTGCTGTGACTGTGCACAAGGTAGCTGGAGGGCAGCTCCCCCAGGTATGGCTACCTGACTCCTCATCACACCTCTGGCCACAGTCTATACATACCCACTTTTTCAGCATACACTTCTGTAGTGGTCTCAACAGTTTCAAGTCCCTCTCTTTCCCCATGAAGAGTAATCAAGTAATGTTAACTACCTCTAAGATGAGGAATTCCTCTGCAGGAAGGTCTAGCTCCTTTCTTCCTTGGCTCTGAAGGGGCTCCTTATTTTGTGAAGAGGTACCCTGTGTTCCTACATGAACTCCTGTTGTTTTCTCCTACTGGTTGTTTTTTTTCCACCAGGAGTCCTTTGTTCCTCCTCCTCCTCCTCCCACAGAGGCTTCTCATTCCCATTCCTGCCCTTGGATGACCATCTCTGAACTCTGCCATCTGGGGCAGATGCGGATCCAGCCTCTCCTCTTGGGCAGATTCTATGCTAGCATTTCTCTTTTTTCATTATTCCAGCTCAGTGAGTGATCTCCACAAGAGCACAAACTGACCAGAGAATCAACAGCCCTTTCGCACTTCCAGCTTTTTCAAGGCCAGTGGGCCTCCAGCTACCCCTTGATTTTTATTTCACTTGTCAGAGACCTGGAGGAAAGAGGAACTGATGGTCTTTGGACGCTAAACAGAAAAGCAGATTGTTTCCAGTGTGATAAGGAGTCTGGTATGGGCTGTTCTCTCTTCCCTATGCCAACTCCAGACTGCTCCACAAAGGCTGCAATGACCAGCGTGTGAGCAATATGTTTGCCTCAGAGACCTACAGGTGTTTCAGCTCTCTAACCCTATGCCATTTGAAGTGAAGCACAGCTCAAAACACAATCAGAAGTTGCATTTTAAAGTGTTAAAACCAATTAACAAACAGCTGACTAAAGAAAAAAAAAAATCTACATTCCCAGCAGCAAATAGATAAATTTCTGTTATTTGTCATACTGTACTCTCTGTTCCATTGCCTGCTCCAGAAACCGAATACCTCATTTTATTCACATTTCTGAGATACTTTATCCACCATAACTTAATATTTTCTTAGCACATAACTCTGTGAAATATGATCTCTCTTTCTTTCTATCCTAGTTGAATGATTCTTCATGTTTTGATTAGTCCGAAGAGAATGATGGAATACTCAAGTTATCTAGACACACAGTTATGTATCGAATTTAACCAACACTTGGAAATTCCAGGCAATCTATATTTTTCTCACTAAAAAATAACAAATACAAGAAGCATTAAGATATTTGGATCACCACACACACAAAAAAAAAATAAAACAAACCACACCACCACATATTTGTGACAGGAAGGACAGAATTAATCTCTTCTAATCCAGGAGTTTAAAACTCAGATGCCAAAGTGTAGGGTGGCCATTCCTGACTCTATGTATAGTCAACGAATATACTCAGTACCTCTTCAAGACAAGTGATCTTGCCCTAGGTTGTGACTACCGTCAGATTCATTGCTCCCTGGAGGTCAAACTCTCTCTCTCTTTTGACTCCAAAGAAGGCCGAGGAAGGCCAGTTTAGATTTGGAAGTTTAATTTTAAGTATCTAAAACAGAGTGAGTTTTTATTTGTTTTACAAGCAACTAAATAAATCTGAAGTTTCAAAATTACTAAAAAAAAAAAATAAGAGACCAAAACAAAGTCACAAATTCAATTACCTGAAATGAGATAACAGAAATCACAACTTCTATGCCTGTAACATGTGGATGAGCAACTACCAGAAACAATGGTGTGATGGTGGCTCTGAGACAACAGCTTTAGTGTCTGGAGCAGCAACAAGACTGCACCAAGAGGAACCATAAGGAACACAGACCCATTGATTTTGGAAATCATCTAGACTTATCATAGTAACATATTATTCAGAACTGCATGATCCTAAATGAAGTTTTCATAAGCATTTAGGAAATGCCATTCTAGCTAATTCATAAAATTGGTTCGATCACAACCAAAGATACTGTCCTTATTTCAAGACATGAAAGATGAAGTGGCAAGTGTGCCACCAAGCACCTTTGTTAAATCAGGAGCACACTCCACAGAAAAGGCATTGGCTTTGCGTTCAGAGAAATGCCTTACATGATGCATCTTAAGGTGTGAAAGAAGCAATGCAAGCTCCTTATATGAGTCTGATATAAGTGGGAAAAAAAGGTCAGAACTCCCTAAACATAGTAGACAATCTGTCCAAAACTCTGCAAAAACCAAATATTTTAGGAACAGAAGGCCCATCTCTTCAAAATGGCACTTAATTCATTTCAGTGAATCCACTGAGACGAAAGCTACAACATACTGTGGGAGCAAAATCATCAGTAAAGTTTACAGCTGGAGATGCCTGAGATGCCTGACACGAAAAGTTCCCAAGAAAATCCAGAAAGGACTGGCAAAGCCAGCTCTCCAAATTTGCTAATGTAACGCTAGCAGCACTTCTATTATTACTTAAAGGATTTTACAGGTATTCAGCCATTATTTTTTCAGGAAGACTCAGAATTATTTACTGTCTTATGACAGTTCCAAATGTGGGAGAATGTTAATTAAACAACAGGTTTCTGCTATATAGTTCTGATTTCAGTCATGACTGACTAATTACTCAGCTTTATCTGCTGAAAGCCAACTGTTATCTTACAGAAAGTTATTGAAGCCAGTTCAAAAATATCTCCATTTGCTCAGCCAATCTAAATATCAGATTATTTTTTTTCCAGAATCATAAAAGTTGATTAAAATCATTTTCCTGGGACTGAAAAACAATGCTATCAGCAAGTAGGGTATTAAACATGGTTTAACTTCACAGCAGGAGAATTATACCCCAACCAGTGTAAAGCTCTTGTAACACTGCAGCCAAGCCAATAGTGTATTGTTCCTCTCCAAGATTTCCATTGTTCAGAACTTTTTCAGATTTGCAAGACATTCCTTTCTGACATATTTCAAAAAGAGTGTTATAACGAACAACTCTCCACTATGATTAAATTTATCCTTTTCTAATGAAGCGAGAGATACAAACTTCTGTTCTAAACCATGTGTTTTCTCTAGTTATAGTCATAACCCATCATTTTTGAGGCAGCTAAAGACTGTCAAAGGCCACCAGTGCACGTTACCCTGGGTGGGTTCCCACACAGTCCTGCCTAACTTCTTTTCAGGTTCTGCTGTGAATGTGAACATTTTTAAAGGAACTTTTATGGGTTTTATATTCAAGAGAGACTTGGCGATTTTCTGCAATGCAATACATTACCTACAAAATTCAATGTAGCTTCTAAAGGGAATGTAACTGTCATTACAATATATCCCTTTCTTTTCCTTTTCCCCTCCCTCTCTCCTCTGCTCTCCTCTCCTCAAACCACTCCAAATAATGCTGTTGCTTTACCTTACTACTGTGATGAACTATGATAGTGTTTTGAAAGTGACTGTCACACAACACATCCACACAAATTTCTGTCATGCTATTTACTCCATCCAGATGTAATACAACCTATTTTTATGGTATCTGGATGTGGGCTGATGTTAAAGTGAATGAACAACTGTTAATGACAGTTGACACAAAACTATGCCTGTTTTTATCGTTCATGCAGGTCAGTCAGATCACAGAATCACAGAATGGTAGGGGTTAAAAGGGACCTTCAGAGATCATCTAGTCCAACCCCCCTGCCAAAGCAGATTCACCTAGAGTAGGTTGGACAGGAAGGCGTCCAGGCAGGTTTGGAAGATCTCCAGAGAAGGAGACTCCACAACCTCTCTGGGCAGCCTGTTCCAGTGCTCTGCCACACTCAAAGTAAAGAAGTTTTTCCTCATGTTGAGGTGGAATTTCCTGTGTTCCAGTTTGTGCCCATTGCCCCTTGTCCTGTTGCTCACCACCACTGAAAGGAATCTGGCCCCATCCTCTTGACACCCTCCCTTTAGATACTTATAAGTATTGATGACATCCCCTCTCAGTCTTCTCTTCTCCAGGCTAAACAGACCCAGCTCTCTCAGCCTTTCCTCATAAGAGAGGTGCTCCATTCCCTTGATGATCTTTGTAGCCCTCCGCTGGACTCTCTCCAATACTTCGTTGTCTTTCTTGAACCAGGGAGACCAGAACTAGACACAGTACTCCAGATATGGCCTCACCGGGGCAGAGTAGAAGGGGAGGATAACCTCCCTTGACCTGCCAGCCACAGTCTTTTTAATGTACCCCAGGAGACCATTGGCCGCCTTAGCCACAAGAGCACATTGCTGACTCGTGGTCATCCTGTTGCCCACCAGGACTCCCAGGTCCCTCCCAGAAGAGCTGCCTTCCAGCAGGTCAACCCCTAACCTGTGGTGGTGCATGGGGTTATTCCTCCCTAGGTGCAGGACCCTACACTTGCTCTCGTTGAACTTCATTAGGTTCCTCTCCGCCCAACTCTGCAGCCTGTCCAGGTCTCACTGTATGGTGGCTCAGCCTTCTGGTGTGTCAGCCACTCCTCCCAGTTTTGTGTCATCAGCAAACTTGCTGATGGTACACTCTGTCCCCTCATCCAGGTTGTTGATGAATACGTTGAGCAAGTCTGGATCCGGTACTGACCCCTGGGGAACAGTGCTAGTTACAGGCCTCCAATTAGACTCTGCACAGCTGATTACAACCCTCTGAGCTCTGCCATTCAGCCAGTTCTCAACCCACCCCACTGTCCACTCATCTAACTCATGCTACCCAAGCTTACCTACGAGGATGTTATGGGAGACAGTGTCAAAAGCCTGCTGAAGTCGAGGTAAACAACATCCACTGCTCTCCCCTCATCTACCCCCCAGCCAGTTGTGCCATCATAGAAAGCTATCAGTTTGGTCAAGCCTGATTTCCCTTTGGTGAAACCATATTTACCACTCCCAATAACCTTCTCTTCCTCTAGATGCTTAGAGATGACATCCAGAACCAGCTGTTGCATCACCTTTCCAGGGATGGAGGCGAGGCTGACTGGCCTGTAGTTCCCCGGGCCCTCCTTCTTGCCCTTTTTGAAGACTGGCATGACATTGGCTCTCCTGCAGTCCTCAGGCACCTCTCCCATTCTCCGTGACCTTTCAAAGATGATGGAGAGTGGCTTGGCAATAACATCTGCCAGCTCCCTCAGCACTCGTGGGTGCATTGTGGGTGATTATATACTAAAACCAATGAAGTTATATTAAATTACTACCTGTTGCCACATCCTACAACTTGCACAGTTAGGCATTTATGAACTGCTACACAAAGCATCTTTGAGCTCTGAAGACTATTCTCACCAAAAACCCTGCAGAACCTCCTCACAGATTTCATATGCAGAAAGCAGAGGAAGGTAAGATGATCTGAGTAAAAGCACTGGACAGGATTCATGTACTAATGGACCAAAAAAAGCTACAAACATGCAAATTATTTTTTTCTTTTCATACGAACAGCACAGATTTCAGTCCAATACTTTGTGGATAGACTTTCTCCACCTGCCCGTTATTCAGAGAAAATACTTATTATGATTCAAAAGTAGCAGTTGATCTTCCTTGCCATAATTTCGGGGATAGGTAGCAGCTTCTGTGAACATGACTGGACCACCATGCATGTTTGTTGGTGGCTTTTATTAGCCACAAATCATAGTTCTTGTTTATTCCCTCTTACCCATTCTTGTCATTTTTTCTTCTTCAAAGTAATCTTCTGCATTGTCCTCCCTTCCTAATGCTCCTTACACTCCCTGATACTGGTTTTATCCCCACACTGACTCTGCTTCTCACTCAATATAAATCTTTGGTCCTACTTTTGTCTGTGCACCTACTGACTCTGCTGGCTCCGATGCTCTGGCACTCTGTCCTGCTCCACCTTCTCTCCCTGAGTTTCCTTCCTCTCCTCCCTCTAATGATTGCTTTCCCTAAATTCCAGTCATTAGAGAGGTCAGGAAGAGACAGCGTCACAACCACATGGAAAAGTGTTTCCTCTACTTCCCATTTTAAGATAATCTGTGTTCCAGATGGTTACAAGCATTACCCGGTTGTGAATTGCTAGTGTGCATGTGCTCTAAAATTGGGCAGAGTGTAAGAGCATTAAACTGCAAAACAGAGAGAGACAGGAGAAATTGCCATGTTGGTTGTTACAGCTGCTTGCCACACCTATAATTAGCATTGTCTGACAATTCCCATTCCATGGTGTTTTTTTAGTTCTGAATACTTTGCCAGATCTCCATCCCCGTAGCTTAAATTTTACAGCTGGACATCCGCTTTAAGAAAGTATCAGTCAAAATGGTGCAACAATGTGTAAGAATGAATCCAAATAAAAGCCAGCTTTGCTCACATTTTACTCATGTCAAAAAATGCAGGTAAACCTTTTCTTTGGAAACCTTTATATCTCTATATTTGGGACAGAAGTTTGAAGCTTAGCAGGGAATAGCCTGGTGTAAGAGAAGACCTTTTTCTCACATACACAGGAGGAGAGGAGATGGGGAGGAGGGCAGTCTGGGACAGGAATCTTAAGGACTGAATTTTGGAACTAAGAAAAAAAGGTTAGGGTGAACAGGAAAAATCTGTCTACACAAGGCAGAAGGATCGAAGCCCACTAGGACATGGTCCCCTTCAGAGAAGGCATCTGACCGTTCTCCTGCTGTAGCAAACATCACATGGGTAAATTCACCCCCTCCACTCTGGTGAGGGGACACAGGAACGATGGGAATACATCCAATTAATCTAAAGGCTTCAAATGGCTTACACAGGGCATCAATATCATTGCCATGTTGGTGAAGTCGCTTCTTAGTGTTGAAAAATCTAATAAAGTAGGGCTCATACTGTGAAGCATTTTCTATTTGCCTTTTAAGCCCTGTGAAGTGGCACACAACAACCTGTCACAGAAAAAAAAATAATCTAAGACTGCAGAAAAGAATTAGGAAATGGCACAGTTGCTTGCATTCCCTTGTCTTTATCTCCCCTGCACTACAATGTATTTGCTGTACAATATAATCTTTCACTGCAGGAATGTATACCATTGGTTTGCAGAGACCCTGTACCTCATTCAGTGCACACAAGATCCTACTCAGAGATGCCTTCCAGAGAACACTATTGGCTCTTTAGTCTTGCTTCTTTTGCTGCCGAAGTTGTAAAGCGCGTGGTAAAGTAGATTTATATCTTCCAGAAGAGAAAGGATCATTCCACAGCTGAACACTTCCAAGAATAAACAGATTCTATATTTGTCGCTGCCACAGACTTCCAGAAAAGGTACTTTATGGACCTTTGTTGTCTCAGGGATATGTATAGCTCCCTAGTACATATAAAGAGCAAAGTGCTTATGGTTAATAAATCCCTTGACTATGCTTGCTTTTCAGCCTGCCTGCCATCTTGTCCCCAAATACCCCAACTGGAAGCCTGAATCCTCACTACCCAGAACACATGCCAACCAGAAGACTGGGAATCAGAGATGGCTGGACTGCCGTGTTCTGGCTCCCAGAAACGTGGGAAGGAGTCAGAGCCTGCAAATCCTTCAGCCCCAGAGCTAGAAACAGTAGCTGCACTTCGATCCAGATACTTCTAGTGAAAAAAAGTACTTAATGACAGCAGACTGAGGAATGCATTGTTTACTTTTATCTACCTAACTGCAAAGTCGTAAGTAGAGACAAAGTACTCTGCATTTCCGGCAGCTGAGACCAATTCTATTTCCTCCTTCTGGTACAACTGGACAGCCACTGCACGTGAGTCATCCTGTAGCAAAAACACACCTGTCAGAGTCCTAAGTTCACCAAGAAGCCTTACTGGTGTTGGTGAATCTCACCTGGGGCACGTCCCGCCACCCTGCCCATGCCCCAGGACCCCATTTCAGCTCAGTCCCTGCACTAGCGACGCCGTAGGAGTGCCAGCCTCTAGCCCTGCCTCCTGCATGGACTTGAGATCCACATTGCAGCCTTGTCTCCAACCCTGTCTCTGACCCCGTCTCCTTTTGTTCCCAGATGGACACCCTGGATGGATCCTGGACCTGGGCCACCACTCCCCTAGTCTAGGGCTGTCAATGGAGCCTGTTATCAGCACCCAGCTCTGCCCACCACATTTGATCCCCAAGGGAAATCACCCCATTGGTTAGGGCACAGCCTGCACTGGGGTGACTGCCAGCTCCAAGGTCCCTGTCCCACAAAGGAGAAAGGTGCTATGAAGTACTAGATAGCCTACATTTAGGTTCACTTATAACACACTTAGTCTCCAGGTACGAACAGGGTCAAGCTATGACAAGAAATCATTCTCCAGAATACCAAGTTAGATAGGCACTGCCCAAATCCTGCCTACCCAGGACACATGGTATATGTCCTTTAAATTCAGGTTTTCTTGTTCTTCCATTTCATAAATGCTGTTCACCTTCTACCAGAATAATCTGGTGACTCAACATCCATGAGAGTTGATGTACCTCATTCATCTCCCACATACCTCCCCTTTTTGAAGAGTATGAAGTACCACTAAAGCACCTTTTACAAAATGCTTTGGCAGTGCACCAGATCCCTCCACCCCCAAACACCTTTTGCTTTCAGAAACTGTATCTGAGTTGGACACTGGCACCTATAAAAAGCACTCTCTTGAGTGCCATCTGTCAATGAGTCTTCAGCAAGGCTATAAAACAAGGGCACTGACAAACACATGCCAAAACACAATGCACGTCAGTTTGAGCATTTACAAAAAATATTCCAGGTTATATAACCAGAGCAGCAGTCCTATATGGTTCCTCAGCCTCTTTTATGTCAGCCTCCTATCAGAGCTGGCATTCGCTGTTGGCTTTGTGCCTTTTTCCACCAGTCAGCCTTGACAAAGGGGATATTATCTGCCCTTTGCCAGTTTTAACACCAGAGTCAAGATGTTGAGCGGCTGCAGCAAATGCAAACCCTGTGGTGTGATGTAGTTTGAGGTAAGTAGAGAAGATATTTTCCAGGAAAAATGTATCCAAAGCAGACATAAACCCGCTGAACATAAAGCATGAGTCTACGGATTAGGTGATAGGACAATGGCCTGATAATTTGGATGCTGGATGCTCACCCCAGCTGTCCTGCTAACATGCTGTTTGACCTTGAGCTATTCCTCTCTCTGCTCACATCCATACTTTTGTTCATCTTAGCTATTCCAGTTAGAAACTTAACACTTTCTCCAGATACCCTATTTGACAAATCCTGTTACCATTCCCAGCATTTTTACATGGTATGATCACCTCCAGGGACTTGGCACATTCCTGCATGGCAAATTTACTTAAGATGAGTCCACACCATGCAAACATGCATACCTTGCTGGTGATAGCTAGCTGCTGAAAAGGGAGTTGTGTTCTTCCTTGGCAGCAGCAGCAGCGGTTCCTGACTTTGTGCTGGCCATCGGGCAGGTGCAGGAGGAGGTATCTGGGTGTTTGACAGCTGCCAAAATATCTGCCTCCCGTCCTCTCCAGGATAAAGACAGCAGGTTGGATTTTGTTGTGTGTGCCACTTTGGCATAGCTGCAGTACTGCTAGCAGCTTCAAGCCTGAGGACACCTGCTACAGCTGACTGAACCAGTACAAGTGTTTAGAATGGTCCACTACTGTGGAGGAAGACGTGCCATGTTTCCAACAGCAGTCTGTCCTTGCATCACCCCATCGGACTTGTGAGCACAGAGCAAACTCATCCAGCACTAGCCCAGGAGTGCCAGCAACACCTAGCCCTGCATGGTGCAGCTGTAGCCCCATGTTCACCTGTAAATCCCTGAAAAAGACAATCCTCAAAGAGATCTGGCAAGTGTGGGGGAAGGAGGGGAAGGCACAGGGGAAGGCTACTGCAATCTCGGCAGCAGAGCGTTGTGAAGACAGGCGGTACTGAAATGGCAGCTAGTGACAGCAGGCAGTCAAGTGACTGAACTAATCAGCAAATTTGACTAATGATCTCCAGTCCCAAATCCATTTCCAAAAATCCCAAGGGAAGCTCTTAAAAGTAACATTCTTGCTGAAGACAGTGAGGAAGACAGCTGTGTATTTCGCCATCTTTTCTGACTGCAAACAATGAATGCTTTCATTTTTATTCATATTCTTAATACTGAATGGGCAAGGAAGGAGTCATAAAGCAGAACAACTGTGAAAAACTGCCTCTAAAGAAACATTTATTACCTGTACCAATTTCTGCATTGGTTTCATAAGAAGCCATCACTGGGAAAAGAGACAAATCACTAGATTGGCACTTGCAGGTCCCAAGACCTTTTCTTGATGAAACTAACAATGTTAGTGAGAGGATATGATATGCAATGACATGTCTCTGGCTGTCACTGCATCCAGCAGTTCAGGTCTAGGAGTAGAGAGAAGGGATGAATATAACTCAGGAAGAGCAAAGATGACAAAACACTTGAGTTTTAATCTGAGATTTTAAGCCATATAGTATAAAATCAACTATTCAAAACAGAATGGGCAAGTAATTATAGTACACTCTTCCACTGTATTATTTTGCTTATTTCAGAATTTCTCTTTCCTAAAACAAAACTTCAAAAAAGCAATACTTTAGATATTTGAGGGTGTACAGCTTCTCTCATCTCCTGTTTTGTTTAGAGCATTTTCATAAAAGCATCAACAATGAAGAGTCGAAAAGAGGAACTGGGAATTCAACCACTAGTCCCAAAATAGAAAAGGAAGAGATAGTAGTCTTGTTTCCTGACATGAAAGGTCCCAGGAGGGAAGGCAGCAGGCTTAAAAAAACCTCTTCCTTCCAAGACATTTTTCAGATTTTCCCCAGTTTTTTTTCATACCAAAATATTATCAACATCAAATCATTCTCCCCAACACTTTTGCATTAAACCAGCATTTTCTAGTGGAAAACTTCTGTCAAAATGTCACGACCAACTCTATTCAGTAACTTCTGTTGCCGTGGAGATCTTCTCAAGGTTACAAACAAAGCATTAGAAATAATATTTTCTCAGCCAAGCTGCTCCTTGCTTACCCAGCAAAGGAGCTGGTCAAATCACCGCTCCCAAGAGCATTCACCTGCGAGGAGGGAGAGGCAGGCCAGCCTGAAACGGAGATTGCAACATTTTCCAGGCAGGTTGAGTCATTTTGTGAGATACTTAGCCTACTTACAAACAGCTATTCCTGACTTTATTTTTTAATTTGTCTTCCTTTTCTAGAGAAACGTATCTGAGAATCTTCAGGCCCTGAGTAAATGTTTAATAATGTTTTCCTCTAAAGGTAACATGCCAAACTCTTCAATCCTATGTCTGCATTTTAAGCTACATCTTTGCCTTTTTCCCCTGAAAAAAAGGAATCCTGCCTTTTTATGCCTTCAGTTTATATGGCCTCTATCACCATCTATTTTTAGAGAGCAGGGAATGGTAGACAGCAGATAGCTGTTGATACCAGGCAGTGCTGGGTAAGAACCAGGCACCAAGGATAGTAATTAAACTCTTTGTTAGTAGTGCTTCCAGTTTGAACCTTCAAAGTATAGACCATGCCTGCTTAGACTTATATATTGTTTCTCGGACAATGACATGGTCTTACCTGTGTTTGCACACATGGATGTACACACCTCTCCACCCAAATAACAGTAATGGGCTACACTGCCCCTGACCTGATAAAACCAATGAAGAAGAGTGTTTTATGCACCATCCCTTAGAGAAGTTACTCTGGGACATATCTGTCCAACAGCAGCGAAGAGATCTCTTCACTCTGTAATACAAGATAGACCCACCTTCTGCTTTCATTCATTAGTAAGAGGGCTTCCCACAGCTGCCTTTTTGAATCCTGGGATCCCTTGCTCTATATCTTTCCTGACAGCATAATTTTCATGCAGCTTGCTTATTATGAGCTCCAAAACCAGCTCCTCCCCACCTATCAGAGAAATGTCCTCAGTACTCCTTGCCCCAAATGCACCCAGTCCCATTTTTTCTGGTCTACAAATCTTCAACAGTATGGTAAACTCTCCTCTAAGGCAACAGGAAATGCACCCAGAAGCGCCACGGCCATGGGACATTAGGCACTCATCCAGTATAAATTCACTTTGCTGTTTTAAATGCAATAAAGCATTTTTGGTGGATTAATTTTGCACTGGCAGATTTTACGCCACATCAAGTACTGCCCGGCTTTGCATGGCCATTGTAAAGCCTGAATAAACACACAAAGCCAATATGCATACCAGAATGCGTTCAACAGAAATGTGATGATGTGCCCATCCATCCTCTGGCTCAGGTTTGTACCGCTGAGTGACCCAGGAAGGGATATGTTGGGCAGGAACAGTAATAGTACCAAGGCCTGGGGGGATTCATAGTCCCTACAGAAGTGGGGGATTCTCCCCTGGATCATGGCATTATGGTTAGGTCTGTGGAAACTGCTGTTTGGTGGGGCAACTTCTGCTTGTCTAGACCACACCATCTTTGGTTTGCTCCCCTCCCAAGGATGCAGGGAAGGTCCCACACCCCAACAATGCAGGCTAACTGATTTCATCTTGAAGGTTTGGTCTCAGCGCTCTGAAGTAGAGCAGTTTCATCACCCTAATGAGGGGTGGACTGGACCACTCCTTGGTGACAATATCTGAACTCTTCGGAGCAGACTACTCACAATGATTAACAGAGTCTGTCATTCCACTTGCAAAGCTATTGATGATAGGTTATCACTCCTCAAACATGTCTTTAGGTTGGAGAATTTTTAGCTACCTGTGGTTTTATAGCTTCCTCAACCTTTGGCCATCCTGTGCTTAAGCAATTCAATAAAAATTACTAGTTCAGCAACAACTGAAGATAGGAAGTAGGGAATAATCAGTGTGTTTTCAAGACCTAAGTAGTCAATAGTGGAATAAAATACTTTAATCTGCTCACAGAGTAAACCTAAAACACTCTCCTAGTGGCCTCATTGAAAAAAAAAAATGGTTAAATAGCAGTTGTGCAGGTCTCAGGTCCCTTTTAAGTAAGACCAAGGAGGCAGTAAGGAGGCAAGAAAAAAGCTTTGCTCTTTCTAGGGAAGATGGGAAATCTGAGACCGTAGTTCCACAGTAACAAATTTTCTGGCAGAAACATCCTGTCCCAGAGCTCCACCTTGACCTCCCATTGGCCAAGCAGGTCCTTCACAGCTGCACTGTGAAACACCACCCCTGCACCACCACTTCTGAGACCCTGCTGTGAATTCCACGAAGGAACAAAGGAGCTAGTCTGAGTTAAAAACAAAACAAAGGTTATTTTTTAACGTGGATTAGTTCCTTGATCTGGTTCATGACTTTTGCATTGGTTGATTGAGGGGTTAGTTCCCTGCAGTGCAGGGGAAGAAAGGAGTACGTGGAGGTACTAGGAGAAAGAAGCAGGAACCCCTTTATCTGGTACTGCCACCAGATGCCTCATACTATGGAACAACAGCTGGAGGTCCTAACTTCTAAGAGGTCTAACCTCTTGAAAAAAGTCTAACTAACCTCTAAGAAAAAAATCAGGCCATCTTCTGATGTCTTGATAGGTTTGAATGTGGCACCTTGTTGAACTACTAAACACTGCTGTGTACATGTTGCTTGGTAAAGATTTATCATGATTTTGGCAACTGTCCCTTGATTAAGATTCTTCCTTTGTAAAAAAAAGAGCTCCCTCTCCTCTATATTACAAATATGTATGATGATGTGAGAAATGCCAAGGAAAATTGTGAGGAGAAATCAACAGATACTTAGATGGAGCTTGGACAATGGAAAAGGGGACCACAAAAATACCTAAGTAAGTTTGTTTCAATAAGTAACAATAACAAAAAAGTCATAAAGCAACTAGTTGTTCTTCTAGGAAACCAGCATAGTGACCAACATGCTCTTCAATCATAATATGATCTACGAAAAACAAATAGGCAAACTGCATGTATAGTCCTTTCTTAAGTCATCAAACCACTGGGCAGTAGATTATCATCATTCATCATAGTTGCCTAAAACTTTAAATTCAGCTGTATGATCATTAGAAAAAAAGCACTGTGCACTGTAACTGCTGTACTCAAGGGATGACGACCTCTGCTGTGGGTCACGTAACTAAGATCAAGGAAAAGAGAAAATGTTTTTTTTTTTTAGGCTGGTAGCCTATCTCTGACACACTTTTATTGAAGAAATAAATCCACCCTTAGTTGTGTGCCCCTGTACTCTAAAAGGGAGCCAATAAAATCAGGAAATCAGTCTTCAGTGTTTCCCAATAAAGAGTATCTGCTTGTTCAGATCTGTCAGGTTTTCTAGGCCATTAAAAAATAATCAGTGAGATGAAAGTGTAAAAGAGAGAGGTTGGTCCTTAACATGTCCTGTGCATTAAACTCTTTTTGAACATTCCTGCTTGAACTCCATTCTGGAATAGCCTCATTAGTACAGTTTATGAGTCATTAATTCACCTTGTCAATATTATCAGAAGTTCTCTTCTATAGCTTGCCAACTATTCCCTGTTCAGAGAAAGGAGAAATGTAGCACAGTTATAATAAACCAATTCAGGGATGTGAACTGCATTCATACCTATGCTGATAATTGCTCTGTGGCTTGCCCTGCAAGCCCTCCTATCAGTTTCCCTGTTTCTGCGATTCGGAAATTCTTGTGTCATCATAGGACTCTTCAGATGGAGGACTGAGTCTTGTGGGCAGGCTAGTGTAAAATGTATGAACAGTCCCTGAATCAAGGATGAGAAAGAGCCTCCCCAGCAGTGAGTTGTCCCCAGCCATCCACAGCCTATCCATGCTCTAAATTCTACACACCAGTGGTCGTCTACCCCATTTTTAAAGGGCACGCTTAGGTACCTAAAAAGAGGATATGGGTTCTCATTTAGCCTAGGCACACTCCTACAGCCTAGGATGAGCCAGGAGAAAGAAGTGGGGTTCAAACCCCCTGTGCAATTCGGCACTTCATGTTGGATATTTTAGGTAGCTGCAGACTGCTTCACATCTTACTCTGAAACACTTGCCTTTCCAGCGATTGCCTTGGAGCCATGGGCTCTAACAGCAGGCTGTGAATTCCACCTGGGGGACCTGGGACCATGCAAGGTAAGTCCGACTTTGACAATGCTGAAGTCTCCCTGTAGATCCCTGCCATCGGTGTCCAACCAGTGCCAGAAATAAATAGCTATTACTTTCAGCTGGCAGACCTGCAGTAATAAATCCACAACTTATTTGTCCGTTAATTATGTCAGGTAGTCTGCTCCTTACAACTACTCCCTGTGCTCCCTCCAGGCCAGATTTGTTATTTGTTCCCTCTTGATACCAAGGCATTTTCAAATCATATTCTTCAGATTCATAAACTTCCCTAATAATTAAATTAACAGGATGAAATTCCAACTTGTAGGACTGACAAAACCAGACTTTGGAAAACTATTGTCTATTTTTTTGGTCCATGGGGGGAAAAAAAAGTTCTATAGGCATCATCCCATGTGGAGTTGCTTTCTGTTTCACTTTGTTGATCCTTTTGTCCAGCTTTGTGATTATTGGACAAAAAAAAAAAAAATTATAAAAGCAAAAACTGTCATTCAGAGAAAACGCTGAAGTATTTTGGTTAAGGATATGAATTTTCCTACTGTGTTACCTTCCACACTACTGCTAGACAAAAGTAAAATCCAATCTATGCAGTCCAAAAATTAAATAACCTTGCAGAAATAAAATGTTACTTTACACTTGACAAATAAAGAAAATATTTTAAGATCTACCTCTAAAGATGCATAAGAGAAATATTTAGTGTGTTTAACCCATGTTCAGTAAGCAAACAATTTCCTTCCATGCCAGAAGAGCACCCAACCACACTTAGAATAAAAGCCTATGTGAAGCTCTACACCTGCACATGATAGAGACAGCCACATGAAAGGATAAGGGCATCAACTGGCTGATGATAGAGACTTAAGCCTCCTAAATCACATAGCAAAGATAAATTAGAACTATCTGCCACCTACATCAGATGGTGAAGGAGGCAGGAACACAATGCTCTGGATACCAATTAGTGCCATAATGGAGCTAGTATCTCATGTTCTAGTGTGTCAAATTCCAGCAGTGCCAGTGAGATCAGAACAGAAGTCACAGCAAGGTCACTGGGATCTGTCAGCAGGACAGCTTCAGCCAAGTATCGCATCCTAATCCCTGTCTGCTGAGAAGCTAGTGGAGGAGAAATGCCTGTAGTTAAAATGCGCCGAAAGCAATATCCTCCAAGGGCATCAGGCTGGAAGCAGAACAGCGCTACACAAGATAATAAAATGCAGTTGATTTTAACTGTTTAACTGATTTTAACAGAAGGACATTAGCAGTGTGGCAGGGACACATTACAATACAGACACCCTCAAACTGCACATCACCTCCCCCGCTTCCAGCTTGGAAAAGCTGCTTCTGTATGGACAGGTGACTGTGCCCATCTTCACCCCTTTGGTAGCTCACCCTGAGGAGTTAGTCCGTTCAAGATATAGTAACTGTAGCAACAAAGCACTACACAAACGATTTATCCTCCCAGCATCACCTGTCAGGCAGAGAAATAATGTACCCGCTGCGCAGTGCATGAGGCACAAAGCGAAAACCCTTGTCTTAACTTTTGCCAATCCCAGAGGTAATTAATCAGAGCTTATCCACATGTGCTAACCTACCCTTCTACAGTATGGTCACACTCGCAATGTTAGCATACTTCTGTCATGTTTCGCGCCTGCCCTGAGGCTGTACGTAGCCACAGCAAGCAATACAGCTGCCAGAGCAAAGATGGCGAGGAATACAATTTCTCTAACAGACTCAGAGTGCCTGGAAAGTAGGACAAAAGCATATGTTTGGGCTGCGGTATGGTGCACTGGCATTGTTGCTTTGTATGTAGATACAATCCTCATGTGCATGTTACAAAAATAAACATTCTTCTTTTTCCACGTGCATTGAAAATCCTTGATGCTAAAAAAGTAGCTGCCCTAATTTGGTCAAAGTATGTGAAAATATAATAGAGGGAAGGACCCACTCCTAGGGATTAGAAGACATTTTAGTCTCATCTTTGCTCTTTTTGAGGTCCGTTGGGTCCTGTTGTTTGCTCATTCTGCCATTAATCTTCTGTCTGTTGAGAATTATTCTTAGATGGACTTATCCCCTGGGAAGAAACTTGGAGTTAAATTTAACTTCTAATTATTCAAAACAGTTGTTGAAGCAAAGGAGGTGGGTAGGCCGGTTAGTAGAAGACACAATAGCAGGGGCAGTTATGCTGTGCCCTTTTCAGACTTCTGCAAGCTTCTATTCAGGTATGGTTTCACATTGCAGCTGGCCAGATCTAAGAGCCAGATCTTGCTGCTACAAGGGATGGACTGCCTCCTCCGCCATTCCTTTCCGTGCGTTCCTGCTCCATCCCTTGTGTGGCTGGGCAGCTCAACTGAGCTGATCTGGATCACTAAATCCTCAGAAGAACATTCACTTGCTCGTGCTGAGTTAGTTTTTTGTGGGTTCAGTGAGCTGAACTGGCCTACCATGGGCAAGAGGAATGCCGGGAAAGAAGAAGGGGAGAGTCGTGCAACTGGTGACAGGATGAAGAGTAGGAAGAGGGGAAGAGAGGGAGAAATGAGAGAAACTCATTTTTTGCCATAACACTGACCTTTAGATCTGCTGTGCTATACTATGAGATCTCACCCTTATATACTACAATGGAAGAAAAAAAACAATTTATTTACAATGTCCGAGGTGACACCTTCAATTTGTACCACAGAAATCTTTCTCTATTTTGCAGTGAAGGAGCTCAAGTAATCAAGTGATGGTACAGGGACTGCAAACTACAGAGGCAGACAAGAGGTGTTTTTCTTACAAAAGAATTACCATCCAGAAGTCTTAGCAAGGGGAAAATTTTGTCTTACTCCTCTCCAGAAAGAAATTAAATCAGTTAGGCAATAGTCTGGTATGTGATAACCTACAGCCTGTATAAATGGGCAAGTGGTTTGACTAGGTAGGGAAGCATGCAAACACCTGGCAATTTAGATTTGATTAAGAGGTGGATACAACATTTTAAGTCTGTATATAAATGCTTCTCATTTTGAAAAAGTCAACTAACTCACCTGCTGTGAAGTGCTAGATTTCCTCTTTTTTCTGCCTTTGCCAGCTATTTTGAAGTGTATGAATGAAAAAGGGATGCCAGAAATTAGTAGAGGGAACAACCCTAGCAGAGCCACTCTACCAACTTAGAGCTACAGCTGTGGTCACATGGAAAACCTACCCAACAATAAAGTCCCACTTGCCTTTTCTGCCCCCTCATACCTGAACCAAACAGTCTGAACAGTGTGATCAGGATGAAGGAAGAAGAAAGTGGGAAATCCATTGGCACATGAGCAATGGTGTTATTTCCAAACAGAAAGCTGAAGGTGAGCTTTCAAAATGAAGCACATTCCTTATGTTTCAAACTGTCCTTTGAAACAGGAATAGAGACAACTGCCTCCATCTTCCTGTCCCGAGATGCTGAGTCCTAGTCTGTGCTTTTTGTGATACACATTTTGTAAATCAGAGCTGACCTGCAGAGTATGGCCACTTACCTCCCCTTTTCTGTCCCCTCTGTCCCTTTGCTGGCTGCCTGGGTAGACTGGTCTTTGCAGATGCCATGTTTGATATGGATACCTTTGCCCTTGCCCCATGTTCCCAGGGGTGCCAGTGTACAGACCTTTTCATTGCTGGAATTTTTACCACTGGATTTCCAGCCACTACCCCTCAGCCCCTTTATCTCTTCTCTACACTGATCTTCAGATTCTCCAACCCTCCGGTCAAACAGCAGCAGCTTGATGTTTGGTGTTCCTCCTTCGTTATTAAAGTAGCAGGTTTTGCTCTCTTCAGCTCAGTCTGACACTAGGCATCTGATATGTTCCTGCAGTCAAGCACTGGTATAAAGACTTTTGGCTTTCTGACAGTCCATTGCTCTGCTGCTTAATATGTAGAGATGAATGAAAATGAAGAGATTGTAGCCAGCTTTGGGTAATAGATGCTAAGAAAAGGTTTTATGACTCCCATTTCAGGCCAATGATGCAAAGAGAGAGCCAGCACAGGTAAGTGTTATATGGGAATGAGTGCCCAGAAAGCTTGTGGGTAGGTGTTAAAAGGCTGATTACGTCTTTGTACGAGTACATGCATTCAGTGAATCCACCTGGCACTAACAGTGGATAAAAAAGCCACCAAGGTAGCTTATGACAGTGTTTTCATGTGTGGCTCTGACAGTTGCTTTAGATTCAACAATGCCTCCCATGTTGAAAGGGAAAACTCAGGTTAAATACAGAATTAGCACATAATGAAGATAGGACCTGATGCTAGAATCTCTCCCAGAAGCTGAGTCTTCCCTCATTAGTAAGGCAGAGCAGTAGAGCAGTAATATTCCTGTCACAGTGCAAAGACTAATTGAAAAGTCAGGCAATCAATTGTTAATTTCATAGCTTCTCTAGTCGCTATAAAAGTACAACTTTGTCATAATCCATTCATAAGAGATTGCTCATTGCGCCAGCACAGACGACTTCTTATGCCATTGTACCTCCATATGGAATTAAAATCAGCAGCACAGGAAGTCTGAGTAAGTGAGCATGAGAAAACATCAATAGCAGGGATAACGCCATAGCGTAACAAACACTTATCCACCATGAATAGCTCCCACCAGAGGAAAGATGTAATTTATAACTCTGCTTCAATCTCAATTATGAAGACTGACAAATGAAGAAAGACTTCCTTCATTTCTGCTGGAATCTCGTTCTTGATGAAACTATTGAATTCAAATGCCAATCACTTGACAGGCTCTTCTTTAGATCTACTCAGCAATTCATTTACTACTTAAAAGTTAGCTGATACTGACAAAAAATAAATAAGATTTTGGTGAATAATTTAAGGCTAAGAATCTCTCCTCTAAATTTAGTGAGCACCGTGTTCTATTGCTTATCATGGTGGACATTTATTGGATGGATGAAAATCCCAATATAGGAGAAATGTATTTCAACATAAAATGCCTACCATAAAGTTATTAATATAAACCTATTTTTGAGAGACTAGGCAGACAGGACAAGCAAAGCCTTCTGAAAATAATGGATGACTTCAGAGTGTGACACCAGCTCTGCACAGCTCACATCAGTATACGGTTACACCAGATATCAATTTTGCACAGATAGGTCTCATGATAGGTAAGAGTGTGTTACATGACGGATCCACATTGAATGGTGTCAATTTTGGCTTCTTCACGGTTACAGGAAACTGCTCAGATGATCAGAATTATGTAGTATGTGTAAATCAATCCCTCACACAGGATGTCGAAAGAAAAATTACTTTGCGGGTAGCAAGTGTAAGTGCACTGATTAGGGTACTAACTTGTATCCCATAGGACTGTCAACATCCCCCATGCTTCCAGCACTCACGGTCTGTCGTTTTAACCAGCTGCTTCAATAAGTAAGCAAGATAACTTCAAGACAGAGCCTAGAAATATGCTTAAAGATGGAGAAGTTTAAATCAAGGGCTGTGGACCAGGAATTCTCAGACCTATTTCCCCTTCTGCAAGGCAAGAGGTCATATGGCAAATCATTACCATGCCATTACCATTACCACTGTGCCTCATGAAAAGCAAAGATAGTTCATCCTCCTGAAAAAGAAAACAGCTGGATTATCTACTACAGAGAAGTATTGAGAACAGTAATTAGGGAACTATTCTTTTATCTGATCTTGATTTCAGTCTGCTTCTTCCATTATATGATGATGAGTCCATTACTAGCAAAGAGAATTTCACACACGTAAAGAGCCAAATATTAGAGCATAGACCTCACTTTCCAAATCATAGTCTTTTTCTTGTGCCTCTTCTTTTTTTTTTACTCTGCAAGATTAACAGAACCCAATCATTCTAGTGCAAGGATGAAACAGAACAGATCATGTGCTCCAGTGAATGAAATAAAGTAAAGTAGAAAAAAATAGACTCATACATGACTAAGTAGAGAGTCAGAAGAAACACAGCAGCTATAGAAAAAAATTAAAAATAGTAAAGACAAGCCTAGTGACTGAAAATGTGAGCTATGAAAGAGACTCGCAGCACATATGAATGAATACTTTTGGCTTTCACACTGGAAAAAGAGAAATCTTTTCAAGATATAGAATTTTAAGCCAATTGTTGAAAAAAAAACCCAGAGTGCTTATAACAACAATAACCGCCCTTCTCATAGGAACAAATGCATGTCTCCTTCAGTTTACTGATCCGTTTCTTTAGTGGCAATGCCAGCTTAACCAACTCCCACCTTGTCACCACCAGAAGTTTGATCCTGTTCTCTTCTTCACGAGGGCAGATGTTTGGGAGGTCCCAGGGTGAACAGGTTTCAAACTGACTGTACCCCCAATCACCACCTAAATCCTGCTTTTTTTCAGCTGGGTCAGTTCCCCAACTGCACAAATAGCAGACTAGGAGATTTAGGAATTAGAACAAGCTACCTGAAAAGATGGGGCTGGTGCCCAGAAGGTGCTTAGGACAGCTTAAACAGACTTGCCATCACTTGCCTTAATTCATTGTTCAACAAACACTTTGTTTTAGCATCAGCTGGCTCTGCCTCTGAGATAAGTAGTCCCTTACCTCACGGGTCCACCCACTCTCTCCCGTCCATGTCTCCATTTCCTTTTGGCAGACACAGATGTTTTTTGCTTTTTTACAATAAACAGGATTGGGGAACTTACTCAGCTGAAAAATAGATTTCGCCTTTGTTTTGCTCAAGTCAGTTCTCAAGGGATATATCTTCCACCTATTTCACCCCATGTGTACAAACTTGAGGGCACGAGCCAGTGCCTGGGGACAGGGAACCACAGGACTCACTCCGTCTGAGACTGGCTTAACTAGTTTATGTGTCCATGGAATTACAGTCCTGTGGGCCCTAAAGCTGTCCTCCTTAGCTGTAGATATGCAGCCACTTGTTTGTTGTAACTGTATACACAAAAAGAAAATAATGGATTGAAGCAGTGACCCACAAATAAATAAATCACCCCTCATGTTCACTCCAGTTGCTTCCAGGTAATTTGAAGATTTCTTAATGTGATGGCTATGGTCTGATACCTGTGGACCCTTATCGCTCAGAGTCACTTGTAATTAACATGATTCCTGTCAGCAGAGACAATCAGATAATCCAGTCAAGTCAGCTCTAGAAACATCCATGAGGAGACACAATTTGCATAAAGCCAGAGAAGATGACCCACCACTCTTGCCTTTTTTTAATGCTCTGATCTCTCTCTCTGGAAACCGGAACGAGCTTAAGTAAGGAAAAAAATTCCTAGTATGCTGATAGAGAAGACCGTTCAGGAGACCTCTTCAATCAACCTGGCATGTCACAGTACTGAGAATTAGCAAAGACAAAGAGAATGCATAGCTGCAAAACAACATAATTCTTCAAGGTTGACAGAGGAGTCAATCCAAAAGCAAAGAGAAGAGAGACAGTAAAGCCATTCACTCATCTAGCCTAGGTAACGGGAATCTGAAAATACGAGGGGGATAAGCTCCCATGATCTTATGAAAGAAACAGTTCACAACATGTTGGGCAAACGGGGCTAACAGCACTGCCAGTGCAAGGCAGGAACTGGACAAAGCACACAGTGCTGGCGAGGTCCTGCTGTCTGACCTAAGCCTGGTCCTGAGCCTGAAGTTTCACACTGAGCCACCGTGACAAGCCACACACTGTGTCCTCCATGGGTGCCATCAGCCCTTCCCTCCCTGTCTGCTCCTGCCCTTACATCAGCTGTAGCACTCATCCAGCCAGGAGCTAACTCAGAACAACTCGGTGATCCGCATGAAAACTCATCAATATATTTTCAGGGCAGGACGACTATTTTCAAAAGCAGCATGGTCTTAAGCTCGCTGTGAGACCATACCTGAATCTATGTCAGATGTCTGAATACCAAAAATAGCCTACAAGATTTACAGTAGAATTGCAACTTACTCTTCCACTGCAAGGAAATGATTTGGGATTTTAAGAAAGGCTGACTGGTTCTTTCTGTAAATATATCTAATAATGGCAGGTTTCCCCTGTCCTAATCCATGTTGATCTGAAACTCTGGCATACTGCAGGACATCTACCGAATAACTAATCAGTCAAAAGCCCCACTAGGTTAAATACGTGGGCAACTTGATAGTGACTGCAGATTTCAGAGTGGGGATACTTTGGAAAAGGATACTGGAAGGAAAAACAAAAACTGCTCAAGTTGTCAGGACACTCAAAATATCTTTTTCAAAATATCAGATTTTAAAAATAAGTAACTTTAAACATACTATTGCAGCTATTAAGCTGCTGAACTCTGGGACCCCTCAGAGTTGGTAAGGAGAAATAACAGTAAACAGGGAACCAGGGTGTAAGTCCTACAGGACTTTACAGTTGACCTACTGTCTCAGAATTTTTCACCAGAATAAAACCTGCCAGGTCACTGTGAGTGAGGGCCAGGAGACTTTAATAGAAGCATATGGCTCTACCTTCTGGAACCTCAGGAAAAATAAATATTAGAGGGTGCCCCCCAACAGGAAGGTTTTCCTTACCTGTGCACAAGAGTAGAGGTTATCAGCCCCCCTCTGCTGTGTCATTCTTTATTTTAGCAATAAAGAAAAGATTACTTTTGATCAGCTGTGCAAAACTTAGGCAGTTTTGCAACCTCTCCAGACAGAAAGCCATCATATGAGTTCTAGCACAAGATGGTAACTGTCAACTGTACCTGAACCTTCTAGGCACAGCTGCAGTTTTTTCCTGCACTATTTTCTCCTCCCATTTTTCACTAAAAGTTAAATAGCCTTTGTGAACGAACAGCCCAAATTCTAGTGGGCAACTGACCATGAAATAAAAAACCTCAACTGCAGTTAGCACTAGCTGGTTCCCAAAACACAGTGACAGAAAAGAGAGGCGAAAGGAAAAGATTAATAACGTGTGATAGAAGAATCTGCCTTCAGCCGCTGAGACAAGCAGAAGGCTGAGGTTCCTGCATTCACTCACTTAGAAGGCAACAGCTTGCAGATGATATTTCAGCTTTAGCCAGCAAAAAAAATAATTGCTCCACTGGCTCAGGTACTGACAACAGTACCAATAACTCCACAGCAGCACTAGTAATAGTATAAATCTTAGATCTATTGACTTTGCTGGACTGGGTTAAAAAGCCAAGAAGTATGATACAAGCAAAGGCTCAACCCTTTCCTCTTTGCAATGACCTTTCACGCATTTGAAGACTATCATACTTCCCTTCAGTATTCTCTTCTCTAAGCTAAACAAACCTGCTCCTCTCAGTCTTTCATCACAGATTGTGCTTTTGAGACTTTTTATCTTTTTTACTGCATTTAAGTTGACTGTAGTTCTGAAAATTAATCTTAGTCTAAGGAAATGTTGCAACTGATGTATCACTGTGCTGTGCCAATACAGCAACAGCCTTAAATGACCTCTAATTTTACTGCTAAACAAGCTTTGTAGAAACCAAAACTATCCTGTGAAACAGACCTTCCTGGATTTTATAAAAGCAACCCCATGATCTTGTGCTGCTGCAGGACCAAATCAAGGCTTTCTGGTAAAAGACTTTCAAAGGAAGAGAAGAAGATACAAGGATCTAATGCTTTAAATTTACTGCAAATGAAAATGTTCAAAATGTCTTTTAACCCATGAAAATGTGAAGTCAGGAAGAGCTAACTGTGAATCTATCACCATAAGAGACTGGAGAGGTGTTAAAAGAGAAAGGAAATAAAAGGAAATAAGGTTGTGGTGAATGGAGTTAAATCCAGTTGGTGGCCGGTCACAAGTGGTGTTCCTCAGGGCTCAGTAGTGGGGTTGATTCTCTTTAATATCTTTATCAAGAATCTGGAAGAGGGGATCGAGAGCACCCTGAGTAAGTTTGCAGACGTCACCAAGTTGGGCGGGAGTGTTGACCTGCTTGAGGGTAGGATGGCTCTACAGAGGGATCTGGACAGGTTGGATCGATGGGCCGAGGCCAATGCTACGAGGTTCAACACGGCCAAGTGCCGCGTCCTGCATTTGGGTGACAACAACCCCATGCAGCGCTACAGGCTCGGGGGAGAGTGGCTGGAAAGCTGCTTGGGGGAAAAGGACCTGGGGGTGTTGGTTGGCAGCCGGCTGAATAAGAGCCAGCAGTGTGCCCAGGTGGCCAAAAAGACCAATAGCGTCCTGGCTTGTATTAGAAGCGGTGTGGCCAGCAGGACCAGGGAAGTGATTGTCCCCCTGTACTCAGCACTGGTGAGGCTGCACCTCAAGAACTGTGTTCAGTTTTGGGCCCCTCAGTACAGGAGGGATGTTAAGGTTTGGAGGTTCAGAGAAGGGCAACAAAGCTGGAGAAGGGTCTAGAGCACAAGTCTCATGAGGAGCAGCTGAGGGATCTGGGGTTGTTCAGCCTGGAGAAAAGGAGGCTGAGGGGAGACCTTATCGCTCTCTACAACTACCTGAAAGGAGGTTGTAGCAAGGTGGGGGTTGGCCTCTTCTCCCAAGTAACACATGATAGAACAACGTCCTCAAGTTGTGCTAGGGCAGGTTTAGATTGGGTTTTTAGGAAAAATTTCTTCACTGAAAGGGTTATCAAGCATTGGAACAGGCTGCCCAGGGAAGTGGTTGAGTCACCATCCCTGGAGGTGCTTAAAAGATGTGTAGATGTAGTGCTGAGGGACATGGTTTAGCGGTAACTTGGCAGTGCCAGGTTAATGGTTGGAGTTGGTGATCTTAAAGGTCTCTTCCAACAAAAATGATTTTATGATTCTAAGGTCTCAAAGTCAGTGTATTTGTGCTGAGGTAGAAACTGCTCAGGGACTTTGCTTGTTTACAATGGACAATTTCTCACCATGTTGTTTATTGGTGCCACTAGATCAACCTACTCACCCTAGGAGAGAAGCAGCAGACACATATTACTGAGGAAAATGCATTGCTACTGACATTTCATGATTTAATCTGTATTGCAGAATATATTGAGTTCAATTAATAGGAATATATAGTTGGTTTTGAGGTTGCATATACATGGAACTATCCACATAGCTACCTGACAGTCAGACACTCGATCTACTTCTGCAAATTGAAATTCAAAAAAAACCACAAAACAACAGGAGAAATACAATTCTGGCATCTGCTGTAAACTACATCTTTATTCAGACATCTTCCAAAATGCCCCTGAAACAGGGAATTAATGATTACTTAGACTTTTCTTGTTACATCCTGTAATCCAGACACACTCATTAAAGCTGTAACTTCCTTTCAGTTTGGTAGGAAACAGACAGTATTCTCTTCTCAGAAACCTCAAAGTTCAAAGTATTTAATCACAAGAGAGATCTGTTGTGATCTTGTATTTCAAAGCACCACTAGCTTTGAGGGCATAAGAATTTTATCTACCCAACTATTTGACTGGTTCCTTTTTTTTTAAGTGAATAAAAATGTACCTTTGAAGGAATCCTTATATTTTGTTCATTCTAGCAAAACCTACTTATGTCAAAACTTCTATTTTCAATAAATAGCCTGCTGAAACATAGCAAATAGCCCTTTCTTAGGTTGGTTAGAAGGAAAAATACCCTGTGGCTGCAGGAGATACCACAGAGATTGCTATTGCTTTAATAAGGCTTTTGATACTGTCTCACAGAACAGTCCCATAATCAAACATGGGAATACTGTCAAGTTACGGATTTCGTATGCTGACTGCAAAACAAGTTGGAAAACTGTATTCAAAGAGTAATTTTCACTATAAGATTACTGTAAGTAATTTCACACTCTTACCTTGCATACAGTTTCACGTCAGACAGGTGTATTGGTCTTACTCTGTTTTCATTACTGTTTTGGCTGATAAGGTAGCAAAGACACCTGTCAGATGATAACAAGCTGCAAAGCATTGCAAGCACCACAGTGGGAACAATAGACTTCAAACTGGCCTTGAAAAAACGCAGGACAGGTAGGATGCAATTCAGAAATGATAAGTTTGAAGTACTACACTCAGGGAGAATTAATTGCACAAATACATGGTGTGCAGAAATTCTGAAGAACAAAACCTGTATAGTTTGGAGTGTAGGAAATCACAAACAGAACAAGAAGCAATCTATTGCCATGATATAAAGAACCCCAGAACTGTTTCAAGTTCATCCTCAACAGTGTGAATAATCTCAGGCAGCCACCATTTTTCTTAAAACTGCACATTGACACAGGCTTCTAGACAGACCTGCGACAGTTCAGGTAATTTAAAAGGGAACAAGAAACTGAAGTCCGCTTATTGCTTTAAAAAATCAATTATAAAGATAAGGTGTCATTTCAGGGTTAATAGGAGCAAAATTACATCTGCCAGCTTGTGCCTGAACCACTTTTCTCCCTTTTCAGCTCATAAGCTTATTTCTGAGAAGCCAATGCATTGTACTGAGAACTTAAGAGCACAGGACCCTCATAGTGCAAATGCCAAACTCTTCCAAGAATATAAGACTCATATTCATGCAATCACAGCATAAAAAGATGTAGTGGATGCAACTACAAAGTTACCTAGCGTTAAACACACGTCCTTATGAAGTCACTTAAGACCAGCTGTTTAAAATTATGTCCAAATGCCTCATTTAATGGACTACCAATAGGCAGAGGGCAGTGTTACCAGCACAGGTATTTTTTCTTAGCAAATCAAACACAAAGGTGTTTAAAACTATTCAAGTAAAAAAAAAAATCCAAGAGTTTTGTATGTCAAGTACAATATGTGAAAAATAATGCTTTTCTGGTATTAGCATAGTCTCTTACCCCTGGAAGCAACTGTACTTCAAGGATGACTGTTTTACTTGTCATAACTGAGGTCTAAACTTCCAGAGAGATCAGGATGACAAGGCAAAAGAAGATCTTCACATGAAATTTGTGCAGCTGGATATATTAGTTTTGGAGGTGTTCACTCAAGACAAAACTGAGAAAATGTTATTTAAATTAATTCAAATACTTGCACCTTATTTGATGAGCAATGAAGGGAATCAAATTTGAGACAATCTTCCATCTTTTCTATTCTATTTATTGTAAGCTACTAAAATGCATCTTTTATGCTTTCCCCTTAGCATAAGTTAATTTCTGTAGTTTCTGACTGTAATCACAGCTTTAAACTCCTTACCACAGACCTGAAACACATTTCTGATATTGGAAGATACCCTCTATCTACCACCTTCTTCAATTCCAATAATGATTACGCATCAGAAGGAAAGCAAGCCTGCAGCTTTAAATATCCCCCAGTGTCAAAAAGCTATTATTGAAGTGTCTTCAGTTTGCCTACTGCGAAAAAAAAATAGCAGGACAAGAGAAACCAAGGGATAATGGAGGATATGGCCATTCAGCATGTTGCCATGTGCCACAAAACTCAAACTGCATCCAAGCAGATTCATCAATATCACCCAGCAGCTCCTCTGGCAATAATGCTGCTTCATTGCTTGTGGCCGGATTCCACTGCTAACAGTGAGTGCGGGAAGCTGGCTTGAATCTCTTGGACATCATGGACATCACCTTTCATTTAAGGGGACTGTTAAAAAGTCCTCAGGATTCTTTGGGGGAGCAGATAAATGGGGTTCTTAAAAACATAAACCAGGATTTTATTCCTCAGTCAACATTATGCAAGACTGAATGATCTGGGCAAAAGGACAGCAAGATATGTCTTTGGTCCATCAGATGCATAGGGTATAAAACAAGCGGTTCACAGCAGAGCAATAAAAGATGGGTTTTGTGTCTGCCAATAGCACTATTTCAGCTGGTTTGAACAACTTCTCCATCTTAGTGCTCTCTCTGCTCTGCCAGCCTAGCTGTTTGAGCAACCAAGCAATGAACTCGATCAGAGAGCTGATCCATCTGTAAAACAACCCAGTAAAATAAATGGTTATTTTCAGATGGATCCATTCCCAGTCCTTCTAAGTGTGCAAGTGCCCAAACAGTTCTGACAGCATGACAGAAGAAACACTTCATGGACATCAATAGGAAGCCAGGAGCAGTTGATTAAGTTGACTGTGGCACTTAAGAAATACACAGAACGACACTTCAAGGATAAGAAAGCCTGACACGGCCACACAAATACAGGTACTGTGACCTTGATCTCAGTCTTCCAACACATCAGATCCAGCAGTGAAGCCGACTTAGGAAATCCCTGTCCCTCCAGAGGCTGTTTGCCTGAACCTCAAGCATGCTGATCAAACTGTTTCTACGTTGAATTGAAAATTGCTTTAACAAAAGCAACTGGAGTAAAAACAATGCTTGAAAGAAAAGGAAGCCAAAGAGGTATAACAAGACCTCAAGGAAAACTCAGCGTGGGAGTATTTCCTATAGAACCTTATATCAAAACAGCTGAAATAGTTGTAGTTCCTATTTTCTACCGTGTGGCACAAATCTGTGCAATAAGACATGTTTTAAATGAAAAGTTCCCAAATATGTTCTGGCTCAAGTTCTTTTATATTTTTTTGCATCCATGTAAGAGAAACAAAGAAGCACGGCCAAGCAAAATAAGATGGCTACAACGTACCGTTTCATCATGCCCAGGGAAAGAAAAACAAGCACTGGTACACACATCTCCAACATCCAGCCATCAAAACAAGTATTTTTCCTCTTCAATTCTGTTTATTTGGACAGGCTTAGGAGGCTGCCCATTTCATAAAGGAGAGTCGATAACAGAAAACCAACTTCAGAGCGCTTATCCCTGGTTACCCCTGGAATATTGTACATGGTTTAAAGCAGATGACATGCACCATTCGATTAACAACTCACCACCCTGCAGGACCAGCCCATGTGAGAACAATAGTTCTGATTAACACCAGAAAGAGATCATATGAGCAAGGGAGAAAGAAAGCAAAACTACATGAACTCCATGCTTAGGTTTGAAAAAAAGCACAAAGGGAAGTTATGTTCACAACTTTTTTTCTGAAAGTCAATGAGATTTCAACATCTGGCTTCCCTACTCTGTAAAATCACCCTTTTGTATAATCTAAATCGCAACATTAATTGACACCCAAGCTGGCTTGACTACACTTAAAACATGCTTTCTGAAGGACGCTACAGCGGTCCCATAGCTCAGACATCACACTACCATTGTATACTTGGAGAACTTGGATTTAGTCCTCGTGAGAGAGCTCTGAGATCAGATGTATTGTGCATGACAATTACACAGTTACTTAAAATAATGAGAAAACTGTGAATTTTGAGAAGAAATTAATCCACAAGAAGCTTCTGCTAAACACACAGTATTACCAACCACTTGAATTCTGTCCCGAAGCACTAGAAAATGCATTATAGGACAAACTTCTTTTTTCAGAAATAATCAATTGTTCGCTCTTACTCTTAATTTCTGTGAACTGGAATACAGCTTCTTTAATACCTACCAGATGCTATTCTTATTTTATTAAGGAAGATAAATTTCTTACCTTAGATGCTCTTACTAGACACACAGGGTGTATGCATTGCACAAGTGTATATAACACCATATTGACTGTGATGTCTAATTATTCTAAAGTGCTTACACATGTGCCTAAGTACCGAAAACAAGCACAGGACACTTACATACAAACTTAATAACTCTCAGAAAATGTAATCTGAGATTGATAGATATTACCAAGATTGTTATCACAGTTGCAGGACTTGATTGCAAACAGTAGCACAGAACAGAACAGTAGAACAGAAGTTCAACTCCAGAAATAAAAATATTGATTAAAACTATTTGAAATTAAGTACACATAATGCACCAGAAACTCCATCACGATTATTATTTTTGTCAACATTTCAGCTGACTGAAATACATTTTCCATACAGGGATCCAGGCTGTATATGCATATCCCGTAAGTTTGATTTACATGACAAATTCTTTTAAATAAGATTTTGCAAGTCTAATTCCTCCTAGCTTCCAAGGAGAAATCCAAAATAATTATGATTTATTGGATAATGTCTCTTTTCTGCTAAGAACACTGATTCCTTCTGGTGCTCTTAGCTGCAGAAGACCTTTTTATTTAAGAGGTTTAACATACCTTGAAAAAAAAGGCTGTAGCCTGCAAAAGACTAAAAAGCATCCTGTAAAATTCTGTGCATAAGGACACAAACTCCCTATAACATCAATAACCATATTAATCTTACATCAGCCTGTGCAGAAGATAGGAGTAATCCAAGCAACTCAACTTTGGTAAATATATCAGGTTGAAGTAACCACAGAAAATACATATACCTCAGCTCTAAGCAGCCAAAAACATCACACTGGTGTTATCAGCATTGCAAAACAGCAGTGAGTTAAAAGGCAAGTAGAAAACCTGAAATCAGAAATTTATGTTTAATTTTAGTTCTGATACATGATTCATTGTGTAACCTTTAGCACTGAGCCTGTCTGTGCCTCAGCTTCCCTACACAGAAAACAAGGGATTTGCACAACTTTTCATGATGTATCAAATTTGCTCTGCTTCCAAGCTGCTGTTAATAATAGTTCTGTGCAAGATGGAAAGAAGCCAGCTTTACTTCAAGAGCTGAGTGCAAGTAAAGAGAATCTGCCAGCTACATAAAAAAAAAATCCAAAACATCTTAGACAAGGAAAGCATGACCTAGTACTCTGCTCAACAGCAATTCTCTGCCTGTCTGTATATAAAGCTGCAACTTTGGGACATCATTTCTGATCAATCCTCACATTTTAGAGGAACATTTCATTCTTACTGGCTTAAAATTTGAGAAGAACGCAAGAAAACAGAGGTGACCTGTGCTGACCTGAGCTTATTTTTTTCAACCACTTCCACGTTACCACCAACTTCCAGGGTTCTTCAAGGGAGCCATTAACACCCCCTATCCTTAACGCTATCTCCATCTCACCCTGCCTTGCTAGCTCAACTTTGCAAGTCTTACCCATCCTTGAAGAGACAACTTGTACTGCAGGTTGGGAGAAAATAAAGGAGAGACTGCTTAGGGAGAAGACAGTGGGAAAGATGCACGACATCGCTGCTGGAGAAGGCAAGGGGGCTGGAGTCACAGAGCCACTGGCTGTGGGAGAGGGAATATAGGGCATTGACAGCAGCGGGGGGAAAGGGCAGTCAGTGGCATGGGAGACTGGAATACGGGATGGGGGTGCACGGAAAACAAGGAGCACACACAATACCTGGCTTGGAGATGCATAGCTCAAGGGCTTGTCCCTCTACAACACCGACATGGAAAATAAAGCCCATAAACAGGTAACACACAAACTGGATGGAGTCATGGAGCAGGAGAAACCTGGCACTGCTGGGTGAAATGGAGATACCAGCTGCAACAACGAAGGGGCTTGAGGAGGGAGGGGACTGAGGGAATCTCTGTCAGCAAGTGAGCTTGCTGGGCTCTACAGAGCCCGTCCTGCCCTGCTTACCTGCTTTGCTCCAGGGCCTGTACTCCTCCAGTTTCTCACACATTAATGTTACTCTACATTTAGCAAAACTTCCCTAATGCTAATCTGCCCTTGGCAGCCTCCTGTCTCCACTCCTTCGACTTCTGTCAGCACTTCATAAGGAACATCTGATGATCTGTATCCAACTGCCACCTCATCTGTGACTGCCAGACACACTGTCCCCAGGGCCACCGCCGTGCCCACCTGAGAGGTGCCTCCAAGCACCCACCATTGTTGGTGGGTTGCACAGCTATTATACTACTAATATGCATGAGGTGGGTGTAGCACAAGTGTATTGCAATTTAGGGTATGCAAACTTGTTTTGCTCAGACTTCAGGATGCTTCAGTGTCACTACTCTTCATGTGCTTTTCACATGGTTTGTGGCAAGTCTGCTCTTCATTTTCTTACTGATAGTCACAGCTGAAAGGTCTTATTTGGAATTATAAAGCTGAGTTTTTTCTGTTAATTTTTAAACTTCCCTCTACTCCCCTTTGCACCCCCCTCAAATCAATAAACATCTGCCTGCCTTCCTGAAGGCCACCCATGCTAGTGTATTCCAGCAAGATCCTGTTACAGGTCACAGCACACAGCCCAAGCTATGCACTTGCTTTACCTCCACCCAAAGGGATTTAAAGAAATTTAACTTCCAGACAATCTGGAAAATCTAAGTTGATCATTTACTGCTATTAACCCCACAAAAGATTACACTGAGTTGATATGCACAGGTAGTTACAGCATTTGCAAGCACAGACCTCATCAAATGCATATGCCACCTGAGCAGAATGTTTCCAACAATTTGAAGTCAGCACACACTGCTTCAACTGCTGTTTTGTCCCCCTCCCCCTCATTATTCCTCTCCCCTCACACATATATCCCTCTGCTTTGTCTTTCTCCCAAGAGAGATAAACAACAGGTTTGATTCCTCTCTCACCACTATCAGTGAGCCTCAGCTCACTGTATTCAGAGTGCCCAGCTTGTGCAAGAACAAATCTACAGGCACTTTCTACAATTAATTTGGAAACCAATAAAATAATTAAAAAAGGCTAGAAACAAGAATCAAGACCAATCCAATCATTACTGCAGAAGGCCCAGTTCAGTGGCATCAGTCAGCAAATGCTGAGGATGGCTGGCACACCATAAACCGATCATCACCTTTTATTAGTGAAAATCTCGTGTAGGTGAAGGAATATCTTGCCTGTTAAGCATTCTGCTAGACAATAAATGTAAACCCTATCAATACAGAGAAGATACTGAGACTACCAGGGTTTGAAAAGAAGTCATAATATTAATACCTTACTCCCCACTGGCACTCAACCAGTATTACACTGTGGAAGATATGGCCCAGAAAAAAATTTGGACATCAGGACCCGCTTTGGCAGACACTGCCTTGGACAGGCACTTCTCACATTTTTCCTGCCATTCTTGTCTTTCTCCTCCAGTTCATCTGTGGTGGGTGGATACTTCCACTATCAGCTTAACTGATACCTGCTGCTCTGCTCTTCTGAGATTATTTTGGTGCACTAGTTATCACTGTTTCAGTTCATCCCCTCACCTGATCTCTCTCTGAGCTCACACTCAGCAGCAGTGTCCTACATGCTTTGTTACTAGCATTCAAGAACTATGCAAAGACAGAGGATAAGCAAATGCCTGGTCGATATGCCTGATGGCAGGAAAGGTTTTGCCCCACAAAAGCAATTGAATTTCCTATTCTGAACATGACATGGAACCTTTCAGAGAAAGGCACAGCCCCTCCATTGCTCTCCTAGACACCTTAAATAAAGGAAGGAAGCTGTGCAGACTTCCACATATACAAGTCAGGCCAAAAGAGATAACTGGGATGCAGACAGTAAAGTGGCCATACCTCCCTTGCCTGCTTGCCTGTTCCCTGACACCTTTTTCTTCCTGACTCTAGCAAAGCGCAGAGGCTGTTTCCACTGTTAGCAATTCCACTGCAATTAGCAGTGCCTCCTGTGTCAGATAGCCCTGCTTCTCTTTCCTTCCGAGCTCTCAGACTTACAGCCCTTGTTCTGCTTCTTGCTGGACAGCATTTCTAAGCCTCACCCGCATGTCCTGTCCCTGCTGTTAGGTTCTTGCTGCTCCACTCTTCTGATTTTATTGACAGGTGCTAGTGCTTGTGCTGTAATACAGTAGCTTCGTAGTCATTGCAAGATCAGAGTATTTCAGAGCACAGTTAGAGGTAGAAGGGAGCTGTTCTTGCAATTTGTAAAGAAAGGAAAAACAGGATGAATGGAGATAAAAGTTGGTGAGAGGAAAGCTGCAATAACAGCCAGTTACTATTCAGCAAGTACCAACCAGTCTCATCTGGTAACTGGAACAAACTATGTAGTGCATTGTACTGCTTTACTCTCCTGTCAACACAATCAAGCAAACTTAGCCACCTGGCGAGGCAAAGCTGTTGTGTTTTCAAACTATCTGCTCCTACAAATGCTTGACATTCTTGCTAAAGTTGTATCCTCTTTCAGTTACTGGAGAGCTGTTGTTAATGTCTATAGTATTTGGGAAAAGCTTATGTGCATCAGCTGTACATAGCACTGCAACCTTGCTTGTAAAATGAACTTGAAAAATGTTTGATTCCCGTTCCTAAAACTCTGAAAAAAGCAGGATTTCCAACTCCTAACGTAACAGTGGTTCCATCTGTTTCTAATCTCATTGTTCTGGGTACTTCTTCCTGGCCCAAAGACACAGAGGGGAAGTCAGTGATTCTTTCCAGAGGGTGGAAATTAATTTGTCAGTGCTACAGCCAGCTCTACTGCTTTCCTCTGAAACACTCCACAGCTCAGGGTTATCACCCTGATTGCACTCATCAGCCCCAGTTCCCACTTCTACAGAAAAAGCTGAAGTAGTATCTGTGCTAGAGGAGTGTTTATTATTGATGAAGTTCAACTTCTTAGCTCTTTGCCATACTTACACACTACTTTAAAAGAGCAGAAATACAAATAAATCACGTAACCTATTATCCACCATCTTGTGTGAAAGTTCAGACAAATACCAGGTTTCTCTGCCACTTTATGTCCAGCATTAGCCATCACCCTGCAGAGTTAGGAAGCAGCATCCTTACAAGACACAACCTGCCTGCCAGGGCACGCTGCCACAGACTGCTCTGCTTCTACAGCACTTCTCCTACCTGTTTCTCAGCGAGCGGAGAGCACTGAGCACCTAGGCTGCTGGGCCAGCCCTCCAGCCCCAGGTTCAGCTGATACAAGGATTCCTTGCCTTTTACGATGGTGGTTCCTTGAAGCCATCACATAGCAATACCTATCAAGCCCTTAAAATGGGCCTTTTAGGAACGGAGACCATGATTTTTAATCTCCATTTCTACTGAACAGATATCCAGAGGAAATCTCCTACCTCGCTTCTTTGACATTATGGAAGGCAACTGACTTTGTGGAGTGCCAGAAATAAGCTTTGTATTTATGGCTTTTAAATAAAAGAAGAGATAAAATCCAAATCCTCCCTCTAATGTTTTCAAAATATATTTCACATAAAGTCATCTTCTCTGTGAGTCAAACTCAGAGGAGTGTTTAAGGTGAAGTAATTTCCAGCTCCTGGGAATATTACATCACCTTTGTCTGTCTACAAAAGTCTGGGCTGTGATCAAAGCTAACGCCCTGGCTGAAAGGTTCCTGCCCTCACCTCTCTATCCCCCAGTGGAGGTTCCCATTCCTTCCTGCCTGCTTATCTGTATGTGCTCTGCACTCAGATCTGTCAAAATAATCCTGTTCTACCAACATCCCCTTCTCCACCCACAAACACGGTATTATAAGGATTCGTGCTAACATGGGTAGCCCTCACAGAACCAAGGGACTGAGGGAAGAGCCACATGTGCAGTTAGGCACATGGCAGTCTTCAGGAGAATCAGTAAGAACCACCTTCTCCACATCAACATACAATGTATTTATACTCACGCAGACCAGACTTAGAGGGCAATTCCCAAGACAAGGCAACCTGAGTATATCTAACACCTTACGGTAACCAGAGGGGGGGTTCCAGCTTTCTCATACCATTCTCAGTCATTTGGTCTTCCTTTTCGCCTTGTGCTGCCTTTCAATGAGCCAATTCATCTCACTAAAGAGGCAGAAAACTGATCTGAAAAATAAAATAGAAAAGCAGATTCTTTTCTGTTGCTTCAGTGAGTTGAATCAGCACAGAGGCAGCTAAACACTAGAGTTCACATAAGGGAAGAAGCAGCACCATGCAGCCAGGAGCAGGAGAGAGAATATCAGCAGACCCTTTTGGAAGTAGTATGCCAGCAGATCCCCACCCCGAGGCATCCCATTCCAGTAACACTGGACAGCCTAAAAAACACCCGGCCTTTTGGCCTATCCTCCCAAGCAGAATTGGAAATCCAGAGATGTATACTTTGTAATAAGATAAAAAAGGGAACTGACTTGTTTACAAAGTTTCTTACTATTTTTATTTCATGCAAACCCATCCAACCATTCCTAGAGCTAATCACCGTTAAGCAGGCTCTTCCACGATTTCAAGCACTTTATCCTTATTACAGTTACCGTCGCAGTAGACACACTCCTAGAGCTGAGCCATCCTCAGCTACTGAATGGACCCACAGTTTGGGGGTAGGGATAACAGCCTGAATGAAGCTTTTCCAGGACTACGTGTCAGGTGCTGTGCTAGTTCCTAGCCGATGCCCGATTCTGGGCGATACTCAGTTTCCCAGCTGAATCTGGTTGCTGTCAAGGTTTCATGCTAAAGTGTACTAAACAAGTATGTCTTTCCCAGTTTCTGATAAATTATTTTCTAACACGATTGAGCTAAAATCAGGAGAGTTCAGCACCTACACATCAGCACAAACCCTGTATGCTTTTCAGGTTTCAATATACTTGTAGCCTTTCTGCATAACAACAAAGTGAAATTTGAGATTCAGTTCAGTAAAAAGCAGGCTACTTACGTATCCAAGCAGAAGCCTGGGGAAAAGTATAGGAGAAAAGGAAACTAGGAAAGTAACATACATACTTTGGTTCTCCTACTCATGGTCAGCCCCCATTTCAGGAAAATCTGAACATTTTTCCCTTTGCTGATCTGCTTCCCTTCCTCAGAAGACACAAAGCAAAACCAGACAGGCATTCCCTTTCCAGTCTCCTGCTTACAAAACAACTTGAATGTATTACTCCTTCAAAACATCTGTTTGCACTCCTAACATGAGAAAAAATGTTGAGTCTTTATGTGTTTGATAACAAGTCGTGACCTCTGCTTTGGAATTTGGAATTTGGTTAAACCCAGCTTGTTATGCTTCCAAAACCTAGCCACTTATGAAACTTCAATGAATTAAAGTTTAATTATTCTAAAATGAAATGATTCCTATGTTTCTGTTTTAGAGATATCCACTGAGATTATTAAAGAAGGCTCATTAGCTTTGCTTCATTTCTTTTTACTTTTTAATTACACTAATGGATGAAATTTTACCTAGTGAGTCAGAGTGTTTTTAGTGCAGGGGTGGTGAGCTCATGAGCTGAATACAGCACGCCAAGCAGTTCGCCCAGCCCAGTCTTAACACCATCTTCCAGAGTGTCCCTGAAATGCGGACAGGCAACAAGCCACAAACCAGGCGATTACTTGGGCAGCCTGCACCAACCCTTTCTTCTAAAGGCCTCACAGTCCTTCCACCACTTGCCTTCATCTCGTCTATAGCCTAAAGGCAGGTCCCACCACCATAAGAAAGACGAAAGGCAGGACTGTGTACGCATGTCTGCCAGGATAGATGTGCAGCCTCTGGCCATACGACACACTCCGTGCAATCACAGGACAGGGTACGCCTGCATCAGCCACTTAACAGGTCACATACGCAGCCTCCAGTGAGATGATTCATTTCACACATACCTGGATGTGTGGCAGCTACAGGACAGGGCAGGTAGATTTTGAGAAGGACATACACATGGCCACTTATCTAACAAGGGAAGGGCCACACCTTTCCTTATCACATAGCTATCAGAAGCTATGTGACTGCCCAGGCTGAAAGCACAGGCACCACTGCCTCAGAGCAATTCTGGTTATGGCAAATACACTGCTGCTCCTACAAGCACATCATTTTCCTCTTTCTATGTTTTGCAGGTGTTCTCTGTTACAGGGTAGAGTGGTCTGTACCTCCAAGATAACAAGCTAGCCCATTTTATTACACATTAATGAGGTTCAGTACATGGTTTCTATTTATTTTCAACCACTTGACTGATAGCAAACATTCTTCACACAGTCAGGCAGAATGCTTGCGGGACATCCTAAGTCTCTGTTCATTCCTACAAGCCACTTATAAAAGGACAACGGAGTAAAATTGCCAATGAAGAAGAAAACATTAAAATAATAGCTAAAGAAAGAAATACCATCGTCCTCCACTGAGTACTTGTTTATTTGTTTACCTTCTTTTCTAAAGTGTGGTCTTTGTTCGCGGTCTTTCTTAAGGGAGAAGTCTTTCTTAAATCATGGAAAGACACAGGAACAGCAAGGATTACACATCAGAGACAGAAAGGGCAATGAAGCAGCAACCAGCCCTGTTAAGGATACAGGTGTTTGTCTTTTACAAATGTAATGTGGCATCTGGCATAAAAACACATTGATAGGGTAAATTCCCACCCAAAAGTTCAATGGTTGGAAAACAACTACGGAGGAAGCACCTTCTAGGCAAAGGATCAAATCCCTCCCAGTGCAGTGACTTCAGTGGAAGGTAACAGAGGTCATTCTGTATTTGGTACTGATTTATTGAAGCAGCTCTGGCTCTAAGTTTTCTCATTGTTATGATGAAAAGCTATGCCTTGGGAATATGTTTTAACCTATATGCTTCATGCATCCCAAAGTTGTAACCAAACACTGGCCTGAAATGCAGTACCTGCAGGCAGGTGAGCTAAAAGTGAAGGCCAGTTTCTTTCCTTCAGGACAGAATATTGTTTTGATACCTGGCTGAGGTTCCTCCATTCATAGCAAGGTGCTGCTTTTAACATTAAACACTTACTCTCCTTATGCAAGCCACTAATTTTCAACAAGAGGGCTACAGATCCCAGAAGGCTTACGGACCATTGCTGGAGAGTTTGAGGAAAGTAGCTGCAAAGACAAGCTATTGTTAATAGTCTCAGAAACACCAACCAGGGGTCCACATCTCCAGGAGAGAAAAAGGCAGAGTGCCCATAAATCAGAAAAGAGTAAAATCCCTGAGTTCTCCCCTTGTTCACTCTCCTGAGGTTTTTATACTCCACACTCACTCCTCTTCCTCTCTTGGGACCTCTGATCTGACTTTTAAAAATAATTCCCTTCTACATTCAAATCCCTCCCCTCTCGTTTAAAAATACAAAACTTTTACCAATTAACTACTGAAACAATTCTCTGTACCTTCCTGCCCTGAGCAGACACAGTATTGGTCATTCTAGTATAGCAATTTAGCACATCTTTAGTATGTGTTGCACTTTTACATTTAAAAATAAAGCATGACATTTATCTACATAACTGTAATTTCTTAATGACTTTCCCTCAGGTGTTTCTCTTCTAAAGCACAATTATAGGCACTGAAGTGACTCTATAAAATGGCATGCATACCTGATTACTCTTCCTGTCTGCTTCCAGGGTGTTCAGGGGTTATTTCCTAACTTAAGTGACATTAGCAAAGTGTTGCTTTTGGTGAAATGGCAGAGATGAATCACCTGGAGGGGAGAAAACTTATTTCTAGTCTTCTGCCTACACTAACAGGCCATCTGTCACAATTCTGACCGCAGGACTTACGGTTCCTGACAGTGGCCAGCCTGCACCTAACCTCCACAAGAATGGGCTGGGAGAGGTGGCTGATCCTCCCACTGCATCAAGTTACAGGACAAAGCCAACAGCCGATATCTTGCCACGGGCAGGAGTGTGTTACCCACTGGAGTGAGACTTGGGAATCTGCTGAGGAAAAACATGCTTTTTTTCAGGTGCTGAGCAGAACTACCATTCCTCTTCATGCACCAACCCAGCCACATGTGGCAAAAAGACATGTGGCAAAAAACCCAGCCACATGGTAAAAAGAGTCACAGATAACAACAGCATGTGGACACTCCAGATGCTCAGAGGAATATGAGAGCAAAAATGCAAGCTAGCACTCCTCCTCTACCAGCACTTGTCCACCCTTATAAAACCCAGCTTGGAATGGTTCTATAAGAATATTGCTTAATTTTGTATGGCCCAGGTTGAATTTGCTGGATTAGAAGCGGATACAGTAGTCATTCGGCTGGGCAAATTGAACACATTTGACATGAGAGTAACAGCTATAAATATAGAAAACTGATGTGAGGTGCAGTCATTTTTCTGAGTATATTTATATTTAAAAATGCACTTGCAAAATAAAAGCAGAGACTCATGTCATCATTTTTGCTCCAATGCTCCAGCAGCAGTAGCATCACAGCACACATTATAGGGCATGGCCTGGTTATCCCAAAACTCTGACGCCAAAACATTAAGCCTGTTTTTTTAAGTATTTGCCAAGTTCTAAAAGCACCTGAGTGTGACATGACGCTGTGCTTAGGATTACCTATCTACGCTGAATTCAGGTCTTAAAATATATTATTACATACCAGTTTTCTGGGGGCCTTGCCGTACTCTGTTTACTACATGGATTTCCTCTGGGACAAAATCCAGACAATGTAGTGATAGAGGCTACGCTTTCTGGACACCCTCTATATAATTTGTTGCAAAAATTGGCAAGTGATTAAAGATGAACTTGAAGAAAACAGAAGGTATCCCAACAAAAGCCAACGAATGTGGCTTTTTGCCATGGAGTTCTTCTGCAGTGCCAGCCAAGCCATTTAAATCATATTTTTCACTGTTTTTTTTAGCAATTGCATATTCCTCATCTTCCCATATGTAGCTTGAGATTGTACGTTCTAATTTGTAGCAGAGCTGAAGAGTCAGCTTGCAGCTGATTTATGTGGATGCTTTACTTTGAGTAACTGCAGTACTAAACACTGAATACTCTAAAATAACCAGCTCCTGGGCATGTCAGTCATAAATTAGCGCAGATAACAAAGAGAGGGTACACAAGTCCCATCATGTCACAGGAGTATTAGTGAATAAATTCAATAGGGATGCACAAGAGAAAAAAGTGCATTAGGAAATTAATCACTGATTTCAGAGCAGGCTCTTGTAGCTACTTACTAACTTCAAGGCATTTGATTTTGCAGTCTTAGAAGTGCCATTTTGCATATAATTTCCTAGACTATTCTCAAATTAGAACCTGAAAGGAACAGAAATGCCACACTAAATCACTACACAAACTCCTGTGTGCCTGTCACAGGTGGCTACCACACATCCACAAGCCAAGACTTCTGGACCCAAAGCACAGGTCTCTGTCCCTGAGCCAGACAAGCTTCCTTCCTGCCAGTGAATCAGCAGAAGAGGTTGCAAGGCATTTACTTCATCAGGTAACATTTACTACCATTATTGGCTGGTGGGAAAGGTAATTCAGGGATAGTGGGTTCCATCACAGAAGCAGAATGTATTCTGACAGATAAAACTCCCACCCACTCTTCTCGGGTTTTATTCACAATGCCCAGCCCCTCCTATCTGTCCCTGTCCATGGGATATCTGTCCCTATCCAAGGGTTTCTGTAATATCAGCTCCTGGTCGGAGGTCCATGCCTTTTGCCTATCCATCTGCATCCTCCTCTTTCTCAGCAAGCCTCTTATATCAGTCCCACTGTTCTGGCTAAGCCAGTCTCAGGTCTCTCCCTTTGCCTTTCCCTCCAAAGTCACTGCTCAAATATCAGTCTCCCAACAATGTGCAGGTTGACATATCCTCCCAGTTTCTTGCTGAGATGTGTACCAGTTACCTCACTCCTGTCTTGTCTTCAATGATCCCGCCCAATCTGCCTCTCTTTCAGTGTTTCTCCCAAGCAGCCTCCATCCTTGACCTTGACACGTGAACTCTCCTCTACATCCCCATGGTTACCTGTCCTCCTTTTTGCCCAGCTAAGTCCCAGCTTATTAACCTTCTCAGTTGTTTTTCTCTCCAGCCCTTCTTCCCTCCTCACTTACTCCCTCTTCTTGCTCCATCTCCATGCCTCCCTCCTCTTCGCCATCCAGCTGCCTCCCATTCCTTTCCCCATTCCCCTCAGCTTCCAGGTCAATCTACAACACTGCAGAGACAAGCTTTCAAAAATATCTTTAAAAAGGAATAAAGTAATGTATTCTTCCCTTAACCTTCCTTTCAGAAATGGTTCACTCACTTGGCTACTATTTGTCAAAGTTTTCCACCTCAAGCAGACATCAGCTATTGAAAAGTGCAGCCAAAACTGTTAGAGCTTCTCAAAGTTATGAGCAACTGAATACAAAGAATCATACTGGGATACGCTGTACAGCCTTAACAACACACAGTGCTGTCTGCCCCTCCTGGAATCTTACTTATATACAGGCGTAGTGCTTTCATTTAGATTATTGGCTTGAGTAAATATCCATTAGCTCCATTAATTTTAACTTCACTTCAGTGAAAAATATTGGCCCTGGTGAAATAAAAAGGGTCGTCAGCTTCAGCTTTTAACACACAGATTTCACTAAATACGCTTACAAAAAGTTCCACCCTTTTGCACGTGGTAGCTATGAGCCACCTGCAAACACGCAGCAGAGCTTGCTTGCCAATGTTGTGTTGCCACTCTGCTATCAAATCTTTGTAACAAACGTAAAAAAGTACAGATTTAAAGACAGACATTTGACCCCCGTACATCTAGAAGTTATATGATCTGACATTTCCAGCACGATATTTGCTTGTTTCTTGGTTTTTCATTTTGTCTGTATGTAATTTCTTTGTATCTTACCAGGAATCTTCAATTAATTGTTGGTTGCTTTAGGAATCCTGAGCCACGTGGAAAAAAGAAAGGTATACATACAGAGATGTATGCACAATTAACAGGCTTTCAGTAAAGAAAGACCATACGTGAATTGCAAAGATCCTTACAGACTGTATAGTCATAATGTTTTAAGTATCTCCTTCCAAAAACTTTGTTGAAAAGTAAACAAACACATAACACCCCCCCCCCCCCCAGTATCCTTAAAAACATGAAAATTGAGTTAATTCTGCTTGTATTCTACTTTCTATTTTAAAAGGACATTACAGAGAATTTAAAAGAGTTTTCTTCTCTCTCTCTCTAGTCTTGGTAGGCAAATTTTTTTTTAAAGTATCCTAAGATTCAATATAGACAAAAATAACAACTTGTAAATAATTATTTTGGTTTACTCCTGAAGTAACAGAATACTAAACTAAACTTCATATGCCTTCACTAAATCAGGCAGGAGAGAAAAATCTCTCATCTTTCACTTAATTTTTACTTCTGCTAGTTCATTAAAGTTTCGAAGATACTTGTGCTGCTTTCTTTCATTTCAGATTTCAACAAACAAGACAGAAATGGTGCAAGCAAGATGCCGGGGCAGTGAACTCATTTTATAAATAAAAGTGTGAGCATGTACAATATATAAAATACATGAGTTCATATTTGGTCAGATAATGTTCTTACACCTGTTCATTCAGGCTTTGGACCAAAGCACTTGCAGAGCTGGGTAAAAATAGATCTGTTCTTGTAACATTATCAAAAGGATCTGACCTAACAAGTGACGACATCTTATGGGGTAAATCATCTAAACTGGATGTTTCCTCATGTTTTAGGATTGGTTAGTATTACTCAGTATGCATAAAATAGCTGACCTCTACTACAGGGCATATTGTATTTATGGACCCTCACCTACTTCTTCAGTCCTATGTCAAGTTTATACTATAGTCCTACGCTTCTGATTTACATTATACACCAAAACTTTCATAGAAGTCGTTTTATTTGCAAACTTATCCCAAAGTACAATCAACATAAGTTAAGTTAAAATATTACTGCAGACCTTTGGTAGGCAGCAGTCTTTAAGCTGTCTTCTCTTTTTTTTAAATCTTAGATGTCTTATGCATGTATAGGTAGTTAAGGATATTCATCTTTTCTTTATAGTATTTTTTCTTCCTTTGATATAAGGAAGATTTGATTAAAAAGAATTGATACAATATCCACTGCATTTTAGCTGTATGTCTGCTCTGATACTAAGGTTGCTGCTGTCTGTGAGCCCATTTAGTTTTTTACCTGCCTGATTTAGCGCTGTGCCTCCTCCCCAGAAACCTTCATCAGCAAGCGGTTCTGCCCAGCACCCTTGCTGAAGTGGTAATTCAGTCCAACAGAGAAAATTAAACCTACTCTCCACAGGCAAGAATCACCAAGGAAGACGGCTTTGGAAACAACTTAAAACCATGCCACTGGGGATAAAAGCTGTACACATTTTTATCAAGCACGGAGGCAGGTGAGGAGCCTGCAAGAGTATGCTTATTTCCAATTAGCAGACAGTGAAAGCACCAGTTGCCCTGCTGAGCCACTCCTAATTCAGTTTTGATCAGCTTTTATAGGCACTGGTGAAGTTTAGAGTGACACGCATTAATAAGGCAATTGTGGCAACATGCCTCATTTGCTCAAAACCCATAATGTTCCCTGTTGACACAGAGTTTACATTTTGTTTCAGCTCACTGCATGTGAGAATTAGCAACCTTGGCTTAAACCTTGGGATTTGTCTATACACAGAACACAGCATCAGTTTAATTTGAACAGTTTGTCAAGCCAGTAAAAAATCTGGTGGGGCACGGATGACTCAAGAATGACTTCTTCAGATTTGAATGATTCTAGATTTCAATCAGGGTAAGCTTCAGCAAGCCCAGGGCTTTGGTTCTTGGGCATTCACTGAGCCACAGCATACTGCAGAAGGAAGGGTTTATAATTAAAAATCAGCATTTGGGAAGCTCTTTTCCTGTTTCATTATATGCTTTCTATGTGATCATTTTTGTAGTCTATCAGTGGACTCTGTCAGTGGTTTTCATTTCTTTCTGCAGGAAAGATGGCTTTCTGCTAAATTTTTTAAATTTTGGCTACTTATAAGTAGGGCAGTGAAACAAAGCATTGTTACAAAACTAAATGTTAACATTTCTCCTGCTCCTTTTCCTGAAACTGAGACTAAAATAAAACAGTTAATGATTGTACGAGTAGTTTAGAAACTCCTGTAGAGAAATACATCCTCCCTAATGTACCCCTACGACGACACCCTAATTAACTAGCTAATTAGCTAACATAGTAGCCAACATACCAGCTGACTGTGAGATTGACAGCACAGTATGGAATTTCTAGTAGTCAAAAGACCTAGAAAAATATTGATGCCTCTGCAGAGTAAGCATTCAGAAAGGGTTTCCCAGAAAAAGCCAAGGACGAAAAAGTTACACAAGGAAGAAGAAAAGTAAAGTCAGGCTTGCCAGAGTCATGTAATTATAACATGACATACCTTCCAACATGGGAGGGATCATTCCTGTCAATTTCTTATTAAAAGTATTGATGTCAAAATAAATTTTACTCTTTTTTGTGTACTTTCAGGCAGGAATGCTGTAAGAATATACTTAAAAGAATACACCTGATAGAAGTAACTCAGTGCCGATCCAGCACAGATACCCCTTGAGGCCTTTGGCAACATCCTTGTCCGTTTTCATGCCTGTGAAATGAAGACAGATCTCACTGTTCTTTGCCTTACATGGCTACAGAGATTAAGCAGATACCAGATTACTTTACCTTCTACCAGTGTAACACAGCAAACAGGCTCTTTTCCCGGGAGTAGAAAAACTCCTAGAAGGGCCTGCGGCAGAACAAGGTGGAGCACCTACAAAAACCTTTCACCCTGCACGTACCACTGCAGGCTCCCCCAGCCAGGGAAGGAGGGCAGCTAAACATCCCTGGTTGCCTCTACTGTGGAGCTAAACTAAGTGCCATGTGCTGTCCTTTCCTTGCGATAAGAAGTAGGGGTGAAACCCATTTTCCTTCTTTAAGATTAATACTCCCCACCAGAGAGATCCCAAAGGCTTGCTTAATATATATTAAGTATAAATATATATAAAAATAATACATTATTAAAAAAATAATTAGGACAAGGAAGAACCCTACCTTATATTATAAAGAGACAGGAGAGAAGAAATCTCTTGTACCGCTTTTGTATTTGCCAGGCTGATAAGACAGTCACATTTTAGCTGTTCAGCTCATAGTATGAGAGCACTCCGTACAGCAGCATATTCACCTCGCAGATGCCTCACAATAGTTTGCAACAGCAGGTAAATATTAAATATATCAGCAACTTTACAAATATGGCAACAGGGGAATGGAGAAGGTAAGGAATTCAATTATGTTTTTTCTGTAAGTCACTGCCAGACAAGCACAGAACAAAGCTTTCCCAAATTCACTTCCAGCCCAAGGTTAAACCAGCAAGCTGCACGAATCTGCCATGGTACACGTGGGTTCCTCGTGGAAGTTAGATGACTTGCCACTGAGCCACCTAGTAGCAGGACTTCAAATAAAATGCATATTTTCAGTATCATACCCTAATAAACCAGGACTGGTCAACAGATCAAGTGTCTACCATGTTGGGGTTGTAATCCATTCCTCTTTTGAAAGGAAATGTCAAGAAAAGGTTTAGCAGAAACAGTCTTTTGGGAAATGAAAATTAAAGAAGAAAACGTCTTTCTGTTCCTTCATGTAAAAGTGTGTCTTGAATATTTTTTAATTTGTATTGCAGCAATATTAAATTTCATGCACAAAGCTAAAGAATGAGCTTTTAGGGATTTTAGATACCAGCCAATGCCAACTAATTGAAACAATGATGAAACTCTGTGTGTTTGTCCACATCTGGCTGATCATTTAGCAAAATTTTGCTTACGTAAGGGCCACCAATAGTCTGAAAGACAAGAAACGCTGCTCCCAGCTGGGAAACAGGGAGCAGTTCTACATAGCAATAGGACTTTTGCTTATCTTTTAGTTCTGTGCACACAGCAGCATGAACCTTTCCACGTATTAACAGCTGCAAATTTTCACATAAAGAGCTTTTTGTAAGTTTAATTTGAACTTTTACTACTCTTTTTATCGGTAGAGCATATAGGAGAAGAGTGGCTTGCTCTTTAGGAACTCAGGTGATCTTCTGTTTTCAGTTTATAACTTTAGAAGATGTGCTACTATATTACAGGCAATCTGAATGGGTACGATACTTACTGTACATGAAAGTGTTAGTCATACAACTGGATGGGCATAATGCCAGCCAAACTCATCCATCAGGCTGTCAACACCTTACTCTTTTTCTGCGGTGACCTATGTGGAAAATTTTCCTACAAACAGCTGTTCAGATCGTAGGCAGACAACAGATTGTCTTAAACCTGCTTTCAACTGTGCATAAAGGTTTGTGAATTTCTAGTTTCATCTGTAAGATAAATAAGAACAGGATGTTCTTTTGATTCACATTTATGATTTGTTTTACATTTTCTATTTGCGGAAATTCTTCTGGACCTCCTAGCTCCATCACCAAAAAAAGAATTGGATCACTGACCTTTTCCATCTGATGAAAAAAAAATTAAGACGTGAATCCTGCAGACAAAATTGAATTCTCTTCCCTTCTTGCCCTTTTTTTTCCTTAAGGGTTCATCAGCAGATGTGAAAAGATGGCCCAGAATCATGTGACAAGAGCACAGCAATGCATACTGTCAATGTCATGAAGACTTGTATGTCACAAAACCAAAGTGCTGTTTTATTATGTAAAGCAGCATCTTTTCCAATAGCACTGAAAATAAACGTTCTGAAAGTGCCAGAGTGACTTAGGATCCTCATCCTTCGGACTTTCAAGGAGACTTAGGCCTTAGGCTACAGGCCAGACTATCTAAACATTCCCTAACTCCTTTGCATAAAATTTCCTTCTGGACAAATCTGGGCTTTGAGAGGTGCTAAAAGAAGTAACCGATTGACAGCTGTAGGTATAACTTAGATCTTCTGAGTAACGCCCTAGATGGCCATGAGTAGAATTCATCATGACTGATTAGATGTCTGAAGAAAAGACTTGAGCTGGTCAGTGATGACACACTTGACTTGTTTTGGACATTGCCTTTGGGATGAAGCGAAACACCCTACAAAGTACCCACTTCTCTTCCCTGAGTTCAGAGGTAGTTCATTTCTAGATATCAATACTTCATTAAATAAATTCCCCTTTCAACTGAACTTTGGAAATAGGATTTAAGTCCCTAAATCTTTTTTGGAATTCATCCTGTAACTTTTTTGTGGTCTACTATAGACTCTTAACACCATATATAGTTAAGCTGGCATATGGGCAATTTTAATAAAAGCAACACCTATATGTCATTTGGTAGCGTGTCCTTAGTTCTCCAAAAGCTTCACCAGAATTATCATTCCTGCTTTACAGAGGTGAAAGTAGAGAGGCAGATATATTCTTTATACTATCTGGCAGTAATATTCTGGTATCTGGCTGATGAAAAAGAAGAACTCTTCCAGGGGCAATTTAGAGCAGTGTCTTAACTTAGCCATATTTAATCACATTTTGGAAGAAGGTATTGATTGTAGAATTAACTGCGAATGCAGAGAGCCTTGGGAGACTACTGTGTTCAGCTGAACAGAGGTCTAGCAGCCCTCGGGTTAGATTGCATCACATATGGATGTTTGACTGATGATCTTCATTAACTTTTTCCTGCAAATGTGACATTTACTTTTCCTCCAAGAGACATCCTTTTCATTCTTTTTTTCATGCACAAGGATTATATGACATTTTTAAAAAACAAAAAGTATATTCAGTAGTTCATACTGCTTACCCTTCCTTGCCGTTGCATGTGATTCCCATGACTGTACTTGATAACAGTATTTCCAGCGCACAGAACGTTCCTTTGCAAAACATGGGGGCTGGTTTTATTTGTTTATCCTTTCCTTTACACATTTCCAGAATGTCAACTCTGACGTTCTGTATTTTTGCTGAAATTCTTCTTTGTGGTCTCAGAATTATGGATTGCAAGCTTAGTCAGAGCTATAATTGAGGGTGAAGTTAATCAAATACAAATGTTTATAAACCAGTTTTAAATGCTATGAACAAAAACATTGTTCCACTTTTCTTCAGAGCTCATTCTGTTCTGTATAAACATATTTCTATGGCTGATTCTTCACCAATCGAAAGCTTTTCTGAGCCTTGATGCAAAGGTGTAGGCCAATGCTAGTGGGAAGAAGGTTTAGTTCTGGGTGACTTCAAGAAGTCACAGTCTGCCTGGGTTTCAACTCTCCCAAGTACATGATGGGGATGATAATACTCCCCAGAGGGTCCCTTCCATTCTTGTCCATACTGATTGCACAGAAAACCACTATCCACAAAAGGACTCATCTCAACAGACACAATGCTGTGAAACCAGTTAGAAAAGCTACTGTTTCAGCATGAACTGATGTTCATATCATTAAAAAAACCCCACACAGCTCCACGAAGGGGGTGAGAACAGTGCAACCAAAAAGACCAAACCAGCTACTCATCTTAGATGTGGGCCATACAGATGAAAGTAGGGGAATATTAAAGAAATGCAATAAATATACTAGAACAACTGACACTGCTTGAATCAATTAATAGCCACCCTCAGTTTTGTTAAAAAGTCCTACAGACTATAAATTTCCCAGAGGTCTAGTCTAAGGAATAGAAGGAACACACAACATCCCTATCCCAAAAAATCCATTGTTTAGATCAAAAGTAAAATTGTCATTTGCTATTCAAACAAAAGAAGACCAACTCCTGTCTGCTTCTGCAACAGTTTTGCTGCTCAAAATTGCTATAAGTGCAAAACATGGCTCTGCATATGTATACAATACATCTATTTAAGGTCAAGAAAACTTCAATACACAATGTTTCATTATAATGAATTTTAAACGGCAGGCACCTATGAGCAGTTTTGTTTTGTTCGTATATCTCATGTTTATAGAATTGGCTAAGTTGTGGGCAATACTGAATAAACAAAAAATTCCTTTCAAGTTCACGCAGAACGTTTTACTTATGCTAAAAACCAGTATTTCATTTCATCTCAAGGTTGACAGACTTTCTATTAAAACCATAAAAAAGAGGACAATTTCCAAATGAAAATGCCATTTCAAACCCCAAATTTTAAGTTTATAAAGTTACAAAATGAAATATGCTGCCTTTCCGTGTTTTTTTTTTTTTTTAATGGAAAAATCTTTGAGTATATGACCAAAAATTTATTAGTTTCACTCCTCATAAAATTGCATTTCTGGGCAGTTTTGCTATTCACAAAAAATAGTCATCAGTTTGATGTTCACACTACCACTCAGAACATAATAATTGTTTCACAGAATCACAGAATGGTAAGGGTTGGAAGGGACCTCTGGAGATCATCTAGTCCAACCCCCCTGCCACAGCAGGGTCACCTACAGCAGGTTTCTTGGAAGCATTCAAAACTCTGGAGTGTCATGATACTACTTACCAAATCATTTGAACATTCTTAATATTCATGTCTCTCTAGGCAAACAAATGGGGGCATTGACATTTACAGACATACCCTGGCTATTAAATTGGAGCACTTGTATTTAAAGGCGTTAGGTGCGCAGCAAAGCTCCCCAATTAATACTGAGAGACATAGCTACATGAGATGGAGCAGCTGCCTTACGGTGTTCCCATCCTTCCTCCCAGCTACCAAATGCTGTTCCTGCACCACAGCTCATGTCCCATCAGTTGTTGTGGGGGATACAACTGTTGTGGGGCTGATCTGTAAACTGGATCACTCAACTGATACAGGCTGAAAATAATTCTGTAACTATTTTCCTTACTTTCCTTAATCCAAAGCAAGCAAATTAAGGAAGATGTCATCTCTGCTAGGAAGGACATTTGGTGGGGAAAGACAAGATCTTTCATTAGGTTAAGTGCTGCTCTCAAGGAAAGCAGACAAGTTTTCAGGGACACAAATCTTTCTACAAGTCCAAAACAGAAGTAGCAAACTTAAGCTAACTGCATTTTGGAGACAGTCTCTCTGAATTTTTCTCAGTTACAGTAACCTATTTGATAATATCAGAGGGAAGAGTAATGGAAACAAGCAGATTAGGTGGGGAACATAGCCAGAGGAGTGATGACAGAACAGAGTGGGGAGAGATGAAAGACAAGTGATGCTTCTGTTCAGAGAAGGGAGCATTTACTGTGGTGGTTGTAGAAATGTGTGTATTAGTTTTGCATTTGTTCTGACGCAGTTTGGTTCCACTAGGGATACATGGGGTTTGTGGGAACATTGTTTCTGATGATGAGTTTGGTGAGGCTGGGGTGAGATAAGAGTTATTTGGTGCCTTGCAGTGAGTGGGCTGGGGAGATTTTCTTTTGAATTGTGATCTCGTGATAAGCAATCCAGTATAACTGAAAAGAGATTAATTAAGGCCCAAACACATCAGTCAACTTAAGAGTTTATCAGCTAAGCCACAAAACCAATACACTCTTAGCCTTTGGTTAAACAACATGATTCACTGCCTGCTAAAATTAGTCAATTACCTTGTGTTTGTTGATACAAACCGGCACATCTGTGGTTGCCATCTTTTGGCAGACCTGCAGAAGCTTGTGCCTGGTCTGCTGTTTCTGACTCCTTACAAGAACCAAACACCCAGCCAGAGACTGGCCCAGAGACTAAAAGCAAGTGAGACTAATGGTGAAGCCACAGTCACTCACGTGTGTCCTTTACTTAAAGACAGTAACTTCAGCGCAGATCTTTATAGGAAAAAAAACCAACAAGTAAAGATGCCTTCACCAAGACTCCAGAACAGCGCTGGCTCACTGGCATGACGACACATGGGTTTCAGCTCAGGCTGCCAAATTCATATGACCTGGTCTTTCAAATACACAGAGGATCTCTTGTATTGGGAAAGAATATACTGTTTTAGTATGCTAGGCTAATTCAGGTAGGCTTTCATAGAGTGCCGTGGAAATAATTGAATAGTTCTTGTTAAGAACATTGCTTGTGCTTGTTTGCAGTACTAATTGCACAAATGTTTATGCACAACAGACAATATGTTCAGTGTTTTCAATATCTAAGAACCATGTTAAGAATAAACACTAATGACATATTTTGCAAGATACATAATCTGTTTGTTTATGTGACTCATTATGTCTAAAGAGGAGATTTTGATTATTTTAATACAGTCCTGTGGTGGCTATTGTTGACTTTCCAATAGGCAAATGGACAGTCCAACAGCTAAATACTTGAAGACATTCCATATCTAAGTATCTCCAAGAGCTGTAATTTTCCAAATCCATTAGATATTACATTTGGGCTAAGGCACATAATAATCCAAGCAATACGATGGTCAAAGAAATATCTTAGTTTGTTAACACGTAGGGGAGCAGCTGGAAAAATAATGATGTATTGTCAACATGAACTTGTACTTGGTCAATGCAAAATAAAACCCTTGCGAATGTTAACAAAACATAAATCCCAAGTACTTTTGTAGTTAAGCTTTTTTCCTGTGAATCTCCCACCCCTCCACCAAAGCAAACAAACAACAAAAGCAGGTGCAATATGTTACTATTTTACAATATACTTTCTCAAGAAAAAATTCACATCTCTTCAGAAGACAGAACATTTCAAATTAATGTTCACTTTTCAAAAACTTAGAATTTTTACAGTTAGATTAAATTACAGCCATGCTATCTCATCTTTCCACCTCCCTAGCATAATACCAGCCTATAAGCCAACATCCTACAGACAAGATGATCACAGCCTACCTTAGCACCCAGAAAAATGAAAAAAGCTGCCTAACTTTTCACTCAAACATAATATTTGACATAGTAGGAAAAAAATACCATGTCTGTATTATTTTTTCACATCCCAAAAGAAGTACTTGTAAAGAATGAATATACTATCAGGAAATGCTATGTATTATGCCTTTATTAAAAGCTGATAATGAGTTATGGATTGTTCAGCGAAATTTTTAGCAAAGTTTTACTAACCAGACTTTACATAGCTTCTTTACTTAAATAAAAATATAATACAAGCATAGCAATCAATGAAATTATAGCATTAAATAGTGTGTGAGTACTCATAAACTTGAAATCGTTTGTCTTGTTCTTTGGGAAAAAGACGTTTATGGGAGAACCCTCCAGCTTTGTTTTCAAGGAGTTTGGATTACTTTGCAGCATAATGTCTACAGTGCTGGGGTTTTTGGTGCAGTGGTGCTATCCTTTGCAAAAATGCAGCCCGTGTGCTCAAGCTATGGGAAAGTAATGTCAGTATTACTTAATATCTGCTCTTGTTCCTTGCTAAAGTTAACCAGCATATTATCATTCAGGAGAAAAAAGCCTCTTCAGTTCCTAATAAACAATAGTGAGTTTTAAGAAAAATATCATAACTTTCAATTTGAAGCTGCATTTTTACCTGCTTTGTGAGAAAGAATTCATCAAGGCTATTTCTTCATCTGCCCTACAGATTTGTATTTAAGTCATTATACAAAAGGATAAGATTGGAGTAGTTATTAGGCAGAAAATGGGGAGGCTGCACCCATCCACACTAAGCACACAGAAGTTTCAAATCCTCTCAAAAAAGGGTGTGATTTTTTTCCTCTCACACTACAGGAAGTCCAGTAGTTGGCATGCTGTTGGTACCAGCTGTCATGTTAACTGGGAGTTTTAAAATTAGACTAGATGGCAAAAAAAAACAAACCTGAGGTAAAGAAGATATCTTGAAATTGCAAGAAGATGTGGACTCTGTGATCTATGTGATGTTAATGATTGAAAGGACCTATAATTAACAATGAGAGTACTGCAAAGGATTTGAATGTTCTCTTGCTGCAAGACATGTCACAGACACCAAGTATTAATCGTGACTTTTTAAATTCTTCTGTCCTCAGTGACCCATTGAAGTGTCACTGAGGAGGGCATCTCTGAGGGTGTCCTCGCCCTCATCATGTGTTCAGTCTTTCACAGAATGCACTGGCATAATTTCCTTCCTACAGCAAAGTTCAATTTGTTTTTCCAAGTTGCCTCTTCTCAGTTTGCAGTAACAGACAAGCCTTGCCCTGGGTAATTTTATTCGCTGGATATGCTCACTCCAGGACAGTTTTCACTAGGAATCTTTCCAAGGATGTGTCACCCTGAGTTTGCCTTGTAGTCAGATCTTAGGTAACTATTAAAATCCCACCACCACAGCTGCTGCTTCTTCCTCTATCTAATTAATGAACATTGCGCACCCTATCAGAGTCCTATCAATACAAAAGAAAAGAGAACCCGATCAACAACAAGGCAATCATAAAGCAGCATCCTCTTCAGGGCTATAAAAGGGTAATTAGGAGCAAGACGATCAACACTTTTAACTAAGCAAGGAGAAAAGAATTTGAACAATCGGTATGACTACAGAGCCAGTTTCAAACCCCCATAAGCAAAGGGGTGCAAGTCTCTCTATGAATATCAGTGAGTGATTCAGGCCTGCTTCACAGAGGAAGACGTAAAATGCAAGACTGGTCTTCCCACAAAACGGTACTGTTTTAATAAACTAAGTTGGTTTTAAACTGCACCTTTCATTTAAAGGGTAGTTCTATTCACGTTTTCACCCACAACCAAGGCAATAGAAGAATTTTCTGATGTCCTTTATACTTGGCCCACTGTTTTTCTTCTTATTTGTGCTGTGCAACTACCTATGTAGGACTGTTGTTTAATACGATATCAATTGAACCGTCAGAACTTAAAATATGGAATGGGAATGACTTTTCAACCTGAATCATTTCACTGATCAATTTACAGTCAGTGTCACATAGACTCCAACAGCACAACTGAAAAAAAGAGTGAACGGCAGCACAAGAACAGGAACAAGCGGTTCCCCATTTAGATTAGAGCTGAAGGTGGATAAAGAAGTTACTTTCTAATTCTCTGGCCGTAGGCTAACGACAAAAGTGCTTCAGTGGCACAACTGAGCAAACACAGCTGTTCCCTCATGCCCCTCTTCTGTTGTGCCAGTGAAACTCTTTGTGGGGTTACACAGAGCAGCAGATCAAAGAGCTGATCTGCATTAGGAGTAATACCTTCACTCTGGCACGTTTTTTAGCACCACCAGGGAGGCTGGGCACTCCCATAAGCTACATTTCTATCAACAACCCTGTCTCATTAAATCATGTCCCCATGGTGAATTTCTGTGTATCAATGCAAACCGTGGCTGGTTACATTTCAGCGTTTGTCTTTAATGTGCATTGCAAATAATCAGAAATTAGTATTACGGTAAACATAGCTAAATGAGGAATGACATCCCCTATCCACAAATAAGTTTAATGTCTCCTGTAGACATGCCCAGTCTTTAGCTTCTTCACGAAATCACCGATACAAGTACTGATCATAAATAGGCTGTGGTACCGTTAGAGGTGGTAGTGATCTTATTTAGCCTCTGTCCTTGAGAACCAGATTAAAGCTACATGTTCACTTTGAGCAGCACTGAACAGACATAAGCTATCCATGGCATTTTAGTTATTTGTTTAAACTGGTATTTGTTAACCTCAGAGTTTAATACTTTCATCTTACTGACAATCTGCTATGTCTCCAGGACTGAAAAAGTGGGCCACACACATCTGCACACTCCTAATTCAGTTCAGTGTACTGTGGGTAGTTTGCTTCCTCTAATTAAACAGCCATCACTGTAATAGGAAAGAAATTAAGTTTGCTGAAGTACTATGAATTTAAATCACGCAGCTGGTCCATTGGTGATTGTCCCTAGGGGGCGAAGACAGATCATCAGAGCTAGAAGGACAAGATCAACATGCAAAATGTGCATAGTCAAAATCCACCAAGGGCTGTCTAGCCATCAGTCTGTGATGTTATCTGGAATTTGCTATTGAAATCAGAAATGAATTATTTTCTAGGCAATGATAAATTGGAGAATCACTCTAGAAGCAAATCTAACTTTTATCTTTCCACTGATTATCTTTGTTTTTAAAGGGTAAAAATCTCCATTTACTTTACAGTCTCCATTTGTTATTTCATATTCAGCTCTACATTTCTTTCAAAGCCCTACAGCTAGTTCCAAATACAGCACTTCAGGTTCTAAGCACTAAGACTTCTCCAAACCCTTTATCTCCTGATTTTTACACTCTGATGCAGAAATACAAGGCTGCCCTTCTGTCTCATGCTGACATCTCAGTTTCATGATACTGGGGATTTTGGCAATGGAATTCTTCTCTACCCTCTCTGCCAGTCACTTGTTTTGCTCAGCACCAGAGCTCTCTCCTACCCCACATGCAATGACACAATTATTTGCACAGGGTTTCCAAAGGTGCACTAAGCTAAATTAATAGCTCCCTGAAACTATAAGCAGGAGGTCATGCTTCTGCCATTTATCTCCTACTATCTCTGGTACTCATAGACCTTCCTATGAGGTAATTTAATGTGCTAAAATGGCAGAGTAAAAAGCAGGGTTGGATAGTTTTCTGCTGCTCTATCTAGCGAGCCAAATCAGCTCACAGAAGGGTCTGAAAAATATTGAAGCTGTTGCCCAGGTGGGGGAGAGAGCCAGTTCAGTGCAAAGCACAGCTCAGCTCAGGGAAGAAAAATGTCCCTCCTTCCACAGAAGTAAGATGGTACCTTCTCCTGCCCCCTTTTTGTTTGCATTATTTTTAACCTTATCTGGTTCCCTGATCCAGTTCACAATCCCCAAACAGTTGTGTCAACAACTGAGTGAGTGACAGCCTGAGTGTAGAATTTCTTCAGTTAGTTTCTCTCTAAAGGTCACATGTTGTCTGAGTGGTATTTTGCTTCAGACATGTCTATTAGGTTCATTTAAATAAGACCACATGTGGAGGTGTTACCAGGCATGAAAGATGAGAATCTGGTGTATTCAGCTTTTATCAAGGTTCTGTTAGTTCACTGCATTCTCTGCTCTAACAAAACAAGAGAAATAACATTATGTATGATGGGCAGCTGTGGTATATTCCACAAACACCACTGTTCTCACATTCATCTTCTTACTTTTCAGGTTTAGTCTCTACATAAACTAGAGATAAGTTTGCATTCCTTATTATCATTAATAAAGTTTCACAACTACTCTCCACACATATAAAAGATTTGCACTAAATCTGTTATGACAATTCAGTTTATCTCAGAAATCATTCCAGAATAAGGCAAATCTGAACAGCAAGAAAGGACCTAATTTATCAATAACCTGGCTCCTATCGTTGCTTAAGAGCTACTTAGCTTCAAGGATGCATTTCAGAAAAGCACTTTCAACTATCAGAAAGTTCTGTAGCGATAGACTGAATTTCAAAAGTAGCAAGATAAGTTTAATACCATAATTTGGCTGATCATCAAGGCTGCAGAAAAATAAGAGGGGTGCATTTACCTGACTAGGATCCTCTGTGACTACAAGAGTTCAGAAAATGAAGCTTCAGGCAAAGTACAGATGAGTTTGGGTGGCCACTCAACTGACATTTTGGAAAATGCCTCAAAGATCAGCCATCAGGACCCCAGCTGTACATTCTGCAAAACCTTTCTCTCCACTAGATTCATCAACCCTGTGGGCGGGCTAGACAAAGATCATAACTTTACACTGACATTGTTAACTATTAGAGTCCTGTCTGTGGCATTTATTCATCTGTTTCCAAATGCAGCAGAGTTTCTTTGGTGCTTTTACCCCATCGATAAGCCTTGACCAACATTATGAGAAATTTCAGGTTAGTCTGGGAAACACTGGGCACTTGCATTTCCCAGAGATTGAAACCAATCATCCTGAGGATCATGGGCCCAGTGGGTTCAGCAGAATCAAGTGCCTCCGCTCAGCACTTCCTAAACTGCCCATCTTCCCCCAAGCTGCAATATGCTGACGCAGTGGCAACCAGAACTCTCTTCCTTCACAAGCAGCAGGACAGCAGGCAAAAGACCTAACAGGTGGGCTTCCCTACAGATCCCATTACAGTGGATTGCTTTATCTCCAATCTGTGAAAGCAGAGCAAAACTAGATATATACAGAAGATGCCATCTTCTCTCAAAAATCTCAATGCACTAAAAGATCACTAGATCTTTTTAATACAAAGCCAGTGATTTCATTTCTTTGAAGTATTCCCACTTAAATGTTTATTGCCACAGCTGTAAAGATCTATGTGAGATTAATGTGGATATAGTTTTTGAAAAGAACTAATAGCCTCAGCCTGAGACTTGCAAGCAGAGAGTCAAAGTTTCATCTAGGTTCTATTGCTACATTTCTCCCATTTGATTTTCTCTGACCTGTAAAACATAAGTATACTTGGATCCACAGCTAGTCTAAATCAGCTGCCAAGTCTGGCCCAGTACCTATCTAACAGAGACACTGTACATTCAAGTGATCCTTTGTAATGCAAGCTGAGGACCAGTCACACGGAGTGGTTTGGCTACATACAAATTCTCGAGCAAGTCTGACAGCTACAGAAATTTCAGAAAAAAAGCTAGTAAAAAGTTTGAGAAATAAACTGAAAAATTTGAGAAGTAGCACTGCACACTAAGACTGAGGAAGATCTCCAGTCATCCCCATCTCCGACTGCCCAGCTCAGAGGGCACAGGGGCAGCTGAGGTGTAGCTGTCAGTCAGCACAGTGATCAAAATACAGATTGATTATCAGACCTTATGTGACACTTACACTTTATCCTTTCAGTGTTTCACTGACTTTAATGCTTATGTATGTGGGATTTCTGAGAAGCTGAGAAAATTAATGGATATTGATTCAAACTGGGATATATACGGGTATATGCTTCCAGGACTGCTTTATCTTTCAGTGCCGATCCTCCCCATTCCTGTCCTTATCCCATCCCTGCTTTGCCTCCTTTAAGCAATAAGACCAGTCCAATAAGCCTCCTTTCTGCTTAGCACTTCTGTGAACTTTTTAGTCAGACTTGCAAACGTTGCTAAACATGATCTTCAGCTCTCACAAGACTTTTCCTCACTAAATTACTGCCATTCACCCAGCTGACTTGTTCTTCAGCAGAACTGTAATACAGCTATAGTAGCCAGTGATCTTGAGAAAACAACAGCAAACCATTCCTCCAAGCAGTGTAAAATTCTCAGTCGCAGCCACCCAGACAAAAAAAAGAGAATGACCGCAAGGATACGGCTAACAAGCAGACCAACATCCACATAACAACTGTAAGGCATGGAAGAAAAAGAAAAGAAGCGTGCCTTAGGTCAGACATCTATATACCTAACAGATCAGGAACCAAGAAAGCATTTTATACTATTTAGCCTGGACTAGAATAGAACATCCCTAAGAGCATACTTGCTATTTTCCACTCTTTCTACAAACAGCATCCAGTGGGATGATGGAGTTAAAACGGTGTGGCTGTTGTTAACCTCTAATACCTCCGTTTACAATATTCTGGCACTGGCAAGCATTATGTACAGAGGCAGGAGCAGAGGCTGGATCCAAAAAGGTTTAAGAGTTTAGAGTTTTTCCCTTCCTGTGGTTTAAAAAGAAACCCAGGAGAGGGGGCTTTTTTTGTTGGTGTCTATCAACAAACTCCATTTATTCATCATACAATGCAATATCTCTGTCGTAACTCCAGAGAAAATTCATAGTTGTTCTTCATGTAAATATGTTTGTTTTCTTTGGTTTATGTAGCTACTGAAATGAACCAGGCACGTACTGGATCTATTTATATAATTGCCATTGAAGGATTAGCTATCATACATGCAAAGATTGTTATACTTTTTTGGCATAGGCTTCAGTTTTGCTTTGTCAGAGATTTGCAAAACTCTTGTCAAAATCATAAATCAAGTTACTCCTGCTTTGACTGGATATAATGATGTTTTCACAAGGGCAAAGTTTACATAGACGAAGAGATAAAAATATAAGGTCACTTCAGTGAGGCAATCTGAGCTGGAATGTACATTTTGAATGAACAAATCTGTAGACTTTGTACAAGGCTTTCCTCTCAGGCCTACGCAGGCCTTCCAACAGAGAATATCAGTCTGGTGACTGAAGCACAGACCACAGAGTCAGCTTTTATTCTTGGCTTGTATACAGATTTGTTGTGTGACCTTGATCAAGTAGTTTAACCTCTGCATTTCCTTATTTGTAAACAAGAATAATCACTATCCCTTACCTCATTGGTTTAATTCATGAATACTTGTAAAGAGCCTTGAGATTCTTGGCTGAATGTTGCTATAGAAACAAGAAGCATAACTACAATACAATCGTGTATGATACTTTTATGACCCCAGTCCCTGTAGTACTCAAGTACTTCAGCCTGTCATTTTAATATGCAGTGGTACTGTCATTAAGAGTGAAACAGCAGCAATGTCCTATTTCATCCATTTTTGGAGATGGGGAATTGAAGTACAGACATTACACCTACACAATCTTTTGAGCTCAAAATTGTGCTTTGGTTCAACTTTCAAATTCAGTCACGTACGTGAGGTAGATATAGGGAAGACTGAGGAAAGAAAAATCCGACCTACGTTCCCCTTAACATGGGTCCAAGTGTACACATGTACAGACTATATGGGCAGGGTGACCATGCTGCATTTAGCCAGCCATCAACATTTATCCCATCTGCCCTTCTTGGAAGACAGCGGCTAAGTGCGTCTTGAGTTCAGACATCACACATCATTGCAAAAGCAGATGACAGGAGTTTTAGAGAGCCTAGGGGACCCACACCAGTGGGTAACAACATGGCTTCATAGAAATGGGTAAGGAATCTAACCAGCATTAGGTTTCTCAGTAGTCCAGCCCACTTTGCCACAGGATAGGCACAAACACGGAGACTTGCTACTCTGCTTCAGCCAGTGACATAGTCCACACTGACACCAGTCAGTGAAGGTTCAGTGACTAAATGTCCACTCAGACTCAAAGAAGGAAACCTGCAGCAGGTCTGCTACACCCACATTAGTCCTCTGCCCGACCAGTCCATCCTTCTGCACATGTGGAACTGCCAGTGATGCCACTGGTAGTGCTGCACATTCAGAAGAGACCAGTAAAGCTGAGATCCTTATGATCCAAGGAGATACTTCTGCATAGTGCAGGTGCTTGTACATGCCATTCATGCACCAAAATCAGTCTATGCAGCAACCATGGAACTAATTTTGTTTCAGAAACATGCATGAAATAGTTGGAAATTACAGATAAATAGAGTTATTGCTTCTTGCTGTTCCTCAAAATTTGATTGTTTGAACTATAAAAATTTTAAATTAATCCTTGTGAATTAAAACATGCATTTTAATGTCACATTTGCTTTTATATGTTGACATTTGTGATAAGATTTCTATTAATAAAGTTTGTTTACTGACAGGCTTTTTGCTGCTCCTTCCCCAGCCACCAAAATTGCAGGCAGCCAGTTTAATCATAACACTGCCAGCTGTGAAGTCCTGAAGTATCTGTGCTCTAAGCCTGCTTTACAGGGTACGGCATTAAATCATCATATGGCTTAACTTATTGACATAAAAGCCAGTATAGAATTTATATGGTGAAAGAGTGTTTAAGTGTGAAAGAATTTATACAGCGAATCATTTCAACTGATGCAGATTCAGCCATTCACTCACTGTCAAGATGCACAAGACTGCATCTGCTGCAACAGGAGTCAAGTGTGAAGGGACAGTCTATGTCATTAGGTTGTACCACAGTCAGCAAGTGTTCCCTATGGCTGAGAAACAGTTTCTGAATCAAGATCATCATAATGTACAAGATTCTGAAGTTAAACCTTGTCACATGCCTAGATATTTTCCTATTACTGCAAATAAGTAATTTTTTAAAATTATATATTTTCTTATAATATTTATAGAAAAGTTTTGAATTATTTTAAGTTCTATTTTAAAAAAAAAAAAAAAAACAAACTGTAAATTGAACCTCCTACATAAAGCCTTCATATTTTTTCTACAGTGCTGTAACACGAGCATTTGACCTAATGCTCCTTTTTCTTAGATTAGACCAACAAAACCTTGGCAGCAGTTTCTGGACACTAGTATAAACAGCTGGGTTCCCTGTGGGCCAAAGATACACTTTAAAAAAAAAAATATTCCATTGTAGACAATTTTCTTCCACACTCTTATCAAAATGTTCATCCTGAATATCCTAGTGATGACAGAGAGTCCATACATATTAGATGGACCTTATAAAAAGGCCTTTCTGGAGGCCTATCTCAGCTTGCCAAGGCGAGCTCTCAGTATTATTTTGTCTGTCTGCCAACACTAAGGTTTGCACAAAATGACGACCTTCAGTACCTTTGCTGAGGAACAGTGCAAGTGACATTCTAGCAGCCAACCCCTGCTGATTAGCACGAGACTTCAGCAGGTTTAGCTGGCAAGCTGCTGCGAGCTTGGTTAACACATTTGGGGTATTGTTTGAAATCTCTGTGCTGTGGAGTAGCATTTCTATGAATCGGTAAACACAGCGAAATACCTGTATAGATATGATATGTATAGAAGTCGATATTGGTCATTTTATATCAGGCAGTATATTTTTGTTTTCTTTTGTGGCTTGAGTTAGACTAATCCACAAGCCTGGATTAAAAAGAATAACAAAACACAGTTCCTTTAGTGAGCTACTGCTGATTGCTTTCCCCTCACAAAGGGAAAAACAGGGCAGAATCAGAGATTGGTTCTTCCTCATTTGATCCTACCTAAGAAAAGAGAAAAAGAACACATGAAAAGAGGCTCTGAGCTGTCCCTGTTGGGATTTTGCCAAGCGTTTCTCACACATAACCGGTTAATGGAAAGACCAATGCCCAGAAATGTCATAGCCTGGCTCCCACTACTTCCACGCCTGCCTATAAAGCCTTCCCATTAACACCACAGAGGTTGTCTGTAAGTGACTGACCCAATGCTTTTAGCATGGGAGGGGACTTCCTCTTTTCCATTGTTTTTCAGGTTGTTTCTGACAAAAGCTAGGTCCTTGGTCTCTTTGGGGTTTTTTTTTTACATTTTAAAAGGACATTTTTCATACATTAATAAGAAGGCACCTTCTTTCTGTTAGTGACAGAGAAGGAGGGTCCTGATCTGTCAGTGTTTCGTTTTTGCTAATAAAACTCTGTATGTCAGTGTGATACTGCTAGTTCAGAAATCAACAATAAGAGCTTACTGGATTGAATCAAGGCGCTAGGATGAACTCAAGGCATAACAAAATGAATACAAATGAAAAATGTCCAGGGCCACAAGATTGCTACAAATCTAATGCATCTGTTTCTTACACTTTGTTCATCGTATAAACCAGCAAAATGTGGATAGAGATTGTCATGGTTCTAGTTAGGAAAAGTGAAGAGGCAGGATCAGACCTTTACAGTTCGTTAAGTCAAGCATCAATAGGACAGCCTTGGAGACATTTCTCCAGTCACTTACGAGAGAGATTCAACATGTGCAGTGCAGAGTTAACATTATGAAAAAGGATGTAAAGTGTCTGCTGTGCAAAGACATTTAACTGCTAGATGCAAAGAAAGTGAATCAACCTCTTCTTTTTCTGCCTGGCTCTGCCTTCTTTCTCACTGCAGAAGAAAAAGTGCTAGTATTACAATTAGCTGTGTAAGGTAGCATTAGCCACTTCAAAAAGTGCAACTAGTATGTAAAACATTAGTCCATGTTTCACATCAGCCTAATCTGAACTGAAAAAGAAAACAAAGACATGTCATCTAATGAAAGCAGCTTATTTTGACCATATAGAAAAGCTACAGTATAGAATATGGCGTTACCTGTTCTTCTCAAATGTTTCAACCATGCCACGCTGCCACCCGTGGAGAACCTCTAGTCACTAGAGAAAGAGTTTGACCCCATATCCAGACATTCTTTGGCCTTCGGGACTGCTAATTAGCCCATCACTCCTGTCTACAGTATGTCAGCTGTAGGCTAGAATAAAAGCAACAACTAATTATAGAAAGGCCCTATAAAAAATGTTAAATGCTAATGGCCTTGGATTATCTCAGCTTTTAGATGTTCTAGAAGGTGGAAGTCTCCACCTCTCCCAGCTTGCCCTGCCCTACTGCCCTTTCTTCCCTCTTTAGGCTTTCTATAGCCTAGACTCAAGTTCACATTTTTAAAGATTTCATGGAAGCTGCCATATTATCACGTACTTCACTGGCAAAGCTGCAAAAGCTAACAAAGCTGTGGTTATCACCCCTCATATAGTTAAGAAGCAATAGCACTGCAAATAGCAAAGCAAGAGAATGCTTTAAAGAAAAATGTTGTCCATTAAAACTTGACTTACAATAAGTCAGGCTTTATGTTACTTTAGGAACAGCTGCTGAGAACTGCAGTGCCTCCGTGTTCCCCAGCAGTTAGTGTGTCCATTGGGTAGGCAAGGAAGGAAGAGGAAAGGATGGTGGAGACAGGGCAGCACACAGCAACCCTCAGGGGAAGGGAAGCTGGGTGGCACTCTAGTCCTCCCAGTGTGGAAACACCTTTTCCCCTTTGGAAATCCAGAGAGAACATGAGCTATTCCTGCTCCCTACCCTAGAACTTCTGTTCCTTAGCTGACTGGCACAGCCCTCGTTTTTAGCTCTGGCAAGAGGTCAGTCATCACATAAACACTGCTGAGTGTATTAATTACTGTGTTCACATGGTCACTGTGTCTTATTGCCCAATTATTTCATAACTGAGTGCTACGTACTGCGCCAGATCCAAGTGCACAGCTCTCACTGACTTCAAGGGCTCCCTTCACGCATACGTCTGTTGGAATCTACGTTTGTCATAACTTTATTTACCTGACCTGTAAATATTTTGGAGAACATAATGGTGCTTTTGAAAGTTTGCATATTTGCCTTGTCTACGCATTGAAGCTGTACTTACACATGTATTTCTTGCAGAATTCATTCATGAGGAAAACCATACAAGTTTACAAGTTAATAATTTTCCTGAATGTCAAAAGCCAGGGCAGATCAGGATGTCCATTGTGTTGGCAGAGCTACGAACTAGGCTGCTTTAGTATTAATAGTAAATTTCCTAGCCTCAGTAAGACTTTTAATAGTTTTTGAAGCAGGTTAACAAGTAGTCATGGATATCTCCCATAAGTAATTTCAAAGCACAGGAAAAAAACATAATTACTAAGAAAAAAGTTACTTCAGTTTTCAATTCAATAGAAAAAGAAAGCGTCCAGTGCTTTCTTTTACCTTTCAGCTTCTGAGTAAAACAGATATTCTGCCTTAGTAAGAAAGAGCAGGGATTTCAAGAATCCACTGATCAGCATGGTTTATATCCCAAACATCCTAAACCAACATCCAGTAAGATTTTATTATGGCTGCTATGTGTAGAACATGGCTGAGTAGCTCACACTGCGTAGGCTCAACCTTCAGCTACAGGCTCAATGAGGCCAAAAAGGCAATGCTTAGCTGTATAGAGCAGTGTGGCAAAGTATACTTTGGCTGCTCCACCTCACCATCTGGTAGATAAACAAAACCCACTTTGTGAACCAGACTGTTGACTGGGATGACTGACATGCTGACACACATTCTGCAATCTTGATTTTTGGGATAGCAGCATTTGGCAAGGGGAACGTGAACACTTGAGAAAGAAGCTTTTCTCATAACACAGACTATTTTTTCCATCCACCTTAGGAAGATAAAAAGCAGTGAGATTCTTACAATGACTATTTAGAGATAGCCACCCCCACATCAGCCACTGGTGATAACCAAGAGAAAGGAATCACTCTTCTGGGCTTATGTTTCATCAGACACTAGTATTCGTTCATCATTCCTCTTCACTCCTTTCCTTTTGGTTGTAAAAGACGGGATACAACGTGTGTGTAAGCTATTTAACATTCTACCTCTCTTGTCTGCCCCTCTGACTGCCCCTTTTTCTGTCATCCCCAAATTTGCTTCTTGTGGTTCCTTACAGAGTGCAAGTAGAAAGTAGGTCAGACAAGTGAGCACTGTCAGATGACTAGTTTCAGTTTATGGACATGTTGTTGTCTCTGTAGTACCATAGCACATTGTTGTTACAATCCTTAAAAGTTTGGTTTAGCCTGAAACGCTATGAGACTTACTTGACTGGCAAAGCAGAAGGCTTTCTGGAGGAATTTCATTGGGTTAAGTCAACAGAGCTCTGCCTGCAGAACACGGCTTCCAAACATGAGGCTTCATTTCGCATAATTAATTGTTCACCTTTTCCTGTTTATAATGAAAACACTATTAAATGCCTAAACAACTTAACAACTGGGTTTTATTTTCCCATCTCTCCTCACTTTTGCCCACACACTTCAACCCCAAAGTCTCCATCAGTCATTTTAGTTTTCAGTCATAACCAGCACTGGATACACACGCTTCACGTATTGATATGCTTCATACAGCCACATGATAGTGTCCCATCATGCAATGAGGAGTGCACACCACACTGTGCCGTGCTAACGGTAGGGAAGGGGAGTGGGAGTCACAGCTCTTTTAACTGCCCCAGTAAAGCCACCACCATCAGCTACAGTGGCAAATAAAATACGCTGACAGAAGCATAACTGAAGTTGACAATGATCCTCCAAAATTCAGCCGAGTTTCCAACAGTGCTCACAGTTTTAGTGAATTAATGGCAAGTAAACCAGCATCCACTCAATTAGTTATGTGGTCTGGGAAGGCCAGAACGACAGTTTTAATAGTTTGATGTCAAATCACCTGTCAGAACAACTGTCTGTTGTCCTTTAGATTCCTGTCTCATGTGTGAAACATGGTACAGTAAATAACCACAGGCTGGTACTTTGTTACACCATATTATTACATATTACAGCAGTAACTTCAAGCAGCACTTTAACTCTAGTCACAACAAAACCCTATTCAGATTTATTGGCTTAAACAAAGGGGTAGCCACTTTCTCTTGTTCTCAAAAAAGCCCCACAGCAGGGCAGAAGTGCAGAGAAAAGAAAGTCCAGAGTGGCCGTAAACACACCAGAGGTGAAATCTTAATACCACTAAAATCCATGGCAGTTTTGTTACTGCATTCAGTGGGACCAAAACTTAACTTCATATGTTTGGTTCTGAGTTGCTCAGTGAAACTAATAGAACAGATAGTGGTCATCATTCCTTCCATCTGTATGAAAGCCCCTAAGTGGTGACAGGCCAACAAGTGGGAATATACTATTAAATTGGGATCAGAAGTGGGTAGAAGTCAAAGTATAAATTTCTCCAATAATTGCCTTAGGAATTTATTTCTCCATTGTCTTAGGAAAAAGTCCCTAGGGAAATGAGAGAATACAGAGCAGCATTTAAATTGGGTGAAACTTACAGGGAACAGAAAATTGGAGCTCTCCCCATCTATATTCCACATTATCCCTAATGTAAAGGCATACATTTCCCACTGCATTTTTCCTGTAGATATATTCAAAATACCTATATTTGAACAAACAGTAAAATCTTGCCCTAAGAAATAGAATCTTTTCTTTTTTTGAGAGGACACGGAAATTCCTGTGGTGGCTACTATTTAGGATTTCTTACTGTAAAAAAACACACTACTTTTTAACTACTATGGGTGGGATCCCTCTGTCCTGATGAATCTGTCCAGCCAGATGGAAGTTAGGTGTCCATTCTCACAAGCTGTACAAGCACTCTGTACTAAGAGAAGAAGTTCCGAGACTTCAATAAGATAATTCTAAAACAGGCATCTGAGAGGAATGACACCTTTGGAGGGCAATTCAGCCCACTCACTTTACACTACCTGCTATAAAGGGAGCACTAACTTTTATACTCTAATTAGCTAAAATTGTATGAGAAGTATCTCATCCTAAGCCTTTACATTTAGAGCATAGATCATGCAGGGTCTTTTCCCTTAAACTTCTTTTAGAAAATATTTTCTAACCAAACGTTGCTGTGACTAATCTTATTAACTCTTGGATTCAAGTAACTCATGGATCCAAGTAAGGCCATGAAAATGAGTGCATCGTTACCACATATAAGAAAACCAGCTCTAAGACTGTTAAGCTGCACCTAGTTTCCCTTGCAACAGCAGCTTATAAATGTTCTGGCTCATAAACTCATGGCACACAATAGCCTTTGCAACTTATGCTTTATCATGACACATGGATATTTCTAGTTCATTGTATCTGTGAGCATTCACTGTGAAAGCCTCAACAGTGCTTGGGGGTATTCTGAAAAATTCCTCAGTTATCTCACAGCACTCAGTTCAGAAAACTGGGTTAAGTGTAGAATTCAGCAAGAGACTCTCCAATTTCATAAGGTCATCCTAGCCAGTTAGCTTAGACTATTAGTCATGTGCCTTCAGCAGCTATTAAGCTTTTGGTTGATCGTTTTTCAATATTGTCCATTTAGTGCTCCCTTCCTAACACAAGTATTTTCACTATTCCAAGGCAACAAATATTATACCCAGATCTCTTTAGAAAGTACACTGCTAACGGCAAGAAATTCAATGAGTGCCACAGTCTTACAGTTAATAGCTTATTTATTTTGCAGCAGTCAACAGTTCTATATACATGCCTCAAAACTTTGTCCCAACCTGCTGTTTCTAATCACTAATGTTAGTGGTAGTGCTTTGCTGATACATTCAAAACTTAATTTCAGTGTTCATCTAATTTTATGCCATTGGAACCTGGATTTCCTTCCATAAAATTCCAGACACAAATAATCACAAAATACGTCATCTATATTAAGTATTTCAAAGTTATAGTAAAAGACTGTAACCATGAGAGAAGCCCATTCTGCTTGGTGCTATATCGTCTAATAGGGCATGCCGACATTTCCAGCAAGGCATGACTGGATCATATGAAGGTATATTTAAACAAGTAAACTGCAAGCAGCGTAGCACTGAAGCTACAGAACTTGGCACAGACTACACAGCCTGTCTGAAAAGCACATTCAGAAAGTTAATCTGTGTTGAATTATTTGCTGCTGAATTTACTGCTACTGATAGCAGTATTTGACTGATGTTAATTAACTTAAGGCTAATTTAAGTATTTTGATGTAAGATGGAGTCATAATGTGATTGCCATGCAGATATCTTTGTAGTAGGATATGGCACTTTCTTGTGGTTGCCAGAATTAAAGAAAGGTAATGTCATGAGAGAATGGGGACACAGTGAAGCCAGGTGGCTTCCTTAATTTCCTGCTAAAAATGGCATCCACCTACTGATATAAACTGCCTGGCATCAACTACAGTGAATGGGTACAGAAACAGACAATATTTAAACTTCAGTCTCTACATATTTCAGAAGCAGCATCTGTGGTTAAGACAGCCCAACATACCTTACATTCCTTTATCAGCACAGTGTCAACTTCCTGTCAACTTCTTGTCAACTTCACTTCCTAAATCCACCCTCCCATTTCCTCAATCTGAAAAACAACAATAACAGCAACTCAAAAGTTAGCAGAAGCAAGGGTGGCAATAGTATTAATGATGGATATTTACCATCTTATCAAGTCACTTTAAAGGCTATGAAAAGAAGTGGTACATAGAAGAGTTATTTTTCTAAAAGTTCCACTTACTAATCTTTTCTGTCTGCTGCCAATTACAGCTCCCCTCACATATCTGCACTGCTGATTTCATAAGTCACTTGGAAGATGACATTAGACCTTCAGCATCAAAAAGTGGTGGCATTAAGCAATAGCTGACTACTAGGTTCAAATATATACAAGAGGTCTCTGTTATAGTGCTGCTGTTATACAGTCCTCTGAATTTCTTATTTCCAAACAGAATCTTCTGATATGGTGGTTAGTTATTCAGCTCAATCTGGGCACTGAAAAAGAAAACAAAGACGACAAAGTTGTGAATACACAGTCAATTAAAAAATGCAACTTTTGAGGCTCTTTTGCTTCTTGATTTTTTTCTCAAGTCTTTCAACTGACTCAAAAAGTGACTACCACTGACACTGTCACCAGACTCTACAGCTGAAATATTAACACCCCATATTTGAAAAATTAATCATGGAAAAGTAAAACTGAAAACATTTTTAAAGGACTGATTAAAAAGAACTATTTCAACAGGAAGTTCACAAACAGAACACAGAAGGAAAAGCAAGTAAAAGAGAACAGGAAAAGATCAGAAAGTCATGTTATATAATGTTTTGACTTAACAGTATGTTAGCTAAATCTAGCACATACAAATCAGAATTTTCCAAGCTTAAGATTTGAAAGAGTCACACTCGTTTCTCAGTACTGTCATGAAATGTCCTTTTGAATTAGTCCCTTCACAGAAATAAGTTGAAAATACATTTTCATGTGTATATCCAATGTTATTCTGTTGATGGAGGAACCCAGGAAGAGCAAGCAGAAGTATATCAAATTCCTTTATCAGGTAGAACACAGGAGTTCAAACAAGTATGTAGCAAACCCAGTATCCTAAGTACTAGTGAGATTTTGCGCTGGTTACTTGGTTCAAGGCTACGACAAACTCTTGAGCAAGTCCTATAAAGTTAAAATGTGGTATTTAAGGTCCAAACATACAATTCTGCATATATTCTTATAATGTCCATTCTGCAATTGTAACAAAACTGCTGAGGACTTTAAGAGTTCAAGTATGCAATATCCTGCTGAGTACCACAGAGCTTCATAACTTTCCACCAGCAACTGGAAGACATCCATTCCTCTCCTAAACTCTATGACACCAAGTCTCTACCTGACCCACACATTTTCTGCAGGAGTACTCACTGGTGCTCTTTGAATCCTCTGGAGAACTGACTAGTGAGGTAACTAAAAAAGTGTCAAAGTTACCCTACCCTTGGTACTTCATCTAAAGAGTTGAAAGCTTGCTCAGGTGTAGACACAAGCAAAGACCGTACATACAACAATCTTACAGACATCATGGGTCCAACTAAAAGCATGGATCCACTTTTCTGGGTGCTGGACAAACTTTATCAAAGGCTTTATCTTCATGACTGAAGGCCACAAAACAATTGTCGATTGCACACAATTATCACAGTTTGTCGTTTGTTTTTATACTGCGTGCAGACGAGACCCACTTCACAGTAACTAACAGCAGCCTAAAGGCTAAGCAGAACTTCCTGTGATGTGGAGGAGACAGCGAGTAGATGAAGACAGGACTTTAAAATTCTAGACAAGTCACTACTCTATAATTGAAATATCCTGTACATGAAAATACTGAATTAGACACCTTCTGATTTGGAAAATAGGCTTTTACAAAGTGGTATTTGCTAGAGCATTCCCCAAAACATGTGTTCTATATCCTTGCCTGGACATCACTTTGCTTTATGTACTACATAGTAAAACTGATATAGTGGAGACAAGGTATTTTGCAGCAGCACAATTAACAAAGCTACTAAAGTGAAAAGACACTACAGGTCCACTACAGGGTACTACTTGGCCCAAACACACAAACTAAACTGTTTTAAGGAGGAGCACAGTGTAAATTTGCAACATGAATTTACACTTGTGAATTTACGCTTGTTCATTGGTTTGTTTCACTTTGTTGCTGTCTCCAAAGCACACTTGGAAGTAGTCTCGACCACTGTTGACCGAGTTTGCTTGCACCCATGTGCACCATACAATGCCATTCTGCTGTGCATCTGAAAGAACCAGGAAGAAATGTTTGCACCCAGTGTATCAGATGGGTTGCTCTGGTTTCTGGTTTGCTCTTCTCCTTTCACCTTCTTTTATGCATTGGAAGTTTGGCTACAACAGAGCTGGTCAGTGGGCTTAGTCTTGCTAAAAGTTGAGACCGGAATGAAAGTTTTTCATACTCAATCCAGCAGATACTGTTGAGTTTCTGTGGAGGAGAACAATCTCACAACATAGGATGCAGTTTACATTTTAAAGTTATCTGGGAATTTTCTCTTAAAAACTATTTGCTCTTGCAAGGACATGGGACACTAAAGATGTCCTTGATCTCTCCTACTTGTTCAGCAGTATATTGTAGTTGTGTGGTTTCTTCTCTGTTTTCAAAACTACTATCACAAGTGTCACTGACACTGCAGCCATATTGTGCTTAGTGATCATTGCAGGGTGTACAATTGCAATCTCAGTACCAAGAGTATGTATCACCAGTCATCATTGTCCGGCAGTAATGTATTCTGTGTATTTATTGACCAGGCCTCACTCAGGTTGTATTCTCAGCACTTCCTTGGCCAGTGACTTTAAATTTATGTGACACTCTTCAACTCAGGGCCTCAACTTATGCATTTCACAGTTAATGCTCACTTCTTATAAAATGCTGATATCCACAGACAACACAGGGTACGGAAAATAAATTCAGCAGATACATCTTGTGGGGAAAAACAAGGGTGATTTTTTCCTTCCTTTTCTGATGACGTCCTTCTTCATAGCTACATTTTTTTCTCCTCCCGCATCCTGTCCACCCCATTTATCTGGTTTCCCATATCACTACCCTGTACAACAAGGTAAATAGATCCCAATTCTCAGATGTCTACTTTCACTCATCCGGCCCACTGTTTCCAAAACCTCAGAAGTGAAGAGCAATCAGCACTTCTGCAAGAAAATAAGTCCAATGCTTCAGAAACTAACCAGGGAACAGTGTAGCTGTTCAAATTCTAGAAACAGAGATGATCAGCCAGTAGCATCTTTTCCAAAAATACCCACGGTGCATCTGACAGTGTGATGTCTACTTTCCTAATAAGCTCAAAAAACTCAGCCCAGGAAGACAGGTTGAAACACTGAAAAGTTTAGGCATGGATGAATTCACCACTTTATTCTGGAACAGTCATTAGACAATAAAGAACTCTTAACCAGGAAAAATAACTTTCAGCCAGCACAAGTCTGTGTGCATTCCTGCTCCACTTCCAGTCCCCCTGAGAACACCAGGGGCAAAAAGCTGCAAAAGTTAAACCAGTTCCCCCAAGCAACCTAAGTTTTCCCTTGGCCTGCTGCCATTACAATAAAAGGCAACCTATTACAACCAGCTTCTGCCAGCTACGGCACAGAGTTTTAGAGCTGAAAGAGTCATCTCAGGTCTCCTTTAAAATCAATGGAGAAAACAGGCATTTAACGAGTGATTCATCTGGCTTATTTTAGACAGTGACATTAGGATGAGATAAATTGTGCTGCAAAATGAAAAAAACAAGCCCTAGAAATGCCTGTTTCCCTCCATACACAATAAATGAAGTCCAGACGAGGAATTGTCTGTATTTGGTAAGCTGAATCCCACCCAGTAAGCCTGTGGCTTACATTCACTCCTCTCAGAGACCTTTTGTTATAGCTGTTACACTTTCCATCGTTTCCAGACTACTGGCCAAACATGGTCCCTCCACAATGAGCTCTAGGTGGGCAGTGGAATCACAGACATTCAGAGCTATTCTAGGATTTCTAAGCTATCAGATCCTTCTGTGTGGACTGACAGGGATCTGGAGGGTACACCTTACCATGTAGGATACGCTACATGTAGAATACTCTACATGGTAAATGGGAATGAAACAGATCAGAGAAGCTCTCTTTTCTAAACTGGGACCATAAACTCCCTCTTATTGCTGAGCCTTATACCAAAAACTGAACGACTGAAAACTGCATTAATATATGCTACAATTTTCAATAAAAAAAAAAGATACTAAGCTGCGTTCTTGATGAGAAAATCGAAATACTAGCAACCCAGAACCCACAACACACCATGAAAAATAATCCCCTTTAGTCAAAGATCTACATCATCTTCCTTGGTCTGTTTTATAGCAGTATTGAACACCAATGGAGGAGAAGTTCTGCTATGAATATTCCTACTCAGAAGCAGCTATAGATGCCAAGGCCAGCACTTTGCACTGCCCATATTGTAAGTTAAGCTTGATAAAGGTCTATTTTGTGAAAATCCAGCTTTATGTTATTTCATATTAGATGGAAATACCCCCAAATTAATTGATGAAACAATTTCTGCATGTCTGATAACAAAAATAATCACTGTCTGGTTAGTGCATACCATCACAATGCTCTCTTTTATGTTCCCTCAAACAATTGGTACGTATGGCAGACAGAACTGGCATATCTCTGAATTCAACAGTTAGGACATTTCTCCACCTGAACAAGCCCACAAGGGACATGATAGTTGCAGAAGTTATGTAGTATACAATATGTGGCATTCACCATCAGAACCACTTCACCTGTAGAAAACCAGACTTCATTGTTATTCTTTGGTGTTCACTCATTCTGGGCATCTTGGCTCTGCTTATAGAATAAAGTCTTGCCTATCCAACAACAGACAGGATTACTGCACTTATCAGTACAGCCTTGCTATTTTATAGATGGCTTTGAGTACCGTGTTGAGTTTGGGGCTCCCCATCACAGGACATTGATGTGCAGGAGTGAGCCCAGCAGAAGGCTACCAAGTTGATTGGGAGCTGAAGCACATGATGTACATAGAGAGGATGGAAGAACTGGGTTTGTCCATTCTTTAGGAGAGGAGACCTTATTACTGTCTACAACTACCTCATCAGAGGATCCAAGGAAGATGGAGCCAAACTCTTCTCAGAAATGTACAGCAACAGAACAAGAGGCAATAGACACAAGCTGAACAGTGGCAATTCCAAGTAGATATAAGAAAGTAGTCAAAAAACTGCTTGCCCAGAGAGGCTGTAGAATCTATGTCCTTGAAGGTGGTCAAGACTCAAGCAAGCAGGGTGCTGAGAAACCTGATCCTGTTGAACCTGCTTTGTGCAGGGGATTGGACTAGATGACCTTCCAGAGGTCCAACCTAAATAATTTTATGATTCTATGATGGGAATGGGAAAAGGTGGGGAGAATACTAAACACAGCCTTGAGGAAGCAGTTTCTATGGCTTTAATGCATATCTCCCTCAGTTCTTGAACAATACTCGCTCCGTCGTCAATATTCAAAAGCAGCCTCACCTAGTTGCATGCCACATAACAGTATTTTAATATAGTTGACTCTACACATAGACACCTCAGACTGCCCCAAAACCCCATCACCCTTCACAGCAAGCGATGACACAGCTGTCCTAAGGACAAGGAACCATCTTATCTGCACAGACAACTGAATTAGCCAGGCACACAGCTTATCTACATAGCAGTAAGGACACTCTTGAATTGGCTTTAAAATTCCAGCACTGCCCAATATTTTTCCTGCTGGAGAATCAGCTGTTTTCATGTGTCCCTAGATTCAGCAATAATGACTCCCTAACAAGTGCAGAATGAATAGTTAGCGTATTTGGCTTCAAGACGAGTACTGCACAGCATTACAGACACAGTTACCGAGATCCTTTTACATGCTACATATATTTTGCCAATACAATCTGAAGCCACGAAGAAATATATTGCCAACAGAAGCAGCCAAATGTGAATGCATTCTGCCAAAAGAACTTGCTAGCTTCACTATGCCAACAGACTGTTTGCCAGCGAGATCTCCTCATGCAGAAAAGGCCACGGATTTCCACTGTCTTTCAGACTCTCTGCCAGATTCCAGTATTAAATGGACGGATTAACATTTTGCAACCAACAAGGTGACACTGGTTATCTTCATAACTGTTTTAAGTCACTAGTCAATACTAGTCAACATGTCAATTTACACCATCATCTGTACTGAACCATGTAAATACAAGGCTGCAAATATCTGGGAGAGCCTAATGAAATGATGTTAAACTCCATAAATGTGGACTTACTTGAGAAGTCTGTGAGGCTTCATATGTTGCTACAGACATTACAGGCTCACTACTACAGCATGCACACCCAGCGGACACCATCCTGAAGCAGATTTACAGGCTTTGCACTAGTACAAATCAAAAGGACAGCTATACTGTGCTACCAAAAACAGTAAGTCATTGTTTATGTTTCACACTGGGATTTTGCCTTTTGCAGTCCCAACAATAAAACTACCTTGCTGGAAAACTAAGTGTTGATTCAGGGTATTTGAAAGTTCTCTGAGAAGATATTTTTGTTGCTGTTTACTAATCCAGTGAATAAGGAACTTTGTGGGAATGTACTGTCCCGATTTAATTTTTTTGGAGGGTTTGAAAGTCTATCCAAAGGAAAAGAAAAATAAACCTAAGGACAATCTGGTGCTGAACCACATAAAAGATTCAGATGAGGCATCTGATTTGCCATTTCCCCACAACATTTAATTTACAACATTCAATTTATCACAATTTTTTTTGTGTTTTCAGCTTCTTTTATCTTCAAGAGAAAAGCTAAACATTAGAAAGTACTCTAAATTTTTAGTTTATTGAGAGGGACTTTATTAATGAAAAGGTATGCGAGAAAAGAAGATGTAATTGCTGTCAAATCAACAAGTTAGCACAAGGAAGCTACAGTTACCCTGGAATCCTCCCTACAGAAACTCTGGTACACTGATGAACCTGTAACAATTTTGGCCACGCCTTCTTTAACATATTCATAGCAAAACATCTACAGCAAAACAAGCAAACCAAACCTTCTGTTAAATGAAACACTCTAGCAGATCATCGTCACCCCCTCAGGAGAGGACAAGAGAGATCAAGTACAGGACAGATCTGTGGACAGATCACCTGAAGGGCTACAGGACAGCACACAAATATTATGATGATATAGAGAGAGTAAAATGTGGGCTCTATTGAAATAACAGAAGAGCCAATGCCTGCCTTAAGGTAGCAATGGGGTTTGTATGCAAAGAGAAATAAGAACCTAATCAATTATAGATCCCATTTCTTATGCCTATACTCGGATACAAGCAAAAATGTAAAAATTTCCATGATGTCCACCAGAAATATTGTAACAATGTTATAGAAAAGCTGACCTTGCAAGCCACATGAGCAAAATTAATAATTTGTTCTCTGTGGTAAGCACTATACAGTATTAACAGAACTACTGGTATCCTATAAAATTGACACTGGACAGACATACTCAACAGTGAAATGGTTCCATCCAGCTGAGTTACAGATAATGATCCCTGCTGCAATGAACTCCACTTATATGTTTTCTGTTCAGGATCCTAAAGCTAGGAGAGCTCCCACCTTCCCAAATCCCTTCTGATTTAGATCCCATCAGTAACTAAATCAAATTGATCAAGAACATTAGGAGAAAAAAGAGACATGAAAACAGCTGCTGACTTAGAGAAACCACAGTCTACCACCTCTAAGGCAGCAAGATGTTTCAGGAATCCATTTTCATAATGTGACAAAAGAAATTCTGCTCATTTTAGAAGAAAATCTGAAAGAACGTATTTCCAGGGTGCACTGGCTGAGGCTAAAAATTTCTTAGGGTAGCACACTTGTGAAAAAACCAGGGTGAACCTCATAACTGCCTTGAAGCCATTCAATAAGTGGTGAGGAAACATAAGGTTTCCATCACCAAACTGCCTAGAGAGACCATTTACACCTATTAAATGTCTGAAGGTAACAATATATTGTTATATATATGTAGTCTGTAGCCCTGAAAGATGAAGCAATTCCTGGCAAACCTATTCTAATTTTTAAAGGGATAATTCAAATTTAATAAGGAAATATAAAAATACCATTTGCCTTCTGTAGGTCTTAGTTCTTTGGGAGGCATCAGCATAAGAAAACAAACTTTAAGTTTCTCTCCAAGTTTCAAGTTGTAACAAACTAGCATTTTGAAGAAAGCTTTCAATTTCTATTATCCAATATCCTTCTTTTACACGTTTGTACAGATTATTAGGCAAACACTTGCAAAGGCCCTAGGTAATTAGAAAATATGTTTATGGCAATACTATACTTAAAATGTTAATTGAATCACGTTTATCATTTAAAGCCTCTCAGAAATCCTCTTTAACCACCTCATTTTGCAAGTTAGGGAGAGTTTTGCTTTTGACTTTAATGGTTACAGGATTGGCTCATCCTGACATGAGTTAAGACATCCATCTTTTAAGGGGTCTGTTAGAGATGCACACATACTCAGTAATACTTGCACCTTCAGTGAAATAATTTTCCTTTAAAAAGCAGCTACCACACAGTCATATGGAGCACATAAAAATACCATCAAAGTACAATGTAAGCCAGCCCTCTGAATCTTCAAATCTTTCAGCTTTGGTGTAGTTCTGGTTGAAAAATGTAGCTATTCAAGGTTTGTGTTGTTCAGATCAATAGAGATGGATATTCTTCCCACCTACTTATTCTTCCCACTTTAACACTGTTGTGAGGAGGTATTTCTGATACCCACCTACACCAAAGAGAATCTGGTCTGCAGCCCTTTTAAATCTCAGTGCTCCAAAAGACATTTTTAGATAATTGTTATAGACAAATCTTTTTGCAATACCTGCTGTTCGTGGTTTTACCTATGCCCCACCAACACATCAGTTCTGAAAATCACCATCCTAACCAGTATTTCTAGGATGCCTTCTCAGAGCTTAGGATAAATGCTAAGACCACGCTCCAGCCAGGTCTAACTATAGGCTAGCTGGGTAACACGAGTTCAGCTATGAATTCAGGTATTTTTGTTTATTGAGCTTATTGCTTTAAAACAAGTGGTTCAAACTAAAGAATTAACAGAATAACTCAGTAGAGTAGAATTAAATCAGATAAATTTAAAAAATAGGATTCTAGTGGTACATAACATGCAAAAAATAAATATTTTATCACTCAAATGTTAGCAATGACTACTATATTAAATTGAAGGTAACCTATAATTGTTCTTTTGGCTGCAGGAAGTAGTTTTCCCATTACGGCCTTATTTAATTCCAAATACGACATGTAGGATGGATGGGAGAAGGATATTTTGGAGACTTTGTAGGTTTAATGTTGCTTTAAAGCTCCACCTCCTCTGAAATACTACTTAGAGTACAAACCAAGCAGGTGCAGGTTAAGATGAGACTGAGACAACTAGCGTGGTATTCCTTCAGCATGTTTTCTGGCCTGGGAGTGGGAGTATAGTGATAGTTTGGGTAAACCTTGGTGGATGTTTCCTTGCTGAATAGTACGTACAGAAACTGTAAGTCCTATTAGCATTGTCTTGAGTAGACCGCTGTTGTTATATGAACTTTGATAATCAAAGCTAAGCTTATATTTTGGGTAATCCTCTCTTTTCTCCACCCCCCCACCCCCCCCACCCCCCCTTAATTTAAAGGCATTTCTGGGATAGTGATGGTGTGCCATCACTTCTCGTTTATGCCTCTGGTGACTGAGACAGGCTAAGGGCTAACTCTGGCTTAAATAATGTTTTATGTGCTGTTCCGTGAGTGTAGACTGCAAGTTTTCTCAGAGTCTACAGGCTTCCCCTCTTGTTTCAAGCTTTTCACGGAACAGGCATGTCATAATACATATCTGCACTGCTGTCAACTAAAAGACTCTAGGCCTCAAGACAATGAGCTCAGGATGACATCATTTGAGCATCTGATCTGGATTTGTAAGCATTTTTTTTCCTCTTCTTAGAAGGAGCGTCTGAGACTGGCTTTTCTTCCAGCATTAAGTACCTCAGTTGGAAGGACCCATTTTTACTAAAGAATAGTCTGTATGTCTGGGAACTACCAAAACTGTTTTCTAGCTTTAAAAGGAGTATCTATGTAAACTTCACTAAAACTGCATGTGTTAAAAAAATACTTATAGAGTCATTTGAGAAGCTGTTCTTCTTAAAATATAATGGCGTAAGCTTGAAACATTGTTCAAACTATACAGAAAGCCTGTTTTAAAATGGCATACTGCATACAGTTGGGCTTCTTTAATTTTGCTTTGGAAAGATGAAGAGCATTGTTAACACCTGTTCACGCCTTGTAGTATGGCATTTGAAACTGGCAGCACTAGGTTCTCTAAAAAGCCAAGCTCTGTTTAGCTTTTTAATTAAAACACTTCGGTAAAACTTAAAAACTTTGGATCCACATAATTTCTGACAGAGAAGGATGAAATATGCTTATTGTAGAATAATTGCATTCTCTTTAAGACACTGCTTTATTTGATGTTCTTTTAGAACACCATCATTATTGCTCTTTCATACAGGCATAAATGTATGCTTAAACACTTAAACCTGGAAATATGACATTAGTGTCATCAGTAGATCACAGTTAATACAGGAGCACAGGACACTCATACCCTAAGGCTGTTTTTGAACCGCCTGCAGAATCAAATATAACTCTGCAGTATTGGTCTACTCCCTTTGACCTCACTACAATCATTCCCTCATCACGCAATTTCTCTTCCTGCAATTTAAATATCCAGGAATCCTGTTTCCAAAAGTCAGCTTTATCCACTGGACAGATAGAGCATTCTTTTATGGTGCAAATGGCAGCATCAACAGCATACAAAAAAATAGCTGGAAAAAGGGCATTGATTTTTTCATTTTTCACCATGCTCAACTGTTGGAAACAGCCTAATAGCAGTAACAGTGATCAACTTTTTGTATATACTAAAAGTAATAAGTTTTAACTGTAATATATAATTTTATTAATGAATTCTATTCTATATATTTCTGCCTCAACAACTTTAAAGGCAACAGCTGTTGGTATACAAGCTGTTGTGCAAAGTACACTAAATAATTTGCGGAATGAGTCTGTTCAGTTCTTGCTCTGAAAAACATAAGGATCTTTATTTTTATCTTTACCAGGGTTTAATTTCTGGTTGCCACGTCTCTCCTACCCTCACTACTTTCCTTATGTTTTTCCACTTTGTCTAAGTGCTATTAACAGTCATTTCTTGGCAACTTACTGAAACCCTTTACAATCTTAACTTTAGTAAGGCCTTTGACACTGTCTCTGTTTAACATCCTCATAGATGAGCTGACCATGTACAGGTTAGATCAGTGGACAGTGAGGTGGATTGAAAATAAGAACAGCCAGGCCGAGAGCATTGTGAACAGTGGCACAAAGTCCAGCTGGAGGCAGGTCACTGGTGATGTACCCCAGGGGTCAATCCTGGGGCCAGTATTGTCTAACACTCTCATTAATGACTTGTAGGAAGGCACAGAGTGCACCCTCAGCAAGTTCACAGATAATACAAAATCAGATGGAGTGGCTAATACACCAGAAGGGTGCTCTGCCTTCAGGAGAGCCCTCAACAGGAAAGAGAAATGGGCAGAGAAAAATTTCATGAAGTTCAAGAAGGGGAAATGCAAAGTTCTGCACTTGGGCATGAATACTCCCAGGCTCCAATACAGGCTGGGGGCCGACTGATTGGAAAGTGGCTCTACAGAGAAGGACCTTGGTGTCTTTCCAACCAACGTGTTGATCATGAGCCACCAATGTGCCCTTGCAGCAAGGAAGGCCAAGAGCCTCCTGCGCTGCATTAGGAACAGCATTGCCAACGGTTCAAGGTAGGTGATCTGTCTGCTCTGTTCAGACCTGGTGATACACAGCTGGAGTCCTGGGTCCACTGCTAGGCTCCCCAGCGCAAGACAGAGACTTACTGGAGTGAGTCCATCAAAGGGCAACTTAGATGATTGAAGGGCTGGAACACCTGATATGACAGGCTGAGAGAGCTGCAAGTGCTCAGCCCAGAGAAGAAAAGGTTCAGGGGGATCCTATCCGTGTGTATAAATACCAGCTAGGAGGAAACAAAGAAGAGGGAGCCAGACTCTTCTCAGTAGTGCGCAGTGACAGGGTAAGAGCAAATGGGCACAAATTAAAACACGTGAAATTCCATCTCAACACAAAACCATTTTTTGACTCTGTGAGGGTCATCAAACTGCCAAGAGAGGTCGTGGAGTCTCCATCCTTGGAAATATTCAAAACATGGCTGGACATGGCCCTGAGCAACCTGCTCTAGCTGACCCTGCTTGAGCAGGACTATATGATCCCCAGAAGTTCCTTCCAACCTCAACCATTCTGTGAACTCTAAAACAGAGATACCGCTGACATTTTCATTACCATTTCTCCTTATAAAAGCTACATGAAAACAGGATGGAAAAGAATCACCTCTATCTCCAGCCTGTCATCTTCTCAATGTTAAAGTGTTGCTTTCTTAAACTAATCAGTTTTAAACGAAGTTAGGGCTCCCATTCTCACACCTCCTACTTGAAGGTTAGATGGTTTTAAAAACCTTACTCTAATTTATTTTAGCCTAGTTCACACCCACATGTTCTTATCCCACATTGTTTTTCAGCCTAAGTATATTTTCCCCTCCCATATATTTATAGAGATGTGGGCTTATTTAGCGCATGAAAACAAAGCTTTTATGGGCTCTTATAATATGCTGTCCATTCCTGTGATCACCCTCATAGCCTTTCCCTGCACCTGTTCCAGTTTTAATTCATCCTGCATGAACACGGAATAGCAGAATGCTACACATTATTCCTCAAAAAAAATATTAATGCCTTCCTCTCTGTTCTATTGTAAACATTTTCCACACTCTCTGTAGTTAACAGATCATTTGATTACTCCTGCCAGACTAAATGGGAGAAAATAATACAATAGAAGACTCGTGTTTAACCTGCACTGTGCTTACAGTCCATACTACTGTGGGTAACAGATGTGAGGCACCTTTCTGCCTCATCACAATCCTCATCACAGTAACAGGGCTATGTCATGCTGGCTGCAGCCATTTCATTAAGATCTTGCTTCCAGGCAAAAATCAATTGAAGTCTTTTTATTACGGTTGTATTTCCACCCATGCACGTTCTTTGATGCTGCAGACTGCTTTTCTAAGGAAATCTTCAGCAGGCTCTGTAAGATGTCCTAAGAAGTAGAAAGATCTTAGCCATAAGAGGGTCTGATTCAAGTTAGTCCAGCACATACCAAACTCTTGGCAGAGAGTAGGTGGGTTTGGCTTTCTCTAAACAAACAGTAAACCTGCATTTCAAATCATGCCTATGAAAAAATTTTTCAAACTTGTTATCTGCTTGTACCTAGTTCACTGTAAATAAAAAAAAAAAAGTCTGGGTTAAAATTTTCAAAAGTAGCAGAAGTGACTTGGGCTCATCAGTCACTTATGAAAATGGGACTTCAGGGCTTTGAAATTTCCATTCTAAGTAAGTTCCTAAATTAGAGAAGACAGTGAAACAGAGCTTCAGCAGTAGAGCGGGCCATTTGATAAGCCAAAAATAGCCATTAGCAAAGCAAATATAACTCTAAAGAGATGTAATCTATTTAGAAGAACTTTGGAAGGTAGAAGGTGATGGAAGGAGGGGAAAAGCTAATGCAGAGATCACTTATAACTTATGATGTAAATGAAATATGATCCCATGGCATCTTGAAGCTTGGGATATATTTGTTCATGAGATACAAGTTCATCATCTTCTATATAGAGTTAGAACAGCCTTGTAATATTATGTTTTTCTGCCGACTCTCCCTAAAATTTTGAAGGAGAGTGAATTAAGAGAGTTATAAAACAAAGTGGGAGAAATTACTCTTTTATCTGAGCAATCCACTGGCAGTTTTATACCCTTTACTCCTATGTGCAGTTACATTGTTTTCAATAAGGCTTTGTTTCTGTCCTGACATTTATCGTGCCATTACAACCATTAATATGTGAAAGCCTATTTTCAAACCACTATCGTTCCTCTTGTCTTCCATTTATTGGAGTGAATATGCAATGTGAAGAGTGGTGGGAGGTGATAATTTTTGTTTGAAAGTAATAAAGTCTAAAGAACTAAAATAAGATGAAAAAATAATTCCCATTTTCTGTCTTTTGTAACCACAATTCCACCCTCAAATATTTTGCTACTTAGAGTGATTATGTATGTTCATAGGAAGGAAGCAAACGGCAATCCAATATTAGGGAGACTTACTGTAGCTAAAATTACAAAGTAAATATCAGTTCACTGAGAACTTACCCCCAATTCATTAGCAAATCTTATCCTCAGTATCTTGATATGTATACACTGCTACACATTCTGCTAGGTCTCGGCAAAATGGATTTGCCTCCTTTCTCGTGTATGATTTTTCCTTGGTATTCCATACAAATACAGTCACTCTAAAGAAAGGGACGCTTACCCTTTGCTTGAGATTATATTTTTAGAGTGTCAGTTATAAAGATATACTAAAGCAGTAGCTCCCTTTTACTTGATAATAAACATAGCCCAACAGCTGAAAAGATATATTTACAATCTTCCACCAGAATCCTCCCAACCCCTTACTGCTAAGAAAAACAAGTGGGCCACTGCAGCATGTCCCAGAACTATTTTGGTATTGGGGGAAGTGCAAGTTCCAAAGCAGTGTGGAAAAATGCCCTGCCAGCTGCTCCCCTTTCATACAAATGTAGGCTTAAGTGTCTTCCCTGATCAACTGGTAGATGAAAGAACTTTCAGATAAGCTGCTTCTACATCATTAGTGCCACATCCACAGAGATTTTTAGGTGTCTGGAGGCTCATAGGTTCAAATTAATTGCTGGAAGCTAATCAAGTATCACACCTCAGCTGACCTACAGCAGTCGGCTGTGCAAGTCAACAAAAAAAGTGCAATGTAACTCACAGCAGCTCCGCTCCCTACACTACGGAGTACGCTCACTCAAATTACTTGTGCCCGCCACATATTAAGAGCACAGAGCATACAGACCTATTGAGGCACAGTAACGTGTTACCTCATACAAATGGCTCTGCTCTGAGTAACATTTGTATTTATAAATACAAATCTGCTTTCAAAGCTCTGGCACCAGTGAAGTCATTGGTGCTTTAATGCTCACCAGTGAAGTTAGCTGAGTGCCGGACGTTCTACTACTCTGCATGCCAAGATCTTGGTTTAGCTGAGCATTTCAAGGGCCCATCTCATGCCTGCTGCTCACAAGCTATCAGGCCTGAGCTTTGTCTGCTGATCAACCCAATAGACAGGCTTGTAATAAAAGTGCCACACCAAGACCAGATTATAACACTGGGTACAACACACACTTTCACTTAGAAGCACTACTAAAGCAGAAGGTAGCATTGCCCACCTTTTGTGTGCCTGTCTAAAGGCTGGCATACTCACGGAGGTAAAAGACTGCTCAGCTGAGGGGATTCAAACCCAGTTTCTTACATTGTTCTTAGGAGCATGAGGGCATCGGCCTTTTTAAAAGGGATTTGTAATGGAGTTCATGCTTCTAAAGAAAAGTTTAAAAATGTGAAGCTCCAGTGAGTCAAAACCTTGGGAAGCAAACAGAAGTCAGGTGCGTGTGGACTTTTTCTAAATCTCATGAGGTCCTGGAATCTGATTCATGTATGTGGCATTAATGACAACAGTAAGTGCAATAATGACAGTAATAATAGCTGACACAAAGCATGCTGAAACTAGTTTAATCTGGAGATGAAAAAGACTAAGAAAATAGTTGGATGGTCTATATGAACTGCATATAAACACAGCTTCTTGGTCAAGCTGAGACCAAAAGCCAGACAGACATAGTCTGGCTGCTGATGCTGCAACATTAGTGCTTCCCTGTCAAGAAAGCAGTTTTAAGATCAAGTCTTAGTCATAAGATGCAACATCACCTCTTCCACCTTGACTGTTTTTTTTTTCTTCAAATTAATCCTTTTCATTAGTACTAGTATCTCCTCTTTCTTCAGAATGAGTTTCAGGCTTCTTCTAAGTTGCAGTCAAAGGTAGGACTGAGGCTGACTTATACCAAAACTCATTAGCTATAAGCAAAGTAGCACTGCAGAGGCCTCAGTTACAACATAGCACCAGGCTAGCGCCCAGGTTTGTGCAGCTGAAGCCAAATTCAATGCTCTTGTAACTTCAGTGTTGTCACCTAGGCTAGCTAGATTTGCAAAGCACTATCTATACGCGTCGCTGTCACACCTTTAACTGCAATGTAGATACAGTCAGAGGTAGTGGTCATTAGTGCTCTGAACTCACATAGAGACCAAAACTGGCAATTTGCCTTCTCAACTATTTGAGACACTAAATTTTTGTGAGTAGGCTAGGTTTTGTTAGAAACTGTGGAACACAGTTGGAAGGACATTGCAAAGGGGTAAATGACATGACAAACAAGAGAAGCAGACTGGGAATTAAATCTATCTCAGTGCAAACTGCCAAACTTCCAAGACACACTGAATACTGCTATTTCAAAATGAAGAGATGCTAGACATTCTCTGTGCCACGTTTTGATTGCCTAACCTAATGCTCTCATGAACTCAAATTATACTGAAATTTGAGGGGAAGCAGTTAAGCCATGAGAAACTTTTATTAGTCTTCCAAGATAAATTTTCCCTTTTCATGCACACAAGTCTTGACCTTTTTCGGAAAGCAATATATTACATCATAGCAATCTGTAATTTTACTTTGCAGTGCAGGTATACATTTAAGGTAAACTATAACTTATACACAAATGCAGCTCCACTGAGAAATTGTTTTCAAAAAAATACTCTGGTGATCCAAGCATCCAGGAGAGAACCAAGGCTAACAAAATGCTAAAACTTAAAAATGTCTTAGAATTTCTGGGATTTTCATCCTCTACTCAGTTTCAGCTCTGATGCTTTTATACGCAACAATCAAGAGGCCATAGTGCAGATGGAGAGGGAAGAGGCTGCAAAATAGCACAGCCACCTTCCTATCACCTAAGCCTGAGCACACATCCCATGCAGAATGTCACTGCTGGAAGAGCTGCTGTCTCTGTATCACCTTTCGTACATCCACATCTGTTATAATACAATTTTGTTTTCTATATATCCAGGCTGTTCCCAGTGATTGTGGGTTTTTAGCTGCCAATAAGCAAATTCTATCTTCAGTTTCAACCTCAGGATAGAAGGCAAAGGCTGGGAGCTTGCGCTACAACTTCCATCTGCAAAACCTCTTGTGTGGGCCGCACCACAAGAAATTCTTCAAGGCACACTGCAGCTCAGAAGGCATTGATGGCTATGTTTGCACAATGTAGTGACAGTAGATATAAACACTGTTTGAGCATATTTTACATTTAATTTCAGAGCATGTGAACTGTGGGCATCCAGAAGATGGAACACAAATATCAGAGCGGAAGACCCAGAGTCAGTGCTGTCACCCCACCTTTGCAACAACTGTGGTTCTCAGTAGCCCTGCAATAAAACTGGTAGGAATTTTTACATCACAAAACCCCCAAGCATATCACTAGTAGAGCTAGCGCATTTCCCCACCCTGCTAACTACGCTTGAATGATTAGACCAACATCACCCACCTCCAGTACAAGACTAATAAACATTGTTACAATAACACTGTACTCCCCTTCACAAGCAGGATGACTGTGCCATGTTTGGAAAAATCAGTGGAAAAAAATGGTCATGTACCTTTGCAACAGCTGGTTAAAAAGAATACAAAAGCATCTCATGACATAGCTACCAAACATGCTACCAAACAAATCACACAAATTCAGAATTGAAACATTTTCTTTTTTTTTTTTTTTTAACTAGGGTAGGAGGGGACATTTAGATTTAATTGCACACAAATGTAGAACAAACAAAACAACCCAAGAAACAAACAGCTTTCCAAAGTATGGAATCTTTCCCTTTCTTAAATACAAATCAAAATGCATGCTACTGGTTGCAGAAAGGACTATCTTTTCAAACTAAAAAGTGAGAGACAACATACGTCATGCAGGAATCAAAATAAGGAAAGATGACACACAGAAACTAAGGAGTCTTTGCTGTGGGCTACTGTCAATGGCAAGCTCAACTTGACTGTCACAAAGAACAAGCTGTCAGCAATCTCATCACTGATGGTGGTCCAAGGGCTGACTAGCACTGTTCAAACAATGGTTAGGACCAACATGAGAATGGAAGTGGAACCCAAAACGTGCTGGTTGATCCCATCCCATCCATGGTTCCTCCCAATAACATTGTTATGCAGCCTAGCCAGAAGTCACTCACATTTCCAAGTGCCCTTAAGCACCCAATTCCTATTGATTTCAATGGAATCAGGCTCCTAAATGCATTTGTCAGTCTCAGCTTTACCGCCTTTGCACTCCAACAGCAGGGAGAAGCTTTTATACTACACTGTTTTGCCTCAGTACCTTTTCAGGAGAAAGAGAGAAAAACCCATGCACATCTTAAGCATGATTTGTGTTCATTTTGCAAGGAGATAACCACATAACCAGCACAAAAAGATATATCAGGAGGTATATCATTGTGTATGGCTTTTAATAGTAAGTGATAGCACTGGCTGGTTACCACTACATTATCATAATTCTTTCAGAAACTGACAACATAGTCCAATATTAAGGAAATGCCTGTTCTTCTTCTCTTTCTTTCGGACATCTTTGAAAACTAGCTATAAGGCCCTGCATTTGTGTTATGTTTAATAGCTATTTTATACGCAAAATGTATTCGGGTATAGCTACCCTGGCTGTCAAGAAGTTTGATTGCATCAGTTTATAATAACACAATGGAATGTATTTAAGGTGACTGTCTTTAGAGTTATGTTCTGTTAGTGTTCAACTCCACTTATGAGAGGAGATGATTGAAGAAAAAAGAAAAATAGCATATGGCAGCTATTACCAAAATAAACACATACCACGTCTTGTTCTGAAACCCTGCATGCTACTCAAGTTACTTTAAGAGTAAAAAGAGTTTAAAAAAAACCCCAAAACATCAATTCCATTAACTGTCTCCCGAGATTTATTTTTCTTTTGCCTGGCAACAAGACATCCTTGCTGGCATTATGAAGATCTGATATTCATTAAGAAAAAGAAAAGAAAAAAACCCAACTGTGCTAGAAATCATGAATGTCAAAGAGAATTGAGAATGCTAGCACATGCTGAGGCTTGTTCTCCAGTGTATCAGCAGAAATACATTCCAAAAACAGGTTTTATCCTAAGAAACCCTGATTCAGAGTAGAAATTCGTCTTGATACGGAAACAGAGAGAAATATGGAAAATGATAACCAGTACTTATATTACTTTTAATGCTTGAAGTCTTAAATGGCTTATGGACATACCATCATAGACATCACTTATTTTTGCATGCCACAGTGTCATCACAGATCTTCAGCAGTGACAGCTGACTGACAATTTATCTCCTTTTGTATAAATGAGACCTAGCTACTGGCTGGACTACCCTGCTCCCAAGGGCAAAGAATCACAAAAAAAATCTTTCTTTCTAGGACAAGGACTTGAAAAAGTAGGACTTAAAATGTCATCTGGTCCATTCCTCTAGTCCAAGGCGGGACTGTTAGCGTTTAAACTCTATTTTGGCATTTTTGAGTCTGTATCTAGAATAGCCTATATCTGACGACTACAAGATACAAGCGAAACCAAACCTCCCCCATCCCAGACAAGGTTTCCACCCTGGAAACTAATTATGGAAAAAAATATGAAGAGTGATATTCTAGGAGTTGCACTTGAATTACATGGTTTGATCTGTGGGAGGTTATTGTAAGCTGTAGTGTTGTGCCTTGAAAGTGCTGCTTTTAGTATGAAAATTCCTGAACACAGGAATGCCTAGGTCCACAGACTTTGCCATTGGCTTACAAAAATTTGTTATACTGTAGGCACATCAGAACAGTTAACAACAATTATCTGATAAAACAATACAGAAAAATACCTGCTTTATTTTCTGCATCTATTAGAAATGTTGTACCAAAGTACAGATATCATTAGACATATAAACCGACGTGTCCAGCTTGCAGGTAAATAAATGTTCCTTTCTCACCAAAGAATAATAGGAATTAATGTTGTTTAATCTACCAGGTGATAGAAGTGTCATCTAAGTAATTGGACGCTTTGTGTTCCTCCTGAAGACAATGTGATTTTAAGCATGTTTATGTACGATGTGTGGAATGAACTTGTTTCCCTTCTGAAGAGATTTATATTTTCTTACTGCAATTCTACAGATTACTTCTATGTAACAAAACCACCAGAGCGTAAAAAAAGTAAAGTTGAGCACATTTTCAGAGGCATTCTCCTGTTTAGTCATCACTAGGGACAAAATGTTGGCTTTTTGTTAAGGAAGAAATATCACAAATACTATATGCAACGAGGTTCCCAAAATGGTAGCTAGCAGCAGCAAAAAACATGCTTTCACTGATGCAAAGACCAGAATTCTAATTCAGAAGGGCAAATGAAATACCATTTTTACTAGCAGCAGCTAATGCGCACCATAAAAGCATCTTTGTTCTCTTTTTTTTTTCTATTCATACCTGCCTTTCCTTTCTGTTCCATTCCTTTTCTTGATGCTCACTCGTTACTTTCGTTTTCAGAAATTCTTTACATTACTTTCAGATCAGCAGAGAACTCACTGACTCACTGCCTACCTGTTCTCAAACGACAACCATTTTGTTCTAAAAAACAGCTGAAGAGCAAGAGCCAAAAAAAAAAGAAAAAAAAAAAAGAGAGAGAGAGAGAGAGCGTGCGCACACGTTAACTTGCAACTATTTCAGCCCTCTTTAGCACAGCAGCAGGAGGCAATTTGAGATGCTTCCACTGCTGGAAGAGCTGGAGCAAGAGGGGACACTTTTTTAAAGTAAGTTCAAAATTTTTGTATACTATTTCAAAACAAAATAAAAATGGTTAGTTTTACTTTACCATTGTAAAATAATTGTTCAGGATTTATAAAGGCCAGCCTGGCCTAGGTTACTGTTTGAAAATATTACTTACCAGTAAAATCAGTATCATGGCTAATGTGAGCCTACACGATCTACTTAAGTAATTCTGTAGCTCATTTCTGCACAAGATTACCATTAACGTCATAGAAATAATGCTACTAGATAAGCCAGGGACCCTGTTGTTCCCATGAGCACTTGTAAAAATATCCTTCAAGAGGTTATAAGAAGCCCTGTCATGTCCCACGCAACATCCTTCTCTCTAAATTGCAGAGACGTGGATTTGACGGATGGACCACTCAGTGGATAAGGAATTGGTTGGATGGTCACATTCAAAAGATTTGTGGTCAACGGCTTAACATCCAAGTGGAGACCAGTGACAAGTGGTGTTCCTCAGGGGTCGGTACTGGGACTGGTACCATTTAACATCTTTGCTGGTGACATGGACAGCGGGATCAAGTGAAGCCTCAGCAAGTTTGCCAATGACACCAAGCTGTGTGTTACAGTTGACACACTGGAGGGAAGGGATGCCATCCAGAGGGACCTGGACAAGCTTGAGAGGTGGGCCTGTGCAAACCTCATGAAGTTCAACAAGGCCAAGCGCAAGGTTCTGCATGTGGGCTGGGGCAATCCCAAGCACAAATACAGGCTGGGTGGAGGATGGATTAAGAGCAGCCCTGAGCTCAACATGAGCCAGCAACGTGCACTCACAGCCCAGAAGGACAACCGCATCCTGGGCTGCATCAAAAGAAGCGTGGCCAGCAGGTCTGAGGGAGGTGATCCTCCCCCTCTACTCCACTCTCATGAGACCCCACCTGGAGTACTGCATCCAGCTCTGGAGCCCCCAACATAAGAAGGACATGGACCTGTTGGAGCAAGTCCAGAGGAGGACCATGAAGATGATCAGAGGGCTGGAGCACCTCTCCTATGAAGACAGGCTGACAGAATTGGGGTTGTTCAGCTTGGAGAAGAGAAGGCTCCGAGGAGACCTTATAGCAGCCTTCCAGTACCTAAAGGGGGCCTACAGGAAAGGTGGGGAGGGACTCTTTGTCAGGGAGTGTAACAATAGGAGGAGGCATAATGGTTTTAAACTGAAAGAGGATAGATTTAGATTAAATATTAAGAAGAAATTCTTTACTGTCAGGGTGGTGAGGCACTGGAACAGGTTGCCCAGAGAAGCTGTGGATGCTCCATCCCTGGAAGTGCTCAATGCCAGGCTGGATAGGGCTTTGAGCAACCTGGTCTAGTGGAAGGCATCCCTGCCTGTGGCAGGGGGGTTGGAACTAGACGATCTTTAAGGTCCCTTCCAACCCAAACCATTCTATGATTCTGCAATCCTACGATAAGTTCTAGAACTGTCTGCCCATATGGGAATTTTCTTTTTAATTACAGAGAATATTTCTATTTTTACATTGAATTCTCAGACTTGATTTCAGTTATTCCAGGTTTCTTCATCTACATCCACATACCAAGACATATTATGGAAGACAGATGTGAGAATGTTGAGAGTAGAAAACTGAATTTTACTTAAACTTTTATAAGATACGCACATTTACTTTGCTAAGTAAAAGCTCTTCCAAAATAAAGATACAGAAGAAAATTGGGTAATATAAACCAGCACAAAAATGTGAGAAAACCACCATGGGCCTAATCCTCCAGGTTTTCAATGATAATGAAAAATACAGGAATAGGACTGATTTATTTTGTAGTAGGGTGTGGGTAGGGGAAAAATGTTACCAAATATTGAACACTTTTAGGTGCAGCAAGACACAAATTATGCTTACACAACATTTCTATCTACATTCATTTAATTTTATACTTAGAAGTCTTCTATTGCCTTAAAAATGCATACAGAGAATACTACTGCACATATTAGCACAATACTATCAAATAAATATTTTATCCAGCACCAATAAAGTATAAGTACAGCGTGGTCATCAATACATATAATAAGAGATGAAGGCAGAAAGTAGATCCTAATTCCAGTCTTTGGACTGCACACACAATCAATAATTAGCCTGGCTAAAATTTTTAGTAAGAAGCATTAAGGCAACAGACATATACTAAGCTATACAGCTCATCAAAATGAGACACAGAAGAAAGAAAATAACCACTTGATCACTCTGCTTTTTTCCATTTAGAATACAACCTCCAGTTTTCCCTCCCAAGCTCTGCAACACCTTTACACCATCCACTAAAAACACATCTTGAAAAGATCTCCTAAAGGGGAATGGACAGCATTAACACTGATAACCCACCCCGGGGATGAGCTGTAATTATTAGCATAGGATTGATGTGGCTTTCAGAGATGACACTGTACCATTCTGTATGCTTTTCTACAGCAGAGTAACTGAGACGTAACATCATATTTCAAGAGAGTCACTGAATATATTTGAAGACTTAGAACCTCTCTGAAGGAAAAAAACTTGTACATCTTTTGCAAGCTGGGCATTTCTATAGGATGTGTTCAAGGATGCATGTATTTGATGTATACCATAAGGATGAATACTCATTCAGGCTATTCAGAGAAGCTGTCTGGAACCGGAGGAAGAGCAATGAAGCATTAAAATAAATGTAAATAAAATGCAAATGAAATATTAAAAATATACATCAATTAGCAGCTTCCTCGATTGGGTTGGGATTTTTTGTTACTGTTGTCTGTTGCAGTACAATCAACTATGATAAAAGTTAAGGTAATCTTTGAACAGACCAGCCCTTCCACACAGTGAAACAGAGATAATTATCCTTCTATTACTAATGGTTGTACCTCATAACTTCCTTACTGCCAGGATAACCTGATCCTATAGAAAGCAGCAGGCATGAAGGGAAGAAAGGAAAAGCGGAAAGGAAATTAAGAAACCCTATTTTTTAAAAGCAAGGTGACTCAATGTATATTCTATATGTTTTCTCCCAGCCCCAAACGTTTTACGTATTTATGTCCTGCATGAAGTAGCAATTTTTCTTCCTTTTAAGAAACAAAGTTCCAAACTTCAACAGGAATCAGGCCACCACCAATGCCCAGCTCCTCAGGTATCCTTTCTTGCTTGCAGACCTTGCTACAGGTCTGCTCTGTTCTCCACTATTCTTTTCTGTCCAGCTGTTGTGTCTCATTTTAGCTTTTGGGGTGTTAACTGTCTACCTCAGCAGCCATTGCCTTCATTGCAGTCTTTGCTTTGATTCCGGCCCTTGGAGGAGTCTTTTCTTTACCAGCTGCAGTTCTCTCTCATTCTTAGAACCTCAGTGAGGACCTGTTCTTTGTCAGTACTCTGTAGGGTAAACCAGCTACCTACTACTCCTTCTCAAATTAGGTTTTTAACTTATTTTTGTGCTCTTACACACTGACAATTCATTCACACAAATGCTAGTTATTCCTATGCAATAACATTCAACTGTGTCTGTCTCTGCCCTTAACAAATATATATTGCCCCTTCTGTATAGTCAGGAAGACTCACTCATTCCCTGGCACAACCCTAAATACCTACACACCCAGGTTTACTCCACACGTTGCCTTACACGTGCTGTTTCTAAGCACATTCTTTTCCCCACATTCACTCAATCACACCCTCTTCTTCCTCTAGTACTGTTCAATTTTTAAAAGCACAAATATATTACTCTCAAGGCTGGAGTTTCAAAGTTTTGTTAGATGCGAATGTTACCAAGTAAAAATGTGGAAGTTCAATGTGTTAAGAAGTTATCTTGTGGCTGCAGAAAGAAAAGGTAAAGTAGAGTGTGCATTAGTGAGTGGTCTATGAAGTAGAATCATTCAATGGTTCACCTGAAAAGACAAACATGAAAGAACATCCTCTTGGAGTTTATATTATACCCACATTTAACAGGTGCTCCACAGTGTTCTTACAATGAAGTAACATTATCTAAGGAGTTGGATTCCCACCCAGCTTGTATCTTCAAGGGAAATGAGTTTAGGAGTTTATTTCCTAGTTCATGTAAAAGAGAACTTAAAGATATGTTAGCCTTTCTTTTTGGTTTGGTTTTTTTTTTTTAGGACACACTACAAATTTAGTTTGCAGCACACTGGCTGGACAGTATGGAAAAACTGCTGACTATGATGGAAATTTTCCTTCCAGCTTAGTGAGTTGTCTTGACGTACATCAAAATCTTACTTCTATTGTCAGTTTATGCCGAACTTCAGCTGTTGAGACATATCTTTCCATTCACTTTTCTCCTAAATATTTCTTTTATAAAGCATTACTCAAAAAGAAAATACCTGAAAGGACAGTTTCTTTGTATCATTTCACATCTGAAATTGCATTTAGTATTTAAAGTCTATTCATTCAGAAATACAATGAGGTAACATACTGTGCATCAAGTTAAAGCTCATAAGGTGGGAAATGCTCAGTAGCTAAAGGCATGAAAGATCTCTTCAAGTATCTGCCAAGAGAGCAATATTATGGTTTCATCCGTAGAAGTATACAGTTCCTAACATAAGCACAAATTTTACGATACCTTTAGAAATCAGTCTACTGAAGCAGTTTCTCTGCATGAATCGAAATCATTGTAACAGGGAAGTTGGTAAAATAACTAATGCTACCTTAAAATAAACAAACATCTTTGTATAATGCATGCACATTATATTTGAAAACTCTTTGGGATGGTAGTGTCAGCATGAATTTTAAATTTGTGTAGTAAAGTACTTGGTACTACATGTTCATTCTTTCTATTTAAGACTTTATTATATGAGGCCTGTACATTGAGTTCAGCTGAGGACAAATAAAGCGGCAGACATTACTTCATAGTTAAATGGGATTGCTCCACTGTTGTTGAACCAGGAGAGCGTAGAACTGGAGTCCACACAATACAATTAGTATGCCATTTTGCAGTGTTCCAGAATGACACGGCCTTACAATCTCTCATACTGAGGTAATGCTTACAGATCAAACTCACAGCACTATTACCAAGCATAATCCCAATTCTACAATGGGATCTTTTCAGGTCACTTTCACATACATGAAGTCCTGAAAGACTTTAGCAGACCTTTGTGAAAGTCCATCTGGCAGCAGCCTAGATATGAATATGACACAAAACTGATACAAAGGGGATAATGCTTCAGGGGCGGGGGGGGAGATAAAAGGAAACAACATTGGGAAAATCGGAGAAAACCAGAAAAGGAAGGAAGGGTAAAGACTAAAAAGCACACGCTTAGCATTTATATTACAGAATTTTAATTCATGTGGTTAGTTTTCATTTATTTTACTGGACTCTGTTTGGTGCCACTTACGATGCATCTCTAGAAATTATCTGCACTTATGTCAACAATTTTGGTCCTACTATCAGGGGAAAACTAGTACCCAATTGCAGATTCCAAGTATCCAATTGCAAAATCTGGTTCCAGCCACATTCCAAGGCAAGTATCTTGACTCTAATAGATGATTTCAAAAGACATGTCACCACTTTGAATAGCGACAAATTTGCAGTTGCAAATACAACTGATCTTTTAGCATTTACATAATCAGGATAAGAATTGTGAAGCCTATGCCTTCTAACCATCTAAACTTGATTCATCCTCACTCACATTCTAAACCCTATTCCAAATTTAATTTAGACCATAATATCCTCATTTCTTTTAAAACTCAAAATGACAAGATCTGTAGTAAAGCACTGCCCTAGGTGGGTCAGTCTTGTAAGTTTCCTGCTAATTCTAGCAATCCGTGGGATCCTTAGTCTGTACTAAGGCAGAAGGGAGGCGTGATAAACAATGAACCACAGAAATAAGGTCCATAACTGCCATTAGAAAGAAAGAGGCTGTTTGTGACATGTTTTATGTTTCCAGTGATGCATTGCTATTGTCAGAACTGTCTTGTATACATATAAAGATGCTTTATCTAAACTCTAAAAATAGTAACAGTAAGGCTCAGGAAATAATATAAAAACCAAAAGAAGCCTCATCCTTTTACAATTTTGGCCTTTTACGTCCTGTGAGAAACGTTAAAACTGGCTACAAAAGTAAAATAAGAAATAAGGTGTTTTCTAAACTCTTGTTGTGGAGTTGTACTTTAGTATATAATTTACATAAATGTAGCTTAAGGACCAAGATACACTGTCTTTTAAGAAATTTTACAGTTTTTTTCAGCTACCCTTTGCCCACAGTGAAAATATTAAGGACTTGTTCAGAAGAATCAACTTTATTTTAATCAGAAATGTTATTCATTTATTGCTCATTTATCCCAGTAAAAGCAATCTTAAAATCTATATTAAATGGAAAATGAAGCTTTTAAAATCAAATTCTAGTACTGATAATATGCATAACACTGTTGAAACTTTGTAAGTTCTCTACACTCCCAGTTGATCTGTTGAGAATGAGATGGACTCAGCACCATCCCTGAAAATTCACACGCGTGCTCACACAAATAAGGAAGCCTTGAGATAAAGCTGAAAACATTTTAGGAAAACATACGATAAATACAGAGATACAATGTCATAAGTCAACTAAAATTACATGACCGGTTGTATCTAATTTGGTCAGTGAGGTAAAGTTATAAAGCTTGCACAAGCACAGTGAAGGTTTGGAATTTGTTGCATTAATTATTTAATTTAATAACACAACAAATTAAGTAATATAGCAAAAGTTAAAAAAAAAAGCAAACTTCAGATGAGTGAAGAGACAATTACAATACAATAGCCACAAGCTGAAGAGACATTGTCTATCAATACTAGCAACAGACAAACCCAAAATATCCTAAAATGATAACAAGACTTTCCTCTTCTTCCTGAGAAAGGCTTAATTACTGCAGAAGAGGACATTTCTATCTGTGGAGGAGTCTGAAAAAGCTGGATTTGTTCCCAAATTCAGGAAGTAGCAAACCTCAATAAAACGGTGGACAAACTAACTGTTACTGTGATTCAATTTTACAAGCAGTAACAATGCAAAAGGTATTAATTTATAGCATACTTACACTAAACGCCACTCCCATCAATATTCTAACAGTTGTCATCAAGAGAATAGTAAAACCAGAGCCTCATTACACCGAAACATGTGAAGCTGTTAACACACATCTCAATAAGGAGTTGCATTTCAGAACTAAACACCCCCAGGCTTTGATTTGAAACTGCCCACATTTGTTGTCTCTCAGGACGTTGTTCACTAACCGTTTACTCAGCTTCTATTGGGAATGAGCAGTAGTTACGATAATGTAGTACCTAACACCTGATTTGCCAACTTTGGGAGGAACTCCAGGAGGAAAACTTGGGTTTACTCTCTAAAACTGCATTTTTTCATTTATCTTCCTAAAATTTGGGAGAGATGTTTTAAATTACTATTAAGAAAAACTATAGCGCTAGTGAATGCATTCTCAAGACTACCTGCATCCATATACTGGACTCCCTTCACACTAGTTGTATGAGGGGAAAAAAACAAATCTTTACAAAGCGATAAACAAACAAGTTTTAACAGATACTTATCAAAGCATGCAATTTAAATAACTTAAATAATAGATATGGATTGCATCACGAAGAAAATCACTTACTCAAGAGCACTGGTCAGAGAAACAGCTAGAAGTTCCCTTCTTGGCTGTTCCTAATTTGGAGCTTACTGCGTCTTGATGCTCCAACCATCTGTGCATTCTGATGATCTTTCTCAAGTACCAATTCTATCTCAGAAGACCTGGAAAGTTTTCCAGAGACAGATAGTCAAAATAAATACAATTCCTCAGTAAAACTTTCTTTTCCAGGGAAAAAAGAACTTGAAGGAGTCCTAAACAGCTCTAGTAACATATTTTTGTTTGAGTCCATCCTCCATATCAATGCAGTTTCATTATAACCATACACAGAAAACGTACTCGCTCAGAAGCTGAACAACAGAACCCCAAGCATATGGAAATCACTAGGCTAAAATCGAGAGCCACCATAGTGATATCCTACTGCTATCAACATGTAAGTTTACATGCAAATCTTCTGCTTGCCCACAAACTGTCCTTGCACAATTCTCTATGTGCAAAACCAAAACAGGCATACATCTGTGCGTTTGACCCCAGCAGAGCCCTTGTGCACAGCTTAAATGCTACATCCTGCTGGCCCTCTTAACACTAGGAGGTTCAACTGCTAAATTGCAAACAGCTCTGATGCATATATTTAGTAACAGTAGCTAAACCACAGTCTGCAACAAAAGCACTGAAATAAAAGCGATCATACCAGGCCCCACTGTAATTTGGCTCCCAAAGCTGGTAACACATTCAGTCATCATATATTCCCTTTAAAAAAAGAGCAATGATCAGCTTGCATGTCTAGGTGTTTTCAAGTAGCCCATAAAGATGATAATGACTAACCGATTAAAAATTGGTGGGGTACCGATTATGAGTCTACTCCACCCATATTGACCTGTAGATCTGATCTTTTTTTAAAGGTTGCTTCATATAAGAAAGGTTAAGCCTGACTAAACACATCAGGGTCAAAAGCCAACATTTCGGAATGAAGCCTTCAGATTAAAACAGTGGAGAGGAACATTCAGGGCTTTTTATTGCTTTCTCTGCCACCACACCTTTGCAGTAATCACTTTTTCCAGTAAGTTGGTTGAAGCCTGCAACACAACAGCAATGAAAATATTGTTCAGATATTTAAGAAATTGCTGTGCTGTATTACCAAGATTTACCTTTGAAATTCAACCAGACATAAGAGTAAAATTTAATCCCTGTTTACTTTTCACGTGAAATTACCTTTAGAAATTATCTCAAGTATTTATTGAACTCATAGTTACACAGAATAGCTTCCACTCCTATTTAGCCCAGTTCTTTAGAAAGCATAATTTGGCCAAGCCTCTGTTGTTTTTCTGCCACAAATTACTGTTTTTCTACACAGTCAAAAAAGATGTGCATTATCAGAAAAGCTCTTCTACTAGATTTATATAGTGTCCTATCAGAAATAGACAGGCTTAAATAGTCAGTAACCCGGCTACATAAACATACCAAAATAAACTTAAATAAATGACCTGTTCTGTGGGACTTGAGTTCCAAGTCTAGCCAAGCAGACTTCCATTAGATTAGGAAAGAAGATTGCTTAAATGGCAGTCTCTCTTTCCATTTTTGATGCATCTGTTAATAATGCAACTACCATTTTATTATTAACCTGGCTTCTAAGAGATAGGCTCTGCCAGAAAGAAATGCATGGTTTTGGGGTAATCCCTCTACCAACTGTTCACCTCACCCCATTGCTGGAAAACACAGTAGATTTAGCCAAACAGAACATGTGCTCATCTCTTGGCAACCAAATTCACAGTCCCATTTCCTCTGTACCTTAACCTAGGAGTCTGGAGCAGCTGATATTGGGTACAGGCTTGCTGCTGCTATGGGAGTGGTAACATCTTAACCACAGGTAGGCTTCCAAAACAATTCAGGTATTTTCTCAGCTTTGAGTCAGTGAAGTCCTATTTTCCCATGAAACCCATCTCCTCAAAACCTAGACATATTTTACCCTGTTTTATTCAGGCAACTGAACAAGGACCAATGACAAGCCTACTCATACTACAATCTTCATGGATCCCCACTTATAATTTTAAATGTTTGCCGGTAAAGCAGGATTTCACTGCAATCAGTGGAAGGCATAACTTTATCACTGAACAAGCCTAGTAACTCATACAGTCTCTCCACACTACAACCACTTACACCAGAAATAGTCTACTACCAGAATTAACTCAAAACTTGAATAACAAGAGTATTATGGCAATGAATTCATAACTTAGGAGGAGAAAATATGAAGGACCCAATTGGGAAAATGCATTGTTCACAGGAAGACTATTTATGAACATAAAACTAAACAATAGGACATCCCACTAACAAAGCCCTACAGGCGAAGGACCTTAAACCCAAATTTAAGATTACATAATCTCACAGAGAATCTGAAATACACAGCCATGATCTTCATTCATACTTACTTATTTCATGAAGTCTGGCCAAACCCTTGGGGTTTTATGTTGTCCCTATGATAAAGACAGAGGAATTTTGCATCAGTTAAAAGAAAATCTTCAGGTACTTTTACTGAAATTGAGTATTGTCAATTTAGCTTTATTGTAGAAGCCTAATAAAATACGCTAAACGGTTCTGTAAAACACTACTTTTTCTATTTTGCTAAAAGAAGTTCAATTTTAAGCAAATCTAAACCAATCACAATTCACTGAATCCATAAAAGCACACAAAAGTATACAATACACTTAATGTATAAAAATAAACACTCTCAGGTGTCTACATTCAAATAAACATAGTTGTATTTAATTACTCTCCCCCTTTTCATTCACTGGTGACTATTATTTATCCCCACATGGGGGCATTTAATGCAAAACCCTCTTTACTGGGAGGGCTACTCTTACCAGACATCAAAGCAATCCTAACTATACTTTTTCATAAAAGGCAAGATTATAAATCTGGATTGGCAGACAGTAATTGTGTAATTACATACCGATCATACAAGTTGTTCAATGATAAAAAAAAAAAAAAGAAAATATATTTATTGGCAGCTGTAGCAGTGCTCTAGATTCACCTGAAAATAAGGGAGCCCTGTGGATGGGGAATGCAACCCTTATCATAGCGAGCATGGACGTGTATTCTCTTTTTACAACAGATTCAGGTGAAGATCTGGCTCTAAGGGAAAAGACAATGTGCAACTTACTATATAAAAGCTGCTTTATGCAGCACAAGTAAGTGTTCCATTTTTTAAAGTTCTCTCTGTTCAGTGTTTACCAGAAGACAGTGTGTGTATGCTTTGGCAAGCTTTTTGCATATTTTTTGGCACTTAAAAGTATTTTAAGACTAATGCTGGCATTTTCATAACTGCTAAATCATTAGAAAGATGACATTTTAAGTTTGCAGGGAAGTTAACTTGGCACTGCTCTCATTTGCTTCCTTATAGCTAATCACAGAGTAATATAAAATCTCAGGAGAATCCCTGCTCCCTCCTATTGTATCTTGAGGGAGTCAATCACCTTAAAAAGGAACTAACCTGACGAATACTTACCCCTTTCCATATACCAACCCTTCTTATATACAAATATGTTTAGGATTTTTTTCGAGGTTTGGGAAAGGTGCTAACCAGTTTGGTTGTCAGGTTAACCTTGCCAACCTCAACGCTAGAGTTACTGTAAGTTCTGCTAAAATGATGACGGGGCCTAGAGCTGCCGGCAGCCTTTCACCAGGCTACAATGCAGCTGAACGAGGATTTACTGTTCCAAAAGCCCACACAATGCAGCACTGGAGGGATGCGTTCTCAATACACTGTTCGCTCCTGAACTTTTGTATTTTTGTGCTGGTTTAACTGTTGAATACCAAAGGAGTGTTATAACCATGACAGAACAAATGATCATCTAGAAGGATGATAACTAAAGACACTGGTTTCCCCAATAGAATGCAATTAATTTGTTGTGCTATTTGCAGAGGCGAGAAAAAAAATCTAAGTATCTATTTCTCTTCAGAGCAAATGTTATGTAGAGGACTGAAAGTACCTCCAAAGCAAATATTTCATTTTTATTAACCATAATAAACTAAGAGTGGAAAAGAAAGTTACATAAAACTTGCCAGAACATAGTTATTGAACACTGCGGTTTCTAATCTCGGCAATAAATGTAGGTCAAGGGAACTGGAAAATCTAATTACTCTGTAAATTTTTAAACCTGTTTCTTTCTTCTCAAGGAAAAGCAAATTGTTCCCTTGCATTTAAGCAGACTTGTCTTCACTCAAAGTGTAACTACAGCTAGGTGGAAAGTTATTTTTGTCTGAATGTAGAGGCTTTTGAACTTCCTTTAAAGTGTCTTTGCATCCTGCATTGTTTACACAGCTCTGTTCACATTTGTACTCAAGGTATCATCAGTTACTTCACAATTACTATTGCTGTAGTGCAAAATCCAGAGACGCTCTTCACAAAAACAAACAAAACCCCCACCTCTGAATAAAATCGAACTTACGTACCACACTGTAGCAGTTCCTTTCAGTAATATATCCCATGCAATCATAATTTGATACTCAATATTCATACACCGCATTAACAAAATACGAAGCAATGCATCATTACAGAACTACTGTGAATGTGCATATGTGATAGCATTGTAAATGTTAATTATTTACTGATCATATTTGGCTGTTTCACGTACAGTTGTTGCTGCCTTCTGTGTATACACAGACCACATAACTTAGACTTACAAGATCAAAAATTAAGAAAAAAATAAATACAAAAACCTTGAAGATTTAAGCCTCTTGATGACTCTAAAAGCCAAGGGCCATTTAAGAATCACTTCTCCAAACAAGAAATATCATTTCAGGCATTTAAGATTAATTCCTAGCACAATGAATCTCAACTTTTCTCAAAAAGAAAAAAAAAAAGCAGCACTCCTTAAAACAAAATCCCTCGAGGTCACAGTCAAAAAACCAAAACGTCCCTCCACTTCACTTTTTAGAATTCATCTGTCATTATTTCTTAGTATTTGTCCATATTCACAAAGCTGGGTTTCTTCTAGTTTGTAAAATAAAAGCCTAACTGCATATAGGGAGAAGCTGGGACTTTCACGAAAACAAAGGGAGCCCCAATGAATTTACAAATCGTTGGAACTGTTACTGTTTTTGAGAATACGTGAACTAGAAAACATAACTACAGCCAGCCAACTGACTGGCTCGATTCAGAGAGCTCTCTTCCGGCTCTTACCTCTGTGATACGTGACAAAGAAACCATCGAGTTTCACAACAGAGATAGGATTTGTGTGTTGTGTTCTGATTTGGCAGTCAAATGTTTTGTTTGGTTTTGGGGGGTGGGAGGGGTGAGTTGTACAAAAGTGGAAAACCTGGCCTTAGCTCATCTGATCTTTGGACACTGTTCTCGTTAAGTATAAATCCTACTTTTGAACTTCCTCCAATTGCGTGAGAGGTGAAGCCTCCCAAACAAAAAAAAACAAAAAAAAAGAGATAATTCAGAAAGAGCCATATTGAAGACTTAAAACATGTTTGTCTTAAAAAGTAAACCCTGAAACAGGAGCTCAAGGAACACCCCAAAGCAAAATGAATTCTATCATAATAATCTATTATAAAAAGCAGACCAATGGCAAGATTTTTTTTAGCTATATGCATTACATGAATTCACATCTATGCTGTGATTTACCTTTAAAACTACACAAGAATATAGCAAAGGTGGCGAGGTCAAACACATAAAATCTAAGAAATGTTGGTGCAATGACTAACTGTGCAATTTTACTTTGTAGCCCTTGAGTTTCATTACCACACTCCCTTTTCTGTATCATGGACAAGTTTATGAATACAAGCATCAAAACCATGCGTTTATTCCTCAGCATTCTCAAAGGTTTCAGATCTCAACCCTTTAAACTCTGAACTAAAAATTTCAGATACTAATGGGGTATTGGTCCTTCCCTCACAAAAAAGAATTTATGCTGAATAGGGATCCATTAAATACCTACTAAAATTGTATGTAGCCTGAGGCCTGACTAGTGACAGATAGTAATAAATGAGACCTGGATCTGCACTGAACAAGGAGAAAAAGAAGAAATTGAATTCGCTGGTCCATTTGCTAAGTGGCAAAAGTGGCAGGGGTCTTCTTAAGAAAAGCATGCTTATACAAGTAATCAGTGTGTAAAAGCAGATTAAATTTGGAGTTTATTAATCTTTGGGTGTTTGACTTTACAGCTGGTTATAACTTTAACAAAATAATATAATTCAATACAATTGTGCTTTCCCTGCTTTAGCATCCATGGTTTTCAAGCATGATATTGCACTGACTCATTGCACTCAGTTCATGCTCTGAAGAACAGAAGGTCCAAATTTCACTAAGAACCAGAGTAACCAGTGATGATGCACCAATCTCCTTTCAATGCATGCTACAAAAAGCATATGAAGAGTCTACTTGTTACGGATCAACAAAATTGTTAAAAAAAAATCTTTGGATGAAAAAAAATAGGTGTTCTGGAACAACAAGAAACAAGCAGGGTAGAACCTTAAGGCACATTGGTCCACTTTAAAAACACAGAGGAGCCTACTGAACATCAGTAACATTCGGATGATGGAAAAAAATTATGAAACAGTTTGGATGGGTGATAAGTACAAATATGTAAGTGCACGCTACCTTTTGTCTGCCAACACAGACTAATCATCTTTCACGCACAAGCAGTAACTGCTTTGATGGCTACTTCCAATTGACAGCAATCCGGGGGCACTGAAGAGAGTAGCATTTCCTTGTTTTGCTTTTGGGTCGGGTTGTGCAGGGTTTTTTGATGATAATGAAAACACTAGGGCTTTCACCCCCCGAGATCATAATAAAGGTATGCAGACAGCAGAGCTTTTTCTGGCCTGTCATCAGTATGGGTAAGGCCTTTTGTCCATCTTTAACCCCTAAATAACTTCATTACATAAACAAACAAACAAAATTAGCACGGGCCGCCTGCTTTCCCAGCACTGCAAACACCAGTATCTTCTAAAACAGAGTTATTTCAAAACCGGATTAACTCAAGACGGGCAAAGCCGCACTCTCACTGCGCTCCTTGAGAGCCGTGCGCATCCTCCACCCGCCGAGCCCCGCAGCAGGGAAAGCCGCCCAGCCTCGCACACCTACGCCGGGCTCCCTGCCACGGGGGCTGCCGGCAGAGACCGCATCCCTTCCGCGCTCGGCAGAGCCGCGCTGGACGAAGGCCCAGCGCCGCTGGAGCGGCGCCTGCGGTAGCCCTGCGGACCCGGCGGGACAGCCGGGCGCCGCTAGCGGCGAGCCCGCTCTCCTCCGCACGGGGACACCGGGTCGCACAAGCCCGTGGGGGACAGCCCTGCCCTACCACACCCGCCACCGGCTCGGCGGGGCAACCGCGGCCGGTGGGACACCGGGGAGGGGTGGGGACCCCGAGCCGCGGCCCGGTTCCTGTCAGCCCGCGGCGCTGCGAGGGGCGGGCGGGGGAAGCGAGCGGCCTCGCCCCGCCTCACACCAAACCCCGCTCCCCTCAGGGGAGGCAGGGCCCCGCCGGTGACTAAGCACACCCGCCGCCGCCGCGCCGTGACCGGCCTTTTACCTCTCCTCCCCTCCCGCTCCCGCGCCCCGCCCGCCGCCGCGGCCCGCCTCTCCCTCGCCTCTCCCGGCCCCTCCCGCCCGTTTGCCGCGCCCGGCGCCTGCGCGGTGCGGCGCGGCGCGCGCGGGCGCAGGAATGTGCGTTACAGTTAAATAGTGGGCGCAGGGGCGGCCGCCGCGGCGCTCGGGACCGGCGGGGCGGGTGCGGGGCGGCGGCTCAGGGACGAGCCGAGCCGAGCGGCGAAGGGAGCCTCCATGGCGCGGCGCGGCTCCTGGGGCGGTGGCAGCGGCGCGGCGCTGCTGTGACAGGAGCTTGGCAGCCGGGACTGGCCTTCCTCCTGCCTCACTCCCCAGCCGGGGGGCCCGCGCCGGCGTCCCGGGGGCGCGGCGGCGCGCGGAGAACGGAGCCGTGGCGGCGGCGGCGACGGCCACAGCGGCGGCCGGGAGCAGCCGGCGTGTCACCGCCTCTATGATGAAATTTAAGCCGAACCAGACGCGGACGTACGACCGGGAGGGCTACAAGAAGCGGGCGGCGTGCCTCTGCTTCCGCAGCGAGCGGGAGGACGAGGTGAGCCCGCCGAGCCGCCGCGCACGTGAAGCGGGGGGGGGGGGGGGGGGGGCGCCGGGCCCGGGCGGGGCTCCCGTTTCGCCCTCACTCAGCGGGGCCGCGTCCCTTTGTCTGACCGGGGCGGGGGCGCGGGCCCCTCTCGGGGGGGCACCCCCATGCACACACAGAGTCGTACCGGGGCTCCCTCCCGCCGTGAAAGCCGGGGGACGGACGGACAGACGGCGCGGAGCTGTGCGGATCCCCCCCCGGCCCCGCAACCTGGCGCTGGGAGCGGGGGGCGGCGGCGGCGGGCGCGGCGGCTCGGCTCGCGCTGCTCTCGCCCACCATCTTGGGGCGGCGCGGCGGGGCGCGGCGCGGGCCCACGTGCGCGGCGCCCGCCTTTGTGCGCGGCCGCGGCCCCCGCGCGGCGGGCGGCGCCCCTCGGCGTGGGGGGGGAGGAGGAGGAGGAGGAGGAGGAGGAAGAGGGGGGGGGCGGCAGCTCCCGGGGTGGGATCGGGATCGGGATCGGTCACCGGCTGCAACTGCTGGGTTATCCTTTGTGTGCCCGCCACGCGCGGAAAAAAACCGGTTACCGTGTAATGGCGCATTGAGGGCAGGGCGGGTGCTTGCCCTCAGGACGGAGCCCCTGCCGTACTGGTGGGGGGGGGGGGGGGGGGGGGGGGCGTTAAAAAAAAAAAAAATATCTTGGATTTGGAAAAACTTGGGGGTTTCCCCCCCTCCATCACCCAAAAGAGTAAAATGGTGCTTTAAAATATTTTGTCGCGGAGCTGGGGGGGGGGGGGGGGAGGGAGTGGGGGGGGGGTGGTGGTGCGGTTTTGGTCGTAGCGCTCAGCTGGGGTTTTGTGTTGCAGCAGAATGGGGAGGTGGCAACAAAGTTGTCCTATATTCCTGGCCAAGGTCAATTGCACTGGCCGTTATCTGGAAACTTTGCTGATGGTTCCATTGCACAATGCCTTTATGGACTGTCTCGGGCTGGAAGCCTACCCTTCCCTAATTTTCGTTTTCATTTTGTTGTTTAAGAGCTATAAAATAACTACAAAGGTTAAGGCTTGGTGGTTTTTTTTTTTCCTCTCTTTATCTATATGCTGGAAGAAGCTAGTGTCCTATCTTATCTAAACTGTTAATATGGCAAATTTCTTGCTTAATTTTAAACATTAATAAGGAATATACTGCAGTAGGGAGAGATCTGATCTCAAAATACTGACCCTTGTGTTAAGGCAAAAAATTTTGTACGGTGTTCTGGTATATGCCATTCCTTGTGTGGTATAAATACAGCCTTGGGATCACACTGATCAGCTTTTCTGAATTTTTATAAAGCAGAAAGGTGCCCAGCAGAAATCTTGGTAGTTCTTGCTATTCGTCTAGCTTTTCTTTGATTTCAGTAGGACCTCTGATACACCAGCATGCTTCCCCATTTATGTGTCTTCAGTATTTATCTTTGGATGCTACTGCAGCCCAGGCTCGTTTGGAGTTCAAACACTTGAGCCACTGTTACAGCTTTCCTGCACCCAGTTGTAGTTGGAAATTCATGGTTGGGGTCACCTTTGCCAGTGATTTCCGTTCATTCTTCATTTCCTGCTGCAACTTCTTGTATTCTTTTTGAATCTTGTATCCAAATGAGATGACTGCCTGCTTCAAAAATTATTTATGCATAAGAACACCCTCCAAGGCTAAGGATAGTAGTAGCAGCTTTGCTAGACTGTGGAAGAAGGGTGGATGCTGACACTTGTTGCACTGGAGTGCTTTGCGGTATTGCAGGTGGAGCACCTGTATGGCTGGCACAAAGCTGAGCTTTGTCATTGTGCAGGTAGACGCAACTTGAGGATGAAACGAATAGGATAACAGCAAGTCAGATTTGCGAAATAGGTTAAGCGTGTGGAAACAGTTCTAATTATTTTCTGGTAAGTCACTTCCAGAAAAGCAATGGCAACATCTTGAACTTGTTCAGCTGTTTCCCAAGTGCCAGCTCCATCTGTATCCATACAGAACCTATTCCTTGGAAGTCTGATGCCTGACTACTGTTTGTGACTAACTTGTATCACCAGCCATGTTCCCCAGTTTGGCTGGATGAGACTTGCCTCAGCTGTTCTTGAACACCGTTGTCTTAATACGTTTCTGTGTAGGTCTACTTCAAACTCAACCTGAATGTCTTTAATGTTTCCTTTCCAGTTCTCTAGAGATCATACCATCAATGTTCAGCTGACCTACATGTCCAGGGGTCTTTAAGTGCAGGGTAACTGTTGCTTTGGAAGAGCACAAAGGCAGTACCAGGGTGATTGGAGGGAGAAGCGAGGAACAGCAGACTCCTGTAGAAGCTATTGGGGGAAAAAAATTAGTTTTCAGAGTTCTTCTAATGTACAGGGGTTACTACCCTGTAAGCAGAGTTGCTAGATGTTGGAGGAGAGACAATAGAACAGCCAACTGAAAGCAGTCTTTAGCAATACATTTCTTTTTAGGAGTCTTAAAGCAAGAAATCAAAATCTTTTTTTTTTTTTTTTTTGATTACTGGAGGTACTGTCTGCAAGACTCTCAACAGATCACATTCCACTTTTCAGCTGGTTAGTTTCTATCTGGATGAATGAGTATCTGCAGCAATCTTCTGATACAAATCTTGAAATTAACTTGTCTTCCTGCTTCCATTCTAACTCTCTGAAAGGCCAGTCTGTAGCCAGTTGTGCTTGTGCTTTAGCTTTTTTCCTCCTTTCTTGCACTTAGCTTTCTGACATACCTGCAGTCAGCAGTCATTCCTTTCTTAGCGCCTTTTTGATAAACTTGAAGTCTTACAGCCTCATCTCCTAAAATCAGTTTTCTCTTTTTCTGATCAGCATGGTAACTTTTTCATCCCCCTCAGTTTGACAGCCGTATTTTTTGAATGTGTGCAACAGTTGCTGTGTTGTGTAAAAGGTTACTAATACTTCTCTAGCTATACCAGAAAAAACCATTGTGATAGGACCCCTGTCTGTCATGATTGTAAAGTTGTTGTGTAGTCATGCTGTGATTAGTGGTGGTATCTAAGTCTCTAACTTGTTCCCACCTCGTGGACTTTCAACTTGTACCAGAAATTTTTAGTGTCCTGTGCATTAGATTCCTGATACATTCTTCTTAACCAAGTGTGATCCTTCTGCAATTTCAGCATGACATTCCCTGTTGATATCATAACTTATGGAGCTGCCTCTTGATTTGGAAACTTACAAATTTCAGTAACAGTTTTCTGTGATCATCACCAATGAAAATCAGGCCACTCACTAAGGCATTTAATAACTCTATTGTTAATCATCATCTAGCAAAATCTGCTTGTTATGGCTTTTTGGTCTGTTCCCTATCTGTATTGCACTACTTATTCTACCTTCATAGCCTTGTTGAAGCCCATGTTACAGCTGAGTTTTATGGATAGTGAAGCAACACATCGATTAGGGAAGACTGTGGTAGCAAAGGATGTTTTTGATACTGTATTTCCATTCATTTTCTAATTACTTCTTTATTTCTGAATTTGAAACATAGGTGGGCTTTAGAATACCGCTGAGGCAAAATTCAGTCTGGTGGTCCCTGCAGGCAGTTTGAAATGCAGCTGCTGAACTCCTGCGCTCCAGCTACAGCACCCTGTCCAATTAGACTTACCAACAGTCTCTGCTCCCAGACTTAAAATCGTTGAGTCAGTTCTCTTGGGTGTTATGGGCGGGAAACTGGGCTTGCCCGCAGTCGTGCAACCTGTCAAAAGCTTCTGCTTTGTCTTGAGAGCTGGTATTGCAGCTGAAGGCATGTACTTGTGAGGTGACTGATAGTTGTCCAGATGCACCATGGCAAAAATCCTCCCTTCCTGTTTTTTTTCTTCATCTTCGAGTGACTCCACATATACCAATTTACTACTATATAGCCCATCTTGGTTTAGATTTTGTAACCTTCATGCTGTGATATTGTATGATTTAAAAAAAAAATAAATCCTGTAGGAAACTCAAATAGCCAAGTAATGTGGCCAGTAGCTTTGGATTTTTGGGTTTTTTTGAGTGGTTTAGGAGAAGATCTCTCGGACTACTGTCATTAAAATGTTGCCTGTTCTGGTCTCTCAGTGCTGTCATTTGGGCTGAAGAGAGCGAGATGTGGCTGGATGTGAGTTTAAGTGCTGGCTCCTTCTGTGTTCTTAATGGAAATGAAGCAGTAATTGCAGGCACTGTCTGCCCTTTGAACGAAAAAAATTGCTGGAAATAAGGCAGGAGAAATCCCATGAAAAATGAAAGCGGGATACGTGGGCATGAAATGCGTGGGGGCTGCAGGCTTTTTGCTTTGAACAAGCAAGAAGCTGTTAGGTGTGTGCAAAAAGCTGATGGTGTTCAGCAGGCTGGGATGGGCTGGCGGATTTGCGCATGTGGAAATGCGAGTCTCTCTTGAGCAACTAGGAGATGTGGATGGCAGCTTTAGGATAAACCCGCAGGAGAACCTCTCTGTATTGTGAGGACAGACTGCTTCCACGGGTTGGAATTGCTTGTGCATTCAGTACTCTGCAAACACTGGTTTTACATAAAATGCTGCTGTCTCAGAGTCTGGGCGGAGGGTGGGCAAGGAAATTCTTACCTCCCAAAGCAGAGAACGAGGCAAGAGCAAATAGTAATAAACATTTTTTTTTTTTTCTAGTCATTTGGATAACAATTTCAAAAGCTAATTTAATTTTTCTTCCATCAGCTACATATTATACAAATAAATAAGCCATTATTTTTAAATACCTTGAGTATAAAACTTGAGTGCATTCTAATTATTTTGGCATCTGTAACACAGCTTTATGTAATTGAATCTAGTATTGAAACCCCTAGTGTTCAGCCAGCAGTTGCTAGTGGCAGATCTAAAAAATAGTTTCATATGCAAAAAAAAGTCTTCAAGCTTTGCAGTTTTCAGTTTTGCGATTTTTGTTGTTCAGGTTTGTACAAGAGATGGAAATAGATGGGATGGGTTTCCTGTTACTGTTGAGACAGTAGTGAGGATAACTGTATTGTCACACACTTATGGGAAATGTAAATTATCTCTTTTTTCCTGTAGCAGGGCATACACTTGCATGTCAATTATTGTTTCTTAATTTTGAGTTAAAAATGATAGCCCCCTAGTATTGTATCTCCTTTTTGGTCTGATTTAGAGAATTTTATTTCTTAGGCTGTATACTGTAGACATTTAAGAAACACTTGTTCAATCTATCTTCTTCTGGTGATCACTGTTTTATTACTTTAAAAAATAGTAGTGTTCTTCAGGTTTTTTTACAGCTGTTGCTTCATATTAGCAATGGTTTCATTAAAGGATAATAAAGGAAAAAGTAAACTGTTATTTTTATTTGCATTGGTCAAAATCATCTGAAAACTAGAAAGATGTGTTGTAATGTAGCCTGCTCTATAAAACGAGGGCCCAGAAGTGTTCTAGGAATTACTGTAAATAAACTTGCACAGTGATGAAAGATCTTCCATACTTGACTCAGGATTTGTCATTTGGTTTCTTTATCCTTCAGTGTAAGCTCTCAGGTGCAAACACACAGATAATGTGTGCTTTAAAATATAACTCGGAGTATGGCCATGGCACCATATTTAAGGCTGGTGTGCTCTTCAAAGCAATGTATGGACTGATACAGGTTACCTAGCTTGGTCTGTGGTTGCCTAATGGAATATAAGCATATTTTAAAATACCAGAGAATGCACGTTTCGATCTGCACTTCAGGCATGCTGTGGTTTTTACTTGTTCTGTCTCATGTCCCTGCCCTGCTAACGTACAGGAGGAATAATTGACATGGGGTGATTGCTGCCTTAATTTTTCCTCAGCATTTTCTTGATGTTTGGACATCATCTGTGTGGTGTAGGAAGGGGTATAGCTCGAAAAATCAAGACCTATAAATAGCTTCCAAAATGGCTCTTTTATGATGCGTCTGCAGAGACAGTGCGTGCTTACAGTGTGTATCCCTGCAGGCTCGCATGGGGTTCTGCAGTGGTTTAAGCTTGTGATAATGTTAATAAAAATAATTGAATCTTGGGTTGCTGTGGTAGGATTTATATCAAGTAACCAATTTATAAATCACAAATGTCTTGTTATCCCTACTTCCACAGAAAAACAGCTTTCTGCAAGCACTGCATATGCGCCTTGGCTTCATGTTGGGATCTTTTTTGACAAACTCCAACTGCTTGCCAGCAGTGGAAGCCTGAAATTTTGGTGAAGATGTAGGAATTCGGCTGTCCACCATGGCAGGAAGCTTCAGTCTTCACTCATGTCTCTTCAGATACTGAAATCAGTCTACCATAAGCTGGTTTCTATCACAGAACCTCGATTATTTTTTTCCAGTACCTGTGGTATTACTTGTCTATGCCATATGAATGTGTTTAATGGGGTGGATAGTTGCTCAAAGTTGGCTGAGTATAGAAGGAAACACGGCTGTACCTATCTAACATCAGGCTGAGGTGTCCTGCAACAAAACATATTTTGTGTTTTGCCCTGTTTAGAAGATGCTGTCTTTTTGAACTAGTAATATTTGTAAGTGTTTAGATACTTGAGAAAATGTCCTTCATAGCTTACTTACACCATCCTACGTTTACTTAAAGGATTTAAACTGGTGGCTGAGTTTGTTTGAATTGCCCCAGTTAACTCAGTGGTGCTCAAAACTTCCAAGTTACCAGTTTCTGTGAAGTAGCAGAGTGGCAGACTTCTTCAGAAATATATACAAATCCTAGCTAGAGAGATATATGCCTATATGTGTGTGTATATATGCATATATCTCTAGCTAGGATTTGTAGCCATGTTTAAGAAAACATCTTTTGTAGACAGGCAAGTTGGGCGACCACTGGTTGATGGGCATTTTTTTCCAGTCTTGTTTGTAGAACACTTAAAAAGCTTATTTTTAATTAGATGGCTTTCACCAGTTACTCCAACTTGAAGAAAGATGTGTTTGCCTTTGGCTAGCCACTGATTTCATGAAACATTACAATCTGACTTAGTGCTTAAGCGCTTCAGTGGAACCAGTCCGATAAACGTAAATACTTTCAAACAAATTTTGTCTTCGAAGAGGTATGTGTTTGGTTTGGGGTTTTTTTCCCAAGTATCTCAAAGACAAAAAAAAGGCTAAAAGGTAACTGGTACTTGTCAAGAAATAACCTTGTCATGTCTTTACCTGCAGCTGAATAGTTCTCAAAGACTTGGAGCTCTTGTTTCTGACAAGTGCTTGGAAGCTGATCCCTTAGTCAAACAGATTATGTTGCTGAGTAACCAGTAAAGCCCAGTTCTCCTGCTCGAGATTAGGCCATGGTTTCAAGTTACAAAGAAATGGGCAGCAATGTGAGTTTTGGCTCTTCCCCTACCTACTACCTTATGTGTTTTCTCCCTTGGTCTGTATTGGCAAGCGTGAAGGAAGAAGGACATACTCTAAAGTGGATTGGGGAACTGACCCAGCGTGAGAAGGAAAACTTCTTTTATAGGCACTTGTGGTGGGGTTTTTGTTTGTTTGCGGGGTTTTTTTTGCAGCCAGGAGTCTCCTTTTGCCCTATGGCTGGGTGCAAGATCTGCACCCTTCATCGCACCATGAGACCTGTCTCATCTGATTCTGGAAGCATACCAAAGCTTAGGGGGAGATCTAATGTTACAGGTGACTTGAGTGCTTGTTGACGTGAGGAAATGTGTTCTGACTGACGTACTATAGTAGTATAGCGCTGTCTGTTCCTGATATGAACACTTTAGCCGAAGAACTAAACAAAGTACTTTAAATAGCCAGAGGAGGGTACTCAAATTCTGAATCACTATAACAGCATGTTAGCCAAAAAAGTTAATTTTGTGTGAAATAAAATTTGTAGAATAATAGAATTTTAATTACAAGTGAAAGCAAAACTTCTTCTGAAAAAGGCTGATGTTTTTCCTCCCTATTGCCATGTAGCCTTAAAATTAGAAGTTCTCAAAGGAAAAATTATTTGCAGATATGATTTTGAAGTCTTTTAAAAATATATGCATCTATTTCTTTATTGTTGATCTTCAGAATTCCGGTAAAGTTGCACTGACTGATATCCAAGCATCACACTGCTGCTTTGAAAAGTGTTATTTACTTAAAGTTTGGAGGATATTTCAGACTTTATTTAATATATTGTATAGACAGAACCCAGTTTTCTGGGTTGCTTTCAAGATGCTGTGCTCAAGTTAATGAGCATTAGGATTAATGTACTGCTAGTTGTCATGCCATTTCTCTGCTGCTCTGCTAGTTCCTTGTTCATTGAGACTAAATCTTTTAACCTCCGTCATAGCTGGGGACTGCTTTTCATTCAGTCTATTGTCTGTAAAGTACTTTGCTAGAGGCTCTTGAATTGGCTTAGGCTGATCTGAAATTGGGTAGCTGCGGTCATGCCTTTCTGCCCCCGTTTGTGCGGTGCTGACCCTTGTATGGCTGCATACTGACAGCGTCGAGCGTCTGCAGGCTGAAAACTAAGCTTTAATGGTACGAGCTAGTTTCTAGCCAGATCAGCTTCCTGAACTCATTGTGCCAATGTAAGGAAGAAAGCAGAGATGCTGCAGCCTTGACTTTAATTAGCTTTTAAAATGCTGTCAAGTCTGATCCCAAGGTTTTTTACTGTTCTACAATAACTCTGTGCGCATTACATCTCCAGGTTAAGGAAAGTAATTTTGAAAATGATTGCAGTAAAGAATGAGGACTATAAGCAATCACTCTACTGAGAATATTTTCAGGAAGGCAAAAGTATGTTCCTTACTAAGTGCTACCTGTGTGGCATTGCTATGGCAAGTTGTAAAGCTTCATTGTATTTTTCAACTCTCTGGAGTCCAAAAAGAGACAATGTCGTTCTAAAACAAGGATACCACGGTAACCTATAGCAGAACTGAGAAACTGTTTCGGAACTACTGAAATGATGAGGCAGGCATTCTTAAAATAACAAAGTCTTAGATAAAGGAAACCTCTTAACTACAGTAGCAGGTTGACATGTGCTCTCAGGTTTGAGATGTGTGCTTTTGCCTAAAAATTCATACAGTGAATCCTGCAAATATGATCCAGGGTTTTTAAGAGATGCTTTTCCGCGCTCCTCAATAGTGTTTCTGTTTTATAGCATTCAAAGTAGTTTCCCAGTGCTTTTAAGGAAGCTCCTGCGCTGAAAACAGTTGGAAGTCTTAGGGAATAGTGAAATATTTCCTGCTTACATTCTTCCCTGAGAGTCTGGTTATGGCTGTTTTCAAACAAATCATAGGGCTTGACTGACCATTTTGGCTGTGTTTGGATTAAACCATCTTTATGACTCTTTCAGGTGCTTGTAACTTTGGCAGACCAACCATGTTGCTGAAGTTCTCCGTGTTGAGTGTGCTAAGGTAGATTATATTAACTTCCATCAAAGCGGGTCCTGTTCCTCAGAACAGGGTTGGATTTTTTTTTTTTTTCTTTTTGCCTCCTAATGTTTCTGGCACCTGTGGGAACATACAGTTCGTCTGTTCTCTGTAGTAGCATTTGACACTCTGTTTTGTACTTAACAGGTACCTCTTGCTGCCCTTAAGATTTTTTCCTATACTTTCACCAGCTTAAAGCTTCTGAAATTGTTCACGTGTACTCAGCTTCACAGAGCTTGGGAGCTAAATCCTTCATCTTCCATGCACCTGCCTTCTCCTTTCCTACTGTGCACAGTGTTGAGTCATACGCCTGAGCAATGCAGTGTTCTTTGCAACGGAGCTGCACGTGCTCAGCGGTCTTTTGGGGGCGAGGCACTGATATCCTTCCTCTTGAAAGTCGTTCCTTTTAACTGCCAGTTTTACTAGAGAAAAAGGCAAACTTGGCTATCTCCATCAGGTAATTCAGCCATCAAGTTGGACATAGCTAGTGTATTAGTGGGGGTGATGAGAGGGGAGAAAATGGAGTGTGCAGTGGGTCAGAGAGGAATCGATGTGATTAGGCTGGGAGGAGAGAGCTTACATAGATACGTAATGACAAATTAGTAATTTCTGTGGAACTGGAGTGGAACCTGTTCAACTGTAAGTATGTTTTTCCTTGTGAGGAATATATCCACTATGGAAAAATTCCCATCCTGCAGTTGGTTTGTTGTGGATGACTCTGCTCTCAAGTCAAAGAATCCAACCATTGGGGGTTGCTCTGTCTAGCAAGCTTCAACTTTACCCATGATTTTTTTTCATGTAAGCTGATTTTAATACAATTATTTTTGTAAGCTGTAATACCCCACAGTTAAGGAAGATAGAAAGCAAAAGTATTTTGTATAACCTTAAGTCATTTTCTTTTCTACCTCTTTGAGTGCTTGATATGGAAAAAAAATATAAGGAAGAGTAGCTTTTGGTTATAATTCGTATTACTCTGAGCTGTTGCCATTTTAGTCTTCTGGAATATATGGCTGCTAACTGTTGCACAAGTTGCTTTTGACTTGAGAACACTAAACGGGACAAAAGTTTGGCATCTTTCTGTAGAAATTTTCAGTTGTTTGTCTGCAGGCTTAGCATTTATAGTGAGCAAGTCCCATGATGTCATGTGCTCTGTAATTACCTTTGGGTTTTTGGTTAACCGTATCTTGGTTAAGCGTATCGATAGGTGCTTATTACAAGTAGACTGGTTAGCAGTTTCTCTTCCTCACTGCACTCAAAGGTCATTGCTATTCTCGGCCTTGAAAACAAGGTAAAAACTTGGCTAGTAAGACTTAGTGGTGGAATTTTCTTTTTCTCGTCTTAGCTTAGTTTTGCAGCCTTACTGCTTCACTTGGCAGTCTTATGGAAATAATAGCTTTACCGTAGCCTTTGGAGTAAGATAAACTTAACATTATAACTAGGCAAGCAGACTTGATTCCATTACTCTGGAAATCTTTTGAAGAAGTGAGCCAGTCATCAATAGCAAAGCTTTTTCGGAGACGTGGGGAGGGCAGTGATCACTTGCAAGTAATACAATACAAGAAATCTCTCCTTTCTCTGCATTCAGAGATATGGGATACAGATTTCCCTGCATAGTTCCATTGCTGTCTTCTGAGCCTAATGAGGCTATGATATAAAATTTGGTGTGCATAGGCCAGAAAAAAATATAGGTGTGTGAGACTCTACAGTCTTTCTTTTTGGTAGACAACTGTAATCTGTGTGAACGTGAACCTCCTCAAAAAAGACTGGATGTCCAGGCAACCTAGACCACTTACTCTCCTGTTTTGCCTACCTTATATTAAGGAAAAATGAATTGCCAGCTTTTTTTCTGCTGATTTTGCACCTCTTTTGGCACCTGAGTGCATTGTCAACCAACCACAGCTTTTTAGTGTCTTCATTTTTAAATGATCTGTATATTTACAACCTAGTCATTCAAGTATTGTGGTATGTGTCTTCTGGCCACTTACAGATGGGAACACCTGAAAACTACATCCACTAGGTAGAATAAAAACCAACACACCAAAACCAAAAACGTGCAAGTGAGTGCAAGATTGCTTGCTACCCTAACAGAAGAAATCTGTGTGGAGTGCTTTTCAGCCTTACCACACAATCTTGTAATTGCTAGCTATAGCTATCAGCTCTTGTCTTTGGTGGAAATTGATTGCCACTGAATAGGTTTTTGGTAGCATACCTCAGAAAGGATTCCTCATGCCTTATTGGCTTCAAATGTTAATGTTACTGGGAGGAAAAAATTGTGCATCTGAAGGTCTCTGGAATATATCTTCGTGTGGTACCCTGGATTCAGACTGTAAAAGCAGTGAAATCACAGGAGAATAAAATATAGAGAATAAAGACAAGATGCTTGAGAAAGATGCTTCAGTTCCCAGGTTAGTGGAGACCTGGGTGGTTGCCAAAATGAACTCCCAGACTGTAACCCTGGGGAGTTTATTGTATGTATAACTGTAAAGCCTATCTACCAGAGTTTATGTATTTTAATGTTGATTACTTGGTAGATGTATTTGTTTCTGCTTTTTAAAAGGGTGATTTAAAACTAATAGATATACAAACCCAGCTCAATAGACCATTGATCAGGTTGGTGGTAGTCAACTATTACATATAAAGGCATAAAAAATTCCTGGCTTTATGCTGCACTGCCAGAACCGGCAACCTGATTTATCCCTTAGTAGTAATTAAGAATTTTATGTTTAGCCGTAACTAAACAATGAATGCTGATTAAAACCATTCTACCAAGCCGGGAATGATTTAATGTGATATAATCATCCTTTTGTTCATCATTGTTGCTAGCTTCCACATGACTGCAGCGAGTGCTAGTTTCATCAGCAGAAAGTAATGTGTAGTGCTTGTGTCTGGGATCCCACAAGTGAATTCATAACTTGATTTTTACAACTGCTTTTCGAGCATTGCAGATATGGTGGTTCTTTGTAGTGATATAGATGGTCCACTTACGTATTCAAAAACTCTTTCTAAAACTACATACAGTAGAGCTGCGTACTGTCTGGGAATTTTTTGTTTGTATCAAAAGATCCTAGGGAACTAAAACCTTTGGTTGTAAGGATCAAGTTGAGACACATTTGTGTCTAACCTTGTTGCCTTTGCTCACTATTTCTAGGATTTCAGCTGAATAAAACATTTGAGTTGACTGAAAATGTGAACACTTAGATCAGGTGCTAAGAATGATTCTGTACTAAATGAGGTCTCTGTTGGGTTCCTTATTTAGTGCAGGAAAAAATTGGGGGAAATGAGTACAGTGGAGAATCCTTCAGGATAGGACAGATCTTGACTGCAGATAAAATAAACACTACAACAAGAAAATAGATGTCAGATAACACTCTTCTAGGCGCACCTCAGTATGCTCAGGTATTGTTGCCTTCACAAAGGTGTGCAGTCATCTTAATTACACGCCCCAGTTTCTGTAGCTGAACCTACACTGTATGTCTGTGAGTGCCAAAGGGGCGTAGTGTAAGTGATAAGCACTTTGCTGTTGCCCTTATCAGGGAATTTTTTTCCTATTTAATCTAGCAGAAGATGAGTTTAAAGACCATAAAGGTAGTTGGTGAGGACTGAACTGTCACTTCAGTCATCTGGCCCCAGTCAGTACTTCAACCTTTAGACTGAGGTTCTTGTTGCTAGTCTTTTTTAATTGCTCTTAAAGATTTGAGCACTGACCCTGTCCCTTTGCTCCCAGAGTTGTCCTTTGACTTAGGGGTAGCGCTTATGTAAGTATTGCCTAGAATATGAAGTGTGTTACTACGCAGATGATTGAATATGTCTTACTAATCAGGACATGTCTCAAATCCAAGTTAAACTGTTTATTTCCATGTGGTCCTGAATTAAGGCCTTATTTTCATCGTCTTCGACTGCAAATTACTCTAGATATGAGGTGAGGATCCTAGGTTTTTGGACAGGTGGCTAAAATGTTTTCAGCTCTGAATATTATGTAGGATGGGTCCTGCAGGCAGTGGTTTTTAAATTGATATATATCAATACGACCAGGTTACAGAGTCAAATTAAGTGAAATTAAAGTGTCTTGGGGAAAAAAAAGGTTATTAAATTTAGAAATCATTTAAAAATCAATGTGTTGCAGTTTTTCCTCTTACAGAAATGTTAGAAGAAATCAACTTGGACAAGGGCCAATGAAGTACTCTCCTGATAATTTAGTTATGCAGTATTGTAAGCATGCCATGCTAGCATAACACTTCAATTACTGAAAAGAAGCTTGTCTAAGACTAAAGATTAGAAACATTTTCAAAGGTCCAATTTTTAGCCAAACAATGCCATTTCAGAAGAGCTATTTTAGCTTCTGTGTAATGAAAATGTCTTAATTTTCACACTTTGCCTATATGACTCTAAGACTTCCTCAGTATTGGAGAATATTGTTATTAGATTTTTATTGTATGTCTTTGTTCTTGTGCATATTGTTTTGTGTATTTTTCACATTGTGTCTTAAGCATGTGATGAAAGTGTCTGTGCAAGGAGATTACAATGACATTGTCTTGACTTAGTTGTATTAAAAAGACTAGATGTTAATAATTTCACTTTTTTTATTATTTCTTGCAACTCCCGATTGCTATTATATTTAATTTCCAAAGTCTATAAGTTGACTCTTAAGAGTGCATTGCTGAAAAAGTAAATAGTACTAAGATTCCTGACTTGAGCTATATTTAACAGTCATTTGCAATTATTTATAGGTGCTGTTGGTAAGCAGTAGCCGATACCCAGATCAGTGGATTGTACCGGGTGGAGGAATGGAACCAGAAGAAGAGCCAGGGGGAGCAGCCGTCAGAGAAGTGTATGAAGAGGTAACAAAAACAAAGCAAAAAAAAATCCAGCTGCTTTCTGCTGCTGCTATCTTCAGATGGGAATGAAAAAGAAAGAGGGAACTCTGCCTCCTTTATCCAGGATTTGACTGAGACTTCCATGGTTGTGAAATTCAAAGAATTGCAGTTCTGTGTGTTAGAATTGGGGTATAGTGTGGTGAGGTGAACTAGCTAGCTTGCTTCCCAGCATGCTCTCATTTCATAGTTAAATTTCTGTCTGCTTTTATAAACGCTTACTGGAAGTGGAACTGTGACTTTATGCCAAATAACATATTATAGTAGTGTAGCATTTCTGTGTTTGTGCAGAAAATGTTTGCCTCGCACCTCCTGTAGAACAGACTGAAGGTGAACTAACCATTAATGTGTAGCTATATAAGGAAGAGAAATAAACAGACCTTTGCAGGAGATTCCAAACTACATGGATTAGAAACTGATGTATCTGAGCAGATGAGAATTCAACAACAAAAAGGCCTTGTTAAGTACATTTAAGGCTGCTTATCTACAAGAAAAGCACATAGGTATAGTCTGCCTTTCTTTCTCTGCCCCTACTCCTAGGCAAAACAGAGCTTTAAGTCTTGATGAGTTAATGCAGTTTCTCACTCTAGTATGGCACTTAAATTTCAAATTCAAAATTCTGGGGGTTTTTTACCTTGCTATTTATTTTTCCTAGGCAAACTGTTAAAAATGTTAAATATTACTTATAGCTAGGATTGTAAGCCAAATAGAACCAAGAAAGATCAGTCACTTGATTTAGCTAGAAATTATGCAATGCAGAAGTGACCACAGATCAAGTCTTTATATCTTGTTTCTTAAATAGAAGGTACAAGGTTTTGCAGAAAGTGGATGCATCTTGGCAAGTGAGTGAACTACAGGATTTCTGCTAGTCTTAAACAGTTTTCTCATCCCAGTTTGACTACTGCTATTCACAAAACACACAAATATTGTTGCTAATTAGTATGTATAATGATTTTTTTATTAGCTGTGCTATCTAGTGGTTTAGCTTGTTTACCCTTAAGGCTGGTTCTGCAGGGTTGTAGAACCTTGGGAACTTGATGTAGATGCAGATTGCACCAAATGCTGCCTGCTCTTTGGTGTCAAAATGAGATCTTTTGTGAACTGTGATTGAGTGACCCTCTACCCATCTTACCTGGACAACAGATTAGTTCAGCATTCCATGCTCTTAGCAGCCTTCATGCAGCAGGGCTCAAGCATAAATAAGCCTCACTGATACAAAGTTATTCCAAACTTTCTGTCTGTGTCCAGTTTTGCTGAGGGAGCCAATTTCGAGCTGCCCAAGACATACTCAGATAAGTGCTTGTGTATTTGTAAAAGTAAAGGAGGTGGCCACAAGGCAGTCCATTTGAAAGGAGCAAAAACTTAGGATTCTAGGAATGAGTCAGCAAAGATTTAGGCTTCTAGGCAGTAGTAGCACCTCTGGGGAAAGTCCTGGCACTTCCTACTGTCACGAGTTGATGGGTGGGATTAAAAAGCACAGGATCGCTGCTTCTTGTGAACACTGGTAGTGTTAATCACTGATCTGACCTAAGGCACGGTCCAAGATGAGGGATAGTAAAATCTCATCCCTGTGTCAAACTAGAGCTGACTGAACTAGTCACATTAGTTGTTTGGTTTTTTTTCTTTGGTGGTGAAGAATGGATCATCTTGAAGAGACCTGTCTGCAGTTAGTATGTCATCGGAGTTCTGTGGGGGTTTGACCAACCACTCAGCTGCCTGAATGGTCTACCGTCTCAGCTTGCAGGGAATGCACTGCTACACACAGAGCTTTCAGGCTGACTTTAGGCAAAGTAGTGTAGCAGTGAGAGTTGTGACCTGGGGGCTGATAACTAGTTTTCTGCTACGCGTGATTCTGCCCTGAGAATATTCTGAGGAACACTTCCAAGTTCTGGCTTTGCTGGAGCTCTGCTTGCAAATTTCTGCAGTGGATGGGCCATGAGTGTTGGAGAATGTTTAAGCTGGGATAGACAAAGACTGGGTATAGAATATTACTGGATGATACATCATATAGTATAAACTTAGTACAAATTTCTCTGTTAATGTAAAAGCCCAAGAATGCGCACATTGCCCAGACACTGAACTTCTCTGGTTCATACAGATACCAAAATGTTAGATATTTCTGAATTATCTTTTTCCCTTTGCACATGCTTTGATGCCAGCGGGGGTGGGGGGAAGAGCAAATCAGAAAGTGAAAAATAGGAGTACCTGCTGTTATGAAGTGAAGCAGTCCTTCCATAGCTCAGTGTTGTTCTTGCCCTCATTTCTTTCTCAGGGCAAAGCAAAAGACTTTCCCATACATCATGGTAGTTCTGGTCAAGAATTGCAGTACTTGGCAACCCTAGGCTGTTTTGAATCCTGAAGACAGAGGTCAGCTGCCTTCACTCATACACGGAGCTCTTTTTTTGATTGTGTTTTGCTGAAGTGCTGTCACACCAAGTGACTCTTAAAGCCAGCTACATGTAAGCATGTGGTTTAGGCAAATGCTTTGATTACCTTTCAGTGTATTGTGTGTGCTGTGGTTTAACCCCAGCCAGCAACTGGAACCATGTAGCTGCTCCCTCACTCACCCCTCAGTGGGATGGGGGAGAGAATCAGAAAAGTGAGGAAAAAGTCATGGGTTGAGATAAAGACAGTTTAATAGGTAGGGCAAAAACTGTGCGCACAAGCAAAGCAAAACAAGGAATTCGTTCTCTGCTTCCCATCAGCAGGCAGGTGTTGAGCCATCTCCAGGAAAGCAGGGCTCCATCATACGTAATGGTTACTTGGGAAGAAAAATGCCATCACTCTGAACATCCTCCCCTTTTTCCCCCTGCTTTATATGCTGTGCATGATGTCATACAGCATGGAATATCCCTCTGGTCAGTTGGGGTCAGCTGTCCCGGCTGTGTCTCCTCCCAAATTTTTGTGCACTCCATCTACTTGCTGGCGAGGCAGTGCGAGGAGCAGAAAAGGCCTTAAGACCTTAGCAACAACCAAAACCACTGGTGTGCCATCAACACTATTTCTCCCCCCAAACCCAAAACACAGCACTGTACCAGCTGCTAGCAAGAAAGTTAACTCCATCCCAGATGAAACCATGACAGTGTGTTAAGCTCTTCCATAGCTGCTTAGAATATATGTGTTGTCATCAAAATTTCAGTAAGAGGCTTTATGATAGAAAAGCTGCATGTTGTAAATGGCTCAAAAAAATGCCAACATCATCAGTGTTTATACACCACAAGAGAAACTGTTTCTAAAGGTAAAGAAGAGAAGCCAGCAAATAAACTTTTGAGTGGTGCTAGCACAGGGGCATTTTGCTCTGAAGTTAAACCAATTTTTATTCGCTTTTACTCCAGTGGCTATGCTTTTTTTTATTTTTATGATGTTCTCTAGTAAAACACAAACTGCCAGCTGTATTCAGCTCTGAGCTGTGCTTGAAAATGCATAAAGATTTTTTCAAAGGCTAGGGGCTTTAATAAGCAAAAATCATTCGGTGACACTTGTTCTACAGCTTAAGAGTTTCTGGGGTTTGATAGCTTGTGTAGCTGATGAGCATTAAAAGCTCATGCCTTAAAGTAGAATATTCTTAAGCTACAGACTGAATCTTGAGTGCTGCCACGAGACTGCAAAGTGCCATTTTTAAAGAAAAGCCAGAGTGGTATTCAGGGTTTTGACTTGAGCCATGGAAACTCATACTAACCTTTCTAGAGATGCATGTCCTTTCTATTTTTATACGAAGGTCAATGTCACCTGGCAAGCTGGTTACAGTACAGTGAACTGTTACGAGTTGTGAATGAATAAACTTCAAAGGAGGCACACTGTGGCACTGGTTTGAACTGTGTTTCTTCAGTATTGGGTCATGCACAAACTAAGCATTCGTTTCCATTAATTTATTAAAATGTAGAACTTGATAGTGGGAATTGTAATGACATTTCTTGATGAATGGTAGGAGTGCTAATAGCTCACAATATGATAGCCCGATGACCCTAAATATCCCTCACTTTCCCACCAACAGTCATGTATTTAAAATCCTTGTTTTAAAACCCAAGCAAAGATCTTTGTAGTCAACTCTATGTGCACTGCAGTTGTCCCATAGTCTGTCTGCCTTTGTGCATGACTCCTGACTTTTTTTTTTTATCCTTAAGTTCTGTTCATGGTGGTGACTTGGGTTTTTACCTCTACTAAATGTTTAGTGTGAATTTCGATTAAGTTTGTCTGCTGTTTCACAGGCTACAGTAATTAAGATGACCTGTCACGTTCCTTTGGTACGATAAGTTTTTACAAACCTCAAAGTAGAGTACCAAAATGATGTTAGAGTATAAAGCAATCCCAGAAGGGTATTAAGCCTCATCTGAATGAGGAGCTACTCTGTTAATGAATTTGGAGCTCAATCTTTAATTGGGTAGTGTGAAAGAGGGAGGAAAGAGTTGTTTGCACAGGCAGTGTTCAAAGAGAAATGTGACACAAATAATAAGAGTGACAAGCTGATGATGTCCAGCCTCTTAAATGGAAGGAGCGCCCTCCCACTCCCCCTTCTTCCTGCATCTCACCAAAGAAATGAGACTTTTGCTTTGTTTGTACTTAGTAGTACATTGAAATGCCTACCAAAAAAAACACGCAGTCCTCCCAGACCTGCGTGAATATAGCTTCTGAGGAGGAGAGGCTGATCCTGGAGATTAATTTGCTGCACCAGTGAAAATGGCAGTAATATTACCCAAGACCTCTCGCAGGAAGTAGAGGAATCTGCTCCAGTGGGCATCGAATATTTGAAAAATGATTGGGTGTTACAGACTACGACTAGGTAGATAGTTTAAAAAAATAAATAAATAAAACATCCTTTTAGCTGAAAGATTGTGGCAGGTACAATGAGACCCTTTGGGTTTTGTAAGAGTATGGCAGAAAGGGCAGGAATAGTCTTGCACTGTGCCTTCAGGAGCCTAGCCATTAAAGTACCATCTAACAGATCCCACAGTTAAAAATAACTCTTAAATCTTTCAGATTTTAAGCAACTTTCCGCTCTCGTAGACTAATAGCCTAAAAATTAAACTGCAGCGTGACTCTTGCTCCATCTACAGGACACAAAAGGCAAGTCTGACTGCACATCTGTGTCTGCAGTACGGCTAGAGCTGCCAACAGTGAAGGACCTCCAGGCCAGAAAGATTATGGGATGAAGTGGCCAGTTTTTTCTCTTGGCGTAGGATTTAGACTAATATATGCATAAAGTCACATTTGAGACCTTGTTGACATAGTACTCGTAGACTTCCTTAGGGAATCCTTCAGGGGAGGTGTAGCACTTAATTCAACAGCTTGTCTGACAAAAGAAATGCTGTTTTTTCAGGCTTTTCGCCCAAAGTTTAGACTGTCTCACTTGCTTATTGTAGCCTATAGGATTTTGTTTACTTAAAGAACTGTATTTTAACAGCCATGGGCACATCATGGCCAAAGGAAGAAAGATATTTTTATTGGAGACAAAATGGTTCAAAGTCTAAAAACTTAACCAGTGTATTGGATTAGAAGCTTATGATTAGGAAAGTTGGGAGCTTTATTTGACTTTCTAGGGAAAAAGCTGAAGCATTTCTTGGTCTTCTAGCACTTAATTTTGACACGTTTTGGAGGAACTACGTTAAGGTAAGAACCTAGAGGAAATACTTCTGTTAGCAAAAGCACTTAAGTTTAATGGTACTTTTGAAACTATGAAGATGATTCAGTTAAATATGTTACTTTCAGAGAAAAGTCTTGAGACCCTAGTCACCACCATTTTATACTTTCCTGTGTAGAAGTTTCAAAAGACACTACTGTTTGCAGGAATGATGCTACATTTTGGAAGCATGTATCTTTGCCTAACGAGTAACTAGCCATCAGTGACAGTAATCACATTGACATGGCAAAATCTGGTTGCGCAAAAGCTTTGTTATAAGCTTTGGGGAATTTTTACACTTAATGTAATGGAGTGCTTTTAGTTGTTTCATTCAGAATTACTCAGCTAAGAGTATTTGTTTAAACCACTGACTTGCTTGGAGGGAGAATAGAGAAGCTGTTAAGTAAATGCCACTTAAGAGTAACACTGATAATAAAGTCACGCTGTGACTATGGGGTACAATACATTGAAAAAACACTCTATGAAACCTATTCCGCATTGGTAAACTTAGCTGGTCATGGTATTTGAGCTGTGTGTTGGCTATCTGTTAATTGTGAAACTCCCGCTTAGCAGTTCAGAGAAGGCCTCCTGCATCTTTCCAGGGCAAGTGTCTTTGTCCTTCAACAGTCCTGTTGCCATACACCTGCCTTTAAAAAAATCTTTGTAATATAAATAAGGCCTCGGCTGGGACTTCTTAAAGAGTTCTAAAATCTTGAAAGTTTTTTGCGTGGGTTTGAGAAACCCGCAGAGTCTATACTGGGCTTTCTGTCATGCTGTTAAGCTGTATCTTGCCATATCTTTAAGGATATTAAACAATCTTGTTCTTTCCTGCAACTTTAGGGAAGAAATGAAGAAATTACAAAACTTGTACAGCTAAAACTGCACACTTTGACACCTGAAGTATTAAAAAAGGACTAAGCCCAGAGATTGTTACTTTTGATGGAATAGGATGATGGAAAATTGCTCTTTTGGTTGTTCAGTTTGCCACAAAGTAGAAATCTTAAAGGGTACAGTGATTCTTAGATATTGCTGCTTGAGAAGAAAGGCAAAAATTGGGGACAGGAGCATAAGTTTGTAGCCTTTTAGGTTCTGTTTCTCTTTTTTAAAAGATACTGTAATGTTGAGGAAATTAGAATTGATTGGTAAAACTTAAACGTTTTTTTCAGCGCGTGTTCCTTTAGGCTAATGAATGCTTTTTCATTAACCAATGTAAAGCACAAGGAGTCTTTGGTGCCTCTTGTGGCTGTCACTTTCATAATTAATGTGCTGCCTAATCAGTTATCCAGCAGGTCCAGTTGTGTATTTCAGCTTCATGAGCTCTAACAGGTATCTCAGCCATCACAGCAGACGTCCAGAAGAACATTGCATGTAGTTTTGCATTAACTTTAGGCTAGCTGTTGCTCTAGATCAGCAAAATGCTTGTTGAGTTGCAGGGGCTGTGATCAGACTTCCTTCGTCAAAACTGCTTAATAAATAACACCAGCCATCTGCTTTCTTTAAAAAGAAAGACACAGAAAACACTCACTTGTAAGATCTTGATTAGACTTACTGCTAAAGCCTGCCCAGTTGTCTGTCAGAGTTACTCATTAAAATGTAATTAAGATCCATATGGTCCTTTATATAAAGACATAAGAAGACATCAGTAACTTTCTTTGGTTAAAGCTGGAAACAAAGACTGAAGGCTGGAAAATGTCATCTTAGTGCTAAGAAGCTCTATTTTAAATACCGGTTATACAACAAGACAAAAAAAAAATCTAAATATGGCTTTGTCTGCCAGTAGACTACATATGCTTTTATGTCTCAAGCGTAGGGACTCAGATTTGTTTCTAATAAATGGATGATCTTAGAACATAATGACCACCTTAACCGTATTGATAAAATTTACTAAGCACAGGTTGATACACATAGGGGTTGTTTTAAAATGTTGGAGTGAAACTAAATTCAAAGCCTTTTCTAATGTTACTAACAGGAAAAAAGAATTCAAACCTGTTTCTAGATAATTGGGGATATAAATTTGGTTTTAAGCTTACATGTCAAAAGCTACACTTTCATATGAAAACTAGCATATGTTAAGTCATTATGCTGCAATGTCCACCCAGTAACCTACAGTTTAATTTGTTACTGTATTTTGAAGACTTGGACTTAAGTTTCTGTTTAAAAAAAGCAATGGAGTTGTAGTGATTCCTTCTCTAGACTTTATTACTGTACTACTTTAAATTCTCTCTTGTCCTGTCTAATTCTCTGGATTATTTCGGTATTAGATGTCATTTATCTCTTTAATAAAATACAGTAGGCAAAGAACATGGTAAGTAAAATAGTATTTTATTCTGAAAACTTGAAAGATTTATGCATTCTTTGATTCGCTCATTAGGATAAGCTTTTGTGTTCTAATGCTCGAAATACTCTAAAACTAGAAACTCCAGGAGCAATGCAGCACTGTCTAATTAAAACTTATATTAAAACACTTGCTTAAATAACACTTATAAGGAGGAGTAAGTCACTTATGCTGATGTAGGAGGCTGGTACTGATATTCTAGTTCTTTAAATTAAGAAGCATATCTTAATGCTTTTTCCTGTTTGTTTTGTAGGCTGGAGTAAAGGGAAAGCTAGGGAGACTGCTTGGGATATTTGAGGTGAGCTATTTCTTTTGCCTTTTAAAAACAATGTTCTTTCTTGCTGAGAGTTCATTAAACTACTGAAGCTTAATATCTGCACAGCAGAATCAGAGTTAAGTTCTTAAGTATTACCTGGCCTTTAATTTTGCACTGCTACTGGAAATGCTACATTAGATAGGTGTTTTCCTTTAGTTTGTTACATGATGTGTGAAGGTTTGAATAGGAAGATTTCAAAGTGCTTAGAACTTTCCTGGAAGGATTAAATTAGTACTCAGGCAATATCTCGAAGTTTAAAAAAAAAAAATAAAATCCTAGATCTAGGATTTCTGAAATATCACACATGCCTTTTTTGGGGCAATATTCTGACTTTTCCTCTCTTGATTAGATTTTGCTGAAGTAACTTGCCAACTTTTACACACCTAAATTGATAGTCTGTATATGAAGTATCTCATGGCTTTGACTCACTAAAAAAACTAATGCTTTGGATTACACATAAACCTAACCTTTAGCAATACTATGTAGTTCAAAACTTGTATTTCGTAGTGTAAACATCAGACTCTGAACTACTGATAGCACAAGGATGCATACTAGATGTAACTCATTTTAGTGTTGGCATTGCGCACTTCTGCTCATGTTCTAGACAGGAGTAGACTGTAGAAATGCAGGTGTTAATCTTGCGCTTATAATACATCCATCGTTATTATGCTGTGCTCTATGACAGATGAGAGTGGAAGTCCCTTAGTCCAGTAGTTAGGTGTGAACCTTCACAGTTTAATTATAAAAGCAACTTTCGGAGGCAGTGTATTCCTGATAGGGATTTCCTATTGAGATATTACTTGGTCATGTGTGACTACTTGGTACAGTGCTAAAGGTGTTCCCATTGTGAAGTATGGAAATCATGACAAAAATTATAAAAGTTCCTGTTTGGAATTAGTAGCATTCACTATACCTGTGCCCTTTTTCTGATTTGTTTTGGGTTTATGAATACACCTGGATTGTCCTACGCAGTAAAAACTTGTCTGTTTTTAACTCTGCTGGTTAGTCTGCAGCATTCCATATTTTCCAGCTCAGACCAAAAAAAGACAGGATACCTGTCATCTTGTTACCTTAAAACAGGGGCTGCAAGGGATGATGATTCTGTGGTACTTTAGCTGTCTGTTCTTCTGAAGCTATCTACCACCATCTGGACCAGAGGATAGAAAATATGTTAAGAGTGGCACTTCTGTAGGTTACTGCTAACTTAAATCAAGGCCCTAGTTCAGTTTTACAACATGGCCCCGCAAACAGTTGGTAGTACTGTTGAAGGGACCACACATTGCAACCTGGAGATGGAGGTAAAAAGAAAATGGAAGTGATGTTGCTGCTGCGTCCTTGTGTTCTGGAAATACAGCCAGAAATGCCCCCTTTTTTTTTTTTTTTTTAATTGGATGTATTTACTCCCTTTAATAGTGATATTGACAAACAGCTGTCTTGGAGTATTTTTATTTCCTAGTAAAGCACAACACTTTAAAACTATACTAAGCTTGTAGCGAAACAGACTTAAGTAGGAATGTTTATTGGCACAAGGATAAAACCATCTGTAAGGGGAGCTAGGACATAACATTTCTTGGTTCTTAATATAGTTGTAATCGTAGATGGTCGTGGGTTTTCTAGGAGCTCAGTTCTTTTCTAAGGGGCGGTATGGTTTGGTTAGTGGGGGGCAGCACTTTTTAAGAGTGGGCTGGTAGCGAGCACACTGGAGACAGTCAAAACCCGCCTGGATGATGTCCTGTGCAACTGCTGTAGGTGTCCCTGCTGTGGCAGGGGGTTGGACTGGATGATCTCCAGAGGTCCCTTCCAACCCTGACCATTCTGTGATTCTGTGAGCAGGGAGTAATGTCCATGCGGAGCTCGTGTGGACTGGCTGCAGCACAGCAACCCTGCCCTGAGCAGACTGCCTCTGTCAGCCTCTGTCTTTGGCTTGCCTTGTTCAAAAGGTGTGTGCTTTCTGACTAGGTGGTTAGTGCTGCTAACATGGCAAACCTGGCCAGTGAACAGATGGTAATGATTTTTGCATTTGTCAGGATTGCAAACATAGGCTATTTAATTTGCCTCACTTACCGAGTGAAACTTTATAGCCAGCATTGCGTAGGTGACCTGGCCACGTGATGCAGTGGTTCCATCTTGCAAAGGTTTTTTGAATAACCTTTCATCTAGGAACATGAGTTGTGGAAACAGTTTTAGCAAATGCCCTCTACTGTGGTAACTTAGAACATACGTAAAAGATAAGTAATGGGCAGTACGAGTAGACAACTGCTAATATTAAACTGGATGACCAAGAACATAGTTTGGTCCCAACTTCACAATCTTCAAATGTGCTTGGGTTGTGTTTTTTTTAGCCTAGTAAAATAAAATAGCTGTTGTTTCAAATAAAACTTCAGTTTTCCCATCCTTTTGGGCCTACTCAGTACAGATGTTTGTTTAGTGAAAATCAAAGCCAGGTTTTGCTGGCAAGTATCCTTCAGAGGTAAGTAATTTCTAATCTTATAGTTGTGGTAAGTCCGTAAGTTATTTTTTGCTGAGAATTAAAACGTCTACTTCTAATATTCAAGCAGAACCAGGATCGGAAGCATAGGACGTATGTTTATGTTCTTACTGTGACGGAAATACTGGAAGACTGGGAGGATTCAGTTAATATAGGTAAACGTATTCTCTGTCTTCATGTGCTACATGCTTAAAATGTATTAAGCAAACTTCTTTCATTTTCTGAGGCAATTCGTTTAACTCTGGGGGAAATACTAAGTCTGTTCCATAAACTGAAATTACTGGAAATTGCGATGCTGTTCTTTCACACTTTCATACATATATAACTAGGGCTGCTTCCAAAATACTGTGTTACTCGAGTTATATTAATTAGGGTATTCTAAGTATTAAGATGGAATAAATTGCATTACTAGTTGCTGATACAGCTCTTAATTTTGTTTTTAGGCCAAATACTGTACTGATTAATTATTTCTTTCCTTCAAAAGTAGAGTGTTTTGCTGTCTGGTACTCTAGGGTGTTTTTAAAAATGTCTTTGAAAAAAAAAGTTTGGAAAGTTGCCCCTGATTTTCCTGGGAGGGAAAAAAAAATCACTAGTATTTAGTTTCACCTTAGCCTTATTTTTCAGTAGGGACGGTGCTGACCTTAAGAGGTTCCTATCTATACATCTATGTTGTACGGATACCAATGTCATGCAGTTTAGTTAGACTAACATACTTCATGATGTTGTATGGATCTTCCACTTTGAATTTAATTAAGTAAACATATTAACTGGGTTTTGTCCTTAATTAAAAAAAAAACAAACAAAAACCCTGAAACAAACAAAACAGTGTGTTTGTCCAGCTGAAATCTGAGTTAACTAAGAATTGGTATAAAAAATGACATCCTACTTTGGTTGTGTTTTGCCTTTTTCAGGAGGTGGTGCTTTAGGAGTGTTAACATTCACAAACTTAGCACTATTAATTTGAGCAAATGGCATATAACTGTAAAGGTAGTTTCAAAACTGTGCTCGAATTTTCAGGTGGAGAGAGAATGTTTTGTTTCTGATACTATCAAGTTGTGGGGAGTGCAGCCTCTTAATTGCACCCACTTGTAATACTACTGTTGTTGACTTTGTAAGTATTTTCAGAGGCCTCTAATTTTAAAGGACTTACCTGTGTAAGAAAGATGGTCTTAGGACTATCTTACTAAGTAATAGTAATCCAAGTTCTTACTTGGAACTTAAAAATATCTCTGGTATAAGATACATTATTTTTGAAAACTTAGGTTTAAACTGAGTAACTCCGTACATGGATATGTTTTGAGTACGGAACACTGCTTTCTAAATCGGACCAAGACATTCTTCTTCTGTAACTGCACGCATGTTCATTCATCAGATTGGTTTTGTGCTAGGCATGACAATGTAGGAAGGCAGTGTTAAGTCATTGAAATAATATCCTTTTCTGTAAGGACTAGGTGTGGCTTTTGGAGCACATGCAGAGTCATATGATATTCTACCCAGTATCAGCTTCCAGAGAGTTACCTGAAAGGCTTTATTATGAATTCATATCAGTAAGCTTGAGTTGAATCTCTTGTGTTCATGAGCTCTTTCAATGTCTCTTCACTCTGTACCTTTTGCCTGACAACTTGAACTTCCAAAGTAAAAGAAATGAGAAGTGAATGATCAGATAGCAACAAATGGTGCTGTTACAAATCTGTAATTCTCTTTTTTTTTTGTTTTTTTTGTTTTTTTTGTGGATTATACTCATTCAGGAAGGAAAAGAGAATGGTTTAAAGTAGAAGATGCAATCAAGGTCCTTCAGTGTCACAAGCCCGTTCATGCAGAGTACTTGGAAAAACTGAAACTGAGCTGTTCACCCACTAATGGAAACTCTGTGGTTCCCCCTCTTCCAGATAATAACTCCTTATATGTCACTTCTGCACAGACTTCTGGGTTGCCCTCTACTGTGAGATAAACATTTGGATTACCTTTTTATTCATGTCATCACAAGGGGAGACATCTGTGATCACATGTAGGCATCTGTATAACTGTCAATTCTAAGTGAAATATGAGAATGTGTCATAATGTCAAATTTATTTTAACATGTTTTTCCTTTTTAACAATGTAAAATAGTATTTCAGCAAACCAAAGCCATATATGGATTTTTTTAAGATGCCTTAATAGGCCATTTTTAAAAAAAAAAAAAGAAACTTGAGTATATAAATTTCCATATCTGCTAAAATAAAATATGCATCTCCGTGGTGTTCAGCTTATTTAAGACTTGTCAGTTTTAGTCAATAGTTCCGCAAGAGTACTTGCTTAGAAAAAAGCTTGAGCAAATAGTCTTATACTAAACTCTTACTTGGTATCCACAGATGAAACGCTAAGATCTTAAGATGGCACTATTTGGGTAAGTGGGCGTGTTGAAGGCAGAGATGCGTGAGTGTGACTACAGTAAAGCACTAAACCACATTCAGCCCGTCGAGAGCAAAGGATGCCGACACTAAGCACTGCTTGCCTCAGTTATCCAAAAGGTTGCCTTGTCCTATGCAATCTTCGTGTAATGTATAACTAGAGCAAGAACAATAACTTCCTCTTGCAGCTACCAAAACTATCCACCATCCTTTCATTACTTGGCCAGCTGATGAGCTGTCAAAAGACTTACATGAAAAGCGTCGTAGATCCCTCTTCCCCCACTTCTTTCCTTATTAGCATTTTGATGCATTTTGTTTGTGGTGTAATTACACTGCAGGCTCCAAAAACTTCGAATCTTCAATGAGAAGCGTCTTTTCTTTACCGTAGTGTTTCCCCAGTCTGCTGTCATTTAAAAATGTGTAGAGGAAAGTCAGATTTACCCAGATTTACCACCCTTGCTTACACGAGAGGGCTCTATTAGCAAGCATGCCTTGGGGTCTCTTGCCCAGCAGGGGCTGTGGTGCCACCTCCGGGGCTTGGAGGCAGGTGGGCTCATGGAGAAATAATATTCCTTTATCTTATTCTGAAGGTGTGCTGAAAGCCCCAGTTCTAAGTTAATTCGTAAATACTTCAGTTTTACTGTTCTAACATCAATTGCTTTAGCTTCTTGAATTAAAAGCTGTCCTCTTGATAAAACTTAGCTGGAATAAATGAGGTACAGCTGACAGCTTCCCTGTTCGTAATTATTTTCTCCTCTTTTCAGTCAAAAAGATGAAAATTAAATCCACTGTTGGTCTTAATGTTTTTACCATGGGATTACTCTCTCCTCTATGTGTGTGTGTGTAGGGTTTCTTCTACAAGAACACAATCTAACTCATATGAACATCCTAATTCTGAATTTTTTCTAGGATCTAAACCCAACTGTACCTCCTCTAGAGTCAGCCAAAACAGAGGTTGAGGTAGACCATTACCTCATGTGTGAAGTTTATTCTGGGCAAAGCTCATTCTCTTACACAACATTTGAACCTTTGTAAATAGTCCAACTAGTAAATAGTGAGTGTAAAATGGAAAATAAATGTAATTTAAACCTTTTGTTACTCAACACACAAATGGTTAACTTCTACTTTTTTAACACAAATTGTGTAAAATGCTGCTATAAATTAAACTTTTTTGTGCTGTTACACTTTTTTAGGAAAAAATGTTGTTGCCACAAGTTACTCCTTAGAAAACCAATCTTGTGCCATATGTAAATGCATTGAAACTAGGGAGACGGATGATCTGATCTCTTAATGCTGCTCTCTTTGAAGAGGCATAAATACTACTGACAAGAGGCATGAGCCACAAAGCTGAAGACTTCTGAAATGTTGGGTAGGATGCTGCTTTCCCATTGCTGTGTCCCCTCTTCCAGGTCACTTCCAGAACTGGAAAGAACACAGACACAACTCTGTTCGGGGGCACCCAAAGGTGGAAGTATTGCCAACAGCTTATCGCGCCTTTCAGGCGTGAGGTGGGGGCTGGGGAAGGAGTGTTGATATTCCAGCAGCACACACGGGGGTGTGTGCGTACTTTACCCTGAACCGAATCCAGATTGGGGCACTGTTTGCTTGGCTCACGTCTTTAAACTGCACGGTCTATGAAAAGCACTGTTTTGCCAGGCAAACCAGAAGAAGGTGGAGTTGAGCGTGTTGAAGAATATCTAATCTTTGTTAAAATCGTACCCGCAGTGCGTAAGGGTACCTCTGGCTCTACAGCTGCCTTTGAAAGAGTGAATAATTTAGCTCCCTTTTTTGATCACTTTGATGCTCACTTTTTTGTTCAGTAGTCATTTTAACACTTTAAATTGAGCAAACTTGTACAGGCTTTCTTGTAACAAGATTATATAGAATCTGTGAAAGCTAAAACAAGAATCCAGAATTTGAGTTCTTATTCATAAAAATGCTTCTGTCTCAGTTTTAGATTCTTGGAATGAAACCAATCCAAGCTTGTACGAGATTTAGTGGTAATGCATGATCTTATTTTGTAACTCTTGAATTATGTATTTGATAATAATGTAAAAATGTACAGTATTGCTGTTGCTAACAAACTCAGAGTTGATTGCCTATAAATATTTTGGTTATTTTTTGGTCACACACATTTGAGCTGTTCAGTAGTGCCAGACATACTTTTTTTTTTTTAAACAGCATTTGTTGTATAAATCTCTTCAGTCTCTATGCAACCTTCAGAATGAAGCTCTATTGCTTAGTTTGACTTCTACTCCCTTTCAAAGATAAATGTTCTGTGAATTGTAAAGGTAAATTGAGAATCCTTCGCTTAGGCTACAGGGAACAACTGTAGGAAACAGGCAGCAGTACGGCTTCAGTCCTAATGAAATCTGACACTAAACTTCAACAGAAAGGGTCTGTGTGAAATTCAGAATAGGAAGGCTAAAGTTTTTTTCTATTACCTATCAATTTTGGTTTTACATGCATCTAAATAGAGATGCATGAGCAGATTTGGGATTTTTCTCATGGCATCAGTTCTGTACAGTGTATTCAGATTTGGTTCTCCACAGGAGAAAGGGAAGAGACAGGTTGTCATCTGCAATTTTCAAAATGTTGAGTTTGTACTGCTGTTTTCCCTGGCTGTTAGGTTTTGAGATTATCATGAGTTGGATTACGGTAGTATCAAATAGAAATAGCCTTAAAGTTTAAAATGGTGTGGAGCCAGAATTAAGTGAAATGGATGTGCTTTTAAACACCACAAGAAATACTGAGGTATTGCAGAGAGGCTGTTAAAGTGAAAAATCTTATTTTGGTGCTTACTGCACCCCTGACTTAGCCAAGTATTGGTCTGTTAACAATGTGCTGTGAAAAAAAAAAAACCAACCTGAGAGGCAAACACTTGGTTTACTTAACAACATGGTTTGTGAAGTGAAAACTGAAGGGAAGGGGTTGGGGGAGGGGGGGGCAAATTAAGTTGTAAACATTTTGACCTGCTTGCATGGATTTTCTTTAAAGATTGATGTAAGAATTTTGACTTTTTATATTTGAGAAATACCAGAATAAAACCTAAATTAGTCCTGTGGATGATGTAGTCATTGCATTGCAAATACTGCAACAGAAGTGTTTGTGCAGGAGTCTTCAACTCATCTAAAATATACTTGGGTTTCATCTGATGTTTCCTACTTGCCTCATCCTTGTGCTCTAGCTTCATCTAGCCCTGTGGAAGAAGCTCTCTGAAGAGCTTGTTCCTTCTCTGAAGAGCTTATTCCAGCACAACTGTCCTAGCTCACCGTACAGCTCGCTCCCCTGTGACCAGTACCCACACCCATGAGATTTCTAACTCTCCTTCCTTTTGCTGTCATACCTGCCACGTGCAGCAGACACGTATTTAACATCTGTACAGCACCAGTGAGAGCAGCTGCAGCAGACCAGACCAAAGGTCCCTCTGGCTCTGCGCCCCATTTTCAGCAGTGCCTGGAGGAGTGGGTAACAACAGGACAGTGAGTATTTGCCACAAGTGCTCCCCCCATCTACCACCATTGGGGATCTTCCCCAGCCAGGCATAGCGTCTTTGTGCTGTTACAAGGAATGGGCTTCTTTTCCTTGATCTTCACGCCACAGCCCCTCCTTAGAACACAACACACATCTCATACTCGCCCCAGCTTGGAGAGCACTGCAGGGGCTCAGCCTCCCGCCACAGCCCCACCTTCTTCTTGCCTGGGTTTTGAACATGCTTCCTTCTATGTCCTGCTGACAGTGAGCAGATGCTACACTTCCCCTCTCTGTGGATGACTTCTGACAAGTTGCCACAAATCTTTCTCCAGATTTAAGAAAGTTTTATCATAGTTGTGTCTGGCTCCTATCAGAGTATCTCCCGTACGTCACGTGAGGCTGAAGCACACAAGCAGGGGGAGTGAGTGCCTGTGTGCACGTCAAAGCACAACACGCAGAGGGAAAAGCAAAATGCTTGGCTTTTGGAAGACCCAGAAAGAAGATGACAAGAATGTTCAAGCTTTAAGTTGAAGGTGCTTAGGGTTTTTTTTAAACTTACCCTCTTACTTTCAGCACTGTTCTGGCATCAGTACTGCTGTGGCATTAAGTCAGGCACTGCACGCTCAGCTCAAGTGATGAGCTGTGTCCACATTAAGAGGACAATGCTCCACACAAGGAATGGTATCACCTCTTAACCTCCAAACTCGGAGCCGCAGGCATGTCCCTGCTTGTGGCAATCTGAGTGCTCAGGGCTATGCTCCAGCCAGAACAATGCTCTCAGGCAATCTTCTGCCCCTAAATGAGCAGGAACCGCTGTTCAGAGAGGTGGGTTTGGGAAGCTGGAGACCACTGCATGAGCCTGCTGGAGCATCAGCTGCTATTTGCCTGATGGCCCACGCAGAACTTTCAGGAGGTCTCAGGGGTAGCACTGGTCCCCAGTAACTTTCCCTCATTATTTGTTACCACCAATTCTGACGGGTGGATGGTATGAAGAAGCACATACAGCAATGCACGCTGCTGCCCCAGAGCCCATCACCTCACACACTTACCCTGCTGTTGGCTTGCCTGTGGCCTGGTGCCTATCACATCCAGACAGACTGTAACAAGTCTATGGGACTTTTTGCTGCCGCTCAGCTTGGCTTAGTTCTCCTAAACAACACTTCCTTCTTTCCTGCTTCCTCCGTACCCCACGGGCACAACGTGTCTTTGAATAAGGCAGGCGAACAGCCACAGCAACTGAAGAAAGGAACAATACCGTTAGAATCACCGTACTGTGCCTTATTCTTCTGAGATTAGGCCCCTGTCCTGGTTTGAGGTAAAATAGAACCAATGTTCTGTTCAGTAGTTTTACTTTCTAGCTAAGCCTCTTCTAACGACTGCAATTAACAGCACATTGTGCAGAAACTGTTCGCTCTCAGAGTGGCAGGACCCATGTTTATAGTCGATGCCAAGGAATGGGATGCAGAGAGGCTCTTGCTTATACTTATTCCCGTAACAACGAGGGCCAGCTGGCTGAAGTAGAGGGGCCCCACCTGTGGGGAGGAGTGGACAGGACAGGTGACCCAAAACTGACCAACAGGGTATTCCATCCCATCTGCCTCATGCTCAGGATAAAAGCTGTGGCATCAAAGGGTCAGCCCTCTTCCTTCAATAGCCGGCATCCAAGGAGGACTCTGTTCATCTGCCTTTGATCTCAGTCCCGAAGCCAGATCTGGAATCCTGTTCCTGTCTGTCACAGAGTCCAGTCTGGGACTTGCCCAGTGCCAGCCTGTGACGTGATTGTCATCCTGGGAGCTCTATACTGGTTTTGTATGTATTTCACTATTTCCTTTTTATTTTATTAGTAGTATTTTTATTAAAGTAGCTTAGTTTCTTCTAAACTCTTAAGTCTCTCTCTCTCCCTCCTCTCCTTGGAGAGAGGGAGGCGGGGGAAGAGCCTCTGTTGTTCATCTCAGTGGCCAGCCGGGCCTAAACCACACCACCCTCTAATAATTGTGCATGGGGCATAAAGCCATAAATTTCTCAGTACCCATCGTAAGCCTTCGGTGTCACCTGTGACAGTAATGTGTAGCTGATGGCAAAACTCCTGAAGGCCCGGCAGGGATCCGGGCTGAGACGAGCACACCTGCTACAGCAAGCAACAACTGACCATCGCCCAGGAAATCCTTCAGATCCATACCATGGCTTGCAAGCCTGTCTACAGCAGTCACGGACTTCTGAACTTGGGTACCTGTCAGGCAGGGAGGTGCAGATTAGGTCTGAACCAAAAACAACAACCTCCTTCACGGCAGCTCTGAAGGCAAGAGCCCAGCCTACACCGGGACACCTGACACACAATTCTGCAACAAGTACTCCAGTCAGAGACGAGTTTCCCATGGGAAATAATTTATTATTTTCCTTTTTAAAAAATAAAAATAATAATAAAAATCAGTGTTACATGCCACACTTGCATCAGTGTCTTCATCTGGGAAGGCTCATGCGGTGCGATACGCAGAAAGGGCAGGTACCGCACCTCCCAGCGCTCCCCAACCTGAGGAGGATTCTCGAGTATTCGGTGCCTCAGTGATGGGCTGATGAAAGGTGACAGCTCCCTAGCAACAAACTGAGCTACCCAGATTAGTCATCTTAGGGGATAATTCCCTAACACAGGTCATCCAGTGGGTAGCGTTCAGCTGACAGCTCCCACCACCACTCACCCTTCAAATCAAAGCACTTTTTATCCTTAGTTTTCCGCCCTGCAGACAAATACGGAATAGTCTACTTGCTCTCCCCTAACCCCTTACCCTGAGGGGCGTTTACGAAAGCAAACACCACAGATAAAGCAGTTACACTGCCTGATGCCACTCTTCTAATGTACTTCAGGGCAACATAACAATTAGATATTTGCTTTAAAGTTTTAGCTTTAAAGCTCCGCACTTTGACAGGAAAGGTTGCAATACACAGTACAAAATCCATCATAGCAGACACGTAATTAACAGCTTCGTGCCATGCTCGTAATGTAACATGGTTTAGCAAAGCTTAATGCATCTGTCAGTTCCATTGCACTAGAAATTGTCCAAACTGTGCACATAAGTAGGAAAGTCTTGTACTAAACCAGGCAGATTTAAACACAGGCAGGCAAAAAAACCCCACCATCCTCTGAGCTCATGCACCAGAGCAGTCCCCTCCGATGGCTTTAGGGCAGAGGTGTTGCTTTTCTCCCCGTACAAGAGAGGGGGGGAGAAAAAAAAAGCCACAGCTATTGGAAAGTGAGTTATGAGAGAAGTTATCAACATCTACCTCCCTTATCTTAACAGATGTTAAGAATTTTAGGAAACTGTATTGCACACCGATGGCAGCCCACTACAGTCAAATGAAGCTCAATGTCTATGTAATGAATAATCACTCTTCCTTTTATTTCAGTGTCATATTACATTACAGTCAAGACATGTTATTGACAAAACCTACCAGACATTTTACTTTTAAGAGTAACCCTCAAAAAAAAAAAAAGAAAATCCCAAGAAGGAATGTACATAAATTGAGATGTCACAATTTTTGATGTTACTAGTCCATTAAGATGTTTCACAATAATCTCAATGTGTTGGAAATACACTTTCTTGAAAGCCACAGAAGCAACGTTTCACTTGGTTTAGACTAAAGTCAGCTAAGATACAAGAAACCTGTTCCATCAGTTCCCAGCGATAATACACTTCACACCCATGACAGAACACAGCTACATGTTGAGAGACCACCACTGCATGGTTATGCAAAAATAAATGCCTTCCAAATCCTCCTCTTGATCTACAGGAAACTACCGCAGAAGTATTTTGCACGTGTGGTTTTAGAGTCCATGTGATAACCCAGGCTCAACAGCTACGCAGTTACTGCCCGCGCACTGACATACAAAAGGCAGTGCCACCGCTCTTCCTCGGGGTCTCAGGACTTTTGACGCATAGCACCAGCAATGCTAGAGGAGAACCGTTTACTGTAAATTTATCCAACGGACAGCCACTAAAAATGGAGTTAAAACTCATGCTCCCTAAAAAAAAAAAAAAAAAAAGATAGCTGCATTTGCTAACCAGCTGCAATGGTAGATGTAACAAAAGTAAATTCTGAGTTTCAGACAATGGCTGTGAATATACACCTGCTTAACTGCGGAAAAAGTTAGATATAACCGGCTTCAAAGAATTTAGTCTAAAAGTTTCACACATTCCCCAACATAAGAGAATAAAATTCCCAGCTTGGCTTTATACAGGGCTCTTAAATCGGGTTTAAAAGTTAAATATATACTATTTTATATATATAATCAACTGTAAAATGAGTAAAGTATGCCTGAATAGCCCCCACAAAAGACAAATTTTAGTTTTTAGGAAGCCCATTTAAAATTTCTTTCATTACAACTGTCATTTGAAAATAAAGTGTTTTAAAATACGTTGTTTTACCTATCATTTTACACCATTAATTTCAGATATACCCTCACTATGGACTCATATGTTCAAACTCACACAGCATGGACTCCTTCAATAAAATCTCAAATTTGCTGAGATAGTTAAAAAAAGAACCCAGACACATACTGGCTACTGTGTACTCAAACGGTTCTATAATCCACTTTATTCAGTCACCAGCAAATGGAGGCAGAGGATTTTTTTCCCATTAATATATTAACAATATTCCATCAAGAACTTAATTTTAATTACATCCTCCGATTAGCTGCCAGAGTTTTAAGCCCTGAACATACAAATACCTAGCCATCTGCTAAATGACCTTGGGTCTGGATTCATCCCCACCCAGTTTGAAGTTAAATTGTCTAAGCGCCAGTTCAGGTCCTGTTTCTCTAGGGAAGGGAAGGAAAGGAAAGCCGCTTTCAAAGGGGGCGCGTAGGTGGGTCTGACTGTCCTCTGGGGGTGCCACTCATCCTTGGACTAGAGAAGGAGCCGAGGAAAACCGTATACGTAGTGTAAGGTAAAGCTTTAAGAGGTAGGTGAAGTGAATCCAGAGTCTGCCACACAGCTCACGTACTCCCAGCCGCCTGCCACAAAAGTCGCTCATGTTAATAACGGCACACGTGGGATGTACGCCAGCTAAACCCACGCACGTGCTCATTCGTAACGAGAGGCAGGGTTAGCGGGGCTTACCCACTCGGGCGAACAAACAATTGGTTACAAGCCCTGAATGCAACTTTGGCTTATATTCAACACAGAAACGACTTGTAACACTTTTTTTTTTTTATAGCTCAGTCTGGTGAAAAAGTTGAATTCTGAACCAAGCTTCAACCATGTTACAAAGATTACTTTGAGGGACAATAGCAGTTACTAACCACTGAAAGCACTGTCTGTTGGAAAACGGAGTTTTAATAGATATTCTTCATCTCACATAAGAGCACAATAAATACACCACATTCTATAGAAATTTCAGATGACACCGGAGTAAGAAGAGGTGAAAGAGGGAGAATACCAATGGACTACATAACCATACCCCTGAACTGCACGACAAAACACTCCCTACTGCAACCACTGCAAGCTGTCATCTCTACACCTCAGATTGGCGTCCCCAAAAGCTTTTAAGCTTTTTTTTTTAAAAAACTTTTTTTTTTTTGAGAGAGAGGGGGCTTGGGGAAAGGAAAAGAATAGGGATACAAGAAACCAATCCCAGACAAGATGCATACAGAAAAAACAAGGGTGAGAAGGAAGTTTTTAATCACTTTCCTTCCCTCCAATAAAGAAGCTTTGCTGCTATTTAAGCAGAGCAGTTGCTCAAGCAAGTAGCTTAATAAGGCTTGTAGAGAAAACCAGTGGTATGAGGCGCTAGCTCTAAGCGGTTAAGCAAACATCAGTCAATACACAAGCTGGCTGTAACAGTGGTTCTACACACTGGTATTTCATGTTAATAGAGGGCAGGAGTTAAAGAAGTTAGAAAACTGCGTAGCCTAACATCTGATGACAGACAGCAAAGAGAAGTTATGCAGATACTCACAATTAGTGCTGTGATTTGCTCTCAACCTCCTACTCGATTATGGTTATCTCCATGAAAATGCATATCAATGCATTACTAAAAATTACGCTTACAACGGTTACATCAGAGACTTGTTTCTGAAAGTCACTCCAAATGCGATTTCATACTAAACTGGTCAGGTAAGGTCACCTACATAACACAAGCTAATAAAAAAAGTCAGCAAACAAGCAAAAATAATGTTGTGAATTCCACCTCTTTACTGTTTAATCTGTCAGACTGGTGAAGACAAACTGTCAATTCTGGTTTCAATTTTTTTTTAAATACGATTGTCACATTAGAGAAATGAAAACACAGCAAAATAAACTGTACAAAGGCAAAGTAGAATAACAAAAAATATTTTACTAAAACATAAGATTTACAGGAGATTTTCCAGACAAGCCATACAAAATGGTCACAAGCTTTTTCTTGGAGGGATTTTTCTACACTTGACAGCAGAATCACAATATTATTAGTGAAGGTGATGGATGTTTAATGTTCCCATTTTTTGTTCAAACAATGAAGCTTGTCCATCTACAGCATCTAAGTTAGACTGGGCTAGAGGGTATATTCTAAAGTATAACTGGTTAGCTGCTTTTACCAATGCAATTAGCATCACCATAAAAAGGGAGGAGGAGCCCACAAAATTAAAACAAAAAGCCCCGCAGCTAACCCTGCCTACCTTCATTCACAGTGCTTATACTTAAACCATGATGGGAAAAATGATTAAAAGCAGAGATGTGCTGCTGCTTTTAAACAATTTCACGACAATCCAGATGATACTTCTAGCCTCTGCTCATGCGGTACAATAGTGAATTAGGACAAGACACAGATTTGCTAATGTGCATTTAATCACCAAAGGACTGAAGATGTCTGGGCTTTTATTCTGTAATGTTTCTAAGACTGTGTCCATTAAATGCAAACAAAAAAGGAAGAGGTCTTGGCAGAACAGGAGAAGTGATGCACACTTGATGTTCAAAGCGTATTTAAATATTATTCATGGCATATAGCCTAGTCCATGCTCTGGCTGTAAAGAAAAAGAAACATATTTAAGAAATTGTATCTTTTTTAGGCTTTAAAGTCACTTTAAATACTTATTCTTAAAGATCACTTTTATACCACTGCTGCGAGTATACAAAATATATCCGTATTAAGTGCAATTCTGAACTCCTATACTACACAGAAGTTGACAGCTGCTGAAGTGGCCGGACTGCAGCGAATCCAGAAGTGAAGCAGCATAACACAATAATTCTTTCAATCCATGACAGCCTGCAACAGAAGCAGGTATAGAAGAGCCGTGCTTTCTGAAGCTAGCTAATGTGTTCCCTAAGCTTTACAGAAAAAGCAGTGGCGTGTACTTTTATTTTACCACTAATCCAAATTAAACATGCTTGCAATTTAGGAACATGAAAACTCAAGATAAACCAGATCAAGAGTGCTGTTCTTCCCGGAGGCCTCACAGACGTGAAAACAGACCACCGCGGGCACATTCAGGCTACCTGGACTACGACTGTATGCAATAATTGCTTCTGCAAGCTGCAGACATCAAACAAGAGGTCAGGATTTAAATCCCCCAACCAATTAGTCATCAGCTACTTCCTAAAGCTAGGGAAAAAAAAGAGTGTAAGATACATCACCTGTTTCTATGGCTTGGGCTTCATTGGTCTTCCATTGCTCAGCTACATCATTTGCTAGTGGATCATCTGGATTGGGAGCGCTTAACAAAGCCTGGATTGATAGCAGAACTGTACGAATCTGCAAAGCTGGGGACCATTTATCTGAAGAGACATTTATAGCAGTATGAAACACCGTATTTACCACAGTTTACAGAAATAGTAAGTTTTCCTCTCCCAGATTAAAGAATAAGCAAAGTATTCTTTCAACAAATGAAATCTCTTTTGACAGTAAATTTACAAGTTTCTGTACTTAATAAGATCAAAAGATAGAAAACAAAGTAGCACTTACCTTTCAAAATATCTAAACATATTCTTCCCAGCTTGTCTACATTAGGATGATAAATTTTGGTCATGAAACGTACTTTAGGAGCTGCCATTGGATATTCTTCTGGAAGGAATAGTTCAAGTTTAAATGTCCCACCCTCAAAGGGGGAATCCTGTGGACCTGCAATGACCACGTGAAAATAACGTGCGTTGCTTTCATCTGGCTCTGCTTTTATCCCGGGGACTGGCTCTGCCAGCAAGCGCTGGGTTTCCTAGAAGAAGAAGAGGCAGCAATGTAACAAATACAACCCATTTAAAATAACCACGATCTGTACAAACTATTTTAAAAACAACAAGTATTCATTATGAGCTATTTGCCTACATCCACAGAAACAATGTTAGACAAATACCTTAAAGACAAAGAACATTTGCAGAAAGAAGATGAGGATGTGGGAAACCAGTACGCATCTCCTTTCGGATCCCTCAACTCCTGTAAAAGTGTGTGCCTCTACAGCACAAGGTAATAGGTAACAATTAAGACGTTCTCAAATTTCTTAACTTTTGGTTAAACTACTGCCAAGCTGTTGTTTTTTTTTTCTATATACTTAAAAGCACTTTAAAGAATACCACAATGAAAATATCAAAAGCACTTCCTATTCTACCTTAAATAGAAAATCCTCTAAGTGAAAAGCCAATGAGGTTAATCACTCACAGAGAGTGTTCAAGGTTTACTCTAACAAGAGTGGACGGGTTTATTAAGATGAACACTTGTACAGGAATCAGATTCAACTTCGAAGATTTAAAATACTATGCAGCAACACTGAAAGTATTTTTAAGGATGTTTTATATATTTACACATATATATGCATAAAGAGCTTTGGTGTGATCACTTACAGCCTCCATATAACCACATTTAAAGTCACCCTAACAAACAGAAGGAGACAGGCAAGTTGTTGTGCAAGCAGCAAAATTAGAGGAGCCTGGTTTCCTACAGAGATTTGCATTCTGTGTTGCTCAATTCTTCTTCCCACAGCACCAGCCCTACCTCAGGCACCACGCTGTGACCACAGCTAATAGCTGCCCACGTTCTGGCCATCCATCCTGCTAACGCGCTGAGCGGACAGACCAACCAAGTCCTCTGCATCTTTCCCTCTCCTCTGCTGCCAGCCCTCTCAAGTCTTACAGGCACCACTCTGCTCCTTCTTACAAAAAAGAGCACAAGGCCAAAACTGGCAACAGGACATTAGGCAGGGACAAGAAGTCCTGCTGAAGCCTCATTTCCTCAGGTAATTTTAGCCCCATTTCCTGCTTTTCCTCTAGCTTGTTTTCACTCTGTACAGTTAATTTTTTCACCACCTTTCTGTGTTGGCTTTCGCAAAGAAAAGTTATCCGGTTTCTACTGAAGAAACATGGTACCTTGTATGTGTAATATTAATTTATTATTCTAATTTTATAGCATAATTATTCTGTGTGTCTACAATAGCACTAATACAAGCACAAAATAGACAGGTTACATCTACTTGGCTTAATACATTCTTCAAACATAACTGCACTGTTACAATACTGGCATTTTGTAGAAATAAATTCACACAGCATTTAAGTGATGACGGCTGTCTTGATACAATTAAATAACACTTCACTTCAGCAAAAAACGATCATGTATAGGATATAAAGAAGTGAAGTCACAGTAATTAATGCCAAAATCCAGTTATTCATCTCAAAATTGTCAAGGTCCTACAAATCATAATACTGAATTTATTTCTGTGTACATACACAAATATAAAAAGAAATTTATCTGGTGTAATTCTTTGTTGTGACTATATATTGCCTACTTAACTGCATAGGCATTAGCTGCCAACACCACCTAATTCACCTTACTGGAAGGCCATCCAAGCTTCTTAGAGCTATCTACATTCACTTCTGCAAGTATATCTTATTTTAAATGACACACATAAATTTATAATGTACTCAGAATTCATATTCTGCTGGCCATTTACTTGTACAGTAATTCTGTAGAAAAGCAGTTATAACACATGCTTAAAGCTTTAGTTCAGTGGTATGAAAGTCAGCGAGTAAGAAACTCTAGATTATCCCTGTAAGTGCATAAAACATTCTCCACCTTTCAGCAAGTTTTCAGTATGACTGCTGTCACAGGTAAGTGGGACAATTTGGATTTCCAGCTATAACGGATCATATACTTATTACAGTTTGAGAGTTTTGGCAGAGGGAACAGTGTCTTATGCCAAATACAAACTAATACAGCGAGCCAACTTGAAATTAAGAACGAACTTAATGAAAAGACTCAATTTTTAAACTTCTTCACAGCTGCTACCACCTGGACTTTGCCAGATACATGCTAGTAGGCAAATTGTGGTTTTGATTCTTAAGGGCATGCTCAAATTTAAGATGCGACTTTTTTTTTTAAAATAAATATTAAGGGTAATACATTTTAATAGCTGGGCTGATCTCAGCAGTCCCTAGCCCCCACTCAGTCACACTCTGGTCCTCAGACTGCCTGCCCAGTTATGCCAGTATGCTGACTGTAACCATACCGGACAGCCAATCCTGGCTTAAAGTAACCCAGAATCAGCAGTTCTCTGGCAGCAGCATCAGCACTTCTACCTGCCAGTGTAACTGAGGGAGCAACGCCTGGCTGAGAGCTGCACATTCTGCCACTAAAAACCATTTGTCAATAAACAATGCGAGAGCCCATGTATGAGAAAAACAGTTCTTTTAATCGAGGTACCACATTATACCACTGCTAGGATGTCATCACGTTCAGATAGCTCTTGACGCCTCTACATTACGTGGATGCGGTTATCTTGCTATAAAACACCACAGAAAAGGGGAGTGCAAAGAAAAGCATTTATGCTGCATATGGCTACACTACTGCTGAGGCTACTCAGAACCCATACCGGCCCCCTGTGGAACATTAATATTAGATGAAAAATGGCTTTAAGCAAGCACGCCTCGCTTCCTGTACTGTGCATGGAGCTCCACTACTATCAGCATAATTGAAGCTGTTTTCAAACAGAGATGAGAAGGAATACTTGCAAGAAATCTGTGAGGGAACTGGCTGACACTCATCTTTCATACCCACCAGGCTCCGATTCAGCCATCATGCCGAGAGAGCAAGCATCAGGCTAAACTTGTCCGACACACACAAAATGATAGGTCGTGACTCCTGTGAACATACATCACTACCATTTTATGCAAGAGCTGAGAAGCATCTTTGTTCAGAAAAGGCATCTTTTTAAAACAGTATAACACAGACAAGCTTGGTAGACTATGAAAAACACAAGAAAGATGCCATTTATTAAAAGAACATGAAGTGTTTGCACTTAAATACATCAACACCACCTGCTAAATTCTGGCAGTATATAAGGCTTTTGTCCTTCAATTATGAAGAAATTTATATCTTTCCTATATTTCAGGGGAAAACATGAAAAAAAGAACAGAAAGGGAGAAATTAATCAAAGAGTTAGGTTTTAAGGTCTAAGCATATAAAACGTTTAAACATACAAGGAGGTTCAGTTCTAAGGTGATATCAGGGACTTGATTTCCACATTTTACAGTAAGATGGCCAGTTAAAGACATGCTGATAACAAAATCAATTTGATTTGCTGTAAGACTTGGAGAAATAAGTCATATTTGAGATAAACAGTGGTCAGTATACCGGGCAACACTATGCACCAGGTCAGGAAACTAAACTGCTTAGAGATTTTTATTTTTAAGTGTACATTACAAAGGAAAAAAAAAAGATAGCAAAACCAAACCTGTAAGTCACCCACAAGAGAGTCACAAGACTGAATCTACAAACAAGGAAATGTTTAACTATGTGTTGATCTTATTTTGTAATTTTATACTTTGATACTTTATATATTACATTCCCCAGAGGATGGTTACCCAATGAAAAAGTCTCTCAAACATGTTAAATGAATAAATAAATCACTTCTAATTAAGCTTTTAGCTTCCCACTTTTTTTAACTAATCAGGAAGATCAAGCATATGCAATACTTCAGCGTCCAGTATCTTTTTAGGCAGAATCCTTCTAAGACTTTTTTAGCTGAGGAAGTCAGTTTTGTGCAATCTGTTACTTCCCCCTTTCTCCCCAAAACTGCCTTTGAACCCTTTATCCAATTTCAGCTTTTCTGTACATTTTGTAAGCTTTCAGTGGCTAAGACAGAAAGACATGAAGAACTCTTGATATTATATGTTGTTTGGCCAGTTTATTCCAACCAAGTACGTACTATTGTTGCTTGGCAAAACAAAAACAAAAACAAAAACAAAAACCTGCCAATAAGGATAAAAAGCGCTAGGACACCCAAATATTAACATGCTAAAGAGGAAAAAGAACAAATTCACAGAATACCAGGTTTTGCAGCTCTGCTGCTCACAATGAATGTCTTTACAATATAGCAGTTAATTTTGTCTTCACGGGAATACAAATTTCCATCAAATAAGTGTTCCAGAACAGCACTGTATAGTGTTTCTTATTAGCTCTCCTCTAGCATACCGAAGTAAGTTTCACTGAAGAGATTTCAGGACGTATTTTGAGCTCTAAAGCATTTAATGAATTATCCCATGCTGCCATAGGCAGTTATTTCTATTTGTCATACTCCGCAATGTTTTTAGATTAAGATCTCTTCTCGCTCCTGCTTTTACCAATTCCAAGTTAATGTCATAATTTCCATTGACTGAAGAAAATTAATAAACCCAAAATGAAGATACATGCCAGTCAGTACTTTAAAAAAAACCAAACCACAACACTGTCTTTCACAACTGGTTATGCCACCCACAATTTCATCTTTCTTATTTTTAATTAAGTGGTTAAAAACACAGAAGTGTTGAAGCTGATTTGACAAGCAAAAGCAAAGCTTTTCTTACTAACACAGGTGGCCTGAAGTAGAGTGACAGATGATACGGATGTGACAGATGGTGTAGCTGACATTCTCCATAGCTATTCTTCTATGAAGACATTAAATTGAAGACTAATTGTACCCAAGGGGGGGGAGAAACCCTCAACCTGTTTATAGTAACCTATGAGGACAAGAAGCCTCAGGAAGAGAGTGCTGTGATCTTTAGAAGGCACCAACAGAGCAGGAGGTGGGGGTGAGAGTTTTTCAGGTTGCTGAGACTGAGAGGAGCCACACAAACATGAGAGATCGAGGGAGAGCAAAGGGGTGCGTTTCATTCTTTGAGCTTTTGCTTGGTTATCCTGCTTTGAGTAGAAGGGAAAAAAAAAGTTACCAAAAAGCAGACATAACCACCAGGATTCTCCCGGTTCATACACCTAGAACAAGACAGAGCCCTTCTTTAAAGTGAACTGAACAACCCAGAAGACGCTTCCATACAGACATGCATGAAAATCAATCGTTAGCGCACATGGAGATATGAACAAGCACACAAAGAAGGAATCCATTAGAAATATACTATTTTAATCACTTCTAGTCTTACAGAAGTGTTTATAAAAGCCTCAAATTGACAAGGCCTCAGTCAAAACTACCAAGAAAAGATTTCTGTATGCCACATTTTTGGAAAACAAAAAGCTACTTCAGAAGTCTTATTTGCTATCAACAGACTAAAGCCTGAACATTTTAAGCTGATAAGTAAGCGACCACTGGGGAAAGGAAGAAAAAAAGCTGGGCTGCCTTTCCACTTCAGCCTATTATGCACCTTCACTTTTGCCTGTATAGCTGTCTCTCCACCTCATGGTGAAACATAGCATGTAGCCGATCTGGAAGAAAAAAAAAATAAAAGAAAAGAATCATGCAAGAGAGAAGTCCCTGATGCAGTTCACCACATGTCCATGAAAACAGCTGTGCCAACAAAACACAGGGTGCAAACACATGCTGCCAGAAGGATGAGAGAACAGACTGCTCTTTTTGGTGAAAGGGCTGGTTTAAAGAGTTGAGACTGCCGCGCTAATCACAGCAAGATACTCGCATTAACAGATTACTATCCTGTAACCAACCTAAAAAGGAAATGCAGAGGCTACCTCCTCATTCCAAAGGAAGAAGCTTAACTACCAACAGGGCTAATTTCAGTAACAGATGGTAAACTGCTAAATTAAAGTCCTCACCCATCTATGAAAGTCTTAAAACACCAAAGACTGTATCTTCTTACTTGTTATAAACAGTTATCTAGCAACCTTTTATAGTGTTGAGACTACAGAAAAGCATCCTTATGACTAGCAGTTTTATGCTAGTACCTTAAAGAGATAACATCATTAAGTCTTTCAGAGGTCAACATAGCTGTGATAAAATTACTCTGAAACTTCAAAACAGAAAACATTAATAAGGCCTCTTATGCAAAGAGAAAATATTGCAGGTCTTAGAGCTGTTAAATATTTAAAATAGCACAATACCACATCTTTATGCAAAGTCTCAGGGGAATGATTCTTTCCTTGTATTTTCAGCAGCACATTTACTAGCTCAATTCTCTATGCAGTAATTTACCTTCAGCACCACATACTAAGATGGAGGTTACACCCCTACAATTTTGTCCAGCCAAGGCAAGGTACCAGCCCTCTCTAATCTACTTCAGATAGTGACAAAATTTAGGTAATATCCACCTTTACCTGTAGGTTCAACTAATCCTAGGTGGTTTTATTCTGAACAGACCAGGGAAGACAGATGATGGATGTGTATCTTTGTCTTAATAAGACTTAATCTGCAACAGGAATTACAGCTCAACTCCCAGTGCTTATTGCTGCCCCCTTGCCAGAAATCACCATCCCGCAAATCTACTGAGGTAGTAAAGCTCGTCAAGCATTCCTAGTTCAACTCAGGAAGAGTGAGCTGGGCTCTCTTAACTAGATCTTTAACCCAAAAATCGTTGGCTGATAGCATACAAACTCTGCAAAGGACAGTAACTTCCAACAGAAACTGATTAACAGTTGGCATTGGCTGCAGGTAAAAACATCTTCCACCAGTACAAATGAATGAAATCTTCACATCTCTCCATACATTTCTTCCATAGATGCTACAAGCAAGGGTGTCCAAACAGCTGGCTACAACACAAACTTCTTTCATAGCCCTGGCCATTTATAAAAGAAACATTAAGATGTAACATGGACATGGATGTAACAAGGACATGGACCTGCTGGAGCGCATCCAGAGGAGAGCCACGAGGATGATCAGAGGGCTGGAGCACCTCTCCTATGAGGAGAGGCTGAGAGAGTTGGGGCTGTTCAGCCTGGAGAAGAGAAGGCTCCGGGGAGATCTTATTGCGGCCTTCCAGTACCTAAAGGGGGCCTACAGGAGAGCTGGGGAAGGACTTTTTACTAGGGCATGTAGTGATAGGACGAGGGGGAACGGCTTTAAGCTGGAAGAGGGCAGGTTTAGATTAAACATTAGGAAGAAGTTTTTCACTTTAAGGGTGGTGAGGCACTGGAACAGGTTGCCCAGAGAGGTTGTTGAAGCCCCATCCCTGGAGGTGTTCAAGGCCAGGCTGGACGTGGCCTTGGGCAACCTGGTCTAGTGAGAGGTATCCCTGCCTGTGGCAGGGGGGTTGGAACTCGATGATCTTCAAGGTCCCTTCCAACCTAAACCATTCTATGATTCTATGTAACACTGCATGAATAGTCCCAAGATGGCCTAAAAGAAAGTTATAGGTAAAATGAAAGAGGCACTCAGATTGAAAGAAATACACATCAGCTTGCCTCACTTCATTGGGACACAAAACTTGTATTTGATATGGCCTAATTTAACTGCGTAACCACCTAGGCATATGTACAGGTTATAGGTGTCAAGGTGTTGGCAGCAGCGGGGGCTCCAGGGATGACCTCTGTGGGAAGAGGCCAGGGGCTGCCCGTGCCAGACACAGCCAGCTCCAACAGACCTGCAGCAGGGCACAGCTGAGCCCATCAGCGAAGCTGATGGCACAGCTGAGGAAAATGTATTTAAGAAAGGACAGAAAACATCACACAGAGAGAATACTGAGGGGAAAAAAACAAAAAAACAAACAAAAACAAGCGTGCGCAAAACTAGTATGAACATCAAGGTCAGAGAAGGAGGGAGAGGAGGTGCTCCAGGCACTGGAGCAGAGATTCCCTGTAGCCTGTGGAGGACCACAGTGGATCACTCATCCACTCTGCAGCCCATGGAGAGGACCATGCTGGCGCAGGGGAAAAGCATGAAGACGAGGGAACACCAGAAAGGAGCCCCCACTCCCCATCCCCCTGCACCCATCAGGGACAGGGGAGGTAAAGGGGGGCAAAGGTGTTGATTTAATTTTGTCTTTGTTTCTCACCATCCAACTCTATTTTACTTGGCAATAAATTAATTCATTTTCCCCAAGCCGAGTCTGTTTTGGCTGTGATGGTCATTGGTAGGTGATCTCCCTGTCTTTATCCTGACCCATGAGCTTTTCCATCTTACTTTCTCCCCCTGCCCAGGTGAGGTGGGGAGAATAAGCAAGTGGCTGGGTGGGCAGCTGGCCAAGGTCAACCCACTACCATATAAATCACAAGGTAACTTTTAACCTTAAATGTGTTTGAACTGTTGTATCCAGAAGCACTTTTAGAGAGGATGTGGTAGACAGTTTCAGACTCTGCAGATGATATTGCAAATTAGTTTTTCAAAGAGAGATGACAGACTTAAAATGAAAGCCACTAGCTCCATTTTCTGCTATAGTTGAAATGATAACACTTATCACTTGGAGGGTACCACACATACCAATTTATGTGAGAGAAGATGTGATGAGGAAAAAAAAGACATATCTTTCAGTTTCACTGATTGCTCATCAGTCTCTTCAATATTTGCTTCCTAGGGAAGATCAGACATTTGCTGCCAAGTCCTCCAGGAAGATTTCTAAAGCAGATAGTCATCTGTCACTATCAATAGCAAAAAGCAAATTGATTAAAAAAGTTACAACTAAGTTCCACTGTCAATGACTAAAAATTAGTGCAAGTCCTTTATCTCATTCTTCATTGGCTTCAGCTGCTGAGTTTACAAATTGAGTCAAAATGCTCTTCTCCCCACCATTTCAGCCTGGTTCTCAGTTCTTCTTAATCAACCTCACTCACATCTGTAACTACCTCTACCTTTCCCTTTCCTCACAAAATGCAAAGGTTTGCCCGAGTGGGAAGCCCTAACATCTCAGCAACAGTGCTAATTTGTACAGTCACCGTTCCATGCACCCCTTTCATCAGCCCAAGTGTTTACAAAGTCAAACAGCAAATGAGATCACAGAACTGATTTGGCTTAAGAAATAACCTCTGCTGCAGAGTTCTAAGCCAAATCACTCCCTCAGTCCAAGTTTACAGCAGCAGCACAAAAATTTTTGTGCCAGCACAACCCAGGCTAAATCTGTTTATACAGTGAGGCTGCTCAGCATGAACCGCAGGCTAATCACCTTCAGAACTTCTGGTTAATCTAACTTAACTAGGTGGTAACTTTTCCGCCTTGTGCTGGCTCTCTGCAAAAACCACAGCAGTACAACACCAACTTTAGCATTTCAATTCAGACTACATACAGCATACATTTTTTCCATATTTTTATTCTGATTGCAGGAAACCCTTGCCAGCTACCAGTGCCATTATCTTCCAACTATATCTAATAGTTTGGATTAATTTTGGGGTATGAAATAGAAACTAAAGGTTTTAGCTGCATAGGGCGAAACTTAAAGCAGCGTATTGGCATACAGACAAGTTATAATTACTTGCCAAATGGCAATTCTTTCCCATTTTGTCAGAGTTGGATAAGGGGGAAGATCACACTGATCTCCTTCACCAAGAACTGATAAGTTGCACACAAGAAGGTAAACCACATGCGTGTTTTCGCTTTGATTTTTGAGGGGGAGGCAGCAGGAGAAAGTGAAACATATCAGTCAAAACTGTCTTCTACATATAGGGATAAAGCTGCCTCAGAAAACCACAGAGACTTAATTCAAAAACTTCTTATAACAGTACATCACATTTTGGCACAAATTCTTCCAGGGTCTATCAATTCATTAGCTACAATTATGTAAAGAACTGGCTATAACCAGCATTACTGAAAATAAATTGGTTACCTAAGCAGATGTCATATTGCCAGAGAGATTTCAGAATGTTTAGATTAAAATTACATGACTGTGAAACAACCACATTGGAGAAAGTCTTCTGAAAATAATGTCTGCCTTTTAGGAAAAAAAAGAATTAGCAATAAAGCCCATTAAACTGTAAAGCAAAGGTCAAACATCATAAATAGAAGGCTGCACTTGTGGCTTCCAGTAGCTGGCCTCCGCATGAATTCTTCTCTTCCCTGCCATATAATCCCTAAGTGTCAGCATCCCACATGCCTCCGCTTCCTGGGCTCATTACTGAGCTAACATCTCTGTACACTAATGCTTCCACCACCCTGCGGGTCCCTAGATCCCATCACCAGCCCTGACTGGATCAACCCACCCCCCCAGAAAAAGCAAGAAAACATTCACCGTGTCAACATGTCAAATGCATCTGCTGTAAAAAAAGAAAGACTACAACCCTGGTACAGTAGATTTAGAAACCATTAACTAGTACTCAATCTAGGGACAATCGTCCAGGAATTTGAAACTACCGCTCTGCTAAGCAAGCACCGTGAATTCTGGATCACGCACAATCTTCCCTCACATGCTTCTGGTTCTCCAGTTCCCGTCACCGCACAAACCAATTTTAACCACTGCAAAGTCACTCACAGCAAGATGAAGACAAATACACTCCAGGTAACACCACCTTCCCAAGGCGGGGAGGAAAAAAGAAAAAAGACACACAACAAACCACGAAAACCCCACAACAGAATCTACCCATGCTTGGAAGAAGACCTTGTTGCCAAAAACAGTCACATGAAGAGGGGAATTTTTAAGGTCAGCATCGCTCTCCCCTGAGAAGGACCCTGTTCTCAAATTTTCCACAGCAGATTACAGGATTTTGGAACCGTGAAGCTGAGATCCTATGCAAATTCCTAGAGGATTATCTATGTACTAGCACAGAGCAAGATTTTCATGGTGCATCTCCAGCTACAGTAACGTGAGGCATAACTAAATTCACTAAGCTAATAGTGTAAACCATTCCCGTCGTTATACTGATGGAGCACATTTGCATTAGACCCTTGCATTAATATACAGAGTTGAGTCAACTATCAAAGTGTGGTTAAAGCAAACAATAATTCATACAGAGCTTTTGTCCAAATGCCATCTATGGCAAAATGTGCCACTTGCTTCTCACTGTTAACCCACCAGCCACACATAACCGTGAAAATGTGTTTTTGTTTTGTACTATTGCACCAAACAAATTTTGATGACACACTGAAAGCTGTTAAACATAACAGACAAGTCCAGTATAAAGCAACTGCATGCAAAGCGATAAAAACCCATTAGCATCAGTACTTAGAAAGTTTGGTGTACTATAGAGGTGTAGCTCAAAATTGCTCAAGCATTATACAAGGTGATCCAAATAAGATTTTTGCCTCTAGTTGGATTATTTGCTGTTTTCTTCCTCAGTTTTTATTCTCTAGCGTCTACTGAAAGCTTCTTTAAGGAAAAGGCTGTGGAAAGATATCAGTGTCCTCTTTAAGACCTTTTATTAAGACTCCATTCTCCTTTTAAAATTGGTATCTTGGTCTAACTTGAAAGTTTTCCTATCCTCTGGGCCTGAGTCTCCTTCTCAGCCTCCCTCCCACACCTCCACAAAAGATCTGTCCTGCCAAACTTCAGGCTTCCGATACCTGCCTATACACCCCTCCCACTACCACAGCCAGCCTATGCTCTGCTAGTCACCTGGCAAGAAGACTCAGAGGGTCACAAAGTAGCGTATGTTTTATCTTCCTACATTTGTTGGAGAGGCAGGGGGAAAGGTGGTTTTAAGAAGAATAGTACCAAAAAAAACACCTCTGAAAATTCCCAACGTTTTCACCCCTCTATCAAATTTTAAAGTTATCCACAAGATTCAAAAAGAGCATACAAGGGGCAAAAAGACATTAAAAAGACCAAATATGTAGTTTCTCTGACAGACGTCAAGGAGCACTGCCCAGATATAACATTTTCTACACCTAACCACCATCCAAACAAATGCAAAATACCACAAAAAGGTATTAAGTTTACCTCCAGTCTTTTTTATTTAATTTCTTAAATAAAAAATTTATTCATTAAAAAATAGCTGGAAATGTCAGAGAAATCAAAAAGTAGTGGTGACTCAAATTTTCATGTAGAAACATATGTCCATGCCCCAGAAGCCCATAGCTTCCAAGATAAAGCGAGAAACTTCAAGTTGGCTGCCATTAATACTGTTTAAGAACTTCTAGAAAGTTTCAGAAGTTGCAGAGTAAATACTGATTTATATTTTAAAAAAACATATAAAGCTGATTATAGTGACCTCTAATACAGAACGCCGTAGGTGCCTATCACCACACACACCATGAGAATCCCCAAAAAAACTCCCAGAAATTTTACAATTTGAGGTAGCGTTTTATAACTCAGCAGTCCAAATGTTACCCAGATTCTTGAAACATACTGCAAGCAGGAGTTCACTGGCAGCAATGTGGAAATGGCTTCTCACGGCAAACAACAAGGAAGGAATATCTCAGACAACACCACGCTACTGTGCAGGGGAGGAAATCAAAGCCTCATTGATTTAACACTGAAAAATTCATTAATAAAAAAAATAAATTTGAAGGAGTCTCAGATACTGCTTCAGACGGTTTACTTCATGGTAGGAACAGCTGCAGTGATTGTAACAGAAGCACTACTAACAACTGTCTACACAGTTAACGCATAGACCTGGACATCAACTTATGAATGATGAGATCACTGCAGCAGTGAAAACAACAGAAAAAACATTTGAAAAGCTGACAGGAGGCAGCATTGCCCATCCCATTCAGATATACCGACTGCACTTGACACAGCAATGAGGTGGTTTGAATGTCAGCCAAAAAAAAAAAAATCAGATGCAATTCAACTCCTTACTCGACTGGAGCTACGTGACTTTGCAACACTGGAGAGAACTGGTGTAATAAGTGCTTGAAAATAAAAATTGCTACACTTGTTTATTGTGTATATTGCAAAGGCTCACCTTTTAATATTGTGCAGTAGGAAAAAAAACCTCACAGCATCAAAACCACACATCTATGTCAATGTGCCATGCCACATTTTTATTTTATCTTACAGTAATAGAATTTTTTGTCAAGGTGATTCTCAGAGGACCCTTGGTTTTGGACTAGTGAAGAAAATAAAAATACCTCTTCTCTATTCACAAGATAGAAGGTTTTTCAATTCAGATTATATCTTTAAAGATTCAAAACTATAACATTATTTTCTACTCATCATTTGTGATGTGCTAACACTAAGTCATAACTCTAAAGCAAGTAATCTCTTGAGCTCACATGTCATTCTTCCCCCAGTTGTTTAAAGTTTGTGTTTCTAAGTAATCTGAGGACAGCAAACCAGGAGTCATTCTGTATCTTCTGTAACAACCGCTTTGTAACATCTATACTGTCACCTTTTAATTGAATTTGGGGAAAGTATTGGAAATATAGATAGAGCTCTCTGCTGAGAGAAGGAAAGCTACTGCTCTCCTACCGGGCCAGATGACAGCCTGCACATAGCGAAGACGCAGGCTGAGGAGTACAGGGCTGCTAGTCAACCTGAGAGCCAGGCCATCTGCCAGCAGTCGGTCAAGACGAGAAACGCCAACTGCATTTCAAGCAGTTAGGCAGATTCTGTACTTCGTTACAGCCCAAATATGCACTCCTATCCCCAATCAGCCATCAACTGTCCCTCGGACAACACCACAAAGGGTGCATGTGGATCAAAGGGAGAAAGTCTTTTCCTAACAGCAAACTAAGCCATTTATTTACTACTGTGCATAAAGAAAAACTCCAATAACAAGAAGATCCAATTTATCACCTTTCTATAGCTCTTTCTTTTCCTGTATCTCTCTTTCTTGATCTTTCAAATTCTCACTAGCAGCAGCATTCACTTACTCCCCTCCGTCTAAGACAACCAGCAATAGGAAATTCAACTCTAACATCAAGATTGGCAGGATAGAAGAGGTCAAAAGAATTCTCACTCGAGACTCCTGAAGACTCAAACTGCCATATCTCTACGTCTGCATCTCTGCAGCTGCAATACTTCAAAATATGACTTTGCATGTTTTTGAGGCTATAGTAACTAGTCAGATTCAAGTCCTGGACTGTATGTACATCTGACAACCTAACACATGCACAGCACAGGAGCTAAAGAACTCGTTGTCTAACACAACCCATCCAAGGTTTAAAAGCTCTAGACTGGCTGCAGACAACTTATAACGCAGACATGGACACACCACCCCGTAACAGATAATAATCCCAAAAACTCGAAGGGGGATCCTCTAGAGGAAATCTGGAGTTTCCAGGTCTCTTTTCTGCTGTCTTCCACCTCCTCTGTCAAGGAGGAGACGAAACACTCCCATGCCATCACACACCTTTGAAGTGAGTTGTGTGAATTGCTCCAGTTTTTTTCTAGAAAAACATGAAAAAAACAAAAGCACGAAGAAGGAGATTTATGCAGCACCTTACAAGCAGGTGCGCTTCTTGGCTGTATTCAGGGGAATTGTTAAGAGCTATTAAAAATATTTAGCATGGACACGGGACTCACGACTGAGCTCCTACCACATCTCTGTGACGAATATCAATTCCACTGTATTATGAATCAGTGTTCCCTCTCACACCTGAAATATATTCAGCTTTGCATGCTGTGCACTAAGGCAGCTGGATGAGCGTCAAACTCATTCTGTAAGATTTGTCTTTGTTATTTTGACTGCTTAAAATTCTAAGCAATAATCATAGCTTAGTCTGTTTCACAGAAGAGAAACGCTTCTTCTGCCTTATTTTTACCTCATCTCCGCTACCACCTATTAGGAACTTGACTTTTTAGAGAAAATCTGGTTTTATTTTTTCATCTGCTATTTAACATATTCTACGCTCAGATGTTTTACAATGGTTGCCAACACTGTGTGCTCAACCAAGAGAGTTTCACAGCATTATAAATTATTTGTGACATTTGTTCACTTCAGCAAGTAGTAAGGGTGCTCTTATTATCTATGAGGGCTAACAAACCTTACTGGAATCACTTAGTAATTTTTCTAAAAGGAGCGATCACCAATTTGAGAGCTTCAGTTCACATCACTGCAAAGCGAGTGGGAGATACCTAGCATAGATGTTTGTGCTGGGCTGCTACAGGGCCAAGCTATTAAGAAGACTCACAGGTATTGCAACGCAGCTATGTATATCTTTGTTGAATGACTCCAAATCATTCAAGTCTTAAACTGAAATTGCCCTCGGAGGGTCAGCTCAAAGTACCCCAAGGTTGAGAGCCCTTCCAAAGCTTGGTAAAAGGAAGTCAAAGCAAACCACTGAACCACTAGCACGAACACGCTAATACCGACAGCTCAGAGCACACATAGCAGCAACCAGTCTGGCCGAGCCCGTACTGGTATGGATGCTCCCGACGTAGAGCTCAAGCCCCGGTTTAACTACTCGCTGTATTTTGTCACCCCGAGCAAAGGAGGTGGAACCCGAGCACCGCGCCGCCGCCGCGCTCCCCCGGCCTGAACACGGCGAGAACCGCGCCGGGGAGCCGGGGCCAGGCCGGGCTCAGCGCTGCCCACCTGCGGGCCGCCCCGCCGAGGAGCCGCATCACCGGCAGAAGGGGGTAGGGGGTTCGCCCGGTGCTTTTCAAGCTCCGGGCCCCAGAAAGGGCGCGCAGGCACCCGACAGGCGGCAGCACCGGAGGCCGTGAGGCGCCGCCGCCGCCGCCCGGGCGGTCACCGTGATGGGCGCGGGCCCGCTCCCGCCCGCCGCCCCCGGCCCACCAGGAGGGCCCAGCCGCTCCCGACCGCCCGCGCACGCCCCCGCCGGGCCCGGGAACCCCCACGAGCGGCGGCGGGAAGCGGGGAGACGGGAGGGGAGCAGGCTCGGCACAGTCCCCCATCCCCGCTGGCTCCCGCGGCGGCCGGGCCCGGCGGCGAGTCGCCCCCCGCCCGGCGGGGGAAGGAGGAGGCCTGGGAGCGGCCCTGCCCCCGCGCGGCCCTGCTCCCGGGCACCGGAAGCGGCGCCCGGCCCGGCCCGGCCCAGCCCTACCCGCCTGGAGGGACCCGGCCCGGCCGCCCCTCGAGCCCCCCCGGGGGGCGCGGAGCGGGGAGGGCGGGGGGTACCTTGATGATCCTGCGGGGCAGCCCGGCCATCTTGTCTCGTCGGGGTGCAAGCTCGCGGGCTCGCCTCCGCTCAGGGCTCGCGCACAGCCGGAAGTAGTCCGCGCCGCGCTTCCGGTGGCGCCGCCCTCAGCGCGGGACGCCGGGCAATGTAGGCCGCACCCGCCCACCCTATCGCCGCTACGGCCGCTCGCCGGCAGCCGCCGCCCCCGCAGCCGGACGCCCCGGAGGGGAGGCGCCCCCCCCCCCCCCCCCGGCTAAAAGGGGATCCCCGGGATTCCGCTGCCTGTGGGGGCGAGGGCGGCGGAGGGGGGGGGTGCAGCCGGGAGGTGGCGGGAGGGCCGGGGCGTGCCGCCGCCCGCACCGCCCTCTGCCTGAGGCCGCGCCGCCCCGGCCGCGGGTGGCGGGACGAGCCCGCCGCCTCTCCTCTCAGGCCGCCGGGCTGCCCCAAGCTAAAATGGGGCAGGGCAGCCGGCCTGCCGGCCCGGGAGGGGCGGTCGCCGCTTCTCTCAAGTCCTGCGGGAGAAGCGGGCAACGCCCGGGGGCAGCGGCCTCCTCGGCCGAGCCGGCAGAGCCCAACTGTCAGAGCTGCTGACGGTCCCTCTGACCGACCCCCCTGCCGTGGTGCGCACCAGCGATCTGCAACGGCAGGATAAACCTGTTTGCAGTAAGTGTGTGGGGTCATCTGACAGGATTAAGATTTCATCAGCGTGTCCTGGGCACCGTGATGGTGTACCGACATGGTGTACCATTTCCTGATTTTAGGCAGTGTGGGTGTCACTAAACTTATCACAAAGAAAAGATGTTGTAGAAGTTAAGGGTATAATTACCACAGAAGCGTCCTATGACACTACTACAGCTGGATAGTAATAGTAAGATCTAGCACCGTGCATCATTATTATCGCTGCAGAGATGGGAAATAAAAGCACAGAAAGATGAAGCAATTTGCAAGAGGTTACCAAGCAGGCTAGCAGTACAGCCAGGACTACGACTCTGTGGATATAATACCCTGTCAGGTGTTTTCCTCAGGTTTAAAAACAGGACTTCTAGATGATCTACATAATTTCTTTACGCTTTGGTAGAACGGAAAGTTCTCTGATGTTGGCAAACCTGGCCTGTGTAATTGCTGAAGTGCTCCTATCACAGATACTACAAATGTGTTCTACATCCAAAAATCTGAGCATTTGTATTGTTACACGATGGTTACAATAAGACAAAGCATGTGTCAGAAGAGTGGTGTGCTTCCCTCCTCCACCTTCCCCTAGACGCTTCTCAAAAACTTAACCTAGCTTTCCTCCTCAATCCTTCTCACTAAGCCACTGGCACTACAGAAGGCAAATAACCAGTACAGAGTTGTTCTACACTATTTGATATCAGCTGTCGAATGCAGCAGTAATTCCAAACTTCATGTAAATCCACGTGAACGCTTGTGTACCTCCTCAGCCCTTTAAGCACTTCGTTGCTCTCCTAACTTTTCGGGCGTAACTTTCTCTGCAGTCAGTCAAATCAATAATGAAGTGACATACACCAAGAGAAGTGCATGAGAACACATTTGCAGAATTGGGGTATAAAGCATTCATCAGTAATGCTCCCTCATTTTACAGTGGACACGGGTCAGTTTATTTGCATACATTAGCCATGAAATGGCCATGTTTAGATGTGGTCCTTCAGCAAAATCTGGTCTTGCTAGTTACACACAGAACTATTCTTTATTTGTGTATTTTTTCTTTGTACTAAATTATTACAACCTGTTACTACTACTAAACCAGAATGAATAGGTTTACTTCTGTATACTCAGCACCTGCACAGTACTTACCATCTAAACTAAAAAGGTGAAATGCTGATGTCTAGAAAAAAAAGCTGTAAGGAAGAGAAAAAACCCTTCTAAGATAATGTGTTTTATCAGTTGGATGTTAGCTTGGTTTTTTTTTTCTAGTTTCACAGATAATTGAAATATCTATAGCACAGCTGGTGCCTTAGAATAAACAATTACAATCTGGGCTGATACGGCTCTCCTCCTGAGGATGCACAGTGTATTATTGTTTGATTCTGGTGGCAGCAGTCTTGGTGATTTTCTACTTGGTTGCTTTTGGGTTTGGGTTTTGGTTTTTTTTTTCCAGATAGGTGAGATCACACACAGAGATGTGAAACCTCTTCCAAATGACTGTAGAACAGCTTCCCACCCTCTGCAGGACCAAATAGTCTATATGGACAGTACGGTATTCATAGAATCATAGAATGGTTTAGGTTGGAAGGGACCTTGAAGATCATCGAGTTCCAACCCCCCTGCCATGGGCAGGGACACCTCCCACTAGACCAGGTTGCCCAAGGCCACGTCCAGCTTGGCCTTGAACACCTCCAGGGACGGGGCTTCAACAACCTCTCTGGGCAACCTGTTCCAGTGCCTCACCACCCTTAAAGTGAAAAACTTCTTCCTAATGTTTAATCTAAACCTGCCCTCTTCCAGCTTAAAGCCATTCCCCCTCGTCCTATCACTACATGCCCTTGTAAAGTCCTTCCCCAGCTCTCCTGTAGGCCCCCTTTAGGTACTGGAAGGCCGCAATAAGATCTCCCCGGAGCCTTCTCTTCTCCAGGCTGAACAGCCCCAACTCTCTCAGCCTCTCCTCATAGGAGAGGTGCTCCAGCCCTCGGATCATCCTCGTGGCTCTCCTCTGGACACGCTCCAGCAGGTCCATGTCCTTCTTATGTTGGGGACTCCAGAGCTGGATGCAGTACTCCAGGTAGGGTCTCACGAGAGTGGAGTAGAGGGGCAGAATCACCTCCCTTGACCTGCTGGCCACACTTCTTTTGATGCAGCCCAGGATACGGTTGACCTTCTGGGCTGCGATCGCACATTGCTGGCTCATGTTGAGCTTCTAGTCAATCAGCACACCCAGGTCCTTCTCCACAGGGCTGCTCTCCAGCCATTCTCCGCCGAGCCTGTATTTGTGCTTGGGATTGCCCTGACCCAGATGTAGGACCTTGCACTTGGCCTTGTTGAACTGCATGAGGTTGGCTTGGGCCCACCTCTCCAGCCTGTCCAGGTCCCTCTGGATGGCATCCCTCCCCTCCAGCGTGTCTGCCTCGCCAAACAGCTTGGTATCATCAGCAAACTTGCTGAGGGTGCACTCTACCCCACTGTCCATGTTGCTGACAAAGATGTTGAACAGTACGGGTCCCAGTACCGACCCCTGAGGAACGCCACTCGTCACTGCTCTCCACTTGAACACCGAGCTGTTGACAGCAACTCTTTGAGTGCGACCATCCAGCCAGTTCTTTATCCACTGAGTGGATATTCAAGATGTTCTTTGTCTGGGCAAAAGTAAACCTCAGGCCTAGGTTCATACAGGGGGGTTCAGAACTCATGCGGTACTAAAATTGCTCTCATAGAATCATTGAATTGTTTGGATTGGAAGGGACCTTGAAGATCATCTAGTTTCTACCCTCCTGCCACAGGGAGGGACACCTCCCACTAGACCAGGTTGCTCAAAGCCCCATCCAACCTGGCCTTGAACACTTCCAGGGATGGGGCATCCACAGCTTCTCTGGGCAACCTGTTCCAGTGTCTCACCACCCTCACAGTAAAAAATTTCTTCCTAATATTTAATCTAAATCTACCGTCTTTCAGTTTAAAAACATTACCTATCACTATACTCCTTGAGAAAGAGTCCCTCCCCACCTTTCCTGTAGGCCCCCTTTAGGTACTGGAAGGCTGCTATAAGGTCTCCTCGGAGCCTTCTCTTCTCCAGGCTGAACAACCCCAGCTTCCTCAGCCTGTCTTCATGGGAGAGGTGCTCTTATCATCTTTGTGGTCCTCCTCTGGACTTGCTCCAACAGGTCCATGTCCTTCTTATGTTGGGGACTCCAGAGCTGGATGCGGTACTCCAGGTGGGGTCTCATGATAGTGGAGTAGAGGGGGAGGATCACCTCCCTCAGACCTGCTGGCCACGCTTCTTTAAATGCAGCCCAGAATGAGGTTGGTTTTCTGGGCTGAGTGCACATTGTCGGCTCATGATGAGCTTTTCATCCACCAACACCCCCAAGTCCTTCTCCTCAGGGCTGCTCTCAATCCATTCTCTGCCCAGCCTGTGTTTGTGCTTGGGATTGCCCTGACCCACATGCAGAACCTTGCACTTGGCCATGTTGAACTTCATGAGGTTTGCATGGGCCCACCTCTCAAGCTTGTCCAGGTCCCTCTGGATGGCATCCCTTCCCTCCAGTGTGTCGACTGCACCACACAGCTTGGTGTTGTCAGTAAACTTGCTGAGGGTGCGCTCAATCCCACTGTCCATGTCACCAAGAAAGATGTTAAACAGCACTGGTCGCAGTACCGACCCATGAGGAACACCTCTCAAGCAATCCTTGTTAGATTGGAAGAATTTTCAGTCTGTATTTAGTGCCTCTTTCTGGAACTCAGATCTTCACAAATCAAGGCTTACTTTGCACGAAATTTTACAAGGTGTCAATATAGTAATGCCTTCTCAAATCGTCTGTCACTTGGGAGAGCCATGAGGTTGGTGTGAATGAATTAACAACATCTAGTGATGACCACAATGCAGTGCTGCCCTGCATATAAATAACTGTTTACCACTGAGCAGCATACACATGGCGTAGAGAATCTAATTGCTTTTGAGGAATGGAATTACAGTCAACTTTGCTTAGGGAGTCAGGAGAAAAAAACGAGGACAGAAGGTTAATGAAAAGAGGAAATTAACATTCATATAATCTTGAAACTTGGTGAATAACTGTAAATGTTTGTAATCATGTTGCTATGACACCCGGTTATAGCTAGGAGCCTTCATTTTGAGTTAGCAGGTGTACTGACATATGTAGAAGGATTGCCAATATTTAGGCTATTTTTAAAATTGTTCTCTCCCTGTTGTGTGAATTTCACATAATACAATAGGCAGTTTAGGGACCAAGACCAGAAATGGTACCTAAACACAATGATCCATTTTCACCCTTCTGTCCTATGCGAGTAACCCTTGTATGCACTTGCCAGCATCAAACAAATATGAAGATACAGCTGGAGAGGTGAACCAATTCCTTGTGAAAGATAGCAATTTCTTGTGAATTTTGTGAAAGTACAAAGACAAAAGAAAACAAAAATGTTGCTGGTAATCCCACTAGGAGAAATACTCCATGACTCCAACACTTTATTAGATGTCAAAGAATCTTCAGTGGGCCATATCCCCAAGACCAAAGTAATTGGAAACCAATGTACTTTGTTGCACAGCTTGCAGGATTACTTCTTTTTCTTTGTTTCTGCCCTCTCCACTCTTTTTTTCTTTTTTTCTTTTTTTCTTTCTTTTACCCTTCTCCCAGAATACTGACCATTAAAGGACTGGCATAAGTGGAAGAAAACATCGGCCAAAGATGCTTTTAGGCTCAATGCGAGTAAAGTGCCACTCAGAGTCTTGAAAGTGCTGGAACTTCTGCTCTGTGAACCTTGCCCTATGCCTGCGAGGTGCAACAACAGCGTGGAGCACAGTTGGCTCAAAAAAAATGCTCATGAATGTTGCATTCACTGTTCCCCTTCAAGTGTTATAGACCAGGAATTTTGCTTCAGTCTAAAGCTGCAGCAAGTCAGTCTGGCACACTATTATGTTTTGATAGTTTTCGTTGCTCAACAAGTGGCCTGCCACAGCCTGGGAAAGTTGCAGTTTTCATGACACCTCTCCTTCCATCTCCTCTTAGGAAGGGGCTTTTGAAGTCCACTTGCTCAGGAGATGGCAGAGAACAAAATCATTGTTTTATGTTGTCACATCAACAGAGATTTGGGTGGTTCTGCTAAGTCATTCTAGCTCCTACAAGGACTGCTGCAGAGATCCCTGAGTATTCATACAGGTGCTGGAAAAGCCATCCAAACTGGCTACTGCAGAACACTGGCTTTAGACTTTGCTTCTTTGCACTCCCTCTGTACCAAGGGGTATCATCCAGGAGAAGCGGTAGTAAAAACTGTCCTTTTATCGCATTCTCAAATTCCCAAAGGAGGCAACTTAATCCTCTGAATCAGAGCTGGATCAAGACGCTTGTCTTCTCAGGCTAGCCACACCCCATGGAGGTTCTTGCATCTTCCAGGTGCTTTCCCAACCCAGTGACCTTCCAGTGTCCACCCCTGTCCTTCAGGGTTTTCCACTCAGCCATTATTGTCACCGTAACTGGGTTCTGGACCATAGCCTGCACCGCACTGTGTGCATATCCTCCATTTGGCATGTGTCTTGGAAGATATCCTTGGAGAAGCACCATGGGTGATCCAGCCTAGCACGCTTCTGCTTTCCGCTTCCCGGGGTAGAATAGTAATTCAGCATTCCTGCTCTGGAGCTCAAGGTTCTTGCTAAAATGTATTTATTCTTCTCTGCCAGATTATTTATTTTGAGCACTATGGCACAGGGATTCTTTATCCATACAGTTTTTCAAAGCCACATAGACCATTAAACATATGACAATACAATTAAACATATGACAATGCCATTAAAACCACCTAAAAAAAATTAAAGGTTTCTTGGAGGGCATGGGAGAGGGGACAGAAAGGAGAAAAGGAGAGAAGAAAAAGGAGATCTGGAAAACTAGCTTTCCCCAGTGCTACATGTGTAGTTTGTCAAAACTTGCAGAGTGTTTCAGCAATTGGTGGTTTGGGGTTTTTTTGGTAAAATAAAGGTTTGATGGACCACAAATTCTGCTTTCATCCCAAGTATTGTAATTAACGAAGTCACACATCCTCATTTAGACAGCTGCCCTCCCTGACTCAACCTGATATTTTTCTTTTGCTAGGCTGAAAGATTTAGATGGTATGTGTTTGAAAGTAATTAAGGTTGATATTTTTGTTTAAATTAAATTTAAATTTTTCATTAGAATCATTTCCAGAGTTCTGTCTGATGCTCTCTTAGCACTGGCAATTGCTAACTGTTTGGTCCCTTAATATCCAGAAATAAACCTTGCACCTCAGGCAGAGTGTGAGGAAATCTGGGCGTATTATACACATGTATTTTGTCAGATATATGCTGATAAACAATTCAAGGATCTATCAGACAGGAGTCTGGATAGTTGTACTGCTCTTAGATCGGTAAAGGCTTTGTTAGATGCTATTTGGACTCCACAGCTTTGTGTCAGGGCACTGAGTGCACAAATAGACCTTAATTGGTGTGACGGCCTCAACGGGGGGCCTCCACCCTCACCCTCTGATGGGCTCCGGTGTTCAGTCCTTCCTGAGGACCTCAGCTGCGCCTGCCTGAGTGTCAGGGACTCCTGGACCAGCCTCGGACCTGGCCTGTTACCGTGTCCCGCCTGATGGCCGCCAGACCATCGACAGGCCCCGCTGCGGTACCCAACCCGCTCTGCTCACCTGCCTCTGGCATGGTGGGGCTGCGCCCCGTTGGTGGGGTCACCACTCGGCTCGCCTTGGGGTGCCCTCGGCTCCCCCGCCCTGAGGGGGCAGTGCCACCCTTGCTGCGCCCTGATGCTTTGCTTCTGAGTTCAGTGGGCCTGAAAATGCAGGTCCATTTTAGAAAAGCAATCTTGTCACGCTACAGTTGCTGCCAGTTGGCTTTTCTAAAGCAACACTTATATTTGCATTTCACAGGAAATTTACGTACAGTGTTCAGTAAGGCTGGTGTCACCTGTAGTCTCCATTTAAATCAGAGTTGATTCCTACAGCCCAGCTCCACCAAGGCCTGCCTCCACAGGGGTTATATAGGGTGTAGCTTCATGTCAGGGTTATGCCACTTTGTATTTGCATTGCTGCTAGAGGGCTCCTGCCCTCCTCCTCTGCCACACACCGCTGCTCCCTCAGCTCACATCGTGATCTCACGGAAGACGAGCTGATCAAAAGCGTGAATAGTTCCTGGGTGAGAAGTGAGCTGTTGTGAGCCACAGGCAGTCACACAGCTGTGTAGGTCTGACACAAGAAAGGGGACAGGAACCCATCCATACCTGAGGGTGTGAGAAAGGGGACTGTCTATAGTTCACTGCATTAGGGATAGCGTGAAACCACATATTTGAGGTCAAGTTATACCAGACAGCTGAGTCAATCTGTCAAAAAGAGGACTTCTTACTTCCCCTTCCCATCTCACACCTTCTACCCTCCTTCCTCACACAAAGTGTTGCCCCCACCTTTCACGCCTGGGGCTTGTCAGATTCTGCTGAGCTGATTCAATGCACTAACTTGGCAAAAAAACAGCCATTTAGTCTGATCTTCTGCTGGACTGGTGAATTGATTTGGCTTACAGTGGGGTCTAGCAAGCCCCAGAGACAACCAAAGGTAAGTAACACAAGTGGGAGTGAAATTGCCCCTTGGAGTATCCGTGAGTTACTAACCCAACTTTGGATGCCTCTTATGCTTTTGGAGAAGCTGTAGGCAACAATGAGCTCCTGCTCCCTTTCCCTGCGCTCTGCCCTCTATTCCTGTTCCCCTCCTTCCTTTGATTCATATCTATTGGGCTGCAGGGTTGGGTTTTTTTCATGGTTACCCTTCTGAGCAGTTTACTGAGGCATCAGAGCTGGCACAAGAGAAGCGGTAGGAAACAGACTGAGATGTGGCAGATGTAGGATTACCCCTTCCCACATCAGTGACCTGTTCTACCGGCTGAGCCAATCTTGTCCTACCGCACCGATGTGAAGGTCAGGATAGAGAGCACGATCCTCCTCCCACAAATCCGTGACCATCACATCATCACTGGGATTACAGCGGTTCTGAGAAAAAAGTTAGGCAACCACCTTACTCACCAACAAAGTGCTCTATAATGTCACCGTAGGTAGAAGAGATAAACAAATAATTGCAATTATGCAACTAATACTCCCAGAACAATTCCCCACAGCTGCTGACCATCTTCCTATGACAGCTTTTGCTGTCATCGAGTTACTCACTGAGTGGGTGCATCCAGGCCAGCTGAGCCTGTGGCTGAGTAATCTTACTTCCCCTTTGCAACCTTATAAAAGTCTTACTGCGATTACAACTCTATCTCAAAACCCAGATTCTTTATTTTGCATAAAAGCATTTTTATATTTTTATCAAGTATTGTAGAAAGGCTGTTCAACGGCAAAAAACAGATCTATGTACACATACAGAATGAACTATCACAGTAATATCCAGATTTTATATTAAAAATGTTCTTCAGTAAATCCCAGAGTATTTTACAAGAGTTGTTATGACCCCTATGTACAAATGGGGAAACTGAGGCACAGAAGTGCAGTGTTTTTCACTTAGCACTAATTGTAAGAGTCACTGGACAACTTCTGAATGATCTTAACTGGCAGTACTGGGTGAAACTGTACCAAGAGAAGAAAACAACGCTCCAGCTACATGTTTTACCAACTTAGGACATCAGAATGGGAGACTGTGAGTAGGAGCCTTCAATGTAGCAAATAAGTTTTGATTTTTTTTTCATTAAGTTACTGCTTGAATAGAGGCATAATATTTCTTATTTGAACTACAGTAATCAACAGGAACACAAATTATTTAGGCTGCATATGACCACTACAGGCACTTTACTTTTGTCATCCATCATTTACGCTTGCAGCTTGACTCCTTACCAGGATGGTAAGTGACGGGTGGACCACTGACGAGACGGTGTGAGATCTGCTAAAGAATGAAGAAGGCCTATTGACATAAGCATCGGTGTTTACTCCGGGTGTTTACAGACTGACTTAAAACATAGAAATCTGTCTGGCTACAGCATAACTTGAGAAAATTTGAGAATTAAGACCATAACTAAACTGCCACGTCTCATTAGAAATTTGTGTGCTAAATTTATAGAATAACCTCACAAAGATTAAGACACATTCTTTCAGGAGCGAAGGCTTGTCCATCTCCATTGTTAAGACACCACCTTTGCAAGAAAACAAACCCATCCATTCACAAATTCAGTTCCACTTCAAGGTATGATTGTACAGTATCTTTTCTACTCCAGATTTAAAGGAAACAAAGGAAACCAAATGCTTATTCCTGGAAGACTTTGAAACATTGGTTTCTATGAAAAAAAAATAATATTTATTATATTCATTTTGCTAATGAGCAGCCTGAATGATTTTACCAAGAAACAATTTCCTAAATATGCCACTGCAGCAAAAGAGCTAGAACAGCCAAGTCCCAATTTTCCATTTCCCACAAGGGTGTGTGAGAGTGTGTGTGTGTGTGTGTGCAACTGCTTAAACAAAACCCACGCCAATCCAGATGCCAGCTCTGATTTATAAATTTGTTCTTCTAAAACAGAGCCAACCAACATAGTCCTGCCCTCATTCCTACACAGCATTTGTTGCCTAACTATAGGGCAACTGGTTTATCAGTTAGAATATTTCCTGGAGAAGTTTGTACTGACTGTTTGAGTAAGAACAGATGATGATTTTTCTTCAGTGAGAAAGCAACCTAAACCCAAAACTTTGGAGGCTTTCAAAGACATGAAGTCCCAGAGGTCTGCAACTCATCACCATTAGTGCCTCCACAGTATCCCCGCAGTTAATGGAGACAACGACCTCCTTCCTGTTGAGCCAATACAGAGTGAGCAGCTCTCCTCTCTGCTGTCTACAACCTGCTGAAGCAAGCAAGGCCGTTGGCAGTTATTAATAACCCCATCTCCAGACATGCTGGAGAAGTGTGTAGTCACGCTTCTGAGCTGTCCTTTAGCAATTCCCATCTCCCTACCAGAAAGTTGTAATCCAACAGAACACGGTTCTAAGAATAGACTCACAGAACATTATGTGTCAGGGAGGGGGTAGACCTCATCTACTGTCTCCTAAAAAGTCTTTTTATAGAAACCATCTAAAAATAGCCTGGAAGCTTAACAGGGAATGTGGCTTAGTTTAAAAAAAAAAAAAAAAAAAAAAAAAAAAATTCTGCAGCACCTTCACTTGCAATCTTTTAGAACCAGGATTTAAGTTAACAAGATTTGCCATTACAGTGATGTCTTTAAAGCACACCTTTCGAGAATAAAATAATTACAGAAATACCCACAGGTTACCTCTAATTTAAAACTAATTATGCCATGAGGCTATAATATCAGGGAATCTGAAAAATCTAGTGAAGGCTGTTTTGTGAATCAAGATTCCAGAGGGCTGTCAAGTGTTCCCAATGAGTTCACACAAGGGACAGAAGACTGCTAACAATTTCTGATGAACCTTGCAAGTGGTATTCCATTGCAGTGATGTGAAAGAGAAGACTGAAGGTGTAGTAGCACTAGGCAACAGATATCAGCAATCATCCTGGTGGCTGCCCTCCTGTCTGGAATCAGAAATTCCCCAGAGAGAAATTTCCAGAGAACCGTTTGCTATGTGGAAATAAAATACAATAATTGAAAACAAACAGGACACACTGGCATGTGGTGCTACATTCATCAAAAAAAAAGAAGAAAGAAACTTCAAATTCAAGATCTTTTGCTCTTCTTTACTATCTTGTTGATGAATTAGCTCCTTAGTTGTTAAGAGCTGAATAACCTGAGCCCAGAAAATCCCACTGTTTGAAGACTTGTTGTTCACATTCATCAGTAACATCAGAAACTACTTTTTCAAACTTGTGTCTGAGGAGAGCAAGCGCGCATACCTGTGAGTATGTGTCTGTATGCTGTCCTCAGAAAATACATATGGCACTGAAGAGTAAAAAAATAATGTCTTGATAAAAGCAGATAAATTGATATAGGAAACAGTAATGCAGGAGCACCACAGAAGGCTTATATTGCAATGATGACTGATATTCCTGAGCATACCAAGATCTAGTATTTTTTATGGAGAGGGCAACTTTCTAAGGGGCTAGTGAGAGGTTTTTAAAATTTAATTTTTCTAACAGATGCTGCTCAATATAGAGAAGATAAATAAGTAAAAAAAAAAGTGTCTTACACTGGAGAAAGAAGCAGGTGTGATTTGCAGTGGTCTCCAGCTGTGAAGTAACTTAATTTTAAGGTTTCCACTGGACAGCAAAAGATTTCTGTCTCCTGCATGGACGAACAATATCCTTTTGAAAAGGCACCTAAGAATCAGAGGTGCCAACCAGAGTCATCATCATCACTGAGTGTAGGCAATCTTTGAAAGAAGCTATGACAACTAACTCATGAGCACCTTCAAGGTAAGTCAGAGAAGTCTTAATTTTACTTAATGTTTCCTAGGAGACTAGAACAAGGCCTAATGCGCTTGTGCCACAGGCTCACACCCAAACACACACACGCAGAGCACATGGCAGCATTCTGTGCTAAGGGACCATAGCAAGGTGCATTCGCATACAGGTGTGTCACACGGTGGCCATCCAGGAGAACGGCAAGAATCCTGAGCAGCAGTTCCCCTGTTGTCACAATCTGCTCCTGGCCATAAACTTTGAAGTAACTGTTTATCCCCACTATGCCAATGAACAAGATATTCCTGAAGCTCACTCTTTAAACACAGTTTCACTCCTTTCTTTTCATTTCCAAACTGCACTTGTTTCAGACAGTTTATAACCATTTATTTTTTTTTGTCGACACTGTCCTTGAGCTTAAAATCCTCAACATTTTTTCTTTGGCCATCAGCATAACCACTATCTTGCTTGTATTCAGCTTCAAAAGGCTGTTCTTCATCCAAGGGCTGCCCTCACCCTAGTACAAGGATTTCTTTGTGGGAATAATGGGCTGGTACACAGCAGAAGATACACAGAACTGTGTTGCTTCTGTTTGTTCCTTGAGCCCACATCAGACCCCTCTGTAGCTGCACATAGGACTTGATGGGAACAATGGAGAGAGCTGATCTCCACAAACCTGGAGAAGTCTCTTGTAGTGGAGATGTGGTCTCCCACCTGGGCTGCGTCTCTCCAAGTAGTACGTAAAACATTTTGGGCCATCTCTGCCCCCTCTCTCTATGGTTTACTGAATCTAATATTGCAAGAGGACCCCAAATGGATGTCTTCCCTCTTCCACTGTCAAGAAGTTTTGCCACTACTAATGGGAATGATCGGCTCTTGACTAGCGATTTCTGGCTACGCTTTTGGAAGTTATCAGTATAACTGCAAGTCTGCAGCTACAGAACAAAATTAGACATTGCTGAAATTGTGAGGCTTCCACCACCGACTGCATGAAATTGCTGTACCACAGCCGATGACCAGAAAAGATGCAACGGTTTGAAGATATCTGGGAGAGGTTGCAGCCTCTTCAGGAGACATGATCCAAGACTCTCCGAAAGAGTAATTCGCTAAAAGGAACAGACAGTCGGCTGATGTGGCTTAGCGATGCTTCGTGGACGCATGAAAGCTTGGGGTGCTGCAGCCATTTCATGTACTAGTGCAGCAGGTCAGATAATTGAATTTTGACTCTACATCTCGCTTTTCATCAATGTTGCGTAAACATAACATTGTCTTTGAAATGCTTTGTGACTGGGTCTCTGAAAGAAGCAAAGCAAGGAGCCCCAGCGCAGCAGTGTGCTTGGGGCATTCAGGCGAGTTTTCTGCATGCCTGAAGCATCTGAAATGTGCTACATCGCGTACACAAAACCCAGACCTTCCCCGTTAAAAGGTGTGACAGGTACTGTGAAGGGTCGGCAGGCTGAAGAGAGGGAGCTGCTGCAGCCACTGTGTAATTTAACCCGGAAAGCAAGCAGGCTACGCTCACCAGCTTGTGAAATAACCAGTAACGGTAGAGGTGCCCCTTCATATTATAGGAATAGAGGAGGTTATTTTGCAGCTAATGTAAGACGATGGCACATCCCCTGACAGACAGGGGCGCTGCCGCGGCTGCTGAGGCCGGCGGGGGGGGACACCCCCCGCTACGGGTGTCTCAATAAGGGACCGCCGGGGAGCTCCGAGGGCGGGGACGAGCGGTGGGCGTCGTCCCGCTCCCTCCCCGCTCCTGCCCGCCGCCATCGCCATCTCGCTGCCGCCGCACACCGTATTTTGAAGCGCCTCAGGGTTTGTTGCCGGGCCCGGGGCGGTGCTGGGCAGGGAGGGAAGCGGCGGCAGCGCTCCGCCCCGCCAGGGTAGGCCCCGCCCGCCGGCCCCGCCGTACTACGCTTCCCGGCGTGCCGCGGGGCGAGACGCCGCCGGAACCGGAAGGGCGCTCAGTGCTACTTCCGGTGCGGTGGCCGTCGGCGGGCTGCGGAGGGGACAGCGGCGGTGATGGTGACACAGGTAATGGTTGTGTCGTCGCGGCCGCAGGCAGGCAGAGATGGAAGCAACGGCGCAGGCAGGGGTGGCGGCGGTTGTTCCCTCCTGGCTGCGGTTGCCGGGGCCGTCTCTGGCTCTTGCGCTCTGCGCCGGGAAAACGTTCGTGTCCGTCGCCCGGGCCGGGCTGTGCAGCCAGGGGCAGGGCCGCCGAGGGCCGGGCTGCTTCGCCTTTACTTTGGCGATAGAAGTGTCAGGTTTCGTATCCCTGCTTGTTGCTGACAGAGCTTTACGAGTTTTCTGTGTGCTGCCTCAGGGACGGGAATGTCCCGATTTAAACTGTGGTGGTCCTTGAGGGGAGACCGAGAAGTAGGCCCGTGGTTGAACTCGTCCTTTGACAGGCGGTCCCGGTCCGCCGTATTCCTCAAACCTCTTTTGTTAATGAGCTTTCCAAGGGAAGATAAGAGCAGCTCTGTAGATGCTGTGTTAGTGTTCTCTGACTTCAGCAGCACTTGTCACGTGTAAAGAAAATGATGAATAATTACTGGTCAAAATTGGAAAATGCACGCTTCTGGTGATGTTCTGAAGTGCTCAATGTGAAGTAGTTTTAAAGAGATGTTTCTTTTTTTATTTGTTCGTGAGTATGTCTTTAAACTGTCTTCAGTTATGGTTTTTTTAGGCATCATAAGTTTTTCTTTGAAGCAAATTTTTTTTTTCTGTAGACAATGAAAACTTAAGATGTTTATATGTGTCCTGCTTCTGTGAAATTTGGGGTAATATTTAAGGTATTCTAAATAGTGTTTTGTAGCTTTTAGGTGTATTGCTTTTGAGATGGATGAAACCAACTGCATGTAGAGTTAGTTAACTACAGCAAGTGTTGTAAGTACTTCTGTTTTTATACTGGGTGATGATATTTACATGAACAAGAAAAACATGTTTCAGGAATAATTCTGTGGAGTGTACAGAAGGAAGAAGGCAAAACTTAGGAGGGTGAGTACCAGTAGAAAAACTGTGAGAAGATCCAAGCTTGGGAACTTTAAAAAATGTTAATGATGTACCTTCATAGAGTACATCTCAGTAAATAAAGTCTTGTACCACATTTAACTACTAAGGAGGCAGGTGCCAGCATCTTAAATAGTAAGGACTTCTAAACAACTGACAAATAAATAAAATTTGTGCAGTATATTGTTCATTATCCTTAAGATATTCAAGAAATTAAATTGTTGGTCTCTTGTACCCTGAACAGTTATGAAACTGGTTTCTTTCAGAGGGTGTTCTGCAGAAGAAGAGATACAGTTTGCATTTGAGTTCCATCTTGTCCAGGAGGGGTTTCCTCTCTGCTGTCAGTATGGCAACATTGCTTAGAACTGCGTGGTCCAGCTTCTTCTGGATGCGTTCAGTAGCAACCTGTAAGCAGGCCCCGCTGCAGAGTAAGTAGTGATGAAATTATAGAAATTCTATATTAAAATTTGTTCTTTGAGAGTCTCTTTCCTATACTGTTTAAAGTAATAGAAGCATGGAAACAAATTTTTGTTTGAACAGAGTCAAGTCTGATATTCCATGTTCTCTGCTAATAATGAAGATATCTTGATTTGTTTTTTTTTCTTTTAAAGCTTCTGTGGTCTGCATATGACACTCCTCTAATTTATTAATTAGCTTGCAAATAACACCCCTCGTACCACTGATTATATTTGAAGATTTAAATTTATTTTTTCAGACTTACAAACAGTGGTGAGAAAAGGTTACAGTAAAATCTTGTTACTTAACATAGACAGAGAACAAGTGAAAACAGGCAGTATTATTCCTCAGATTTGTGTCCATGTTTTAGATGTCAATAGAAAGATGTAGAGGGAGATAGTAAAGGTGATAGAAAAGACAGGAAGTGAAAGAATATAATGGATGTGTTACATTTTACAGGTTAGTGGTCAAGGACGGGAAAGAAATCTTAGGAGGAAATACGAACTATTTGCAGTATATTTTGCCAGAACTCAACTTCTTAATAACTAAGAATGGTTTAATTGGCAGAACTGAAGCATGGAAGGCTAACAGAAATTCTAAATTTAAGAATTTTATGTCTAAAATACATATTTAAATATACTATCTATATCTAAATTTAAATTCAAAAATTTTACATTTAAAATATTTCTGAGTAGAAAATAACTACAGAAGAGTTTCTTCTTGGTTCTTTCAGCTTTCCCAATTTTGACACACTGAATGTTCTCCCCCTCCATCATGAACAGCCAAGAAGAATCCTATTTATATTAAAACTAAAAACGGTCTACATAGAATAACACATCAGAAAAAAAGTTGAAACCTTTCTGCGAATGACTTGAGAACAGATGGCTTAGAAGATGCTAAGACTTAGTTCTTGTGATCACAATTCAGTTCTTAAAGTGCAGTGGTAGAAGAAGCATCACTGGACTTACATGTGGATTTGTGTGAGGTTCCGGCAGTAAAGGAGGGGGTTTGCCAGTCCAAGTCAACCAGCTACGCTCACCTCCCAGGCCTGTCTCGGGCACGCATACCTACATGGTTGTGGAAGGCAAGATGCCCGTGGTATGGTTCCGGTATAAGGGACTGTTACTATTTATCACCTTATGTTAGGTTTACAGTTGGACTCAATGATCTTAAAGGTCTTTTCCAACCTAAATGATTCTGTGATTCCATGAAAAAAAGGGAATGGAATCGTGGGAAACTCAGTTGGAAGGGACTTCAGGTGGTCCAGCCTCCTGCTCTGAGCAGGCTCGGCTCTGCAATCGCACCGGCTTGCTCAGGGCTTTGTCCAGCTGGGTTTTTGAAATCTCCAAGGACAGAGACTGCACAAACCTGCCTGGGCCCCAGTCCCGCTGATTGGCTGTCCGTATGAGGAAAACATTTCTCTACATACCCACTCGGAGCCTTTAGTTTCAACTTATGGGTGTTGTTTCATGTCCTTCCACCGTGCACCACTGTGAACAGACTGGCTCCCTCTCCTCAGTAACCCCAAGCCTCATACGTAGTCACTGGGGGCTGCTGTTAGATCTCCCCAAAACGGTCTCTGCTCCAGGCTGAGCCAGCTCCGGTCCCTCGGCCTCTCCCCACAGGCAGGTGCTGCAGCCCCTGAGCATCTTGGCGGGCCTTCACTGAATTCATTCAAATTTATCTGTTACTAAAGGGCCCCAAACTGGCGATAGTATCTAGATGTGGTCTAACAGATGCTGAGTAGAGGGACATAATCACTTCCCTCAGTCCACTTAGTATGGTCTCAGATTCTACCAGGCCTTCTTTACTACTTGTAATTCTTGTGATTGCTTTCCTGGCAGCAACAGAGGCCTGGGGAAGGGGGTAAAGTTCTCTAGTGTTACAGAAGCCAAGGCATTATAGTTTTGTATGGCATATAAAACAGTCACCAGCAAATTTGACTTTTATAATAAATACTGCTATGGATGACATTATGATCTTCCCTGTAAGTCACAAGGTAATATTCTTTGCATATATAAAGAATATGCTCTTATGGTGAAATCTATAGGTATTTTGTTCATACTGTGATTTTTTTTCCTTAGGAAAACAATACAATTGGAAAGGTAAATGTAGGCCATAGCTACCTAGATACTGTATTTTTTGATTGCACTAGAAACCTGTGTAGTAAAGCGAACTTCTAATTAGGCAGTGTTTGGGCTTTGTTAGTCTAAAACTAAGTATGATTATAATCCCCAACTAAGACATAGAACAGAATTAAAATGTAAATATTCTTAAATTTGGCACAGCTCTGCTTGTTTTTACATTAGTGTTCTTTACTTGTTTTTTTTTTTTGCAGATGGAGCTGTGTGCCTTGCTTGCCATAAATCTACATACTCAGTTCTCCCTGAAGACTACAATTGGTACTTAAACGTGCTTTGATGTGTGGCCTTTCCATGTTAAGTTTATTCCAGGCCTGCTTTCTCTGTTGTGAAGTTGTCATACAATGGTATCAAATACATCTTCTGCCAGTTTTGGATATATGTAATAATTTTAACTAAAGTACTGGTTCTTATATAATGATTGTGACGTTAGTACTTCAAAAAAATAAGCATAATGAAAAATCATGCAGGACTCATTCTAAAAATCGTGATGACCCCAGTACCCCTGCAGTTTTGTTTGTGGAAGAGCAAAAGTAGCTAAGAGCAGTTATTTTCATCAATGCTTGTTGCTAAGACAAAGTTCAGGTATTTTTGTGCTGCTCCATGAGAAACTTGTGTAGAAACCGGAAAAGATGATACAAATGTAGTGAGAAGCACAGCATCGGTGTCATACAAGGTTTTAGGAAGCTAATGTATCATGGGAAGGGGGAGGAGGGTGAGAAAAGTCGTATTCCTTCAAGGAACCTCTCAGTAGGACTTTTTGTTCATCACAATCATCATCTTTTATCAAATACAAAAGTCAGAACCCCAAACAGATCTTTGTTTCCTCTTCTTTCTTTTGTAGGTGCCATACTTCTTCTAAAGGCATGTTGTCCTAGGGAACATTATCCCCGTCTGTTGCTAGTTTTATATGGAATTATTCAAAGTGTTACAGATTTTTTTCCAACCCATGTTTCCAGCTATCTTTAATGCTTTATTTTAGCCCTTTTCCCCTCTCCATCCAAAAAAGAAACACTAAGGTGGTTGGGAAAAAAAAAATAAAGAGGAAGTTCAAATCAAGTATTTGCGACCCTTATAAAATAAGGGTTTACTTTATAGAAGATTCTTAAGAATTCGTAAATGCGGGGTCAAATCTGATTTTCTTTGGGACTCGGGCTGCTCAGTTGCTCAGCATTTCTGAAAATTGTAAGGAATATATTTAAGAGTGTAAGCTTTTATTTTTATAGCAAAGTGGAACTTGCAGTGACATCAGATTTGAAGACAATTGTCTGCTACCACCCTTCGCTTGAGATTCCATACGAGCATACAAAAGTATGTCCAAATGTACACATTTATATTTCTTACTCTTGTAAAGGTGTAAGTAGTTCATCATTTTGAGTCTTTCGGGCATCTTTTTTTAATTTGAAATACTGAGGTACCTTTTAGTACATGATCAGCGTGTCTGTGAAGTAAGTGAATGATGAATATAGCTGCTGCTGGGAGGAGGACCTTATTCTTGGTTGAATTCAGGGAAAGTTGCAAAGTGAGAAGTGCTCAGATATCACAGCTTAAATACTTGTGCACTCCAGAGAAAACACGTGTCTGTCTGTGGGTGTTATCCTCAAAGAGGACGTTTGAAATGCAGGTTATAGGTCACACGTCCTACTGTATGCGGGTGCAAGAGGATATAAAGAAGTGCTGCTGCTGTTTTCAACTTGAGCTTTAAATTCCATTCAGCACTCTGGTTCATAAATGCCACAAAAAACTGTAAATACTGAATTTTTATCTATCGGTAGTACTTTTGATGTGTTCTTTACACTGACGAAAGTGAGTCTAGATGAACTTTTCTAGTGTACATTTTGTTTCAATTTCCAGTTCTCACGTGCTAGTAAAATACTGCAAATGGTACCTACATTGCTGAAGTACCCAATGTGAAAATTCTCTATTGAAAACGTAAAAGATTTTAGCGCTCCTTGCCTGCAAATTACTTATAGGTATTTTTAAATTTATCAGTTGCATGTCTCTCAGGAAAAACAGGTGTAAAAGACTAAAACAAGGGAAAAATACTTGTAATGGTGCTAGTAGTTAGGTTTCAGGTTGAGAACAAATGTCTTGGTCTTAGATGCACAAACAATTAGGAAGTGACATTCTTCTCCAAGGTACAAATCATCTAAAAGCTTTTTTAGCGACGATGACCGTCACTATGAATAAATTTCTAAATAGGGATAATGTGAGTACTTTTGTATGAGTAGAACTGAAGCTTATGATTCAGCTAGTGAATTGTAAGGATGAGATCAGCAATAATGATGACAGCAGTGCTGATTTTAGGGGTAGGGTAATCAGCTGTAGCACCTGGGGTAATTAGCTGTTTCTAGACATCTGCTGCACAGTGGTGTGGTTTTGTTCAGGGTGGGGGCCGGGGGCTAAACAGGCATTCTTCTGTTTTCCTTTGGTTTCAGCTGTTAAGAGTAAATTGTAATGCGATCTATGTAGCTTGGCTTTTTGATTTTCTCAAAAGAGGGAGAAAAAGGAAATATATACCCTACTGTTTTATAGCCCATACCACGGCCAGATCCAGTGAATAACAAAGAAGAAACCCTTGATCAAGTTCTGAAATCCAGATTGAATGAAAAAGAGCTAAAGAACAATAGCGGTCCTACAATTGAAGAGCTCAGCAAAATGTTTTACACAACGAAACATCGCTGGTATCCTGTGGGACAGTAAGTATTTTTCTTTTCAGTGTTCGTTCCTTTGGGATGTAAAAGGAGGTACAGGAATAATTTAATGACTAGATTTAACCTAGGAGAAGTCATGTGATACAAGATACTGTTAGCATATGGGCTGCTACATAAAATCTTAAATGCAGTGTTGCATAAATGGAGGGCTATTCTGTAAGGGGTTTTTTTAACACTGCCCCTTTGGTAGACTTTGCAATTATTTTTTTTTTTTTGTAAAATATGTCACAGAGTAGAAATTTCTCATACCATCTAGTTAGCTACTGGTTCAGGGGATTTATTAAAGTTGTATAAGTGAAGTCAGCATACGAGAATCTAGTATGTAAAATACCTTCAATAGATATAACCAAATACAGCTTGGAAACATGCACTGTATGTTCCTTAACAACCTTTCAGCAAAAAAACTTGAGGATGATTCTCAGACTTAAGAATAGTAGAGGTTTTTCATTTGAAACGGTGAAAAGTGCATCTTAGTGCACCTTGTACTCAGAAAGCGAGGAGGAGAGGTACAAATATGCATGACCGAGCTTAAAGAGGAACTATATACGTTCAGATGCACCACTAGAAACACATGACATTCTAGTTTGTGCTACTCCTTTCCACTCCGTGTTACTACACCTTTTGGTAGCTGCTAATTTATAGCTATGGAGACTCGATACAAGTAGAATTTTTTTTTTCTTTTTGTCCACAGAAAACTTTCTAGTTACTGTGTTTTAGGAGTAGCTAAAAGGAATGAAATGGTAGAACTTCCTAGGGCCAAAGGGTAGCCGTCACTTTAATGAGCATCAAACAGGATCCTCCTTGCTTTAGGGTGGGTAATTAAAAGGAAAGTAGGGATCGTTTTTGTTGTGAAGAATTTGTTTTTTAGTTTGTCTGCAAAATATTACACTATTTAACATACAGTCTGGCACAACTCCTTTAAACATCAAGTCTCTTTGTTTTGTAGCAATCATTTTAGCCGAAGGAAAAGCTGACCATGTAATAAAATTAACTTCACACAAAGGATTAAGAATAAACAGCAGCCTTTGTACCTACTCAGCTGTAGAACTGATTGGATTATTGCGTGCTTGTAGCAGATATAGCAACAGAAATGAGTAGCGTTATGTAACTCCACAAACAACAGAGATGACATCTAATGAGTGGTGATGGGCTCTGCTTGTGTATCTTGTGTTTTGCTCACTTGTGTAACCTCCAGACCACTCACCGGGGGGGGAAATGTCAGGAGAATCAAAGACTGTCCAAAGCTTGCATTCACTGCAGCCTTTTTTAATTCTAGGTATCATAGAAGACGCAAGAATCCTAATCCTCCTAAAGACCGATAATTAAGATAACTTCTTGTTCATCCAGCACTTTGCTATTAATCTTTGTTGGAAATAAAAATTACAGAAAGTGAGACGTTTGGCAATTCTTTGAGTGCTATAACTAAAACATGCTTAAGTAAATTTGACTGTTATTTTCTACTTCAACTAGTTGACAGAAAAACACCAAAACTGCCCTAATGGAACAAGGATCCAGGGAAGGCTGTTGCACATGCACGGTCAGTGAGGTGCTGGTGTTAGAACTGGGTGTAATGGGTGATGGCGGGCTCTGATGAAACTCGGTCAGAGGCTTGTCATTGGTAAAGTGAAGGCATGGAAGTCTTATGTCAAAATGGGAAGTCTAGAACTGGACACATTAGGGTTTGGTGTTATTTTGGGGGATAATTTTCTTATTTTTAGAAATCTAGTAACTGAAATGCTGGTGAGCTTGAATACTGAGGTATTAATGAAATAGTAATTACGAGAGGTATTTATGAAAACAATGAAATAGTTTTACTTCTTCTGTTACGCTTGTAAAAATATTTGATTCCATGTTTAAGCCTACATCAGCCAAGTGATTGTATTCAAGGCTATTGTCATGTACTGAAAACTGGCCAACTTGGTTCAATTTTAGTTTCCAAGGCATAGTAGCTCACCCTTCCAAATCACCCAGCATTCCCAAATATCTGAGAACTTCTCTGTGCATTCGTGGGGTTTTGTGGGTTGGTTGTGGGTTTTTTTGTCTCTTTAACCCCACCCCAACTACCATTCAGTGAGGATGCTATGTTCGTATATAAATCAGAATAGCTGTAGCTCAGGGGAGGAAGAGTTCTTGGCCTCAGCAAGGTAATCCATGAAGACTCCCAGCTCTTTCTAGCTTACCTAGGGGGAAGGATTGGCCCTTTATTATATAAAATGCTTTGAATTAATGTGGTTTGATTCTACTTCATAGCTTTAGCGTTTTATAGTGCTTGAATGTTTCTGCTGTTAGAATATTCTATGTCATCTAGTATTTTTTTCTCAGGAAAAGGTGATTCTTCACTCTACAGTTTTAGGCATCAGCCTTCTGATAGAAAGGGCTAGCTTGGAACATTGTGTCTCTGCAGAGATCCCAGTGACTTCATTAAGCCTTCTTAGCAGATCCTAATAAATAATCAGAAATTAATTATCCCATATCAGAAAATAATTATCCCATGCATGTCATACATTTTGATTGCATTTCTTTTCCAAAACATTTTGGATAAAACAGGAAGGTTCTTGGCTCTTGTGTTAGTCTCATGTCATTTAGCCAGCATGTGCTATCCACACTTTTTGCTAGAAGTGGAGTACCATATAAAGTCTGTGATCCTGGTCATTGTTAGTATAAAGGACACTTAATTTTCTAAAGTTATTACTGAATAACTTTTTACTGAATATTTTACTGAATATCTGAATATCGAATTTCCTTTAATTGTGAAAAAAAAGTAATATTGGATGCATGTAAAAAGAGTGCCTTTAAATACTCCAGGAATATTTTACATAAAGCTAGTTTAAGTATTTATCTTGGTATTATTTTGAAAAATGCATTTTTAAATCGGAATGCCAGTTAGCTGATAATGGTTTATCATGGCAGAGCATGAAATCGTTTTGCTTGTTCTGTCTGTTGTGCTTGTAAGATAGCCGAGTCCATGTTTAAGCCTACATCAGCCAAGTGATTTTGGCACCGTATTATACGATGTGTTGCTCGTGTGATAACAAACATGCTATCATGAAGGAATGTCTATTGTGTCTGTGAAAAGGATCGTTGCTTACTCTGCAAGTTCAGTTGCATGAAAATAACTATTTTTTTTCTGCCTGGAATATAACTTAAAATAGTTTTTAGTAATTTGTAGTACAACAAATTTTACTGTTTCCATCAATTCATGGTGCCTGGTAGTGACACTGGTCCGTAAGTGAGCAACGTACCTCTTGTGTTTGGTGTTTTGTTATGTTCCACTGCGTGAAATGGAGCCCCCTTTATTTTTGGAAAGCTGAGACCTCATTTGTCACCGTTTGACTTCACTCCAGTGTAAGAAAAGATATCCCTGCATTAATTTAAACTTCCATTTGGTTTTCCCCCTTCTTCTCCCTGATGCTTTTGCTTATTGCTGCCTAATACTGTTAAGACATTTTGCTTTACAGAAACCTTCTGTTGTCACATTTGTCTGTTCTTGCCTGTCTGACCCCGTTTGTGATCAAACATCCACAATCACTGTAGAAATGTTGGCCTTCTTAACGTTTCCCAAACATTTTTGGATGCCTTTCAGGCATGTTGAGGGCTAAAAATCTATGATGTGCTAGACTGCTATCTTTAAAGTACTTCCTCTTCTGACCAGTTACTGGAAACTGAGTCTAAAACACATGTTCACTACATGTACCCTCTGCCATTTTGGTATTACATTAATTCATAAAATTGATATTTTTAAATATGAATCTTTCCCTGCGATAGACTGCCACGCTCAATCTTTCAATGTTCTCTTCCACTAAGTCTTTCTCCTGAGTCAACTGAAGCATGACCTAATTAAAGTCCTACTCTCACAGGAATCCCAGGCTGCCCTCCTGATTTTCCTAGGTCTTGAACAACTACATAAACCTGTCTTTATCTGTTTCTTTTCACTTGAAAACGTGGAATTAGAAATCCATCTATTTGATTCTTGTCCCACTTCTATGCAAAAAAATAATCCATTTGAAAGTTAGTTTGGGATTTCTGTTGTCTGTTGCTCCTGTTCTTTCTAATTGAAAACTTTAGTTGCACAGAATTTACAATATTAAGTCTGCTCTGGTGTCTCTGTATCCAATTTTAGGCACTTAGCGATTTGCTTTGTATCTGGTAGTCAGTAAGTGGTTTTGGACCTTATTATGCTCATTGCTGTGGGTAATAGACAGTTAGGTACATCTTACTGTTTTGGTTTTTTTTAACATCTTGCTAAAAGTCTTCTCAGGCTGTGCTTGCTCGCCTGCCATTGGGAAACTCTGTCGGTCAGGTGTCAAACTGTCCTCGATTCAGAGCACTTAAATTGCATTTCAGTTTCTCTTGATGTCCTAGTGAAAAGGAAGTTATTTTACTTCCTCTAGTTAGACCTCAATTAAAAAAGGAAACGTGCTTTTAAAACAGGTTTTTGCCTTTTCTATGTGCAAATTATGTTGTTCTGCGGGTTCTCGGTGCTACCACCAGGAGGCAATCTTGCACAACAACGCAACTGGATTTGGCTGAAACTGTAGAGCGCTTAGCCATCTCATCAAATTTAACGCTGAGAGACATGCATTAGTTGTTCTTTAATTACATTTGTAAAATGGACTCCCTAGCAGGTCTGACAGCGGTCGGATTCAAAGGTTCTTTTGCAGGACTTGCCTGTTTGCTTTGACTGATTTGACTTTTGTAATGTATAGCAGAGCTATATGTTCATACTTAAACAAAAAAAAGCCCCACCCTCCCAGTCTGGAAAAAAAATGAGCCAACAGCGGAGCAGCTGGGACCCGACTGCCGTATTTACACCCGTGTGACAAATTTCATGTCTTCCTGCGTCAGTTCCTCCCAACTGCAGTGGAGGGAGCAGTTACCCGTCCATCCCTTCCCGCCCCTCCAGTTATCCAGCCCCAGAGGAAAGTTCCCCTCTTGTCCGGCTGCGATTGTGATAGGTCTGAATTTCAGCTGCCACGTCCAAATTGGGCTGTACCAGAATGAATCGTTGCTGCAGCTCTGCTGTAAGTCACAGTGATGATCGCTGTTTAAAGCCAACACTGCTTTTCTCAGGTATTCCAATCTTTATGAATTTCAGCAGCTGCTCTGCTGCAATTTCTCACATACTCTTTCCATCCTCAAAATGAGTGCAAAGTTATATAATGAAGAGATCAAATAGATGTAGACTGCATTCCTGTTCTGTAATGGAGGATGTATATTTTGTTTTAATGCTACAATATAACAAAATTGATGGAAAGGTCGCTAGAATCAACGTCAGACATTGTGTACCTACAATACATAAAAGTTGGATTCATCGCTAAGATTGAGACAGCTCATAATTAGACATCTAAGCCTGAGCTAAACTTTGTAGGCTCCCCTTATAGTCAATTGACACAAAAATGTACCTACACAAGGCAGTTGGGTTTATTTTAAGATTTCCTGGAATATGTCATGCACATTGTTCTCTGGAGGTGCTTCTTCCTTCTCGTCTATGAAGGGAGGATGAGGTTCAGTTGAGATTCAGATGCCTGTAGTGGAGCAAATGAAAGCAGTCTTAATGCTGGGGTTTGGGTTTTTTTTTGGGGGGGGGTTGGGGGTGTTTGTTTGTTTTAATTTAAGAGCATATACGTAAGAGAAAAATACTCCAATTAAGATAAAAACATTTGCTGATTCTGCTAGCCTTCAATAGCACGTAGTCCATATATAGGAACTTTTGTTTTCTGTATAGATTAATTCACACACATTTAATTTGTAATTTTGAATAGTGTATAGGATTTTAATGTTGCCTCCTTATATTTAATCAACCTTCTAACTGTTATTTTATTGGTTTCATTTGGTGCATAGTCACAGGAGAAATAAGATAGTTACTTATTTTATGTAACTTTATAGCACCTCTTCTAATGAGCTCATGATCCCAACTGCTACCTCTAGGTACTTCTAGAAAAATGAACACAATAAATGATTATTTACTGTGTAATTTGCACATAATTATCTGAAAATTTAAATACAATTGACACAGAATGTTAGTTCAGCTGTATATAACTACAGCTGTTAGGGCACTGCACATCAGAAGGTGGGAGCTGTGTGGAAGCTGCGTGAACCGAAGAGCGTGTTTGGCCAGCAACTTTGCATGGCATGGCTTCTAGAGAAGTAGAAGTTTATGGCCCAGAGTACCACTTTATTAAGTGTCATGATGTAGGTGAGAAACGATATTCAGTGTATCACAAAGTTATTCATCACCTAGAGGCACCACAGGAGGTTAGAATGGCCAATAAAACTGAGAAACGTTGCCAACTAGTTTAAATAAGTATTAAATACAGAAAACACTTGTGCGTATATTCAGCTTTACGGCTTGTCAAGATGAAAAACAGTCTTGGGTCAGAGGCAGTTTACCATTTTACATAAGGCCAGCTTTGACTGCTACCAAAGTTTACAATTCCTCAGCAAAAGAATCTCCCTACCAGCAAAATGAGAGATAGATAGCATAGGAAAAAAAAAAAAACAGACTGGAAGAGCTGTTTTTTAACATCTCTTCTGCCAAAACTAATAAAAGTTTAACCATGTAACTATCACAGAGAATTTAAATGAACAGTGAAAAGTGACGGTGAAATTAGGGTACTGCATTAAGCCATTATCATGTAGGAGAAAAATTAACCGAAGTAGAAGATAAAACTATTAAAGCATGAGCCTACTGTACAAACATATTTCCTACTCACTAATGCTAACAAAACAGAGATTTATAGTTTCATGTAAAAATTCATGTTTCTTAAATACTGCTAGTCTTTCTCATTATTCAAATTTAAGTTGTATTTGTTTAAACAAATAGTAAGCCAGTAGCATTTTTCTGAAGTCAGCATCCAGAGGAGTTATACTGGATCACAGCTTCATGATCTTCACCTTCTGCTTTAGTCAAGACACACTGAGGATTTCAGTTGAATAATAAACTAATACCAGGAAAAAATTTTCCTTGACCCCTAATTGGTCTGTATACAGTAGAATAAGGCTTCACATCCCTCTTCATATTTTTTTGTTGTTTTGTAATTTTTTAAGCTGGTCAAGATTAGTATGGGTTCACTTGTTATTTTACAAGAACACCTCGTATCTTTATAAAACTCCCTTTCCCCCATGCCATTTTTCATACCGTTAAAATCCTGGCATTAGCAATGGGGAAACTGAGGGTGCCAGCAAGTTCCACATATTTTAGAATTGGATTAAGGAAAAGGATTTCCTATTCAGAGTAAAGGCACAGTGCAAAGAAAAAAATCATGGTAAGTGTACCATAAGCAGAGAGAAACAAAAGAGCAGAGAAATTCTCTTTGTAGAGCGTATGTATGTTCAAATCAACACACTGTATGTTGGCTGCATGAGTTACAATTCATTGACTTTATACGGTCATATTTGTTGAAGAAAAATATTTGAAATGAGCCCAAAGAGGCCACTGGTAAGGCTGAAAGGTGACACAGTGGTCTGTGAAGAGAAGAGCAGAGGTTCTGACGGAGAGCAGCTGGGGTTAGTACCTACACAGTGCTCAGCCAGTCCTTGTCCAGACTGAGGGCAAAACCTTGAATCGCTGGAACTTGGGTGAGTGTTTTGCTTCAATATGACCACAATTTTAACTCATGACGTTATGGAAATGATACATGAGAAGTCTTATATTTCTTTAAGAGTGAAGCATTTATCCTGCAGTCAAAATACCTGTGTCTACGTGTTATTTCAGGCAGGTGGTCCCCAGCAGCACACCAGTACTTGGGGTCCCTCTGAGCATGTCCATACTGCTGCAGGCTGGGGAGCAAGCTCAACTTCTGGCTGCTGATCCCCACACCTCTTCCTTACTTCCCCCTGTTCCACCTATGCCTCTTTAGAGCAGCGGTTGCGCACCCCTGCAGGGAGCGTCCACACCAATTACTGCTCCCAAGAGCACGTTGTGTGATTGTACCCTGCGTGCTCTTCTAAACTGCTTGAGCTGACTGTGCACCCTCAAACATTACCACGTCCCAAAGCGTGTAATACACACTCTCATGCTAGGAAAGCACCATTCTCACAGGCTGCAGTATAGTTTCACGTAATCTCAGATACTTCAAACTGAAAGATACACAGAAAATTAGAATTACATGCTGGGTCTACAGAGGCACCAGAAAGAGTCTGAGGAGTACAGTGGGATGTGAATATAGGAGTCTGCTCTAGCGGGAACTAGCCCCAGCTACTGTGAATATAAGCGAAGCCTCTTGGCATCAGGGACTTTTTATTTAGAAATAACAAGCACGCCCTCTGAAATCAGATAGTCGGGACACACATTGTTTTTACAGATAACCTGAGCTCAGATTGCCTTTGTTCAGACTACTAAGTCTGAAAGAGTCTGGTACAGGCTTATCGAGAGAGGCATAATTACTGTTCTCTCTAAGCAACTTGAGTCATCAAGATTGTCCAATCCAGTCCAGAGATGCTCCAGTTGAGACTCCTGTAAAAATAAAAGGATTTTTCTTCTGGGTAAACAAAACGTAGAGAAGAAAGTGCATTTCTATAACTTCAAACAAAATCTGGATTGAGGAACAAGCATCTTCTTCAACAGTCCACACTGGAGTAAAGGAACCATACCAAAGGTCACTAAATGTCAATGTTCTGTAATTCTCATCCTTCAGAGGATGAAAGAAATCTAAAGAAATGGTTCAAGTTGAAGCATTTGGCAAAATAATGAGGTGAAAGGCTTTCAGAGTTTTCTGGAGAAATAAACAGTAATTGGACATAATTCTTAAAAACTTCATTTAGGCATTACTAAATAAAAATGTGTTTCCATTTCAGGGCTAGTGAAATGTCAACAAAAGAAAATAGTAGTAGAAAAACCAAAGAGCTGTTTTTCAGTTATCCTCAGGACACAAGGGTTTATTTATTTAAAAATCTGTGACACTGGCAAATAAGCTGTTCACTTTAAATAGCTTGCCAGGTGTTGGGGTTTTTTTCCTTTTCAGCTGTACTCGTATGATAAATTAATTTTGCTAGGAATACACTACCAGTTCAGCACAGATTTTTTAACAATTCATCTCCTTACCTGGCATACTCTCGCCCCCTTAGAACAGCCCAAGGAACTGATCCTGAAAATGCCCGAGGAGATTAAAAGATACGCTTCAATTGACTGTTGAAGTGTAACTGTCAGAAGCGTAACTGATCAGTTGTTTGGGGAATTTCATTGTTGTTGCTGTATCTTTTCCATCAGCCAGTCCAAAGGGATTTCATTAACATCTCACTAGTACCTCTGACTAAGTAGGAATTTTGACTAGATTGTGAAAGCTTCTAGAAATAATTTATTTTGAAGTGTTAAGTATATAAATGCAAATTGAGTGGAAACAGCTGTTATTTACATTATCTGGATGCAGGATTCCACTCCCTGATGGATAGAAAAAAATGCCATTGAAAGGACACGATGAAATTGGAAAAATATGGCTCTAGTAAAAATATATGCAATGGACCATGTTGTCGGGTGACATACATTGGTATAGCTTCACAGGTTTGCCACCATAACAACACAGCCCACCTGCCAGAAGGACTTGAAGAGCTTCACGTATTTCTTGGAGAAAGGGGGGTTTTTGAAGGAATGAACATGCTGAAAACAAAAGCATATGAACAAATTCATGTTTCATCCTTTTATGCAATGGCTAACAGAGCGCCAGGCATTTTCATAAATAGTCTCACAGAACAAAGCTCCCATTCACAACAAGATTTTGCTATGGACTTCTGTTAGTTTGAGATTATGTTCTGGAAAAATTACAAAAGCTCCTGAAAAATGTAAGTAGAATATTCTAGACCAATGCGCCTGAAAGTGGAGGACTATGCTGGAGGGAAATGAAAGCATAGTGTGAAAGCTCACCCCTTCAATGAACCCAAGCTTTATCTTTTTATTAGCCTGGCAGAGAGAGACCCTCCTGCGTGTCCTCTGTACATGTCCCCCTTCGCTTACCTGGAGCAGACCCCCACTGCCGCGTGTTCCCCTGGAAAGCTCAGGCTCCCTCCTGCCATGCCTGCTTCTATCTGCAACGTCACTGGCAACCACCTAGAGTAAAATGAACAGGAATAGCTGTCCTCAGGAAAGGTTAGGCATGTTTAAAAATGTACAGAAAACATGGCTGCTAATTTCATTTGGACCAAACCCACTCGGTCAAATTAGCGTTAGGAACCTGGGCTGGGGAATTAAAGGTGGAATTGTTTTGCTGGGTTTTCCTTATAGAAGGGAAAAGGAGTTGATAGAACGAACACAGCTAAAGCTCAAGCACTGCCGAAACACATGATTCTTAGAGCCTGTAGAGTGATTCCCTCCAGGATTAGTTCTGTTTGACTTGGGATTGCTTTGTGCCTGCCAGCACACAAAACCTGTCATAACACAGGCAAACGTGGGACAGAAATTTCATTCTTGTTCCATTTTAGATACAGACTCTTGCCTGCTGTTCTGTCTTAAGCAAACGGTACATCCAATGGCTAAATGCATCCTTTAGTTCCTTCCCAGAACAGACTGATCCACAGCAAGCAGGTTTCGCAGCTTCCTTCCGTCTAGCATGATGTGGCCTGAAATGCTGGGGAAAAATTCTGCTGTGCCACAGGCATCTTTCTGGATCTGTTTTTTTCCCAGAGGGATAATTTATCAGAGAAGTGAGCTCTGAAGAGAATGCTAAAAATAGTGTTAAAATTTTGAAATACAGGGCAATGGCACCGAAAGTCAGAAAAGATGTCTAGCCCAAACTCACACTTTATAAAAGGCTTTGCGTATTTTGTAATAATTATGGATGTTATTTCCCCTCCCCCCATTCATTTAAGAAGACAGAGAGATAATAACAAACTTCAGCAAATCTGAATTTGGTTACACAGAGCCATCTGTTAATTCTGGTATATGGCAGTAGAGGGCATCTAAGGACTTCAAGTCACATATGGTAAGGGATTAAAATCAGATGGCTGAAGGAGTTACTACTCTCGTCCTCAGCCATTCACCCCACCCCATGACAGAATTTGCCACCTCACGACCAAACAGCTCCTGAAGCTGCTCCCGAACGACTGCAGGTTTGAGCCACGCTGAAACTGGGGTTGATCTTAACACACCAGACTGAAAGCTGAAGTTGTTTCGGAGGAGATGCGTGAGTTAATTTCTCATCCCTGCTGCAGGCAGCACTCTGAGAGCCATGGGAAGGATGGGTCAGGTACGGTATAAGGGGAGATGATAGTAACTGCCTCAAGCAGGCTATCCAATTTCATCTACTACTGTTTGAGCTTTAATTTCCACATACCTGGCAAAACTGCTTACAGGAGAGGCAAGCAATCCTGGGAATGAGCAGGCAGTGCCAAGAAAAGGCGAGCTGTGGACTAATGCTCTTTCCTTAACCAGGAAGAGTAGCCCTGTGTCTATTTCCTCTGTTGAGCCCCAAAAATGCCAGTCTGTCTGTCTGGCCTGTATTTCAGTTTACGTCCTCCCAACATGCCAATCAGTTCTAGGATGATGCCTTGAGCCTTCCTGACAAAAACCAAGCACTGATTGTGATAAATAAAAAGAGAGAAGGTAGCTGGCAGCTAGTGCTGTTTTCTTGTCATCTGTTCAGGTTTGTATTACATTCCACGTCCAGCCTCTATACTGAAGCGGGGAAAGCAGCCATGCCTGTCTTGAGCCAAAAGAAGCCAAAACATCAGAGGCAGGTTAAGTTCATTACCTGACAACTAACACTTAATGCACTCATCTGAAAAATGTATTTGATCCAAGCAGCATATAGACATACCAGGGGCAGCATATTTTCAATTAACCGTAAGAAGTTTAAAATTATATAAACACATTAGTACTTGTTGATTATCCTGTTATTCAAACTCCTAAATACAGCAACACATCAGGCCTTATGCTCAAGTCTATTATAGCCTTAGTCTGAAATTTAAAAGTGGCTCATGCCCAGGAAAAGGTTCTACAACTCATTTAATGATTCACAGTACTCCTGAAATGATATTCATCTGTCTGCTTTCCATGGCAGCACTTTCAATCATAAACACTTAATTGTAGGAATTCATCCTCAAGGCCAAATAGCTCTGGGTGAATTAAACCATCTTTAATAAAAGAACTAGCACAGTGATTTAAAATTAATCTTTTTCTGATGGGAGACCATTTATTCATAGACATATAACCCAGTTTCTTCTTCACCTTCATTTTACTTTGCACTCAAAACTCTCTCCTTTGGAGACAGCCACTGCATCACCTGTTTTAATTTTCCTTACTAGTTTCAGAACTGACTCTTTGCGAACAAAGGAACTTTAATTACTTATGGACTGGCAGAGCACAGGAGAGCTGCCTGCATGCCATCTGTCAGGAAAACTTTTTTCACAGACATTACTTGCTCTCTTTTACTTTGAGACGTAGGACTTGCAACTGGCAAGAAAACATCTCAAGCCTCCTCAAGCATAAAAGGCTTGTTTTTTCTGGCAGCATCTAGGACGAGAATGCAAGATTTCAGAGTGCTTTCAGCTGTGCTATCTCTAGGATTTTTCTAAAACAACGACAAGCGTGTACGTTTCTCCAGAAATCCAGAACTTCAAAGAGCGTGGTCGTCAATGTGTGTATGTATATGTATGTATAGATATACGTGTATATATACAACTATACACTTTCTCAGGCATATACACACTTTCTCAGCCAAAACCCAAGGTAAATAAATATTACGGTCACAGCATCTTATACTATAATCTGAATATTAAAATCCATAGCAAATATTCTCCTAGTACTTGTTTAAAATGACTCCTATCAAAATGGTTCTTGCAAGTAGTCTTGTTTTCCATCGTGTTCGTAAAAAGGAAGCATGATACAGAAGAAAATGCTGTCAAAGCATGTATATTTACAAATTATCCTCAGGTAACTTTCAGCAATATTTAGCTAGTTCTAGTCAGTGAAATTGCATAGTTCACGAAATAACAAAGTGACAGAACAGAATCCTGCTTGCTGTTTATAAAGAAGCCTAACATAGTATAAGGTGAAAACTGCTGTGTAAATTATCCTTTTTTTTTATACTCAGTACCCTGTGTCGCCACATTCCACTTTTCCTTAACAAGTCCAGCCAAATTATTTTTATGTTATTTTGGTTTTACTTTAAATTGTAAATAGTAAATTAGAGAAACTATAAAAGCACTACATTAAATGTTTTTAATTAAAGATCCTAAGTCTGTCTAGGTCTAGATAACCTCTTACTCAATGCAGTTGAGGCCTTTAGATACTACCATAAGTTTTAAATAGTATAAAGCACATGAGATGAGAGAAGGATTTAAATGCCACCTTTTTATGGTCAGTTTCATGCTTGCTGGTGATTATCCGTCTACCTATCCACTGAACCAAAGGAAATGATCCTTCTTTTTCTCGACCGTCCCTGAAAGAAAATAATCTGGATGTTATTTCAAAGTACTGCACTCTTAGTGCTATCTCTTGATGGTTTGCTTTTAAATTACAAGTGCCGGTTTTCTTTTAGAACACCACTGATTCATAGAAATTATTCACTGAATTTTTTATTATTCTCTTTGACTAAAAGTATTTTCTCAAGAAAGATAAAACATTCGCATCTGAATAGATAAAAATGGCAGGAAATAAGGTGGCAGCTGGTTAAGAGTAAAATTGTTTGGTATACATCATAATTTATTTCATCAAAACATTCTGTTCCTTGGGAAGCTGGAAAGAGCCGAGTGATCCCGTTTACAAAAATACTTGTCTTCTCTCTGCTGTATTTATTATGTTTTAAGAACTCGGTGAAATAAGGAAACCTTCCTCTCAACTGCTGAGTGAGAAATTCTCTAAGGGCTTGCACTGCGGACCTTGTTCATGGTGCAGAGCTACAATTAACTTGTTCTAATTTGCTTGAGATAAAAGCTCAATATTCCTATTTCTTTGCTTGAGAACCAGACGTGCTGCCTGACCACTAATCACAGGACAGGGAGGAACCGTGGCAGTAATACATTGTTATTTAGATCAGCTCAGGTAAACAGTTGTCAAAATATGGTCAATAAACAGAAATAAGTGATAAGCAATAGCTGGCCTTTTAACTAAAGCAGATTTTATCTGACCAAATAGTATGTCATGGATAATGGATATTCTGTGCCACACCTTCGGGAAGTGAGGATGCAGAGAGCAAGGAAAGGCCCCTTGTATTCTTTCAGGTAGCTAGATTTATCTAGCTAAATAAATCAGTAAACCTTTTCAGCAAATCAAAGCAAATTTAGCAAAAGCAGCTGAGCCAAAAATGCATTACCCCCTCCTCCACTCACGTCATATTATATAAATAAATCAGCATGCTAGCTCTCCAGTAATTTTGGCATACTTTTCAGGAACAAAGTGAAAATCATTTCTAGCAACAGGCACTTCACGCTATTGTAAAAATGTTGCTGCTTCCTTCCTTGGTCATGAAAGGGATTTTTGCCTAGGAAAAATAAAAACAAATCCACTTATCCCTCCCCTTTTCTCTTTGAGCACATATGTTTGAAAACAAGTCAGAAACGTAATAAATTCTGCTTGTGATTTTCAAGAACTCTTCATGTTTTCACTGCTAGTATAAACGTCGATTAAAAATATCTACTATATGGATGAGATACTGCCCAAACCAAAACATTCGTGCACAGTAGAAAGTATCTGGAAAAGAAATCAGAGATTCCTTAAGGTTGTGCCTTTCATCTCCAGTTGGATGATACGCCTCTAAAACTGGCTCAGAAGAATTCATAACTGTACACATACCGGCAATATTTGTCCTACAATTGCTACCCCAAAACATGCAGACTAAAAATAAATAAAGCCCTTGGCTTGAATTGTACTTACAAATTTAAAATCCCCATTTGTATAAACTAATTTTCTTTTTATGTTAGTGACTCTGTTTAAAAGAATTACTGTTTGTTACATGGCAAATTAAAAAATCTTATTTTGTTTACATTATGGAAAGCTAAGTTTTCAGAGTCTGATATCTCCGTGCTGCTTCTTTTCTCTTTCTCCATTTCACATCTTTCTCCTTCTCCTTTCTAATTTTTTATATAGTAAAACACTTAAGGCAAATCAAGTATGTATTAAACATCCTAATGCCAAAGAAGCTAAAAAGTAGCTTAAAGTAGTTTAATGCACCACATGTGGCCCATAATCCCAAAAGTAATTTAATTTAATCACCTTTTCTTACACTTAAAAATTATTTTTTTCTCCCCTGTGACTGTGTGAAATACTCATGCAGACAGAGGAGAAAACCAGCTAACTAACATTGTTGAAAGAAACAGTGAAATACTAACTTATTCCACCGAGCCTATAGTACTTACAGAGGTCTCATACCAGAGAATAAAGGTAACTGTGAACTGAAATACTCTTATGAGGTGCCAAAAGTGTCATTTAAAGATCGATTTGCAGTTTTTAAGTTTGAATTTCATTACTCTTGTAAATTTATCAGATCTTTAGTACTATTTTTAAAAGACATTAACTTCTCATGAAAAAAAAATATGACAGAACTCTGTTTAGGAAAGATCCTGCTGATATACTGCCTATTTAATTTTTATTCTACCTTTTTCATAACAATACCTGAAGTTTTAAGTAACAAATATTTATTACATTCTTCTGTTCTTGTTTCTCATTCACCACATAAATCATGGTCTTCCTCCCTCTGCCTTTATAGCAGCCAGCTGTGGTTTTAGAAACAAATTATTATGACTTCAGGTGAAGAATAAACAGCAGAAGCAAAGGAAGTCTTGAGATACTATCCACATAAAAATGCCATTAATAAATAACACAGGGAAAGAGAACTACAGCAAAGCTGTAAAAAAGCTCTGTACCTAGACAAGATGCATTCCATTTCTCCAAGATGAATTAGAGAACTTTGAAGGAATAGCCCTAATCTGAACACTATTGTATCAAAACAGTATGGTTTTGAGCAAAAGCCCTATGCCTGTGTATACATATAGGGAATTACTTTGGTAATCAAAATAGATTTGTATTCCTTTTTTATTTTTGCTCTTCTCAGCATAGTGAAGCCAGTGCAATTCTGAAAAAGTAAATGAGATTTACGCAAGCTTTCACATCATCGGTAGCAGAACTGTCAACTAAATTTCAAAGGACATAGGCATACTCTGTTCCCTCTTCACATCTATCCAATCGAAAGTTAGGAGGGATTCCACAATAGTCACTGGAGGCTGAATTTGAGCCTATTCGAACTGCACGGATGAAAACCGGAACAAGAATGACCTTCAAGACCTAAATTGTTTTAAGCCATTTCTGAGAATGCTTAAGTAAGAAACCCCATGTTTGTTCCTCAAACCTCATTTTAAATCTGCGGTGCTGTCAGTGATTAAAACCACCTTTTTTCATATACTGAATAAATTAAATTCAAAAGCACCCAGACATTACAAACAGATGAAAACATACTGACCAATTCACTTAACACGGTAGGGTTTTTTCCCCTCAGATGAATCTGCTTAATTACTAAACACAGCACTTCAATTTTTTAAGAGAACTATTAACTCTAAATGCTCTTCACCCATCCCCTTATGTTTAAAAATTCTAAATAATATCTGTTACAAAAGCCGTCAGGAACTGTCCTATACGGTCCTTTTTTTTTGAAAAAGGAACGTTGCATTTCAGGAGTTACTGGGGTCTACGACCCAAGGCAGGGGTGTCCCTGTGGGAGCTTTCCTGTGGTGCAGGGGAGCTGGCGTGCCGGTGCTGCCCCCCTCCCTCAGCCAGACCCTCCAGCCTAATACATATTCATTTATCTCTTTGATAACAAAGGCTCCCCACCCCCCCCCCCCCCCGATTTTCGAAGAGATTATTTGGTATAATTTTATATTATTTTTTTCCTGAGGACTTTAAAAAGACGCCCCTTAACCCTTCTCCCGTCAAACCCGAAAAATACTCCCTCCCAAATACCGCCGTGCAATTTGCAGGGAGCCCTGACCCGCTGCCAAGGGCAGGGGTGAGACCAATACGGCGACTTTTGCTTTGTTTCCCGTCTTTTCTTTTTTTTTTTTTTTTTTTTTTTTGTCTTTCTAAAGTCGGCTCGAGGCCGCCCGGGCAGCGGCGGAAGGCGGCTGGTTACCGAGCAGCACCCGCGACGCAATCAATCATCTTTGCGCCGAAAAACAGCTTCGGGTTTATTAAAAAAAAAAATATAATAATAAATAAATAAAAAAATCGGGGGGGGGGGGGGGGGGGGGAAGCGGCGGCGCGCGCATCGGCGGGTAATGGCTGTTTGTAGCAACGAGGTATTTAGCGCCGGAGGGTGAAGGGGGGTGGAGACCAGGGTGGGGTGTCCCAGGAGCTTCGGCCGCCGCAAGTCCCTGGCACGGAGCTCCCTGGCACCGGCCCCTGACGCGCTCCTCCTCGGCCCTGAGGGCGGGCCCCCGTCGCCACCACCACCGCTACCGCCGCGCTCAGGTGCCCGCGGCTGCCGGCGCCGGGCAGGCCGGCAGCCCCTCGCCCTCACCCCGCCGCTCCACCCCGGAGTTGATGGGGGTGAGTGTGGGGGGTGATGGCGTTCCCGCGCTCGCCCGGTTACCTCAGGAGGTGCCGCGCGGCCCGCGCGCGGGCGGCCGTTGGAGCCGACCGGCGGGGGCCGTGCCTCGCGGGGCGGCGCACGCCGCCCCGCGAGGCACGGCCCCGCCGGTCGGCTCCAACGGCCGCCCGCGCGCCGGTACCTCAGCGGTGCCGGCCACTGACCTGTTCGCCGCCGCGGCTCCGCGGGCGGAGGTGGGAGGGGAGGAAAGCCCGGGGGAGGGTTAGGCCACCGCTGCCCCGGCGTGACAGGGGCGGCGGCTCGGTGCGTCGGCCCCCGGCTGGCCGCGATCGCGGTGGAGGCGCCGGAGCGGGTCCTGTCACATGATGCGGTTCCTGGAAAGTTCCTGGAAAGCAGCCTTTGTATGTAGCCATCCCGGGAAAGGCGGGGGGGGGGGGGGGGGGAGCGGCGGGGGGAGGATGCCCTCGCCTCGCAATCAAAGGCGAACAGACCGCCCGCTCCGGGGAGAAGGGGGGTGGGGGGGAGCGGAGGGTGTTGTTTCCCCAGGAGCACCATCCTCCTCAGGCAGCGGCAGCCTGTCTCTCTGCCCGAGCACAGCCCCGACGCTTCTCCCCGGCCGCCCCGCTTAACCCCACACACCACCACCACCCCCCCCCATCAACGCCGCCGGCAGCGAGAACAACCTGACCCCCTACCTCCAGGCGGCGGCAGCGGCGGCCCCAGCCCCATCCCGCCGAGCCCGGGTGAGTCCCGTCGTCGTCCCCCTGCGCCCGGTGCCCCGCCGCTCCTCGAGAGCGGGGAGCCCGCCGCTCTGCCCCCGGGAGGGAGCTGCCGACAGGCGGGATGGAGGCTCCCCCGAAGGCGGGGGCAGGCTGCTCCGGCGCTCCTCGTCCCTGCCGGGGGACGCCCCGCAGCAACTAGCTGCCACCGCCTCGCAAACCCTCCGTCCCCGCCAAGCTCCCTTCGTAACGGGTCGCGCCCGGGCGCCCCCGGCAAGGCTGTTCCCACCTGCGCTGGGGCTCTGAAGCCGGCGGCCCCGCGCCCGCAGCCGCTCCGGTGACAGGCGCACCTGCGCCCGGTCCCCGAGCCTGCGGCGGGAGATCCGGCGCGGGGGAGAAGGGGACCGGGGATGGGCTTTGCCGGGGGTTGCCGCCTGGGTGCCTGCATATATGTTGCGATAGAAACGCAGCAAAGCAACCTATCAGCTGCCAATAAAGTTTAATTTGGAAAACTTTCTGAGCTCCGCCGCGGAACTTGTGACGGGAGGAGCCACCTCGGCATAATCCCTCACCAGCGGCTGCTGCGCACCTGGAGGTAGAGACTCTGCCGGGTTCGCAAGCACCGGCGGGGGTCCCGGTCTTCCCCGTGAGCCCCCTGCCCGCCGCCGGCCAAGCCGGCTAGGCTCCCCCTCGGTGGGACTGCCCGGCTTCGTGTCGCTCCCGGCGTGACGGTGGGAGAGCGAGAGACTGGTTTTGTCCCCCCCGTTCGCTTCAGCCGAGCGGAAAGGTAATTTTTTTTTTTTATAGTATCAGCATTTAATGGGACGGAAAAGCACATTTCCTGCCCCGCGCTAAATATATCGCGCCCTCCGCTGCGCTGCCCCTTCCCGTGCCCGAGCGGCCAGCGAGCCCCGGCAGCCGGCGCTGCCCGCGCACCCGCCCCGCAGCCCCCCGGGCGCGCCGCTGCCCGGGAGAGGCTCGCTCCCACCCCGGGAGCGCGGCCCACGCCGGGCTCCCGTTCCTAGAGGTACGACTTCGCGTATGACCTTACTGAAAGGCGTACCGTGCCGTGCCGTTCCTACGCACCGCAGCCTGCAAGCCGGGCAGCGCCGGGGCTGGGACCTGCCCCGCTGCCTGGTTACCCCTCCCCACTCGCACCTTTACTTGCTCGGCTCTCCCCCACGACCTCCTCCCTCCCCAAACGCCCCTTCCCCAGCACTGCCGGCCGGGCTCGCCTACCCCGGCCGAGGGAGCGGCGCATCAGCGGGTTTGCCCTTGCGATAAAGCGCGCCCACCTTCGCGAACCGCCGCCTCCGCCTCGTCCCCGGCGGAGGGGAGCCGGGGGCAGGCTGGGCGGCGGGGGGGTGGGGAGGAGATGTCCCTCCCCCGCTCCGCCGGGAGGTGATCTCTCTCCTCGGGTCCCTCCTCTGGATGCTGGGAAGTTCCGAAGCGGGAGCGCCAGAAACGCACGGGCTGCGTCGGGAGCGCCTCTCGCGGGGCTCGCCGCTAACCACGCTCTCTCTCCGCTCGCAGGCGACGCCCGGGCCGGGGGCCGGGGCCATGCACCCGGCGCGGCGCTGAGCACCGCGGCGGCGGCGGCGAAGCGGAGCCCTCTCCCCGCGGGCAGCCCCCGACCTGCGTGAGAGCGGGGCCGCGCCCGCTGCCGCCGCCGCCGCCCCCCCATGACCCTACGCTCCGCCGGGTCCCTGGAGAGCGCCGAGGGCTCCCGGGCGCGCTGGGGGCACCCCGCGGCGGCGGCGCCCGTTGCCGAGGAGTCCCGTGAGGCGGCGCAGCTGGCCGCGGCTATGGAGGAGCTGCGGCGGGCAGGTAAGCCCGGGCGGCCGGGCGGGAAGGGGGGGAGCGCCCGGGGCGGCGGCGCTCGCCGGAGTGTCCGGCTCGCCGCCGTCCGCCGCGCCGCGGTCCCGGGGGAGGCGGTGCGGTAGGGAGCCCCGCCGGGCCGGGAGGGGGAGCGGGCGGCGGGGCGACGCTTGCCGTCACCGCCCGGCGCTGCGGGGTCGCGGCCCCCGCGGCGGCGGCTCCGACCTTCTGCGGGCTGCGGCGGCCGAAGCGAAAGCACCGCCCGCGGCGGCAGCGCCGCGCCCCGGCGGCAGCCCGGGATCGCCGGCCGGGCGAGGACCGGGCGCTGCCGCCGGCCGCGGCGTGGGGGAGCGGGCGTCGGCGCCGCCGCATCCCCTCGGCCCCGCGTACCTGCGCTTCGCTCGCCGGCGTGGCGGCGGCAGGACGCGGGGCTTGTCCGCGGGCAGAGGGAAGGGCATTTGTCTTCATCGCCTCCCCGCTAGGACCGCAGCCGCACCGCCGAAGTTGTTTTCTTACCCTTCTCTGCTTCCGATTGCTAAACAAAGCCGGTTTCAACAGCAGCCTACCTAGAGTGACCAAAAGCGGGCTTTTTGCGGGCGGCCAGCGTGTGCCGTGCGGACGCAGCCCTCGCCCCGGCGTGTGCGCTGCGCGGAGCCGCGGCGCGCGTCCCCGCTACCTTACGGGCGGTCGGCGGCTCCGGCGGCAGCCGCGCAGGACGGTGCAGGAAAGTTTTGCGTGTGTACGCAGAGGTATGAAAATAAACAGTGACCTGGAAGGCTGTGTCAAAACGAGACGCGTTGCAAAGTAAATGAAGTTAAATAGCAAATAAAAATTTACAATGCCTGCAGGATTGTAACTTTCAAACAACAAAGGAAATGGGGTATTACAAGCATATCAGCCAAAGAGCAGCTTTTTAAACAAACAAACAAACGGGAATAAACAAAACCCTTCTTTCTCTCCTGTTTTAACAGGGTGGTACTGGGGCAACATGACTGTTGCTGAAGCCAAAGAGAAATTACAGGATGCCCCCGAAGGGACCTTCTTGGTTAGGGATAGTTCACATTCAGAGTATCTACTGACTATTTCGGTAAAAACATCAGCAGGACCGACCAATCTACGTATAGAATATCAAGATGGCAAGTTTAGACTGGACTCTATCACTTGTGTCAGATCTAGACTTAAACAGTTCAACAGTGTTGTGCATTTGATTGAGTACTATGTTCTTATGTGCAAGGACAGAACCGAAACGCCTTCAAATGGAACAGTTCATCTTTACTTGAACAAACCTCTCTATACGTCGGCTCCATCTCTGCAACACCGCTGTAGAATAACTATAAACAAATGTACAAATCAGATCTGGGAGCTGCCATTACCAACAAGACTAAAAGAGTACTTGAAAGAGTACCAATACCAGGTATAAATATCTTTTCTGAATGCCTCTAATGTAGAGTAACTTTGAAATGCAATTCTTAAAATCAGCCAAAGAACTGAGTAACCAGTTGTACAACTCGGCGTGGAATTCACTATCAAAATAGTGGCAGTTCTGGGGGAAAGGTTTTTATTTCAGATGCCACAAAGGGAGACTTTATGTAGAATAATCCCATCTTGCATCCTCGGGGGTTCGACAAGGTAGCATGCTATTCTTGCGAGGAGAGAGAAGCCAGGAATTTGTCCAGATTGTGTTTCTCTGTCAATGGCATAAAATACTGCACTAACTATCAAATGCTAACTGAAACAGTGGGATCAGGAGAGACTACAGAAGTGGGCAGAGATGTATGAGAGTGCATAAGTATCTCAGTTGCCTGATTCCAAGATTAATTTGGTGCTGGTGTTCGCATAATCCTGAAAGCTTAACTGGATCACACTGTGATAATCTTGCCAAAGTTATGCAACTAATCAAATCCAGTCAAAAAAGTGATCATCTATTCAGTTTTTATTGAACTATAATTCTTGTTCTTTTTTGCAAGCAAGGAAGTACTGTAAGTAATCAGTTTAAAACATTGTTTTTCAAAGTTCTCTAAAAGCTGACATTAAGGACAAATGCCACATCTTTCATAGGAACCCAGTATGTTGCTGATTATACCAGATTGGTATCCCAGAATCTTTGTTAACATGTTAACATCTTCTCAGTGGTGATATATCCATGTTATTACTATTAAGCCTCTTTTGGTTGAGGCTTTAGGACTGTACGCTGCAAACTTGCAGTTGCTGAGTTCCAATGTCAAAACATGGATATCAGCAGTTACAGCTGTCTTCTACAGTGTAGAATGTTTTCTTCAGCTTGTTTCCCAAAATGTGGGGAAATATGGATTTGGGGTTTTTTTGGAGGGGGCTGGGGTTTTTTCTTTTTTTTTTTTTCTTTTGTTCTAATTCACCATTGTAGCTATCAGACTATTACTCAATAAAGTAAATCAAATTGCACAACAATCTCCCAATCTTTGTACGTATGGATTTGCTACTATTCAGGATCTTACAAACCTATATAATTTCCTAGCTAATACTCAAATAAATGTGCACATATGAGTGAGGATGAATATCCGTGCTTTGCCTTTGTGGTGCTGCTCAAAGGTATAGCTGGATTACGTTCAGATTAGTGGCTTAGAGGCTGCCTGCTGAAGTCCTCTAGTTAGGTATGAGCATAGGACATCACTTTTTCTGTTACAGCAATCCTCCAAATGGGAAGAAGGGACTAAGACCCTCAGTACCCATTCCTCAGTCTAAATGTAAAGTATTTAATAGAAGAATTATCCAGAATGAGGATGATAGGAGAGCAGTAAAGAGAGAAACAAGGACATAGATTCATCCTCAGTCAACTGTTTCATAGTTTTAACTCTTTCCCTAGCTTACTTTTTAATTAAAGCAAATAGACCTGTGTTTGAACAAGGAGGGTTGTCAAGACTTGCTGTAATCTAGCCCTGCCCAGGCTGAAATAGAAACAACATAAAATAATCTTGTTTTCCTTGTGATTTAACTGCTCTGTAGTACTGTCAAAATGCTCTATCCCTTCTCATAAACCCTGGAGCACTGACCATCTTATTTTGTTTATCTGAACTCCCAGTGTTCTGCATGCAATTTTGTCATTAACGTGCTGGCAGAAACAAGTAGCACAGTTGTTGAGACAAGGAAGACACCAAGAACCCAAGGCAGAGGGGATGGTCCCTTGGTATGGCAAATACTGGATATGTTGTTGTTCTCCCTGGGGAAAAGGCGGCTTTTCTCCCTCCTCCACGGCTTCAATTCTTTCTCCCCGTTTTTAATGCTAGCTTTAGTATAGAAATGGAGTGAGTTTTCTCCCGAAAAACAAAACAAAAGCTTTTGTTATGTAATTTTTTTCCCCATGCCCTGCCGAAACGTAGCAGATTGTTGGAAGTTTTTCACGTAACACAGCAACCACCCTCCGGTTCCTATCCCAGAAGAGCTCTTGTATTCCAGGTATGTGTCATAATCACACAGTTGTTCTGTGCTTGGCATCTGTCTTGCTAGGATCTGCCACCCTGAAGCTGAGGAGCTTTTCCTGTGAGCAGTGGCTGTGAAAGAACCGTATTCCTGGGAACACTTTTCATTCTGATGGATGTGTTTTCTCACAGTTCTTGTCTAGCTCTGCCTTGAGATGGGATGGCTGCTACAGGGAATAACTTCTGTTACAGTAAGGGAACGCGCTGACTGCTGCTACGTTAACCTTCTGCGACTGGGCGTTTTCAGCCAAGGTGGCACTTAGCTGTGGTATGCGTAGGGTCTCAGTGGCGAACACGTTGTATACTAAGGTCCTTTAAAATAAGTTCCCTCCAGGCTAGCCCATGGCCTGGGGATTTAAACTCATGAATACCAGTGCTGGAACAAGCAGACTGGGAAGAGAAGAGCTTTGGGGTGCACTGAGACAGACATGTTGTACATATAAGAAATGATTTACGGCTCGTTGCTGGCAGCCTACAGTAAGCGGTCGCAGGCCAGGTATACCCCACGGCGGAGCCAAGCTCTGAGGAACGACGTGGGGCAGATGCAGGGCAGCTCGCTGCGCTTTTTGGTAGCAGTTCTCCAACGCACAAGGGCCAACGGTAGACAGAAGATAAGGAGCGCTAGTAAAGTGAAAAGTGGTGGTTCTTGTAAATAATCAAGAGTAGTTACTGTGATGTGGAATTAAGTCACCAAACACTGAGCATACTGACTTAACGCTTCCTATCACTCGTATTAGTTACTGCGAGGAATAAGTAGGGTCTGTAGCTATTGTGTGCTTGAAGCAGTGAACAATATTTTGAACAGACTGGAGGGGGAACTAGTCCTCTTTGTATGAAAGCGTAGTTCTTGTGCTCATTAGGATGCCAGCCCTAGGGCTGATGCATTGCACAAGTAAAACTAAACCACACTATAGCTCGCTGCAATCTCGGCTTCGTTCTAACATAGCACAGAGGAATGACTCGTTCTGGTTCAAAAAATCCAAGGGTAGCACATTATTAGATTCAAGAGGTGCAAAAATCTTTCACGTGGACCCCATGAATTTTCAGGCATGATCATGTTGTCCAAACACTTTTTTAAAAGTTCTGGTGCTTTTTTTTTTAAACTTGATGGAGGTTGCTGTGGCTTGTTCACAGCACTAACTTTTAAATTGTTGGCCCTTCAGATTCCAAAAATGACTTCTAACTGATATATGTCATCTTGAATCGCTAGTACAGAGTGTTCAGTGAAGCCGGTTTCACAGGTTCAATGCCCATGAGTCAAACAAAAATCATGATAAGGATTTTAATCCTAAGCCTTTTTTTTCACCCCATGTTTTGGTTTGGCTTTTCATTTTTGAGGCTTGAGGTTTCAGATTTTCCAGCTTATAATGTTAGTTGCTGAAAACCTCTTCATTTTAATTAAAGGAAGCTGAGAATCCCACAATCCTAAAAGTGATGCTTGAATAAAATAATAAAAAAAAAATAATTGCAAGATGAATGATGAAAATGGAATTGGTTACTGCATTTGGTTTAGCACTAAACCTAGCAGAAGTGTGAACTGTGGCTTCATTTTAGTTGTATGGGTATTTCCCTGCTGTTAGTACTATCACCAGAGACAGAAAATGGTCCAAGGACACGGTGGGTGGGTAGAGTGGGAATGTAACCAAGCAGCTGCGCCCATTGCATTATAATTAATTTTATTTTAATCTGATCTCGTCAGTATTGTCCTAATTATATTTTATGTAACCACATTCTAGATAAACAATATATAATTATTAGCAAGAAGGAAAAATTATTCACTAGAATATGGGGGGGAGGGTTCATATCTTAAAACAATCCAGAACTTACTCCTCACGAAAAACTGTGGAGCTTTAGAATCTGAGACTCTTACAAACTCTTGTTACCTTAAGAAAACAGAATCTACATATGATAGGAAGGACACAGCTCAGTAGTTGCATGAATTTCTGTATCTTAGCCACCTCTCGTGCCTTAGCAAGCTGTTCCTGTAGGTAAATTACCTTGTTAAAGATCATAGAAAAGCTTTATTTACTTACATGGGCTATTCAAGACCTTTTTCTTGTATTCCTGATAAAATTCCTATGGATTTTTCCTTTGGCTACAAGCTTAGGATCTAGCAGAAAGTTAAGTTGCAAGGTGTCAGGGCTTTGTTCTTTTTAAGCCAAAACACATGATGGAAATGGGAAGAGATACCTTTAGACGTGGGTGTCATGTCTAACAGTCACTTAATTTAAAGTAAAATAAAACTTCTGCTGACTTTGCTGTCATTAAAATAAATCCAAGTATCATATTGACTGCTAGAGGAAGTAACGGCTTGAGGGATTCTAACAGTTATATTACTGATTCACAATAATTACAAGAAACTTTTCTGTCAAAAGGAGAAGTTTTATTTTTAAAAAACTATAGAAATAAGGGAAACTTTTAGTACAAAAGCCATAAAATTTCCAAATAGAGTAACTAGAAATTCCTTGAAAGGTCTGAGCTGGTTAGTGCTGTGTACACAAAGAAGTGGGGATGACAAGCTACCCTGGTACCTCAGCCTAGCTCCTGAAAACCACTTCTTTACTAGTGTTAACTTCAGCAGGTCTCAGTATTTTGCCAAGCCCTTGGCATGACTGAAAATGCCTGGAAACAACATTCCACCGACACATAAATTCAGATCACCGAGGTCTGAGCTCGCTTTACAACATCATGGCGGTTCGCCGCAGTATTGCTGAAATTGGGTAATTTCTACAACGGGCTGAAGATCAGTCAATGAAACTGGGAGGCAGAGTCATTGGCGCCAGGGACTGTGAAGGGCATCGGTGCCGGACATCGCTGGTCATTATCTGCTGTCTTAGACAGAGGGCACGCTGCAAGCTAGGTAGAATACTGCTGCCGGGAAAGCAGATGAGAAGCCGTTCTGCTTGCTGAGGAGGGAATTGTCTGTCTGGCTTTTGGTGCCCGAGAAGGGACTGAAGGGAAAGAACATGGAAAAGCCAGCGGCTCCTATGGGAGGTGGCACTTCTCACACGGCGTGTCGAGTAACTAACCATCAGGACTAGTACTGCGCTGAAAGGTCCAGGGGAGTAACTAGTACAGCACACTTTGAAACCACGTATGAACAAAGTCTGGCTAGATAACTGAACTTTGGGGGAAAAAATGAAGGTTGTAGCAAAGTCAGTCTGTCCTGGTCCCACGGTTGCCAAGGAGGGGGATGGGATTAACTATGTTTATTAATCAGGTTATCTACAGGGCTCTGAAGTCACCAGTGCCTCTGAAAAAGTCTAGGGAAATGTAAAAACGTATCACTGTAATTATGGTGTTTAGTCTCCCTGATAAATTGTGGATTTTATTCTGCTTAAATCCTATTTTTAAAAAAGGATTGCACCTGTGGTTTTTGGTTTGTTCTTTTTTTTTTTTTTCTTTTTCCTTCCAGAGTTGGAGACATTAACTCTCCAGGAACTGAAATACCAAAATAATATCATTACTTTCTATGATATTAAGCAGTAAAAAAACGCAGGAGCAAAAGCTATTTACATTAGCATAAGAAACAAGCTGACGTTTAATAGGAAAAAGTTAAAACAGATAATACGCAGGAGAAGTTCAGTGCCGAGTGCTGCAAAGAACAAATTACATTAAAAAATGCCCAAATTCAATGTGCCTGCCTTAATTTTTCTTTCACTGGCAGGCAGGGTTTATATAAGTAAAGCCTTTTGTTTTCAGTCAAATTGTTCCATAATTGATGTTTCATAGCTGAGGATTGCAATTTGGTGCACGGTTGGTTAACAAATCGTAAATGCGGAGGTACCTTAAACGTGGGAGAAGATGCAAAGCCCTGTGCAAATTCTTCTTTTGACTTTATTGAGGTTATTTATGTAAGAAACGGTTCTAAGACTGATATCTGAAGGCTGTAAAATCACTTTTCCAAATGCTTTGTTACAATTTGGTTGTATCTATTTAGGTCGCAGCCCTGAAACAGGATCTGTTCAGCTGAATCTCTGTACCCACTCAGTTCATCTCAGGGGGAATGTCCAAATTTGAGGGGTTGTTCTGGACACCTGTATTACACACATCATACATTTGCTTTTTTCTTATAATCTAGCGTGCTGCCCATTGACACAGTCTGGAGGGTGGAATAAGTTGCGGATCGGCTGTTACTGTTTATGGGATTTTTAGCTGGTTCACTTTCTTTTAGGAAAAGCAATATTTAACAAGACTGAGCCTATATCAGGAATTTACCTGTCTGTAAAGCGGGCAGTGGACTTTACATTTTGTGATTTATAAGCGTGGGGTGAAAAGTCGCTTATATTTCAATTAACATTGATAGGAACTTAAAGCTGCAATGACGGTAATGTCTTTGAATGGCTGCGTTGCTAGGAAGAGAGAAGAAAATAAGTTAGGAAAAGTGAGATTCTTGTTTAACTGGATTGCAGTGGAAGGGGCATCGCAGCTCCTTCGTGAGCTGAAGCACTTCAGGCACGTGCTGTCAGCGAGGGAAACCGCCCGCGAGAAGATAACTGTTTTCTGGAAATTCATCTGTTTCTTTTAACTCCCCTGACGGAGGATGCAGTGCATGCTGCAGGCTGCTTACCCAGCCCACTGTAACCATGCATGCAGACAGGTTCAATTTTGAAAAGCAACAAAACCGAGTAAGTGAATTTTTAATCGAAGGGTATTTTTTTGATTGAAAACAGGACATATGGCAGAAGTATAAGCAGTGGCAAATCTCTTGCTCAGCTACCTGTAAAAACTTGCCATGAATCATTACTAGCTCCTGAAAAGCTTAACCTTAAGAACCTTTAAAAATATAAGTACTGTATATGAGTTTGTCCGGTTCAAAGCCTGGGAAAAAAAGGAAAGACTACAAAAAGCAGTAGTTATTCTTCTCCTAAATAAAACCAACCTTCCAGTCTTTTATCTAAAATGCTAGACCACCATTTCATATGCTGTAATTTGCAAATAAAAGAAGTTGGTTTTGTGAAAAGGTTTCAGACTTGAATCTTAAATTCCTTTTACTTATTTGTCAATGTTTGATTTTCAGGCTAATTTGTGAATTTTCTTTGTTTGTTTTCACATTATTAGAATGGTTGTTTTACATTTAAAAACTAGTTTCATAAGTCTGGAATAAATATGTAGAGGCTTGCAGTATTTTGTCTGTCTCCTCAAAGCATCTTTAAATTAAACTTCAAAAACAAACAGGGAACTACATTAATTCATATATTTAAAGAAAATGGACTAAAAATTCTGAGAAATACTGAGTCATATTTTGCAAATATTAATTGCAGGTTTTTTATTACAATTAATTGCAGAGATTCTTCTTTTTTTTTTCTGGAATGAATACAAATGTTTCACATTTGATGCCTGCTTCTTTTCTTATAACTATTCTGCATTCAACTTTTGGCTAGAGATTATTTGTATCAAAGTAAACAGCATTACGAATTAATTCATTGCAGTACTGCTAATAAGCATTTTTATTATTGAAACAAATGTAAACGTATAGACATGACATGGTCATTTCAAACCCCATGGCTTAAAGCTGTTCTGAAACTTGCTGTGCTATTTTACCTACATGCTGGACATGCCTCTTAATAAAATAATACTTTTAAGGAAGTTCATGATGCGTCACCTACATTTCATAGTCATTGCTCTGTTTGAACTGTGTTTAATTTAAAGCCTTTCTTATTTAAACGACTGGGAAGTTATGAAGTATCAGAATAATGCAAGCGGCAGCCCAGGGGCTGACCCCCTTCACTGATGCACTTCCGTCCTACCCATCATCTTTTCTCGGGAGCGATAAGGAATCACTCTTGGAGTCGCAAATGCCACCTGAATGGCGACACCCCCTCCCGACCCAGTCCAGTGCCCTCAAACCCCGCTGGCACCCAGCGCAGCACGCCTAAGCTCGCTCCACAAGTTGGACAGTCTTTCCGTACCAAAACCCTTCCCTTCCTTGGCATCAGCCCGGTTTTCGGTGGCTGGCGCGGGAGACCTTAGGGATGTCAGCATTAGGGAGGGCCACACTTGCAAAGGGGAGTGCAACAGGGACCAAGGTGAGGAGGAGGAGGAGAGGGAGGAAGGGAAGGGATTATTGCCTAGGATGGCTATGGCTTGCGAGACCCTCATCTGGTCTTCAGGCCACCGAGTCTGGGCCACCCTGACTCATATTTTAACAGTGTTTTTGAGATACATCACATTCAGAAATGTTTTCTGTGCTCTTCTTTCTAAAAATGACAGGCAACCATGTAATATATTTCTTTTTTTCCATCTTCATTTCAGAGGTTTTGTGAGAGGTTTAACCAATTAGATATGTTTTTAATAAACAAATCTAGAGGCTCATATTTCTTTTCTTTTGTCCTTAAAGTTGGAATGCTGTCCCACAGACAATTGAAAACAGCACAGTCCTAATAGATTAAATCTGCTTCCACTAGTTTTAAAAACACATTTTGGCTCTTGTTATCAGCAGAAACAGATTAGTCCGTAGAAAACAAAGAAAATTTGTTCATGCTAGGATACAGCTTGACTCTAATTAGCATAAAGGATCCTCTCAAAAAGCTTTTTTTTTTTTTTTTTAAAAAAATCTCATTATACTTGTACAGAGTTTCTAAAAAGATTTGGGACTTTTAAGTGAGCTTTAGAAAAAGTATACGGTAAATTTAAAATTCTGGTATTCTGACCTGCAATAACCCACATATAAAGAGAACAGCATTGTCAGTAGAGATGCCGCTTAGCTTGGTTCTTACAGATTCGGACTTGATACCCCGAATTTATCAGTCCTTGAAAGTGTGGCCTGACAACCACTGGCGATTCCGCAATCCACGGGACCAGCGAGAGCAAGGTTTTAAGTCTAAAAGTCTCATGATGATACTGAAGTGCGGGATTGACAGTGGTACATTGATCTACAAAGTCTAGGAAACACTTTTTTAATCTCCATGGTTAGCTTTGAGATTTGAGCAGAGTTAGTGGGGAGCTGAGCTGAACCCAAACTGGCTCAATTTTTTTTCTTTTTTGTCCCTGAAACCGGAATGTAACTGAACCGTCCTTCTGAAGTTTTGCTGAACTAGGACCAGAACCGAACTAGAAGAACTTTAGCCAGGGCTCATCCCAAACAGAACCGAAATGAAAAGTTTAAGGGCTTCTCTCCTGGAACTTAAAAGTATTACCTGTGCGTATCCTTACTCTGTAGCTGCAGAGTGTAAGCATCACCTGGGGTGCTTTGCTAAAGATGAACCCGAAACACCAGCAGCACATTTACAGTATCCACTACTGAATTCGCAGCACTAGTTATAAACTAGCGGAAGGAAAAGGAAACACCAGATTTTTCCCTTTAATCAGACTTGGACCTCCGCTGTCATCCTCTTCCTTCCCAGGCTTATCTGTTTCCTTTCACTGCTTTCCTTCTTCGCCTCTCTGTTTAGGCTGTAAGCAGAGATGTGACTAAATGCCGGCTGTACGGCTGCTACCATTTACTTCAGCGGGAACCGGAGCTGCCCTGTGCGTATCCATATGTTTTGCTAACTTTCTAAGATATTCTTGGACAGTATAAAATAAATAATCCTAATTGCCTCATCTGGCAAAAAGATACAGTAAATGCAAGTGATGTAACTGCTTGTCTTCATTTTCTATTTTAATATGTAGGCACATTATCTGCAATTAAATGCAGCTGTCAGGATCACAATGATGCGATATTTTAAGTCTCCAAGTTTGGTCACTCCAATTCCAGATATAACACAGTTCCTTAGATCGTGACTGGGGGAAAAAAAAAAAAAAAAAAGCTGGCAATCAGGAATACAAGAAGCTAAGAAAGGAAACTTTCAGTAGCTGTACAGCGCTGTGCTGAGGAATGATCATATAGATGGTTTGTGGTGTTCTCTGCTCCCTGGTGCCGGTTTGTGTTGTTTACAAATGTATTTTCTCACAACGGGTATTACAAACTATCCATGACATGAAAATTTAAAACCACCTCAGCTGTACTTTGGCTACAACAGCAGCATACTTCTTGTCTTAGAGTTACCGACGATGACTTACTTGTGTGGTTTCCAGTGTTGTCAAGGTCATAGTAAATATGTTAATGCATCACTCTGAAACAACCCATAGGAGTATTTAAATTTTTTATGTCTGCGTTTCTGGAAGACTAACATGTGTGCCTGAGACAGAAAACATTTACCTTGGTTTAACAGATGTATTGGAATAAGATATTATTTATCAATTATTTAAAAGCAATTTAAACCCCTTGTATCAAATTTACTGTCTGGAAATAATCCTAGATAAAGCGTTATGTCAATTAAACCAAAATATTGCTTTAAAATTGCCAAATAACTAGCATCTCTGCAGGAGCTGGCAACATAATAAATGTGTATAATTTTTTAAACATTTCTTAAATCCAGCGCACAAACTTTGCCTTTCAGACTGTGATTTACATTCTGCGTCTACATAAATCCTCAACTTTGCTGTCAGCCACAGGAAAAAATCAAAGGAAAAGGATCTAAGCTTTCTGAGCGTGCCTAAGTACATATCTGTATGCAAAATCTTGTAGATAAATACCATGTTGAGCATATGCAGTACGTGAGCTCTACCAGTAATACTTCCAGTTATATTTTTCCATGGCACATATTTCCTGGGTACAGTATCTGGGAAAGGCATGTAAAGGTTTCCGTAACTAACTTCCAAATACCCTTAAGTCTTCCAAATACCCTTAAATCGGCATGATTCGTCTAAACTGAACGTACAAATGGGGTTCATGCAGTGGCAGCATTTCTAGCAGCAGCTGCAGCAACCACCTTTCCTGCTTTTCCAGAGCGTAGGCATCAGCCAGCCGATCAGACCACAGCCAGCTCGCTGTGGTTGCCTGCAGCTTCAAGGTAGCGCGTTCCAGCTCTGCAGGATCTTTTTTCCTTCCTTTTTTTTTTTTTCTTTCATGGCTATTGCGGTCCTGACATGAAAGAAAAGGGCTGACACTGCTCAAGCCCGTGTGACACCTGACTCCTATGTAAAGATGGGGAAAAAAAAAAGTTCTTCGATGATACATGATAGGAAATGACACCGCCTCATTTTTATAGCTCTATGAATCACAGTTTTCCCTCCTCTACCTTACTTTGGTTTCAAATATTCATATAAAACGATACAAAAGGCATGCTTTTGTATTCAGTAATGGATGAATAAAACTACGGGAACACGCACAGCACTTGAAATGTGGTAGATGCGGGCTGGATCTTCCTAAACGGTTTTCATCTATGAAAGCTTCTTCATTCTTAGGCTGTTCAGATGAAAGTCGTGAAGCTAAATATATACAGTATCAACACAACATCGCTGTGCGCTTGCTATGATGATACCAGCAGCGGGATGAAGCTTGGCTTCGCGTGTACCTGCAAACAGCAACCAGCATCCCTAGAGAGCAATGAGATCAGCCGTTTCCAATGTCACGAAAAAAAAAAAAAAAAAAAAATTTCGCAGGTTCTAATTTAATTTTAGAGAAAACTCCTCCACTTCCTAAAGAAAAAAAAAAAAACCACAAAAAAACACAAAACCACCAAAAAAACCCAAAAACCCACCCCACCACCCAGCCGCCGAGAGCGCTGCAGGTCCCCCAAACCCCTGGGAAGGGGCCTCCTTCGCGGAGAACCGCCACCACCACCACCACCCCCCCCCCCCCCCCCGCGCCGGCAGCCCCCCGGCACCGGGCCGCGGCGGGGACCGTTGCTGCGCGGCGGCCTCGCTCCCTCGGGCCGCTCCCGGGCTGGCGTGGGGCCGCCCTGCCGACAGCCCGGCCCGGGGGCCGGTTCCCCTTACCCACACTCGCGAAGTGGACGGGGGCCGGCTCCGCGCTGCCGGCGCCGCCCCTCCAAACCCCAACCCGGCGGCGGCAGCAGCAGCCAGCACAGCCCCGCCGCCCGCCTCCCCCCGCCCCGAGGCCCACCTTCCCGCCGGGGGTAGGCGGGTGGGAGGCGGCCCCGCGTTCCGACCGGCGGGGCCGCCCAGCCCCCGTTGCCCACAGCTGACATGGCGGCCGCCCCTCCGGCCCGCCGCAGGGCGGCGGCTTCCGGCGAAGCCCTCTTGCCTTCAACAAAGATGGCGCTCCCCGCGCAGGCTCGGCGGGCGCCCGCGCGCCCTGTGTAGTTCCCCACTTCCCTCTTGTAAGTACGGGGCGAGGGCGGAGGGGGGGGCTCTCCCCTCACAGCCGTCGCCGCCCCCCACCGCTCTCTCGCCCCGCTCCGCGCTGCGGAGGCCCCGCTCTCGGCTCGGCCCGGTGTCCGTCCCCCCCCCCCCACCGCCCCGGCCGCCGCTGAGGGGGAAGCGGGAGTAAAGGCGTCAGCCGCGGCGGTGCCGTTGGGCGGCGGCCCCCCGCGCTCTGGGGCCGGGCTTCCGGCGGCGGCGGCGGGGGCCGGGGGCCGGCGGCGGCAGCGCCCGCCTCCGCTGCGGCAGCCGTGGCCGGAGGGGGAGGGCGGAGGGGAGGAAGGCCGGGGCGCGGCCGCCGCCTGTGGTGCTGCTGGAGCCGCGGCGGGAGGCTCGGGGGCCGGGGGCCGGCAGGTCGGGCAGCCGGCCGCTGGCTGCGGCGGGAGCAGCGGCTTCCAGACCTCGGTTACAGGGCAGGAGTTGAAAGCAAAACTTGATTTTTAAAAAAATTCTTTTTTATTTTTTTTTTTGGGGGGTGGGGAATTTTTTTAGGCATGCTGCGAATAGCCACAGTCACTCGTGGATTAATTAGACAGGGTGGACCCTACTCGTAGCTGAGCGGGCACATGGGGATGTACTCGGGGAGTCGTGAGCGGCCCGGTGCAGTTGGTGTTTGGGAAAATGCCAAAGCGTTTCCAGCCAAGAACCAAGTGAATGTTCTTTTTAGCAGCAGAAGGGGTCTTTTTAGGGCCGAGGCCTTCAAAAGTTTTATCCCCGTCCAGGGACAGATGCTGTGTCGCATCTGGAAAAATGCAAACGCGCCCGTGTTGGTGTGGTGATAAGTCAAGGACTGTGCTCGTTCAGCAGGACGTGGAGGTATATTTCCTAAAATTTGGCTCTACAGTGGAAAAGATGCGTTTTAGAAGGATACGGGGAAGGTTTGAGCTGTGCCATCTTTTCAGTAAACGCACATCTCGTCTTTTTACTTTCCCTCTAGCACCACCATTACTAGAGAAAATTTATTTTAGGGCTTATTTTGGATCCCCAGATACAGGCTGCGATTAAAATTAATTTAAATTAATTCTGTGTTGCACTAAACTCCGTCCCTACGCTGTTATGCACCAAAATCCTGATACGTTTACATATCTGGCTCCTCGGTTCCTGACTCAAACATTTCTTTCTCACGGTGAACACACACAAAGAAATACTTAATCTTTAAAAAGACCTTAAAAATCACTACACCCCATCCTGGAAGTTTACTGGGCCAGTGACCTTGGTGTTAAGGGCTTTGAAACCTCAGTTGTGCTCACTCCGCAGTCAGTGAGCCAAAGGCCTTTTTCAGCAGAAGTTCTCCCTTCACATGGCTTGATGGGCATCTTTCAGTGCACGAAGGTGCGAACTGAGATGGTTTGAAATGGCCTTATTTTTGAAAAGCGTTGACCGCTTTGGTCGTGAAGAAGGGGCGCTCATCAAGTGCTGTACAGTGACCGGAGAAGTCGATGTTCCTCGTCCGGCACACGAGCAAGGAGGCTTCTGGATGGGGACTTTCGGTGGCCTGTGCACAACGTGAAGCACAAGAGCTTCGTAGCATCTGAAGCAGTTTTCTGCTTGGGTTGAGGTAACGCCCTCAGCGCTGCGGCGGGGTGCCTGTCTAGAACTCTGCAAGCACTTCACGAGCTCAGGGGCAGTCAGGGAATCCTGGAAAGGAGAATTGGCAGGGATCTGCTGCCTGAATCTTATCTGGGTTTGCTTTAGTCCAGTGATTGCTCCCAGTAGTGCGTGTTAGAGACCAGAATGTTCAGCTTCACCTGTCCAAGATGAGCATCCTAACATCAAATGGGGAAATGCAGTTCTCTTTCTTGTCTGTTCTTTTTCTAGCTCCTTGCTTGCACTATCATCTCACTCTGCAATGGAGTTTGATGTCTGAGCTATGCTTAGCAAACTAGCATTTTTTTAAGGAGATGTGCCATGATAGCTGTTGTTTGATTCCCAAATGACCCCTAGACAGAAGACAGGATCCTCAAAATTCACTTCAGTGTATGAGAAACGTACTGGGCAGCCCAGGAAAGATGGAGTCCTCATGGGAAGGTGCCATCCGGCAATGCTTTCAGCAGTCGGGGGAAGCGTTTTTGGAAAGCGGCTTTACCAGAGGGTGTTACAGACAGGGTTTTCCAGTCTCTCTCTCTTGTGGTCCTATGCTTTTGCATTCTGTCCAAGATGCCATTCATGTGCCTATATGTTCTGTTGGTTGCCTGCCCTAGATTTTAACAACCAGGCCAACCAACCAACTAACCTTTAATGGGGCCTTGGGAGTCAGTAGGCACCTCCAATGATGTAAAGACTTCAGCAGGTTTCTTACAAAAGCTTTGAAAATCTCTGCCTCTCCTTGTATCCTCACGCTGAATGAAGTAGAAGTTCTGCAAGGTCTAGCTGTTCGAACAGCAGCTTCTAGCTTAATTATCAGAAACTGCCTTGGTTATTACGCTCAACACCTGCTGCAGTTTTTTGACTTCATTATTTAGTCATGAGAAAGTATTTAGTTGTATTACTCTGTCATTTTCCTTTTCAAGTGCCATTAATGGGCCCAGGGATATGTTTGTCGTTAAGGTCTAGACTACACATCTTGATTCGGTTCATAGGTCTGGCACGGACTCCCGGTATGGTCTTGGATGAGTTGCTTGGTCTCTCTGGACCTTGATTCCTCTTTTGTGGAGTGGCTATAAAATGCATCATTTCCAGCTTTTGTCTAGTCAGAGTATTAGTCAAGTGAAGTGAAAGCTGGCAGAGGGCATGTGATTGCTTCCTGTGAACACATTAGAAGGGTAAATACCAGGGAGGGAGAAGAGCTACTTAAGCTAAAGAACAGTTTTGGCAGAACAAATGCCTATAAATAGGAGGTGGATAAATTTGAGATGGAAATTCAAAGAAAGTTTCTCATCATCAGATCAGTTGAGTTCCAGAGCAGCCTTCCAGGATGAGTCAGGGGGAAGAACGACCTGGTGCATAAGGTACATTCCCACCCCTTCTAAAATTAAAATGCATCGCGTAGGCCAAAGCTACCTGCTGACTCTGTCCCTGACGCTGCTCCCTGCCTGTGCTGTGTCTCCAGCCCTGCTGCTGCTTTTGCACTACTGCAGCAAAAGTGCTGCAACAGCACTAGCGTCAGAGGCACTGGTAACAGAGGTCAGGTGTGACATCTCTCTAACTTTTTTGGGGGTAGAGTCTCTTAAGGACTGGCAAATGCTCTAGCTGCCTTTAGCATGGACCTTGACCAGTTTGTAAGCGGGATTATTTGGCATGGTTTTTATTCCAGTGGAGGACTGGTCTTCACAATGCCAAAGGTTCTATTGCTGTCTAATATTTCCCAGATATGGCTGCATTTTAGCTCATGAGACAGTGAAATCTGAGCGGAAAGAAGATGGTGGGGATCATTAATAGTTTTCCCAGGTTGGTGATTCTGAGTTTGGCATTCTTTCTAAAGGTTGCCAGGTATCAAACATTGCTTCTGGATGTTAAAGGTTGAAGTATTTTAATCTTCACACATTTCCCTACTCCTTTTCTTATGCTCTAGGTTGCCAGATGGATGCTAGAGACAAGCAGCTTTTACGCTCCCTGCGCCTGGAGCTCTGCACAGAGGTGCTGGTGGATGGAATTGTTATTCAGTATCTCTACCAAGAAGGGATTCTCACAGACAGTCATGTTCAAGAAATAAAATCCCAAACCACCAGTCAGAGGAAAACCATGATGCTCCTTGATATTCTCCCCACCAGAGGACCCAAGGCGTTTGATGTGTTCTTGGATTCCTTACAGGAGTTCCCGTGGGTTAAAGACAAGCTAATGATGAAGCGTAAGGAAATGACAGTACAAGATCCTGCAGGTAAGGCCAGGATTGTTGTTGCTAATATTTTGAAGCTTGTTCTCAAGCTGGAATTTTGAAAGTATTGAATGTACCAGTAATTTCAAGTTATGGGTCATGTAGATATGGAGCATGATGCCAACAAAAGGGAATTTTGGAATTCCTGGAAGCCAGCCAAACACCAGGAAGTACTGCAAAGTTTGGGGAATCATAGAATTGTCTAGGTTGGAAGGGACCTTTAAGATCATCAAGTCCAGCCATCAGCCTAAGGCTGCCAAAAGCACCACTAAACCATGTCCCTAAGCACCACATCTACCCACCTTTTAAATACCTCCAGGGATAGTGACTCAACCACTTCCCCTGCGCAGCCTGTTCCAATGCTTAGCAACCCTTTCTGTGAGCAACTTTTTCCTAATATCCATCCTAAACCTACCCTGGTGTAACTTGAGGCCATTTCCTCTTGTCTTGTCACTTGTTACTAGTGAGAAGAAGTCGACCCCCAACTACCTGAAAGGAGGTTGTAGAGAGTGATAAGGTCTCCCCTCAGCCTTCTTTTCTTGCAGGCTAAACAACCCCAGCTCCATCAGCCGCTCCTCATAAGACTTGTTCTCCAGACCCCTCACCAGCTTTGTTGCCCTTCTCTGGACATGTTCCAGCACCTCTATGTCTTTCTTGTATTGAGGGGCCCAAAACTGAACACGGTACTCAAGATGCGGCCTCACCAGTGCTGAGTGCAGGGGAACAATCACTTCCCTAGTCCTGCTGGCCAGACTATTCCTGATACAGGCCAGGATGCCGTTGGCTTCTTGGCCACCTGGGCATACTGCTGGCTCATATTCAGCCAGCCCTCAACCAACACCCCCAGGTCCTTTTCCCCCAAGCAGCTTTCCAGCCACTCTCCCCCGAGCCTGTAGTGCTGCACGGGGTTGTTGTCACCCAAGTGCAGGACCCAGCACTCGGCCATGTTGAACCTTGTGTGATTGGCCTCAGCCCATCGATCCAACCTGTCCAGATCCCTCTGTAGAGCCATCCTACCCTCAAGCAGGTCAGCACTCCCACTCAGCTTGGTGACATCTGCAGACTTACTGAGGGTGCACTCGATCCCCTTGTCCAGGTCATTGAGAAAGATATTAAAGAGAACTGGCCCCACTACTGAGCCCTGGGGATCACCACTTGTGACCAGCCACCAACTGGATTTAACTCCATTCACCATCACTCTCTGGGCCTGGCCACCCAGCCAGTTTTTTACCCAGTGAAGAGTACGGCCATCCAAGCCATGAGCAGCCAGTTTCTCCAGGAGAGTGCTGTGGGAAACAGTGTTGAAGGCTTTACTGAAGTCCAGGTAAACAACATCTACAGCTTTTCCCTCATCCACTAAGCAGGTCACCTTGTCATAGAAGGAGATCAGGTTTGTCAAGCAGGACATGCCTTTCATGAACCCATGCTGACTGGGCCTGATCACCTGGTTGTCCTGCATGTGCTGTGTAATGGCACTCAGGGTGATCTGCTCCATAACCTTCTGTGGCACCGAGGTCAGACTGAGTGGCCTGTAGTTCCCTGGATCCTCCTTCTGGCCCTTCTTGTGGATGGGCGTCACATTTGCTGACCTCTCCAGTCAACTGGGACCTCCCTGATTAGCCAGGACTGCTGATAAATGATGGAGAGTGGCTTGGTGAGCACATCTGCCAGCTCCCTCGGTACCCTCGGGTGGATCCCATCTGGCCTCATAGACTTGCATGTGTCTAGGTGCTGGAGCAGGTCTCTCACCATTTCCCCATGGATTATGGGGGCTTCATTCTGCTCCCCACCCCTGTGTACTAGCTCAGGGGGCTGGGTACTCAGGAAACAACTGGTCTTACTGTTAAACACTGAGGCAAAGAAGGCGTTAAGTACCTCAGCCTTTTCCTCATCCTTTGTCACTATGTTTCTGCCCCCATCTACTAAAGGACAGAGATTATCCTTAGTAATTTTGACTAGCCACAGAACATCTCTTCACAATCCATACCTGATTATTGTTTGCTTTATGCATGTTTTATAGTGGTTTGTTTCTGGATTGTACATACTGACAGAATTTTTATTTACTTACTTTTATTGTGATTTTAATATAATTTTGATTTAGTACCATATGCTAATTTAGATTTATTTAGTTTATTATGTTTACTGGATTGCAAACATCTAGGATCATTACTTCCAAAATTACTAGCCATTGCTTAATTTTAAAACAAATTTAGGAGCTAACTGATTTAGTGTTAGATAATCTTATTTAGTCAAATGTCTGTCTTTCTGACATTTAAAGGTACTTCTAAAACTAGTTTTCTGGAGTCGGTGTTCGTTCAGAAGTGATTTCTTTGCCAATCTGTGCATGCAGTTGTTGAGCTGTTTTGAAGTCAAGACGACAGCTTAAAACGCACATTTCTTGCCCTAGATTTTGGCAGCATGCACTGGCTGCTAACCTCACGTTACCAGCGAGATAGTGAAATAGTCCTCACTTGGGAGCATCATTTCCAAGCAGTCTGATTAACCTTTCTCCAAGCCCTCCACCCCAGCCCCCTCACCCCATTTAAGTTTGGTCATATGTATTTTGATGCACGTGACGTGTGATTTTTCCAGTGTCAGTGTGCTTTGCCTGAGACTGAAAGCCTGTGAAGGTGGGTGACTGAGACCCGTTGGCCATCGTGTGCACCTGCGTCCCGGTTAGCTGCACGTTCAAGAACGTTTTGTCAAGATGTGCTGGACGAATCTGACATTATCTTACCTTAGGACATTTTTAATGGAATATTGTGACAGCTTGTCTTTCTGTTGGGTCTCTGTGGAGGTTGCTTTATGCTTGCTCGTAAACGGGTAAATAATTTTCAGAATTTGGGAAATAAGGGTCCCATACTGCCCATAGGGGAAAACACTGCAAGTTCTCAGCACAATGCAAACTTGTGGCATTGAGTGTGTTGGAAAAGACCTTTGTTATGACAAATCCTGTCATGCTAATGCTCTTTATTTGCCTTACAAATCAGCCTGTTCCTTTGCTAATTGCTGGTTAAGCTGTTGAATAATCCTTACAGTTCCAGAAACTCACACACAGCTATCGAGTACAGTCAGGATCGTGTAGTTTGTTAGTAGAAAAATTCCTTCTGATTTTTGTTCTTTGGATTGTTTTGTGGATTGCTTGTTGCCGTTCTTGATTGATTGTGACTAACGTGCTGGGTTTATGCATATCAGGTTCTCTGGTTTCGAGTGGGCTGACTGTAGTTGATAATCCTATTGCCAAATTTTGTGTGTAAATTAGAAAAGGCTTCCAGATTAGATCAAAGGTTACTGTTATTTTTACTGTGGCAATACAGAGTGTAAGAACAGGGTAAGAGGCAGATAGCCAAGTTTGTTTTAATATTTAGGCATGTTCTTTAGAAGCCAAAGAAAGAGAGCACCATCTGTGCCCTAATAAATGCTGAGTACACCCTGGAATGAATTGGAAACCGTGGCGGCATCATCAGTGCTGATTACATGCAAGAAAATGCGGTTTGGGATAAAAAGCCTCGCTTTGCATTCTAAACAACAAACTTGTAAGCTTTTGTCTCCGCAGAGTACTTGAGCATATGCTTGGCCTTAAGCATGGAAAAAGCCATTTGCTCTAATAAAACTATAAGCATACTTAAAATTAAGTGTGTTCTTTAGTGCCATGCTAGATAACTTAACTTCTGCCTTATTGGAAACAGTTCTTATAAATGATGATTTGTCAGTGGCAAATTCTTTTAAAGAATCCATTTGTAGTGAAAAAAGCCTGCCACATACACAGTACCTTTTCTTAGAGCCTAAAACTTTTCAAATTGAAGTTGGTTTTATGGTCTCAGATTTTAAAATCTTTTTTTCCTTTGAATCCTGCATACTTATGGAAATCGCATGCCTGCTGTTCACTTGTTTATGCTCAATTAAAATTCTGTTTACTCAAGCAAAATAGCCTCAGTTTTTGCAGATCTTTTGCAGGTCTAAGGACTGGTGTCAAGTTGTTCCTTGAAGGAAGGTTTTATTTTACAGTCTTTCACTTCTCACCGACTACACGTAGGATTTTTAAAGTCATTAAAAGTAGACTATTAGGTTTTCTGTATCTGAATGTAAAAACTGTGGCACATGCACAGTGATTTTTCTGTGTAGGCCTTTGGATTATTGTGCATTTTGTTTGAAGAGATCAGGCTTTCTATCTTTGCTTCAGCTGAGAAAGATAGTTTGTTGGTTCTCAGTTAAAAAAAATAAATCACAACTGTAATTGTTAAGAAGCTTTTAATTGATTTTCTTCCCCTAGTAAAAAACAACCAAACCAACCGAACCAAACCAACAGCAATTTCAGAAGGACAGAAATAAAAACATTTTTGGTGATGTAGTGTAAATAGGATCTGGTGGACCGAGCAGCTACAAAATGGAAGCCAAAGTCTGAGACCTAAACTGACTGCCACTGACTCATCGGAAGCCTTTGGGCAAATTCTTCCAAGGCAATGAATTTATTGATTCCCAAGTTGTGTAACTCTGTGTAATGTTCACGGAGCAGCATAGAGTGTAACTGTAAATTGGCCCAGGATTCAACCCAGAGTATGCTGTTTGGCTGCTTGCAAATAAATGAACTTTAAAACCTGTGATATCCTGAGTTTTATTGCTGAACGTCACTTGACTTAAAAATAATAGTTCTGTATACTGTTATCTGCTGTAGTTCCAAGGAACACAGAAGACCCTAATCCTGCAGAGCACGAGGAATAGTTTTTCCATGGGAATCAGGAGAGCGACCTGCAGGCAGGTAGGGCCGCTTGCATCTGTATAATTGCAGCAGAGAGACCCAAGATTCCTTCCCTTTGCTTGTTTACTTTATGCACAGGACAGCCTTTTGCCCAGGGTCACCTTTCTCCTCTATTGTATGGATCTGTCAGATGGCCACAGCTTTGGGGAAACCTTTTCTTAAGGCAGGGAGAGCATCATTGTAAAACCCCAAAATCTCAAGAAGAAAATTTAAACTCGTGCTTTTGGAGGTAAATGTTTATGACTTCAGTTGATTTAAAGATGATAGAGCGTGTTTATTGCTTGTGTAAGAACCTGTGATAAAGCAGCTCACCCTGTGCAGAGTGGCATTGCAAGACTTAATCATTATAAACATCAACCACAGCATGAGTTCCTGGTTTTGAAGATCAAAACTTCTGCTGTAGTAAGAGTTAACAAAAAAAAATGTGGGTCTGTTTCATTGGGAAAAGACTATTCTGGTTTTTCTGCCCTAGTTTGGATAACTTTATGCCTTTGTCAGGAACATAAATCTTCAATATAATAGTATAATTCCTATGAAAAACTACAGCTGTTGGCAACGGAATTCCATTCTTTCTAGGAACAGCAAACAGTTACCCAATATTTTTTGCACTGAATAAAAATATATAAGCTTCGATGGTGTTTGTTTATCAGAATGTTTTTCTAATCTCTCTCCGCTCAGGAATTTTTCTGCCCAAGTATTATATTTCTCTCTATACTATATATTGCTATAAAATTATTTACTTCTAAAAGTCTTAGTACTGCACCTCTTTGTAGCATAGATGATTTCTCCATTCCACAGGAAATCGCAGCATATTGAGAAAGAGAAAAGTCTGAGATACAGCGTTTGCCAAAGGAATCCTGCAGCAGCCGTTGCTATCTGGCAAATGTTAGTGAATTTGGGGCATGGAGTTACGCAGAATCGCCTTGGGAAAGCTGTTCTCTCACAACTAAACAAGGATGATTTTGCTGTTTTTGTCGTTGTGGTACCTAGTCAGCAGTCTGCATTAGGGTCCTGTTAGACTTGGGTGAGTTTTTTTGATTTGAATAGATTTTGGTGTGGTTGGGGTTTTTCCCTGGATGTGTGGGGAGCTTGTGTTCTCGTATAGCTATATAAAGCTTCATGTTGTGTAACACTTTGGATGAAGCATGCAAATACAAAACAAAGCAAAACATGTACTTCTGCTGAGAAAGTCACCCTTCCCTCTCCCCCCCCCCCCCCCGCTTTCCCAAAGTCCTTTTTCTACAGCTGGGTTGTAGGTTTCTAAGAATTCTGATTCAAATGCGACAGCATTAGGACATGGGGAAGTTTAGCGTCTCTTCTTACCTTTTGTTGGCTGCTTCCTGCCCTCTTCCTATCCTGCTTCCTCTCATGTCTAATGCAGTGAGGAAACAGCCTGGTCTCTTGCCTTTTCCATTTGGATGTCAGGTAGGAGAGCTGCTGATGAATTCCTTTTCTCTCTCTAAATTTTTTTTTTTTTTCTTTCTTCTCTTTCCCTCTGCTCTCTTGTATAGTCCAGTGGCAGAAGGGGGAGTTTCCTCCCGTGTGTGTCTGAAGGAATGGGATGGGCTTAGCAGCCTTGGCCGCACTGGCTTGACCTGCAGATGAAGGAATGCCCTTGTGCCACATCCCAATGCCTGGAGGCTATAGAAAATGTTCTCTGGTTCTCTGGAGAGATTCAAAGGCATCCTCGTAGTACAATTTCCCAAACTCTTTTCCACATTCCCATCTCCCCTGAAAATCGGGTGTTACATTTACGGCTTTGGCTTTGTTCCTGACCACAGTGAGATCTGTGAAGTCTGGCATTAAAGGTTTGAGTGCACACTCAATATTAGCAGCATGCATCATGACATGGACAAGTAATCAACTTCCCTGGTTCCACAGAACATTCTGTGTATGTATTTTGGTTTTAATGTGTGCATGAATGTAAGATTTCCTTTTTTTTTCTTTTTTTACAGTTTAAGAAATATTTCTTTTGTTGCTTTTTTGCCACCTTAATAAGCAGCTGTGTTTATGCTGCTTACATCTATGTTTTTCACTTTGAGAAGCCTAAATCTTAGGCATTACTGATAAGAACTATAGTGTTTCCTGTCCAGTCTCAAACAGTTTCTTTCAGGTAAGTTAATGGAAACGTATAACCATACTTGGTGTCATCCTCAGTAACACAAATATGTGAGGCTAATAATAATATAGATTTAATAAAACATATAGTCCTTGGGAACAGGAGAGGAGGAATGAGTTCTGGCAAGAGAGGTGTTTGGTCCAGCTGTGCCTGATCAGCTACTCATAACCAGTGCCACTAAGAGGAAGCAATGGGTAACTGGGATTGAAGACTCCCTGGTGCAGGGAAAGGAGACACCTGTCTGCTGACCAGACCTGGTGACTTCCAGAGTTTGCTGTCTCCCCAGGGACTGGATCAAGGACATCACAGAGGTTGCTGAGGCCTGGGACAATCACCAGACTTCGCTACTCTCTTATGTGAACAGTAGTAATACTTCAGAAGATTAAGGTCCCTCCCAACCTAATTTTTTCTGTGATTCTGTAAGCTTGGCATCACACTCTGTGTGATTTCTTTCAGGTGAATCTAAACAGGAAAATGTGCTCCAGGAGTTCACAGAGTCCATAGGACCAGACTAAAGCCAGTTAGAAGTGAAACCTTCTGACTGCATAGAGTCTGAACGCCAGATCCTCAGCATGATCTGTGTCAGTCTATAGGTCCTCTCCTATTGCTCTGTATGGCTTGCTAATATAGACATAGCCTTTTCTGTCCAGCGGATGTGGTGGTTTTGTCCATAAACACCCGCAGTCTTGGAATCCTTTCTTCCCAAAATTCTGTGTTCATATATACATTCAGGTATAGGTGTGCATCATATCAGGGATGCTGCTACATGCAAATAAATGCTTTTTTTTTCTTTGATTATTTAAATATCTCTATTTCCCAGAGTTTATAGTGCTGTTTCTCATCTTGGGGTATGGCCATTCTAAATGGCTTACAGAGTTCGCTACTTTTAGTTTTCCATTTGACAAAATATCTTGTCTGACCATTTTCCTCCTCAACTTGCATCACAGTATGATAAAATCATGCCCGTGTCTTGTGTTTCCAAAAACATGCATAGTTCCAGTGCTCTGTGATCCTTGAGATCTTTTGTTAATTGCTGCCAGCTTCCCACTGTTGGTCTTGTCTCAGGATGTGGCAAGGGAACCATTGAAAAAGCTTTGTACAGACAATAATAATTGTTTTCTAGAACAAACTGGAAACTTTCTTGTAAGAGCCTGATCCTGCAGCTTGATAAACCCACTTGTAAACATGAAAATGCAAGATGCAGTTGTTATTTTTGCATTATGTCATCAGTATAGGCATTCTGTTGATACTAATTAATGGCCCTTGTGGCTCATAGATATAAACTAATATGTTCTCCAGAGTAACTGAGAGAACTGCCTACTTAAGACTGTGTAGACTTCTTTTAATGAAATTTTTCTTCATTAATATTTTCCTTCAGAGCTGGCCAGCTCTTCTTTTAGCACCTCCAGAATTGCCTTGGAGCTCCATTTGAAAATGTTTGTTTAATTTTTTTTTATTCCCATTGCATGGGGAAAATCTATTGTCTTTCGTAAATTAAGTCTATGAATGCTGTTTTTTAAAAAAAACAGTCAAGCAGCAAACACACTCACCTTAGCTTGCATGTGTTGTGGAGGCTGCATAACCATCCAAAGTCAGTAAAAATGTTAACCAGTGTCTCACAGTAAAAGTTTGCCTCCAGTGAAGTCAGAGGCCAGGCTCCTGTTGACCAGGGCAGGACAGATGTCTCTCCACCGATGACTGAAATGTTCTCTCTGGTGAAGGAATGGGTGCTATGCTGTCTTCCCTACACTGACACGGCAGCACGGCTCAACCTTCAAAAATAATTTCTGCAGCTGAAAAGCTATTACTAATTCAGACTCCGCACTTCTCTTGCCTATTGACTAAGCATATCAGCAGTGATGTGACTTACTTCTCACTGGGAAATGTCACTTGTATGGAAAAGGTCAGGAAGTTCCTCTAGGATACAGTTAATTATGCGTGGTTATTAAATCTTGAAGCCCTCCCTTCATTGCCATATGCAGCTAAGCTTTCCTTCCAGATTTGTTTACCGTCACATATATGTTTATATAAATGAGAACTAGAGCACCCAAGTATCACTCCTTGTTAACGGCAGTGATGCAGCTGCAGTTTATCTTGTTAGAAGATTTATGGTTTTGTATACAAGGCTTTTAAAGGCAATTTTTATCTATTTGGCAATTGTCTGTGTAAACAGAAAACCAATCTTGTTGCTTCTTTTAGCCATTGGACCATTGTTCCAGTATAACGTCAGATTTTCTTTTTAAGTTTTCTTCCTGCTCTTGCTTTGTTTGTGAATAGATTTGTGTTCCCTTATATATTGATGTATTGGCAAGGAGTTGCACACGTGTTTTGACAAACACCTCTGCTGCAAACTGACGGGAAGCTTTGGTGTTTCTTCCAATCTGCATTTAGAAAAGGAGCCGATTTGATTTATACTATACGGTTTGTGTGTGCAGGAAATAAGCATTAATGCATCGGGTCAAGGGGAATAAATTGCCATTAGTACACTACTTCTTCTGGCAGCCTTCTTAATCTTTGTGTTTCACCACCTTGCCTGGGATTTTCAAAAGGACTCAGTTAACCCAAACTCACCCAACCCTCCTCCTGTCAAGGTCAAGGGTAAGCTCCCCTTGGCTTTAAAGAAGGCAATTTTAGTCGCGTGCTGATGCTTTTGAAAGTCTTACCTTTCATTTCTGGTTAATAATATGTTGAGCTCTTTAACGAACGGCCTGTTTCAGTCTTTGGATCTTTCTAATAAAACATGTGCAATGGTTGAGTGTTCTATGGGCTTTACGCAGGTAAAGGCTTAACTGAGCCCCTTGCCAGCCGGCAACGTCTCCGGCTGGCTCTGGTGGGAGGTAGACTTCCTCCATGGGCAGCTGGTGCTGCCTTTAAACAGGGGCATAGGAATCCTCAGCAAAATAACTGTTGGGAAAGGAAAGCTGGAATGAAAAGGAAAACCAGTACTTTCTAGTATTTCTGTGTGAAGAAAGTATTTCTTTAAATATGTTTTCATTTACTGTAGGCAATGGCTGTGTTTGCTCAGCTTTTCAAAGCGACAAGACATGTTCTTTATTCTTACTCCTCTTCTGTTTAATTAAAAAGTCATGTATTTCCCTGTGATCCAGTTCTGCCGCATCCCACATGAGATTAGTTTCATCTTCATACCCTCGAACGGCGATTGCTGCAGTTAGGGTTGCAAAACGCTCTCATCATCCCCTCGGTTCATGTGCTCATGCTAGATCTGATGAGTTCACCACCAAAACATTCATTTTAAAAGCAACATCAGGTTATTGATAGAAATGTTAGCTGGCTGTTTGCAGTAGAAATTGATTCGTGATTCTTGGGGTATTCCTTTTGCAGGCACCTGGATCCAAAATGGGAATCATAGAATCATAGAATGTTTTGGGTTGGAAGGGACCTTAAAGATCATTGAGTTCCAACCCCTCTGCCATGGCCAGGGACACCTCCCACCAGACCAGGTTGCTCAAAGCCACATCCAACCTGGCCTTGAACACTTCCAGGGATGGGGCATCCACAACTTCCCTGGGCAATTTGTTCCAGTGCCTCACCACCCTCAGAGTGCAAAATTTCTTCCTGATACATAACCTAAATCTACTCTATTCTAGTTTGAAGCCATTACCCCTTGTCCTATCACCACATGCCCTTGCAAAAAGTCCCTTTCCAGCTTTCTTGTAGGCCTCCTTCAGATACTGGAAGGCTGCTATAAGATCTCCCTGGAGCCTTCTCTTCTCCAGGCTGAACAACCCTAACTCTCTCAGCCTGTTCTCATACGAGAGGTGCTCCAGCCCTCTGATCATCTTCGTAGCCCTCCTCTGGATCCACTCCAACAGGTCCCTCTCCTTCTTGTGCTGAGGACTCCAGAGCTGATTGCAGTACTCCAGGTAGAGTCTCATGAGAGCAGAGCAGAGGGACAGAATCACCTCCCTTGACCTGCTGGCCACGCTTCTTTTGATGCAGCCCAGGATGCGGTTGGCTTTCTGGGCTGCAAGTGCACATTGCTGGCTCATGCTGAGCTTCTCATCCACCACCTTAAGGGAAGCCTTAAATCTTTCCCACCGAGCTGCTGGCTGCAGCCAGGTCCCCAGGCACCACAGCTTTTGCCGTGGGAGCTCCCCGGGTGCTTCAAAGCCTGCTCTGGGCAGGTTCCAGGCTGCCTGCCTCTTGACAGAGCCGAGCGGCGCGGCGCCTCACTCATGGCCAACGTCGGGACACGCAGCCAGCCGGCGTCGGGACATGCAGCCAGGCCTTTCTCCAGCGATTTTGCCTGCGGGGCCGAATCCTGTGGGCGTTCGCAGCGCACACCTGTCAGATGGGGCTGCGTCCCTGCCAGCAGCTGGCAGCGAGGTGCAGCTCTTTGCATGGAATAGTTTGATATTGATATGACTGACCCCACGGTGTAACAGGTAGGATACCAGCTTGCGACTTGACGTCTTAGACGCTTCCTAAGTGAGCGCATCTGGAGTTTACATGAGCGGTGCCCCTTCAGCTGTGTTTTATAAGTCTTTAGCAGAGGCGTCGCTCCAAGAGAGAGCTCAAATCTTGAATTTTGACTAGAATAAAGTCCTTCCCAGTAGTGGAAAGAAACGTATCTAAGTCCCAGAAAGAGATAAGATAGGTCTTCAGTTCCTGTCTGCCTTGTTTCATCGAGGCTAGTTGAGGCAGCTTCTAAGCTGGCGCGCTAGTCTTTGTGAATCGCCGCCTTAATGCCCCTAACTTTCCCCAGAAATTGTGCATGGATTTTAGCCAAGTAATTCCGACCTGTCCTGGGGGAAGGGGATTGATGATAAACCTGTGTCTCTTCCTTGCATCTGAATCCAGGAGAATTGACCCTGTTACTGAGAGTCTTGTTTTCATTTATCACTATTTGTTTATGTATTTCATTTATCCTAGTTCTCATATATAGCAATGCTGTTGTATCTTTAAATTGCTTAACTAAGTGCATGATCTTCCTTCTATGCAAACTATAAATACATACACTTCACTTGTCCATTTGAAGTTGTTACCTATGTTAGGGATTTTTCAGCTTCCAGTATGATCAATGGGTAGAATATAGGTAAGAAAGAAATGTATGGTACATCCTGAGCTCAAATATCTGCCCTTTTATTAGAAGGCTGTTACCATGCTTCTGTTCAGGTAAAATTAAGCTGGCATGGCACTGCGTTGATCTGATATCTTGCACGAGACGAAGGCCTGAAAGGAGCTCTTCAGTCTTCCGAACGTGATGGTCGTCTTACATGGTGTCCATGTCCCACTTAGAGGAAACATGTGCATAGCTAAAGTTTAATTGGAATGGCTAGTTAAGAGGCCTGAGCTAATATATTTTTATTGTCAGACTCAACATACAAACATTTGTTTGTGTGACTGTGTGCATGTTAGCATGCTCATTAGCCTCAGTTGGATTACTTTTGCCTAAATTTACTTTAATTATCCGCAGGGTTGGGCCATAATGTATAAACAGAATCTGTAGGAGTGAAAACAACTGTTTCCACTGAAGGATGCACAGGGAGTCCAGGGGGATATTACAGGGTTGTATGTGTCTTGTTTGGGTTCTCTTAGAATTTTTCTTTTGTTTTTCAATTTGTAACCTACAGTAGTGTAAAGAATAAACATCAAGTCATTTAGAGAAAAAGTGAATCTCAGTAGTGTGGTGCCTTTCCATTCAGACTAATACCAGGAAGAGTTGGAGTGTAAACCTTGCTGTTCACTTGAGTTTCACACTCTAACCTGCTGCATGACAAGGCATTTTCCTGGCTAATGCTGATCAGAGGCATTCCTAGTGTGATTATATGTCCACTGCAGTGTTCATTTTGCCTTTGGTACATGCACCCTCTTACAAAATTCTTGGCATACCAGGCTCTGGTTTAGAAGATTTCTCTCCGTTTGTGTTACGAAGCCAGGTAAGAAGGGAACTGTGATTTACAGCCATGAATTTGATTTAGAATCACAGAATCGTAGAATCACTTAGGTTGGAAAAGACCTTTAAGGTCATCGAGTCCAACCGTAAATTTCACATCTTTCACTTCCGCTGCTCAGTAGCCCATGCACTTGGTAAAATTCCTCCTGTAGCCCTCCTGATAGCGTCTCCCAAGATGAAGTTCACCATTGTACACTTCTTCAGCTTGGTTTTTCAACTTCAGCATTCTTTTGTTGAGTACTATCAAATATTGGATAACTTTTGTCCATAAAGCTTCATAACTTTTGTCCATAAAGCTTCAGAGGTCTAAGTTAAGGAAATACATGGGATGTCCCTGTCTTGGTACTGCTTTCATGACAACTAATTCCTCCTGGTCTGAATCGAGGAAGGGTTCTGAATTACTTGTGCGGGATACAGCATTACTAGTGCTTCTTGTACTAAATAATATGCTGTCCAGTTAAAACTGGAAACCCTCCAGTTTATGTACAGACAGACACTATTTTTCCTATGTGCCGTCCTTACCTTGTAGGTTCATTCTGGGAAACAGTCATCATGTCAGCAACGTTGTCTGAGACATGCAGATCCAGACAAGTCTGGAGCTCTTCAGACTTCATCACTGTCTTGCATTACTGCCTGTGGGGTAATTATGAACTCTTCCACACGAGGCTGGAGAACACCAGAAGTCCTGGAACTGGGGATCTAATAACTGTTAATCCTGGAGCATCAGAGCAGGCACACAGTCCCAAAGTGTGCCTATTCCTGGTGGGGAGAGGGAGTTGGTAACAGATTCTGTACTGCCAGGCATTAATTAGCCTTCTGATTTGGCACCAGCTAACAATTGTACGCCTCTAGGGTTTGCACTGATAAACAAAGTCCTTTTCTTCTATTCTATGGCGTAAGTCTGGCTTTTTGCTTTTTTTATTGCTCAGTTCTTATTGACTGTACAGGTTGTAGCCCTTTTTTCCTCCCATAGAGATACCACCATTTAGTTACTCAGACTGCTAATTTAATCTTATGCATCAAGAAAAGCATTTATATAGTCATATTATTAGTGAAGAGTTACTCTCTGAATGGATTAAGTCCCTCAGTTTATTGAGTAAGCTAATATAGGAACAGGGTATAAAATCCCCTGGAAAGCCACTTGTGATCCTATACCCCTTTCACATACGCCCAATTCTAAATGGCTCCCTTTCTCCTTATCTGGTTCCAGTCATCTCTGAGCCACAACTTTTGAGCCTTTTCCCCATTCTGGATGACTTTTTCCTTCTCAGTTTACTATTTCCGTATGCATAACCCTTGCACAGATCAGTTAACATTATAAAATATAGTTGATTTATTGAGACGCAAAGCACATTGGTCATAGATACCAGAGAAGAGTTTAATAGCATTTCTGTGAACAAACAAAATGTCATTGTATTGCATCTTCTTTAAAGATCTAAAAGCAAAGTTATTACTTGGACCTTTCTCTAGGATTGCATGTTTTTCTTGGGTCAGGTTGTTCGGAGTGGATACGTTATTATTTCATGTCCTTTCTTATCAGCTTCTGAGTCCAATGGTATCACAAAGCTAAAAAAAAAAGTCACTGGCACATAGATTATACAAAGTATGAAGAATTGACTGCTTTGCCTCACCATAGGGATCTGCTGTGAGTTATCTGCATGCTGCATACTTATTTTCTGCATGACACTGAAATTGGGTATCACATTTGGGTTTTTGGGTATAATTTCTTCCTTGTGTTAAAAATCGTCAACACCAAAACACCTGGAAGTATCTTTCTTCTACAAAAGCTGTTCATCTTTCTTCTGCAGTGGTAACATTCATGATTGCCATCATGGTCTTTTATCTTTTCCAGGTTGTAATATATCTGTTATAAATTCTAATACACAGTTGTGATTACTGCATTGTCCTTGAATGATTGCAGCTGTGTAGCAGACACCTGCTGATTCCTGACCACAGCTGTTGGGCTTACTTCTCATACTATGTTTTATAGATTTCCTCACCTTGTTTTTGAAAAAGGGGCTTTCTCAAGACTTAATCGTAGTCCTATCCTATCCTTGCATAGCCTACATTACAAACTTACTAGTGTTCTTTGCCTTGCCTTTGAGCTGTAGGGGCATATAGACTTTGATGGGGTTTCTTCCACTTGTGGGATCTGTTATGGTATGAGTAATATTACTTCTCCTATAGTAGTCTTGCAGTTGCTCAGAAAACTTTCTTACTCATGAAGCTTTAGCTGTAAAAGGAGAGATGCCTGAGGTTTTGTTCAGCATTTCTGTAATATAGCCACCGGGATGAGAGATGATGAAAGGACAGCCGTGCTGGGTCTGTCTTGCTCAATATACCCACCGTGTCAGGGAACTCACCATTAACCTTTGCCAGGCTCTGTCAAGCTGGGCACCCACAACCCCTGAGAAGGAAGCTTGACTGGGGGAATCTCAGTGGGGTTGGACCTCTTTCCACTCCCTTTTGCTGTCCTGTCTCCAGACAGAGAGGCGCCAGGTGGCACCTGCTGGTTTCTTATGTATCTTTGGGGAAAGGTGTCAGGGATGCCTTGTTTGAGGCTCCTCTTTGGCCCTCTGTTTTTACATTTTTTTAACCCCTTGACCCTCAAGCCTCTCTTTTTTCCTTGATCATCACAAGCAGTCATTTTCTTGGTTTCCCCACATCTAGGCCTGTGATGCCTTTCTCAGGTAGGAAAGCCAGTCAGGACAGTGGTCTAGGAATCACAGAATCACAGTATCGTCAGGGTTGGAAGGGATCTCTGGAGATCATCTAGTCCAACTCCCCTGCCACAGCAGGGACACCTACAGCACGTTGCACAGGACGGCGTCCAGGCGGGTTTTGAATGTCTTCAGTGTGGGAGACTCCACAACCTCTCTGGGCAGCCTGTGCCAGTGCTCTGCCACCCTCAAAGAAGTTCCTCCTCATGTTTAGATGGAACTTCCTGTGTTCAAGTTTGTGCCCATTACCTCTTGTCCTGTCACTGGGCACTGCTGAAAAAAGACTGTTCCCATCCACCCAGCACCCTCCCCTTAAGTATTTCTAAGCATTAATAAGATCCCCCCTGAGTCTTCTTTTCTCCAGACTAAGACCCAAGTCCCTCAGCCTTTCCTCATAAGAGAGATATTCCAATCCCCTAATCGTCTTAGTAGCCCTTTGCTGGACCCTCTCCAGCAGTTCCCTGTCCTCCTTGAACCGGGGAGCCCAGAACTGGACACAATACTCCAGATGCGGCCTCACCAGGGCAGAGTAGAGGGAGGGGATGACCTCCCTCGACCTGCTGGCCACACTCTTCTTGATGCACCCCAGGATGCCATTGGCCTTCTTGGACAGGATAAACTGAGAGTGAGCATTTAATTCCAGGGATTTCAAGTGACTGCCTTTTTAGGCATAGCTTTTAGTACTCAGTTTGAGTCTGGAGGCAGCTAATCAAAGTTTTGTCTTTTAACACCACAGTCATCGTTATTTTCATGCAAAGTGATAATACAACACATACCTGAAGAAAGTGCATATGCCATGTCTGGAACACCAAAATGAATTACCTCAGATGCAGAGGCAGAAGGCAATCACTCAAAACAACGTACGACTTAGGATCAAGATTCGGGAAATGCGCTATTAGATAATCTTCCCCCACCATTCCAGGTTTATAAAATAATTATTGGCGTCTGCACACAAAGGTGATTGCTTTAGGGATGCCAAAGAGGATGTAGCTATTTGACGGAACTACAACCAATTTTACGCTTGTTTTTGCCTACAGGTTATGAGAAAGTGTTGAGAGCTGTTCTCAGCTTTGAGTGGGTCACCCTGTTTGGTAGCTTGAATTCAGAATATACATACATACCTAAGTAGTTTATTTCCTATGGGAAATGAATGTTTCAGTAGCTGAAAAGAGGTTGTTCAAGAGAATTGCTGCTTCTGGTAGACCACGATTCTCTTGTGGCGTACCCAGGTTGGCTGGTTAACCTTTAGACTTTGGAGGAAAAACAGCTGAATCTCTTGCTGTTCTTCGTGTTTTCTTATGGGGAAGTCTGCATGATTTGAATTACATTTAGTACAGAAGGAAGCTAAATGTCTTGTCTTTAGAATTGTTTTATATCACTTACTTTTTTCCCTCCGGACAAGTTGGGTGTGTTATGCTCTAGGCAGCACCCAGCTGAGCTGAGTCTTCTCAGAAAAGCGTCTTGCACTTTGAACAAGCAGTACATAGCAGCTGGAGCTTTGCCCCGGTACAGAAAGTGTGTGTTACATTCATGCTGTAAAATACACTGGAACTTAATTTCAGGGTAGTTTTCTTCATGACTAAAGCCAGAGGAAAAGCTGAAATTTGCCTTTTGTCTACAGCTGTTTTGCAGAGTTTCAGTTAATCTTCAAAGCCTGGTAATTGGTCTAGTTTCATTACAAAGTCTTGAAATGGAACTTTAAAGAGCCATTCCTGTTTGGAGATAAAGCCAGTCATTACTCTTTCTGCTACAAGTTAAAGATTCAAATTTTGGGTTGTGTTTTGATTTTGTTCTGAACACAAATGAACTCTTCTGGTATCAGGAAAGATTAAGGAAAAGGTGCTCTTGATGTATGAAGTCCTGTCCATTTTGTTTTCTCGTCATGTTTCTTAGTAATTCTTGTTTTCTTGTGGCCCATGAGAAACATGAACCACAGGTAGAACGTTTTTTTTTATCAAAGTTTTTAGTAAACCATCAAACTTCTGGAAACTGAGCAAGGCTATCTTTTTGTTACTCCTTTGTCTTTCCATGACAGGCTTTTTTTTTTGTTTTGTTCTGACTGTGGTTGAATAGTTGGGTTGTAATCTGTAAAGAAAAACATATAGTAGGACCTTTAGACAGTTACATAAAAAATCATTTAATTTGCTAATCATTTATTTAAATTGCTGTAAAGAATCTCATCTGTGGAGTAGAATTCACTGCATTACCTGCTGACTTTTACTATATACATCTCAAGGTGAAGGTGCTAGATTTCAGGTATACTCTGTGATCTGCACTAAGGAATGTGCAGGAGAAATCTGAACTTCAAACCAAGTTAGTGTTAGGTAACATCTCAGAGTAGAAACATCTCATATTCCCACCAGGCATTGGAACTAGCGAGAGAGCTCTTGGTAAGAGAAAGAAAGCTCCCAGGCTTCTTAAAGGCTAGCAATAGTTTATTTTTTTTATTTAATTGAGAAGCACATAAATAAATAAATAAATAAATAAATAAATCTTGAAAGCCTTGATCTTGCATAGGAGCTTTACTCTTAGGCCCTGAAGCTTTACAGTAGTTCATGTTTAAAACTCATAAAAGAAGATACAGCTGACTGGTATAATACTGAAGATCCTTAGGGCCCAGGGGCCCCATAGCGTGGTGTTTCAGGGGATGCACTTTCCAAAGATTTGAACTTTTCTTGCAAGGCACCTCTCGCTGCTGGAGGGGAATTTAACACCAGGGGTAAAGCCTGGAAGTGCCAGGTATTCATAACTTACTATGGGAGACATCTGTTGACTACAGCACAGGTTTTTTTAGGGTTCAAGATTGTGATCAGCACCTTGTATTGCATTTGGAAGAGAAGAGGAAACTGGCCTAAAGTATACGTTGTCATTCGACTGAGCTCATGGTTTCAGTAGCTGTGCAAACGCCAATTTTCCTTTACTCAACCTATTTTGATTTGACTGTATGGTATTACGCGTAACCTAATGTTTTTGTCGTGCTCCGATCCCCTGGACTGAGATAAGGTTTGCTGCTGGTAATGTCTGGTGTGTTAATTGTTGTGTTCTGCCTCGACTCGGCTACTTTTAAAAATGGCACTGCATAATTGACTTTTCAGGAACAGTTGCTCTTTTAAAGGGTTCAGTTTGCTCTATCAGCAAGCGTCATTGCTGCTTTATGCTATTTTTTCAGAATTTCTGATCTGAGTGATTTACAGCACTTGAACTTTCCAAACTATTCTGTAATTTACTCTACATGGATCTTAATCTTTGTCCAGGACTCACTGACTACTCATAAAAATTGTTTGGAAAAGGAATTTCCCCTTTTAACTCCATAGCAAAAAATGATGTAAAAAGTTAATGTAACTGTCTGCTCTGCTCCCGTGGGTGGCTGAGATGGGCTGCAGTCACACATGCCATCTCACTGTTCTCCTCCTAAAAAATGTTACTAGAGAAAATGGGGTTTAGGTGATTGTTTACATGGCAGTTGTGCCTGCAGAAGAGATATTTAAACGAGGGACTCTGGTCTTGATCTGGACCATGACTAAACTTTGTCTGGGTGCCAACTCAAGACCCCAGAAATCTGCTGTCTCTGGAGGCCGTGTGTGAGACCATTTGCCTCTCTGCCCAGGGTGTCCCCGGGGGTAGCAGGAGCCTGCCACCCCCAGCCACAGGCATGGCAAAGAGGGCAACACATGGCTTTCATTTCTAACTCTTGAGGGTGAACGTTTTCAAGTCTTCCCCCTTTCCCTCCATCAATGAAGGATGTAGGGTCTTTTTCTTCATGAAAACCAAGGGCGGCAGATTTGGCAAAATGATGCCAGGAGCCGGGCTTTTGGGCAAAACAGCAAAGAGCATTGTTCCTGTGGAGAAAGAGCTGCCGGTGCTGGGTCAGTAGGGAAGGCCAGGGTGGGATGTGGACACCGTGGCCTGGAGGCCTGGAGACCTGGAGACCAGCCCGTTAGCTCCCGCTTCAGACGGCCGCCTTGCTCCTCAGACGGCCTGTTCAACTCGCGCCTCCCTTGACGTGCAGATCTCCGTTCATTTGTGGCAGTGAGCCAGATTTTTATTCTTTAAAGGACGCTTTGGTAGCTCTCGTGCATTCGTCATTCTTGGCTCGCTCACCCAGGCTTAACTGTGCCTTTTTACGGCCCGTCTCACAGGTCACAAACCGTCTCCTGACGTGCTGTTGTTGAGCCGTCTCTGAACCCCCCGCGTGGTCTCATCTATGTTCTGTTTTACATTTTGGCCTGGTCTGGTGCACTTACCTGAATGCCATGCGTCTTACACTTCCAAAGACTGATCCTGTCGTAGTTTGAGGGCAGGAAGCTCCTTTCCCACTTTAAGATTGCTGAATTTACTCCCTGCCCCTTATAACCACTGTATATGGTCCCTCCTCGAGCATCAAACTACCCTAAGTGCCTTTTGCTTACATTTTCGGTAGATGGCTTCTTCAAACCACTCCCAGATGTGCCATCCCTCCAAATAATACTGAGCTGGTTAGTTTTAGAGCTTCTTGAGAAACATGCAAGAATCCCCATATTACCGAGTAGTGAATAAATCTTCTCCCATGAAAAATTCCTTCCCTGCCTCTTTAGGGTTAACGGTTGCATTTAAGTTGTGGAGCACAAGAAAGCTTGTTTTGGTATTTAAAACAAAAAAAGAAAACGGGAAGAAAAGTTGCTGCGTGTGTTGGAGCCCCCTTGGTTTCAGTTTGATGCCGTGTCGGTGCAGGGGAAAGCCCAGCAGAGCCTTAACTGGGCAGGAGGCTGTTTTCTTTAATCTACTACATTTGCTGCCTTTTCACTCTCACTGCATATTCTCTTTTTAATGGATTTTAAAGATCATTCTGAGCAGCACACCAGGGTGTTGAAACAACTCCCCTGGCCTATTCCACCAGTCGCTCCTGCGTATTTCTAACCTGTATTTGCTGTCAGACTGGTAGCTCTGATTTTCTGTATCCTGCCGGTGCCTGACTGGGGCGTGCATCTGAACCTTGGTTGTCTTTGCTCACTTCCGTCGTCACGTCAAGTGCTGTGCAGCTCCTTTTCACTTCTAACCTTACTGAATCAGCGTGGCGAGGTGTCTTCTGTGTCTATGTTGACATGTGTGTACATAGATGTATGTCTACAAGTACATATACAGTGTATATACTGCAAATAGTGGGGTGGTTACTGTTGGCCTCAGCATGTAAAAATCCTGCTTTTTTCCTGAACTGATAATGCCCAGGCCTCCTAAAATTACCCATTTTCCTTTGAGGCTTATCAGCATTCCTATTTCAGGTAGGTGCACTGATTGAGCCGGAACACATGTTGTTCGGCTGCTGTTAGCCTTGGCACAATGCTCCTGTCTTGAAAGAATTTTCTCTTTACACCAAACTGTTAATTTTGTCGTCATGCTTGTTTGGATTTTTGTGCTGCAATCTATTGAATGGCGCCTGAACCAGGAAAGCAGAATGATTTGGGAATTTTGTTCCCATTTCTAGCGCTGATTTAAAGCGTGGCCTTGGGCAAGTGACTGCTGGTCTGCTTTCCCTTACGTTCACTGGAGGCAATGATATTCATTTATGCATCTCCTGGAGCTGCTCAGCTGTGGTATGAATGCACAGGGTGGATGGACCCACAGGACCTGTGGTAACTAGCTGCAGTGGGTATTGTGGAGTACTTCTTAATCACTTTCTGTGTATTTTTATTGTCCCCCTCCCAGGCCAGATGGATTTGAAATTTATAGTTCTGAGAAACTGGATTCCTTTGTTCATACTGTATGGCTTTTTTTTTTTTTTTTTTTTTTTTTTTTCAGTATGGGGGTATCTAATTTAATAAAGGATTCAATCAGCTGGAATGTGCACATTGGAAAGTGACAGACAGCAGAGGCTTCCAGGGGAGGCCAGGCACATGAGCCGGTTTTAAGAGAGAGAAAGAATGAGGCAACTGTAAAATAAAAGATGTCTAATGCAGTTAACATATAAATACCATACACAAAATGGATAGTCTGCTCTCTTTCTTCATCATGCTAGAATGTGATGGTGTTTCAGACCTCATCACTTCTTTACTTTGACTGAAGTTTGATGCTTTATGACATGTGACAGGTTTGATGGCATCTGCTTTTCTCAGATTAAAAAAAAAAATAAATGTATCCACCTGCCTCTCCTTTCATTTGGGGCCTGCAAAGGGTTAAGGACTGCTGAATGCAGACATATATGGTGCTGTATTGATATTATGTACTTTGTAATAGAAAACAGAACTATCCAGGTCAAATATCAATAACATTCTATAAGCCTTTCTAGGAAAATATAATTAAAACCATTCAAAGCTGTTTCCCATAACTGAATTTACTGTGTCTTATTGACTTCAGTCCCACATCTCCAATGTGATATTATTATTGACTTTTAGAGCTCTGCCTATTTTAAAAATAAAGAAAACACAAAATCAGGTGGTGGTATTCATTTTATTAGAAATCTTGCCCTCCTTTTCTCCCTGAAGCAGGGATCTTATTGAATTGTTTGAACAACAAAATGATGAGGTAGCCCTTCAGCTGGTTTAAATTGTCATAGTCCCACTGAAAGCAGCTAAACCAGTGGACAGTCAACTGAGAACCTGTCCCACATTCTGCATTAGAGCAACTTACTCCTTTGCACCCAAGGATACCAGCTACAGCACTACCTCTGCTTTTATTATCAAGCTATATTGACTTGGTTTCATATTGAATATCGTGAGTAGGATTTTGAGTAGGAAGTTCACTAAATTGTTTAAATATTTCAGACAGAATGAGTTTGCTTTTCTAATTCTGTCCCTCCCTCCTCAAAGCAAATATTTTGTCACATCATCCACATTTAAATCAGGAGTGTATTCCTCCAAGCATATAATTTTCATGATAAATATATTTTGTATATTTGGTAAGTTCTTAAAACCTGTTTTCTTGCACAGCCTCTTAAAAAAAAAGTGTATCATAGTCTCAAAAACTGAATGTTTATATAAAATAACTGATAATATACCATATTCATTAATTATATTTATTCTGACGACTTGTTCCAAATATTAAGTGTGTCTGTATTTTTCACACAAACCTGCTAGTGGAATAATTTTTAGTTATAAATATTAATAATGCAGAACTGTTTCTGCAAATATTACAAGAGCCTAAGAAAGATCTTTTATGAAAATAGTTTTGTTATTGTATTGGCTGCGGTTAGATTAGCACTTCATGGTTATCACACTATATGTGATCAATATTTAAGTTTTTTGAAGAAGCCAGATGTATGCAGATGTCTAAAATAGATGTGTATACACGCCCACCCGCATATATATAAAAATATATACAAAGAAGACATGGGTGTAGAACCTTACAAGGAGTTCAAATGTGTTATTTCCATAAAATTCAGGGTGTTCATGTAACATTGGTCTGATTTTCCTGAAATCCAAAGTTTCCTGGAAGTTGGTAGGGATTGCGTTGTAGAAGAGAGGGAAGAATTCGGACTGTTTCCTTTCTACTTGAATTGCACTATATTGGGTATGTTTGTGGCTCAAATAGAGTACTTAGATTTAACATTAACTTCCTTTAAAAACATTCAGACATGGAAATTTATTGGTTCTGACAGCCTAGAATATTTTGTAGTCCACTAATTTTTTACGTGCTTTTTTAATGTAGTTGGAGCTTAATTGTTAAAATAAGGAGCACCCCTCATGTCCCGAGGCAGACAGTGGCAGCACTTAGAAAAATCTATGGTCAGTGGTAAATGTAGTCTGAAGGAGATGAGGTAAAAGAAAATCATTCTGAAAGTATTGAGAGCTGAACAGGAATATTATGTATGGAACAACAAAAATTAAAATAATTTTTTCCTTCAGCAACTACCTTTTTACCTTATTATAACTTAATAGATACATGTGAAGTTGATAGACAGAAAGGCTTCTGTATGAACCATAATTATATTCCTTGTGCTGTCAAAATTGCTGTAATTCTGTGGCTGAGTTTTAAAAAGTACATCCTAAAGATGGTATGAGCTACTGTCCTTGTTGCTATTTGATCTGAATATTCAGCTAGGACTACATTTGGGTGAATAGTATCTTAATTTATTTTTCAAGTAATTTTAAGTCACCTGCAAATTGTAGGCAGGTCTAACCCATAATTTTTATGTTTAACTTTTTGAAAAAAAAATCGATATTTCAGTTTGAAATGCAGAATGTTTTACACTCTAGCAATTTGTTTAATATTGTAATGACTGTATGCTTGGATGTCTGTATTTTCTGCTCGTGGTATTAGAAAATACATTAGTATGTAAAAGGGAACAAGAATTAAATAATGTAAAAATCTGTACGGGTCTCGTGTGACTTTCATTAGTTAGTTTGTATCATTTATATTTTCTTCCATGTCTAGCTTAAAAATGGCTCTACAGTCTGGTTTTGGATTGATGTATGTCTTCTCTAAATATAAAGGTGGTGGTGGTGGTGAAATATTTGCCAAGAGGAACGTATAAGGGATTTTGATGGACTCTCCTGTTGTTCTCTTACCTTCAAACAAAACTGCATACAAACACTCGAGAACAAGCACACAGACTGGGCAGTGGATATAGATTTTCACTCACACAATTCCCTCTTTCTCAAATCTGATTGATAGTGTTTTTCTGTGCGATTTCAGGAAGGAGTATTGATTACAGTCATGATAGTATCATTAAATGTTCTTCATTAAAACTTCACTGTTTTAGCATACAGGTGGCAGTAGGAAGATTAAACCACGTGGATGAATATTACTAAAAGATGACAGGAAAAACAATCTGATCCTGACCAGCATCGCTTGTTTTCACTGCCACTTCCCCCTGACCCCCCATTTTTCACATAGCTCATGAATATGTGGAAAAAAAACATTGTTAAATCAAATTTTTACATGCATCTATAAATTTGGCAGAGTCAATTACTTGCCTGGGCCTGCCATTTTTATATTTTTAACTCTTGTTCTTACTTGCTATGTGAGAAGCATCACTGCAGTTTGCAGAGAAATTGTAATTGCGGTAACATATGCAGTAGCATATTTTTTCCAGCTGCAAATTAATTATTCCCTTTATCTTTAGGGTTATTGTGGAACGCTATGATTTTATGATCATTATCAGGCCTCTTGAGGTAGTTAGAATATTGTGTAATACTTTTATGAGTTCAAAGACTGGACTTTACTGTACAAGAGTGGTTAACGCACATGGATACACCCCCAAAGTTTCCAGTAACAATTACATTCCAAGAAAGGTGCTAAATATATTGCTACCAAGAATCTTCTGGTTTTTTCCTCCCTCAATCTTTGATGTAATTTGGGAGTGCCAAGAATTTTCACTTCACCTACTTAAAACATTTAAACGTGAATATAAAAATTTGCTTTAGATTTTTATCCTGCCCAGGAAGCTTGATCCTGTGGCTATCACCTGGCAAAAGTTCCCACTGTATTAAACGCGAGTTTTCCTTGTGTCAGAACTGCAGGAGTAGGGCTGGAGTTACAGTCAGCCCTTCGTGGTGAAATTATTCTGAGCCCACGCAAGGCTGCTGGTGTTGTTATTCTAGCTGAAAACTTCACTACAAAAGCTCAAGCCCTTGAAAATAAAGTTTGCAAGATCACTTGTTTACATTTTATAATTCAGAGATGTAAACTGGTTGGTAGTGTTATGGTCACTGTTTGTTTTAATTTAGAAATGTGTTAGCCTTTTAAGGTTTGGGTGGTTTTGGTTTTTTTTTTGGGAAACAAGTTCATAATGTAATTTTTTATATGCCCAAAGCAAAAGCTGTAAATAGATTCGAAATTATGACATACTTCTTTAGGTCAGCATTATACTTACTACATAGTTTCTACCCACGATTATTTTGCAAAGTGAGAGCAGATGATAATTGGGGTAGTTTGCAGGCAATAACAACCTGCATTTTCTCACAGGAACCTTAGTAACAGTGTGACATAACGAAGGTAAAAGCAAATTGAATTAGAAAAACAGCAAACATTGTGTTTTATAACCCAAAATAAAATTCTTCAGCAGCAACTAGTCCTGTAATGTAATCCAATCTGTTTTAATACTGAGATTTTTCCAAGAAAGCAGGAAACCGTAAAGGGTAAGGCTTTCAAACCTCTGCTGTTTCGTTTACAGATCCCTTGTGTTAATTTAATGCTTCTAGGGAACTGGGGCTCTTTCTTTTTTCTCAGAATCCCTTCTCTAGGAAATACTGAGTGGTGTGGCACTGAGAAGCAGTCATGGTTTACAACAGATAAGCCAAAGGACCTGGCTTCAAATTCCACACTTCTCTGAGAAAACAAAACACGCCAATGCGTGCTTCTCTCTAAAGCGGATGATTTCTTGCTAACAGGCTACAGAAAATTTACCTTAGAAGGAGCTTAGCAGGCAACCTTCAGGGCCTCGACTCTCCTCCCCTTCTCCTGTCCCCCAGCGCATGCACCAGCATCTCGCCGTTCTGTGCAGTCAGGTTTTTTAAGCATAAAAGATAAATATTTACAGCTATTACTTTCGGAGCGTCACCCTGCAAGTTTTACTGGCACAAAATTCACACGCCTGCCCCTTCCCAAACCCTGCCCGTGCATTTTCCCCGTGGTTGAAACACCCCCTCCCTCCCCCTGCCAGACCAGAGGCACCCACCTGGACAACTGGATTTTGCCGCTAAAACTGATTTTGCCTGGAAAAAAATAGAACGAGTTGCTAGCAAAAACCCCAGCCCGGCTGATGTCAGCTTGCGAGCAGCCCTGCCGCCGCAGCTTGAGGAGATGCCTGGGCAACGCGTGGTTTGGCCTCTCGCTGTTTCTTTTCCTCCTTTTGCTGGTTCAGAAAAAAAAAAAAAAAAGAAAAGGAAAAAAAAAAGGGTTCACAGTATGATTTCTGAGATGACAACAGTCCTGGCTTTTGGGGTTTTGTTGGCAGTGAGGGTTTGGGGGTGTAAGTTGGTGGGGTTTGGGCAGAGGGGGCCGTGGGGTGCCCCATGGCCGGGGAGGTGGGGTGTCCCTGAGCAGCCCCCGCCGCCTGGCCCGCATGTGCTGGGGGACGAGCAACCGCTGCGAGCGAGCAGGAGGGGACATCTGGAAGGGGACCATCACTGGGGACCCACTCCTGGTCCCCGGAGGGGCCACGGGAGAAGGAGATGCGTGGAGGGGAAGGAAGGAACGAGGGAGGCGCAGCAGGAAGGAGCAGCTGCCGGATGGGACCCCAGCTGCGTGTGCTGCCCGTCCTCCCGCAGACCGAGCCTGGGACCTGGGGAAAACAAGGGAAATTGAGGCTGGGAAGGGGGAGAAGTTCATGTCCCCACCTCAACATCCGAATCGGTAATTAAAACTTTGTGTTAACTGGCAATAAAGTGCGTTAAGTAAAATTCCCGGAGTTGAGACTGTTTTGCCTGTAGGAGGATGGGAAACGCAAAAATTAACAGCATGCTTTATAACCAGCAGGCTCTTCTGCCTTTGGCTGTGGTGTGCCTAGCACTGGAGGAAATTTTCAGGAACTCTGTTCTTGTTGTGGTACAGAACATCCTGATAGACTGATACTTTTCCTCAGGTCATTGATTTTTTCATTACTATGTAAAGGCAGGGAGAATATCAAAGGCTGAGCTGTATCCTCTCCCAGTGCCTGGGTGGGCCGAAAGCATCACAAATTCACGTGGCGGGAGCAGAGATTTGGCAGAAGGCAAGAGCATTGCCCTATATCATACGTTCTTGGTCCCAGTTCTCCCCCGGGGTGCCACATAGGTTAGGAAAAAAAATTTAGCAAACAGCTGTAGGTGTGCCATGGAGAATCCCGCTGCCAAGGCAGGGCAGGTGCAGCTCCTGTAGAGTCACGCTCGTGGTTTAGGCTTATGGCTGTGAAGTTGGTCATTCGTGGGATCAATGCCAGAGTGGGATGTCGTGGTGCTCTAGAGATTTCCCAAGATCGAGGGAGCATCTTGGGAATCTTCTTCAGGGACAGCTCTTCCTCCCATATAAGCAGGGGGAGACAAATCTCGTGCTGCGGTAGATAAAGCGCCGCCCTGACTTTCTTCCTAAACCTTCTTTCCTGGGTTTTATATAGGAGGGAGACCTCTGCATCCATTTCATCAGCAGGTTCAGTTTACGCTTGCAATGTGCGTTAGATGAGCTAATATTGAGGAGCGCTGGGAGAGAAAAAAGAACAAGACAGTTCTGATTTTAGAGGGTATTAACATGCTGAATGCTGTGCTGCTCAGATTTGTAGCAATTTTACAGCTTCTTGTTTCATTTTCCTTTTGCAAAGGTACTTTAATCCTGCAAAGAATTCTTGATAGTGTCAAAATGTTGCCCCTACCAATTATGGAAACAAACTTTGAAAAACAAATTGGCTACTCTGTCAAAAATTTGCAAAATAAACTTCCTCTCCCAACCCTGCCGTTTCCAGATTTTTCTTTTATTTTGTCATCCTGGTGTGTAAGCCGCTCAGGGTTGGCAGTGTTGTACGAAGCATCACCGATTTCTTCTAATCCTTGTGTTAACTCTTTGAAGCAGCATATTGAGCGTGTATCTTTTGCGTGAACAGACTTTGAGAAACCATGAACATAAAAATAATGTAAGGATGGTCATATGAAGCCAGACCAAGGTCCATCTGTCTCAGCAACCTGTTTCCGATTAAGATCCACAGCCCAGTGGCCGAGGGAAAGCTGCAAGAGCAGGACCTGCCCGTAGCAGTAGGTACCTGCCATGCTCTTCCTGCAGGCTGGGGCTTGGAGGCTTCGTGAGCTGCAATTTGTATCTCGGTGTTGTATCGCCCTTTGTGGATTTTTCTCTTCCTTAGTTTGAGAGTGTGCTTGTTGAAATCTGGCGCCGGGAGATTATGACAGATTTAACTTTTTACCTACTCTCCCATTCTGTTCCCCGAACATGGTTGGCTTGAAGGAGAGCGAGCGGTATACTCTCACTAACGACGTAGCCTGTGATGACCATGTAATAAAAACGTCTACCTTCAAGCACAAAGGCAAGGTCCAGTTCTACAGAGAGATATACGCAGGAAGACCCTTTATCTTTGGCCTTCCTCTCCTCTTCCTTCACCAGGGCTTTTCCTAGGCTCAGGAGACCAAAGTGAGCCTTTTTTGCTTTTCGGATTGGCTCTGTGAAGTCAGGTAGTGAGACTGTTTTAGTCTGACAAATGCTTCCGATAAAGAATAATGGCATAAAGATAAAGAATAACTGCCTGAGGGTGTCAGTTTGGTGTTATTTATATAAAGCCTCACACAAAGACTTGAATCATTTCCTTTTGTTGGTGTGCGATGCACGACAAACCAGCTTCACGCGCGGAGGGGCAATGTCTGTCTGTCTGTCTGTCTGTCTGTCTCCCCACATAAAGTAATCCCCAGCAGCGTTACTATGAGTGGCTGCCTTCTGGCTGGCACAGCTTTCAGCATTGGTTATTCCTTTTCTGCATAGGATTAATCTGCACCATTTGTGTAGTCATTCAGCAGTAATGCAAAATAATATGTGCTATGATGTGGAAGTTGCTTAACACAGGCGGTCTTCCATATCTATCAAAAAGAGCCGCTCCATCTACTCTGCCGCTTCATCTCTTCACTGGATTTCTTGACAGTCAGAAGGAAGATAATAAAACTGTGCTCTCTGCATACCAGACAGATAGAATTTGTCCTGTGTCATATTAGGTAGTGCTCATTAATTCATAGCTGCTGGGGTGTTTTTAAATGAAGATGAAAGTCTTTAGGTGTTTAATTCGAAAGAGGTAGAATGGATTTCCCCGTTGCCCTATAGGTTGTAATAATAATAATAGTAATCGGCAAGAAAATTATGAAAGGCCTCCCATTGCAAAATACGGATTAAAACAAGTCAACTTTTATGCAAATATGGCAATTCTTGTTTTCACAAAAATGTCTTCAGACATGCAGCAGGATTTTCTGCTTGCACTGAGATCCTTGGGTTTTATCCTGTTTCCTTTTGTTATGTTGTTGGGAGGTATTGAAGTTGAATGAAACTAGCATTTTCAGAGAGATGCCTTAAAATGTTGAGTGTATTCTGTGAAGAGAAAAGACATTAAAGATGAAGTTAAAATGTACATGTTATTTTTACTTAAATATTAACAGTATGACCGAGTTTGATCTTTGAACTTGAAGACTAGGTGTTATTAATATGAGGGATTGTGACTGATTGTGTGAAGTGTGATTATAATTGCATCGCCTTTCACTTACATATAATTCATTTACAAGCCAGAGCTTTGATCTTTCAGTTTGACATAGACCTGATATGGTTGATGTGTTGACTTCTGCCATGGTTGGGTTCCAGGTCGTTACATGATTTTACTTGTAAAAGCGCAGCCCGGTCAGTCGCTAGAAGCCGGCACAGTGGGAACAAACCGACGGCGCCAAAGTCATCCTGCGTGATCGACTCGCTGGTCACAGTAACATGAGAAATGTAAAATAAGAACCGGCCCTGTTGTTCTCGGCAGTCACTGTCTCCAGGTGTGGAGACCTCGATATGTAGGGCAAGGGAAAAAAAGATGATTATTTTACTTTTGCAGCTAACAAATTAAGCAGCAGAATGAATAGCTTCCCCAAAGTTTATGGCAGATTGAGGAACTGAACTATGAAGTCCCAGTCCACTGGCCTAACCGCAGATGGTTTTTCTTATCATCAATTAAATGAAACAATTTGAAAGCTTTCAAAGCTGTTTTTCAGGGATACCTCAGAGCTGATGGCACCAGTCCATCTTAACCTGTGAGTGTTTTGATGTCTGGTGTCTATTTTACTTTAAAATTTGCTGAAATTTAACTTCTAAGATAAAAGTCTCCTACTAGCTCACTTTTGAATTCTTCTGTAGTCCCAAAAGAAGACAGAAACTGCTGTTTCGTCTGTAGAGAATTACTTGAGGTAGTATTTCAAAACCATCAGTGTGTATGTTTTGTAGAAAACCTGGTAAAATAATTCTTTAAATTCCTGAAAGATTGCAACCCTATGTTAGCTCTAAATATCTTTTTTCCTATTGTTCTTACTCCCTTCCTTGTAAATCCAGGGGCTTACTTCTGCTCTGGGGATTAGGCGGCACGGAGATGAATGTGTTAAAAAAAGAGAAATCCTTTTGCAGTACAGTTGTACATGTCTGAACATAAGATTCCAATGGGCATGAAGAATAGGTATCAAATGATTTGCATTGACTTTTCACTTGGAATCTGGAATTGGATTTGGGGAATTTTACCAAAATACATAACTCCAGAATGCACGAACTTAGGCTGTTTCAATAATTCCTCATTTTTATAGTTATCACTGTTCCTAATGAATTTGCTGCAACTTATCTCAGTGGCTTCCAGTGTGGTTGTTCGGATTCCAGGATACTTATTGTTTGTACATCATAAAAACACCATGCTATCTTTCAACAGAAAGGTTTTCCTTTTAACAATCCTTTTAAGTACATTTCATGAAGTAACAAAGACAGCCATTAAAAGACAGCGTTGAATAACTTCTGCCAAGTTTCAGTGAACAAATTTTTATTTAAATTAGGAATGGAAAAGATTTCCTGAACCTAGCATTCGTTCTCTTACTGTTCCAGGCAACCTCCTCCTGCTATGCCGTTTGCAAACTGATCAAAATCCCATTAAGTTCTTTGTCTTCACTACTGTCATTAAAAATATGTTCCAAAACCTCAGTGCGGTCAGGCTAGAAGCCTTCTTCTAACTTCAGCCTGAATTTCATTGTGGCCTGTTTATATCCACTTGTTCTTGAGTGAACATTGTCATTTCGCTTAAATAGCTCTTTTACTTCCTCTGCGATATATTTATAGAAACAAATCTTGTAGCCCTCTCAGCCTACGTCTTCTGAGGCTAACCAAGCCAAGCTCCTCAGGTCCTCTTCTCATCTAGGAGAAGCTTGCCTGTTCCCTTGACAACCCCAATAACCCTGCTCTGCACCAGTTTGAGACCAGTTTCCTTCAATATGGGCAATGAAGACCTTTGCTCAGTGTTCCAGGTGAGCTCTTTGCTTCGTAGAGCAAGAGCACTGCCGCGGTCTTTGTCTAGCAGAAGCACATCCGATACACTTTAGCAGTGTCTTTGTCTTTTATGATTATATCAGGGTGACTCTCCATGTGATTTTATGGGTTTGTCTTCTTTCACATTTCCAGCTGATGAGTTTCCAGTATACAGCAGAAATTTTGCTTTCAGTCCTTTTGTTCATGACCTTGCTTTGTCAGTCGCATTTCTATAGCAATGCTTCACAAGCTCAGATAGTTCTTCCTATTTGATATCTCCTCAGGCCAGATGATTATTTAATAAACTGGTTTCTTCTACTTTATCAAACTTGCCCCTTTGAAGTCCTGAACTTTTATTACAGGCATTTTGCTTATCTCTCTGTTTAGTTTAAACAAAGGCAAATAATGATCTCACAACTCACGATTATTTTCTTAATCCAATTGTATTACAGATATCTTTGCTACTCCTGAAATCAACCGTAAGAATGCCCACAGGCCCTCTTGTTTAACCAGTGTGTGGTAAAGAAATACATAGGATCTCACATCCAGAAATAATTGGGCCCCTGCTGTTACTAGATCCATTTGTTCTGCTATCTGTATCTCATAATTTAAAATCTTGTTTTCTACTAGGAATTGTGTCTTTTGAGTGTCAGGTATAATTTTCTTTGGGGAAAACAGAAGGAATCTGCTGCAAAGGAACTGAGAGTCTACTGCAGAGTGTCTTTCTCCTAAATGGATTTTGTATTATCGATGCTATTCCTTCTTATCACGTTGCCATTGGTATTATTCATGTTCAGTTCTTGTCTATCATTTTTACTTCTGTTTTTACCTTTCCCGAACACAGCTGTGTTCTAGTCCTGATTGCATTTTCTGTTATTCCTGCAATGTATTTCTTCACATTTTGCACCAGCAATTAAATTTCCACTTTTTCTTTTCTGGTCCATGGCCTAAGTATTAGTACACAAACATTTTACTTGTTTCTCACTAACCACATCCATTTCCCTTACTGGATTAGGCATAATCCTGTGTTTCCTCTCAATTACTGCACTCCGCAGTATTGAATGTGTTTTCTTTCTCATTTGTAACTCACTGACATTCCTTTGCCTATTGCCATATCGTTTAAGCACACGATTTTTCAGGATCACTTTTAAGCCTAACTCCACATCCTATATCCATTTGATACGCCACTGTTATTTGTAGATCCAGTCAGATGACAGGTTTTCAGCTCTTGTTAAGGACAGTCCCCCATTGTGTGTACCTTCTTCCTCTGCCTGGTGTTGGTACGAATCTGACTCCTTTCTCCTCCATCCTTTCTCCTGTCGGTGGAGCGTCCTGCATGCTGTGTTAGCTGCAGTCTCCAGTACACGGTCAGGATCCGGTCCCGCGATGTTTCTATTCTTTTCTCTTTTCATAATGCTGTTTTCCTCATGTTCCCTTTCCCTTCACTGTTCGTAGGTTTCATTCTCTGCTTACACGATCACCCTTATCTAAAGGATTTTTGTTTTGTTGTATTTTGGCAAATCTGTGCCAAGTCCCTGCCGTGGATATTGAGCTGTACTGGTTGTCTCCCTGCGTAAAAAAGCATCTGTCAAATACCCCGTCAAGGATGCGGCACATCTCGCTTTCTATATCCAGTCCTCTCTGCTGTCTTTGTAATTATTTGGGTCTGCCCCAGTGCTGCCCTAGTTGCTGTCATTGTTTTCTCATCCTTGCCCTGAACTTGTAACAACAAAACCAATGAGAAAACCCTTCCCCGTCCAAGCTCCTTAACAGCCTGCCCTCTTTCCTGCTCTCCGCTGCTGGCTCCAAGGCTGCTGGATCTGCTCCACGGTTACTGGCTTCTTTCTCGAGAAAATACATACCGTAATCAGTTGGTGAATTGCTTAATAGAAGGACTTACATTGAGGAATTGCACACAGCATAGTAAAAGTTGATGAATTTAATAATGCTTGTTATTGTATTAAAGGAACATCTGACTACAATGCATACCAAAAAAAACAGGGTAGCGGCATTGCAGGAAAGCGTTTTACTATTTGACCGTACGTATTGACAGAGATACTTTAAAGCTGCAATTTCAAAGAATGTTTTCTTTCCCTGAAAAATGAAGATGCTTCTATAAATTAAGCTTTTCTGGTTGAAGCTGTCGAAAAGTCTTAAGCAATAGACAAAAGCAGCATATTTCTTTAATATGGCTGATCCTCATAAGATAAATTCTTGTTGTATGTTTGAGCCTGAAAAAAGTGCAGGCAACTTTCAGAATAATTTCTTATCATTCATAGAAATCTGTTTCAGTAATTGGAAAATTATTAAAGCTTGTTTGTTGGTGGAGTCACAGTCAGAGCTTTACATTTTTATTCTTCCTCAAGACTGAGGAATTTATTTTTACTATAGAACAGCATAGTTTAAAGCTTTTGAAAAATTAGTGGATGATCCTCCCTCTCCAGCAAAACCTATGCTAAAAACATATTAAAGTATAGAATATTGATGAATTATTTCAGTCCGATAGTTGAATAAGAGATGAAAAATTCTGTTGCAATTGCAGATGTTTCCTGCAGCTGAGCATGAAATTAGGTAAATTTTAATTAAGTTACAGTTGCTATTTCTTGAGCTTCTGCTGTTCCTATTTTTTTTCTCAGTTACTCTTACTGTTTTCCAGGAATTCTGGAACTAAGAAATGTTATACTTAGAATTTGAAAACATAAAGCCTTCAATTCAGTGAGTTTGTTTTTAAGTTTGGAAAGCAGTGAAATAGAGGTTTCTAATTTGTTACTCTATGTGCTATCCTGTAAACTTGTTTAATATAATTTAATTGCACTTCATGGAGCAAATAACCACAAGCAGTAATTGCAGATATATTCTTGCTACGTTAAACAAACAAACAAACGTTGCCCTCCAAAAGAGAGTGATTTTAATAACAAAACAAAAAAAGGAAGGAAGGGGTAAGTAACTGAATAATAAAAACTGATTTTTTTAAAATACAGGAATTATGTAATAGCTTGTTGCCATTCTCCTCTGTGCTTGAATTAAACATATCTGCTTTTTATTCTCACTGGCTTCTGTGAAAGTAGGAAGTTCCTTCTTTCCTATATCCTATTAATTTGTTTTTCACATTAAACATGCCAAAACTTGATGTTTCTCTCATTTTATTCTTTTCCTTTTCCAGCTGTTTCCTTAGAAGTATTTCATCTTTAGTCCTTTTCTGCCTTTTTCGTATTTCCTCTACCCTCATCCTTCTTTTCTCAGGGCCCAAGTCCGGTGATGCTCAGCATTCGGGGGAAACCACGGCAGTATTTTCCTTAGGCTTGCAGATCCCCTCCTGTTCTTAGTGAGGAGAAGACATCTCTCCCTCAGTCACCAGCACCGGAGGCTGCAAGCAGAAATCTATTGTTAATGCCTACTGTTTTTTAAATTATTTTAAATGAAAAAAGAAAAAGAGGAGAGGGAAGGAAGCACTAGGCTAGTGAATGTGAAACACAAGGAGGTATCGCATCAGCAGAATTCAAGCCTGGTTTTAGGAACTGAAATTCACTTGCCCTGTTATCTCAGAATGTGTCCCTCAGCCGCCAGACCTATCTTGTTGGGTTTTAGTACCCAGTCTAGCTCTCCTGCTTCTCTTTTCAGGATCACAATAATCACTCCTGGGAGAACATGAAATAAGTAGCCTATGAAGTTAAATGCAGTTTAAGGTAAACAGGCTGGTTCCCACATGATGTAAAACGATACAGCTCCACTAATCCTGTTTGGGATTACAACAGTTTCTGCCATCCAAGAGAACTGAATAATGTCTTTGTCTTAATGAGTCTGAGCCCAGCTTAAATGAGTTGTCAGTCAAGAGTGCAAGCGCTCTCCCAGTAGTTAGACAGCGCACGGCGACAAATACTTCATGTATCACAGCCCAGGTTTATTTTATGAGTAAGAATTACTGATGTGTGCGAAGAGGAGCTTTTCCGACAATCTGTAAGGGGAAAGCAGGTCTGAAACAAACAACGACTGGTAGTGAAGTGGGCTCTTCCACAGCTCCGTGGAGGGCTGACCGTTCCCCTTCGCGTCAGAGCTGGGTCTCGGCAGCTGCTTCTCCAGCAGGCACGGGCCATGCATTTGAGCCTGTATCTCGCTTCCCCAACATGGCCCTCAAAAAGCTGAGACTGGCTGCCTCCCAAAGCAATACCTTCCTACTCCTTGTCCTGGCGTGCATCCTGGGATGCATTCCATACTTCTCCCATTTGAGGGCCAATACTATAGCATATACTGGCTGTGTGCTGTTAGCCAGGCAAATCGTAAGTAAGCAGTACATAATACCTGCATTTCGTTGAGGTTCTGCAGCACACCTTCAGAACCAGATACATGATTACCCATTTCAAGATTTAATGCTGCTCTTTTAGATTGATGGGCCAGATAATTGATCTTACTGGCATCTTGAATATTGCCTTGCTCTTCTTTCTCTTCACTTGCACTTTGCTGGGTAAAAGCTTTTGCTTTTCTCCAGCTGAGTTGCTTCAGTAGATTCTAATGATACAGGCAATCTCCTTTCCAATAGCTGGTGTTTGCTTTATGCCGACCATGGTAAATTAAATTATAGTTTTCTCCGTGCTGAGAAGACGACATTCCTGTTGATATGCATGCTTTTGCTTGACATGTTGGCACTCGTAATTGTGTGTAGAGACTGGCTTGAGTCCACTCTGTAGCAGTTACAGGTGACAGGAGTAACATCCATTTTCTCACTTCATTGTAACAGGTAACTTGAGTGAAGCTCTGTATTTACAAGATCCTGAACTGCAATTTTCTCCCTGCCAAGGAGGAGCAGAGTTGGCCTTTTAGTGCAGACTTACTTGTAATGCTGATATCAGTTGTGTTTTTCACTTTTGCCATCAGGTTCCTTTTGAGTACTAAACCTTTAATATTTAAGATTAATTATTTAAACCTTAAGAGTTTTCTCACATATAATGATTCTGTTGGTCAGAAGTCTCTGGCTAGCTGAAATGCATAAAAATAACAAGAGAAAAGAAAAAAAAAAAGAAGATCCCTCCATAAAATGTCTCTATGCCTGTGCTGCTGGGAGCAGGCGTTGAAACTGGGTGTGGTAAATTCCTGTGCTGTCTTGGAGAGTAATTTTTCATTTGAATGACTTATTGGTAGGTAAGTGAAAACGCGAAAGGAGAGTGTATGCCCCGGTGATGAAGTGTGTTTTAAATGTGATGTAATCTGCACAACACCTTTCAAGGGAAGGGCGTGCTGGATCTTTGAAGCTGTACCACTCCCAAGCGCCTCGTACGGGACTCGGTGCTGGCTGCCATCGCCGCAGCCCTGCTGGACTTGCACATCCCTCAGGAAAAGGCAGCAAATCACCACCCTTACAGTGTCCCTGTGCAGACAGTGCCTCTGCTGGCACCTACTAGGTCTGTCTCCAGCTTGTCATAGAGTCATAGAGTTGTTGAGGTTGGAAGGGACCTTTAAGATCATCAAGTCCAACCATTAACCTAATCTGACAAAACCACTTCTAAACCATGCCCCCAAGTACCACATCTACCCTTTGCTGGAGCCTTTTTACTTGGAATGTACCACAACTTTTTGTCCCATTCAACAGCGTTGACCACAGAAGTGGATAAGATAAACCATCCAAAATGTCATAACACAGAGATGCCCCATGATTTTTCATGCTGTCTGTTGTCTGAATGGCTGCCACATCGCCCGGGACTGTGCCAGCAAGTTCATCTGCCAGACCCTTCCACTAGTGGGCCTGTGGGGAAGAGGGGCCTCTTTCTTGCAGAAGGAGAGAGGCTGATTCAAGGCTGTATAGTGTGGTTCATGTCACACCCTGAAACAGCATTGAGAAACCGCCTTCCTCCTGCTTTGACTTAGTGCGTAGTGTAAATTGTATTGATTTAGCAGAATGATAAATCTGGCTTCAGTGCTGTGGTGACTTCTACTGGACAGTGAGACCTGTGCTGGATCCAGTGTACTCAGCAGCAGGGTCTCCCCGCTCTCGGTGGTACGGTGTACCCCCAAACCCACCCAGGTACCCAGCATGGAGCATCGAGAAGAGATGCTAATTCCCTAGAGGGGAAGACAATGATGCAATGGATATATATGTATGTTGTATGTACCTTCCTTAGAGAGCTCTCTCCATTTTTGCCCAGTCATGACTCTCTTTGTGATTTCCCTCTTAGAAAACTCAAGCTGCTTATGCTTCCACTCCCTGGTTTCCAAACCCTCAGTCCCTTCTATTAGATCTTCTCTGGGCCTTGAGCATGGCCAAGGCCTCTGCTCACACCCATCCCCCTTTCTGGCTGCTCCCAAAAGTGTCCCACTTCACTTCCAGCATGCACAGATGCCGTCACAGTCTGGTGGATCTGTTTGCTCTTCCTTCCCATGGCTTTCTGGAATGAGCTAACTATTCTGCTCATGAATATTTTTTGCACGCTTAGGGCTCTTCCCAGGCTTCAGGAAGAAAGCAGCACCTGGATTGTCTCAGTGCTTGAAGCAATCTGCAAAAGAAAAATCTGTTTCTTGTCCCCTGAGTGAAGAATAGCCACTCTTTTCAAAAGAAGCTTCCCAGAGCTTCCTTGTGCATAATAAAAAATGAGCTCGCCTTTTTTCTGCTTAGCTGGAAGGCGGGTCTGGATGGCTGAGGAAAGATGTGGTCACAATCCGACATAATCCTTTCCAGCTCCTTTGAAGGAAGATCTTTGTCTTTACTTTTTCTCTCTCCTGCTGTTAGTGTGCCTACCACTCAGTGTCTCATCTGGGCTTGGCTTTGCTCTGCAACTTTTCCCTCTGAATCTTCCTCCTCTCACATACCAGCTGCCTACCCTCCCATCCAAGCAGCTTTTCACACCGTATAATGTTTTGCTGTTCTCCTTTCCCAGCGATGCAGCACGGTGGCTTGCCAAGCCGGGACACACCTCTGTCTGACGGGGAGTGTGGAATATACATGGGGGGGCCGGGGCGGGTTGCGCTGTGGTGCGCTTCAGGGAGCAGAGCGAAGGGAGCACCGGGGAAGAAGTGGCTGGTACAGGGCTGGGGGGAGCCTGCAGTTGTTTGGGGAAGATGAAGGAAGAGGGCAGACAACACAGCAAGCAGGAGAAGCAGGAGCTTGGGAACTAGTGGCTAGCGCAGCGTCAGTCTTTCACCATGGAGGCTGCCAGCCTGCCCCTCCTCTAGCTGTGGTCAGCTGTGGGTGCCCACCTCCTGCCACCCCTGCCCAGTCACTGCTAGCTGCCCTCCCCGTGGTTTTCCTTGGAAGAGCGGTCTCTTCCTCACAGGACACAGGCTGCAGTTCCCCATCTCTCCCTTCCTTATTTCTCCCGGGGTCAGCAGTTCTCCCGCTGGCTGGGGAAGGCAGGAGAGGGCATAAGGAATGTATCCCAGGAGAGCAGAGAGGAAAAGATGTTGAAGAACCGCTGTTGCAGCTCACTCCTTCTCATTAGTAAGGGTGGTGTGACTTGGTGGCATGTGTATCTGGGACCTCTGCCAGAACATCCATTTGGTGTGAGCTTTGCTTGGTGGAGTGATACAAATAGCAGAGGTCCTTGGAGAAACCAGGGACTGTCACCTGAAGTTGCTGCTTTGCTTTTTATTTTTATTATACTGTTAGGCTTTTAAAGTGACTTGAAGTACTTCTTGTCTGTAGTAAATCAGAGCTTTCTAAAGCCAGCTTTAGTAAAGAAATCCTTGAAACTTAGGTGTAGTCGTTGAGGTTAGAGAGACTAGAGCAGGTGGCTTGAGTGTTCAGAGCATCCCCCCCCATTCCTGTTGTTATTTTCTCACTGAGGTTTGTTTGCTCGTTTTAGCAGAATCTGTGTATCAAAGCCAAAATACTGAATCTCTCTTTTTCCTCTCCAAACTGGGGTTTGCTTTTACCAGAGTATAAGGGGAACTGGAGGCTCCTTGGGCCCTTTGATGCCTGTGGAAGGTGGGGAAGGCGGGGAAGGCCGATCAGTCCTTTCTTTAGAAAATTTACTGGCATTTGATAATGAACCTGAGCTACACTTTTGAATTTGTGTGTTAAATGGTAAAATTAATCTGGGGTCTGTCATTTTTTTTTATGTGAAGGAGAGAAAACAAGCAAGGGAGAAACTGATTCCTCTCACATTTCTTTTATTCAAGGTAATAATAAAAAAGAGCTCTTCAAGTGTGATTCAAGATGGTAATAAAAAAGAGCTCTCTGAGTGTGGTTAGGGCGTATTTGTTCACCAGCCCCATAGGAAGTGGTATTTTCTGTGCAGCATAAAAACACACAGCTCTCAGGTACTTCTCTCCAAGTTACAAGAAAAGCAACGTGCACACCCAAAACAACCCAACAAACCCAAAAGAACCAACTCTCCAAACCAAACTGCAGCCAGTGGGACTCCCTAGCAACACAACTACCTATTCTGAAGTTTTCTATTGCCAAATTATTATTTTATTTTCCCTCCAGAATATCTAAATTAAAATGAGGACAAGTTGCCAAGCTGATTTATTAGTGAGTAATAGTGAAACTGGCTAAAACTGCCCTGTCCTTCTTCCCTCATTCCTCTTGACCTTAAGGGCCAGTTTCATATTAAAGCACAATGGAGATTAGAATATTACATGTTTGTGACGCCTGGTGCCCTGTTTCTGCTAAAATGTCCCTATAATGAATAAAACCTTAAGTTTTATAGTTTTAGTACAACTATATGTTGTACTTCTCCTATGGCATGTTGCACGTGTTGTGCATGTATGGCCTGTTCTGTCGTATGACTATGGTGCACATCAGCGGATATCTCGGGATGATTGGCATTGTAAGGCATGTCTGTGTGTGTTTGAGAATGACCTCAGTTTCCCAGTAACAAAGCTGTTTTGCCATTTTGGCTCTATCTGGACTGGTCCAGGAGCCTTAGTGTCTTTTTTCTGATGACTTGTGTTTAGGAGTTTGGAATGGAAATAATTTCATAGCAGGTTCATGAATGTAGATCAAACTGTTTGTGAATCGGTATCTGTGGCATAGAAACTGCATGAGTAAATTGGATGCAACTTCAAGGGCTAATGGGTATATCCTCATTGCTAGGGACAATTAGTGAAAAGTCAGCAAGGGATACAGCTGCATTTGAGTTAGTCTGGCTTGTATGGCTGATTTTATTGCTCTAAGCTTTGTCCATATGCTGAGCAGAATTCAAGGAGCTTCATCGTTTTTTACTCTGGCCCTTAATCAATGGAGTTCTTAATCACAAGCCTAACTTCAAGCATATGGATAGTCCCACTTATCATGGGTGTTGACAAACCTATCTCAAGAGTCCATTTTCAGACTCTCTAAATATAGCCTGTTGCATTTTCTGCTAGCATAAGAAGTGATATTTGACCATTCATCCTGGATTATCTTTCTTTTCCCGCTTTTTCACCCCTAAAACACATTAGGTTCTTTCAGACTGGAAGGATTTCATTCTTCTTAACAGAGTGGATGAGGCAAGGAAAAAGAAGCGTTTATCAAAAAGGCCAAGAAAACAAAATTCTACAGAGCTTGGAATTTTCAAAACGCATTAGTTTGCAGCGAGGGGCAAGTGACTTCTCAGAGTGGCAGAACGATATCCCTAATGAAAATAATTGCTACTTTCATGTGCACAGTCACTGCATCACGGAATGACGGAATGGTTGAGGCCGGCAGGGACCTTTGGGCATCATCTAGTCCAACCCTCTGCTGAGAGTACAGTGAGCCAGAGCTCAGGTTGCTCAGGACTGTGACCCATCAGATTTTGAGCATCTCCAAGGAAGGAGGCTCCACAGTCTCTCTGGGCAGCCTGGTCCAGTGATTGATCACTCTCTCAGTAAAACATTTTCTTGTGTTTGTTTCCTGTATTTGAACTTGCACCCATTGCCTGTCATCCTGTTGCTGGGCACCACTGAGAAGAGCTTGGTTCCATCTTTTTTACCTCCCCCCATCAGGTATTTGCACACATGAATAGGATCCCCCTGAGCTTCTATTCTCTAGGCTGAACACTCCCAGCTCTCTCAGCCTCTCCTTGTATGTCAGATGCTCCAAGCCCTTTCATCATCTTCCTGGCGCTCTCAGCATGTCTATGTCTCTCTTTTTCTGGGCAGCTCAGCACTAGACCCAGCCCTCCAGCTGCGTCTCCTCAGGGCTGAGTAGAGGGGAAGGATCACTTCCCTCAACGATGCTCTGCCTAATGCAGCCCTGGGGGCTGTTGGCCTGCTTCGCTGCAAGGGCGCATTGCTGGCTCATGGTCAGCTCATTCATCAAGACCCCAAGGTCCTTCTCTGGGGAGCTGCTTCCCAGCCTGTACTGGTGCCTGGGGTCATTCCTGCCCAGGCGAAGGACTTGGCATTTCCCTTTGTTGAACTGCATGAGGTTCCTGTTGGCCCATTTCTCCAGCCTGTCCTGCTCCCTCTGGATGGCAGCACGACCCTCTGGTTTATCAAACGCCACTCCCAGTTTTGTATCATCTACAGCCTTGCTGAGGGTGCCGTCTGTCCCATCATCCAGATCACCGATAAAGTTAAATAGTTTTGGCCCCGGTTCTTCCCCTGGTGTATGCCGCTAGTGACTTGCCCCTAGCTGGACTTTCTGCTGCTAACCGCAACCCTTGGAGCCCAACAGCTTGTTCCCTTTTCAGTCTATCTCACTGTTTGCTTAACTATACCTAACCACATTGATTGTCTACTAGGATGTTATGGGAGACAGCATCAAAGGTGTTACTGAAGTCAAGATTGCACCAGGGGAGGTTTAGGTTAGACATTAGAAAAAACTTCTACACTGAAAGGGTTATCAAAGACTGGAACAGGCTGCCCAGGGAAGTGGTTGAATCGCCATCCTTGGAGGTATTTAAAAGCCATCTAGATATGGTGCTCAGGGACATGGTTTAGAAGTGGGCCCAGTAGAGTTAGATAACAGTTGGACTTGATGATCTTAAAGGCCTTTTCCAGCCATAGTGTTTCTATGATTCCATGATCTCGTAGTAGAAGGCTATCAGGTTGCCATGAAAGGACTGAGGATAAAAGCAGCAGCTAATACACTGTTGCATTACTTTCTCAGCCAGTGAATTTGCTAGCTAGCATCTCGATAGACTGTGAAACTCATGCAATTTTAAGATGCCTACTTTTACAATGGAAAAATATATTTTAATTTAATTTAACAAATAATTAGTAAAAGTTTTCAAGCTGTTTTTTTTTTTTTTTTAATTCTAGTTGCAAAAACCCCAAAATCAATGCAAAAAATATTCTTGAACTTTGGATCAAGCAGGTTAGCTATAATAATTTACGAGTCCTTTAGGCATCAGAGGGAGGGAGACCACATAACACTGCAATATTATGGCTTTTCAAACATGACTAAATTTTTTAATACTGTAAGCTAAATCAGAGAGAAATCTGGAGTTTGTAAGTTTGTGTACTGTTTCGCTATTCCAGTTGGCGTCTTTTTTTTTTTTCTCTTGTTTTAGTTTAACTTTCTAACTTCTGTGCTAGTCAATCATTTATAAGTGTTCAATACTATACTAGATTTACAGGGAGTAACTTTGGCTCACTGCCTGCATAACTAGTGCTTTTTCTTTTTTTTTTTTCTTTTTTAAAGTTTTAATGTGTTGCAACTCTGTGGCAACTGTTGAGTCATGCTGTGTAACTAGGCCAAGCAGGGATGTCTTTCCTATTTCTGTCTTTCTAAGGATATTTCTAACATTTGGCTCTAATTAAGAGACTGAAGAAATGAGGGAAAACAAGATTTTTTTTATATGACCTCCAATTACTAAGGAGAGAGTTAAACTTAACAGTTTGAGTTCTTTTGTTAAAGTGAAACTAGAGCATTGGGTCGTTTGTAATGTGGAAGTACCTTCATGGGGAGAAAATACTTGATGCTAAAATAGTCGGTTACTAAAGGTCACTTGAACAGGAGCAGAAGGCATAACAGGAATCAGTGGCTGGAAACTGAGGCCGGAAATTTTCAAATTAGAAGCAGGGTTCATATTTTTAATAAGAGAGGTGGCTAACCTTTGGAGGAAACTGCTCGTTGACAAATTAAATATTTCTTGATATCTGCTAGTAAAGACTGGAAAATTTTCTGGAAGATGTGCTGTAGCCAAACATAAATTTGTCCTATATTCAAACACAGAGGGACTTAGGGCAAGCGCAACAATCTGAAATGAAATGGCTTGTGATAGTGCAAAAGGTTAGACAAGATTAGGGGGGCTCAGCATCTAACTTTAGAACTTAGGACCCTCATTCAGCCTGCCACTCTTCTGTTCTTGTAGGACTCATCCGTCATGAGATGGGGTGAAAACTAGCATGCCTCTTGGAAGATTGTGACCAGTAGCTACATCTGCTAAGACACATGGGTCCCTCTGTCTGAGGACAGCCAAGAGCATGCAGGAGCCTAGTTGTACCACTGCAAAGTCACTCCAGCCCTTGAAATTCAGCTAGTGCTGCACATGTAAAACGTCTACTTAAAGCCTGGGATTGGATATGCAGAAAGGTTTGAAGAGGGCAGACGTGGATACAATCATTTAGAAAGATGAGGTGATCTACCCACACTCAAAATTCAAAGATTGGAAAATCTGGGAGAAACTCATAGCAACTGCCCCAGGGAAGTTCTCGTCACTGGCATAGTGTAACCATACAGGAATGAAGCTGAGGAACCCCAAACTCCCCTTAGGAGGTAGAAAATGGTCCTGCGATTAAAACCTAGGAAGAAAACATAGAAGATAAGGATCCCATCAATGCAATTTTAAAGCTGGTCTTGGCAGGGGAAGTAGGGAGTTGTAAGGTACTGTTTAGCCTGCCCTCCTACATTATAGCTCACATATTCTGCACAGTAATTCTTCTGTGAACTCCATAACTTCTGTGAACTCAGTCAGACTTTTCTGGAAAAATAGATGCAAGGCAAGGATGGGCAAGGAGCAGAAGTACTGTAGCTCAGTGTGTCCATTTATAAAATGGAGAAAGCATTTGGCTAATTCACAAAGGCATAGCTGTGTGGATAGCATCCTCTGATCCTCAGATGGAAGGTGCAACAAACACGATGTGTTGTTTTTTTCTTGTGATCCTGGGCGTGTGTAAGGCCTTGAAGATGAGTCAGCTATGAATTAATAATGTGTGGTGCAATTAAGAAACCCATATAATTTAGTGAAATTATCTTCTTATGACAGCAGAAAGTATGCTGAGACTCCTGTAGCTAGGTCACAGTTCTGTCACTGCTTGTGATCCTCCCACCCATCACTGCGGCAGTGACAGTGTTTGACATCATGCTGAATTGTGTCCGTAGTCCCATGAATCAGGAAGAACAGACTGTTGTGAACCACGTCTGAGACTTCCAAAAGCATGTCAATGCATCATTCAGCGGGAGCTGAACCCCACTATTCCTCTCTAGAAATCTCAGGCATGAATTTCCAAGCAGATTACCTGCTGTTATCTGACCCACCTATAGAAACTCCAACTATGCGAAAAGTTGTTTATTCAAATAAGTGGCCTAAAAAATAAAACCAGGATTTATAATACATTTCAGAAGTCCATCAATTATAATTCCCAGGAACTTGTGTTCAGAATACAGGAACAGCTTTGATCCTTCTGCGTAGGGCTGGGAAGATGATAGGAGGTAATACGTTGTTGGGAAATTGGTGTTTGTTGTGAGATTTATTTTTTGACTGTGAAACATTGCTTTAAGTGGTGTGGTTTTGTTGTTATTTTTCTTATGTGCATTTTATTACAGGCTTAGGGATTAACCAGGGACCATTATGCAAATGCGAAGTGTCATCTTCATTTTGCAGATGTTTTTTGCTTTAAGTCATTCTTGACATAAATTGTTATAGCACAGAATAAATCATTTGATACTTAAGGGAAATTTATTAGTTTGTGTAAGCAGAAACGATCGTTGTTACTAAAATCAAAGAGGTACTCTTAAAATTCATAACTCCACCAGGGGTTTGAGATCATTTTCCTACTTATATTTTGGTCATCTTGTTCTGTTGAGATGAAGAGGTAGAGGCGCCATTTTGGAGGAAACTCCACATACATGACCTTTTATAAACCATATAAATCAGATTGGATTTTTATTATATGAACCAGGCTTTTATTGCATGTACCCTGCTTTTGAATTTTGAACATAATCAGTGTCACAATGACCTTAAAAATATCCAAACTTTTTATCTCATAATGTCATACCCAAATGCCCTCATCATCCTATATCACATCATCTTCCCCGCCTTCTCAATACATTCCAAGCTGCCCAATTAGCACATAACACATTTCATTGCCTCTTACCTAATTGGCAGGAAGCAGTTCCTTCTTCTGAGTTATGGAAAAAGAAATTATTTGACTTTTAGGCCAGCCAACAGAGATCTTAATCTGCTGGGCCTCTCAGAAATCCCAGCCTTTATTTACACCACTGCCAATTACTTAGCAAACAAATGAACAAACGACCATGCTCCACAATGCATTATAAAGTGATATTTGTCAGCAAGATGGTATGCACTGAACCCAGCACCTCCGTGCTCTGAATATCGCTGCAGTTTTGCAGGCAGCATAGCAAAGAAGAATTTTGGAGAAAGAGTTGGAAGAAGATTATCTGAAGCAACTGACAGATTTTTCTCTCCCAGTTAGCCAGCTCCTTGAGGAATGGATGCCGTCTCTTAGAAGATGCTGATGTAAATTGTTAATAGAGATACCCATTTCTAGACGTTCTGCAAGCATTCTTACAATTACTCTGGGTATTCAGATGATCTGGACTTGGATCTCTGGATTGATTTGTTTGTTGTGTCACAGTGCCTAATATTGCGTGATAGCCTGGTAGGGGTATTTAGCGCTAGCCTCAGGTACCACGACGGCTGAGAGAAAATGGTGGGATCTTTCTGCAAGAGCTTAGGATGAAACTTTGAGGCAGTTGATGGGAAGTTTGGGTTTTTGTGGGAGGCCCTATTTTTAAGCATTTCTCTTTGTTAGAGGCCTGATAAAAGCTGTGGACTGGCTTGGAAAAAGAGCCTACCTAGCACAGTGTTGATTCTCTGAAAGAGGATGGTTGGAGATCATGATGGAGAAGTATAAGACCTGAACGTGTCCAAAGACTACGTTTGGATCGCTGTGTTTTGTAGTCACTGGAGACTGTTTAGCCTTTGAATTTATCCAATCTGTTTTGAACCCGATTTTACTTCAGCCTCCAGAACATCCTGTGTCTATGAGTTTGGCAAATTGTAGAGTGAGGAATAAAGCTAATCTTTTCCTTCCTGTTTTTTTAGTTATAAGCTGCCTGTTAAGGTATGTATGGTAAGCACCTGTGCTCAAGGGTGGCTTGCATCTGTCTTTCTGTTCCTTTGTTTTCAGTGAGTGCTGCTGACATGGTGATAGATACTAAATATAAAAAATGATTACCAAATGGGAAGTATGAGGACAAACAATCTTTTCAAGAAGATTGTATATTCTCTGCACAGATGGTGGCTTTTTAGTGTTCACAGACTCAGTTTCAAATAAGATAAGAACATACTTCTTTTATGATCTTTTGAAACTTACTGCAGGCCACAAAGCAGTTTGTGATATTGCTGTTGTGAAAACACTAATTTTTACATAGGTGATGCAATCTCTTGTTGTTCTGTGGTGGTATGAGGTTGGAATGTAGTCTTTTAGTGGTTAATGGGTCATAGTCAACCTGGAGGCCTGTGACAAGTGGAGTAGCACAGGTTCTGTGCTGCGACATGCCCTGTTTAACATCAGTGACCCGCGGGAGGAGACCAAGTGCACATTCAGCGGGCTTACAGATTACATCAAACTGGGGGAACCAGTCCGTGTGCTAAAGCACAAGGTTGCCATTCAGAGGGACCTAGGCAGGCTGGAGAAATGGGCCAACAGGAGCCTTAGGAAATTCAACAGGGACAAATGTGAAGTCCTGTGCCTGGAAAAAAAGAAGCAGTACAGGCTGGGGACTGACTGTAGGGAGCAGCTGTGCTGAAAGGAAATGTGGGGATGTGATAGCAAGCAGACATGGGCCAGCACTGTGCCCTGGCAGCAAAGAGGGCCGACAGCATCATGGGCTCTTTTAAGAGGAGCAGAGCCAGTAGATTGAGGGGAGTGATTATCTCCCTCAGCACTCATGAGAGTATATATAGATACTATGGCTAGTTTTGGCCCCCTGAGCACAGGAAGGACATCGATAAACTGAAATTAATTCAGCGAAGGTCCACCACCAAGGTGGTTGGGGGCAGGAGCGCCTGCCGTGTGAGGAGAGGCTGAGGGAGCAGGACTGGTTCAGCCTGGAGAAAAGATGGCCTCAGAGGGACCTGATGGCTGCCTCTCGCTGCTTACATGGGAGTAATCGAGGAGAGAGAACCAGGCTGTTCACAGCGATGCACATTGGTAGGGTAGGAGTCAACAGGCATAAGTTGAAACAAGAGGGGTTCACACTGGCTGTAGGGAGATACTTTTTCTCCACCAGGACAGTCAAGCAGTGGTTGCCCAGAGAGACTGTGCAGTCTCCATCCTTGGAGGTTTCAAGACTCACCTGGATAAAGCCCTGATCTGATCTCACAGCTGATCCTGCTTTGAGCAGGAGGTTGGGCTGGAGATTTTCTGAGGTCCTTTCTCCTTTCATCTGCTTATTTTTGGATGTTGCAAATAAATAAATGAAAGTACTAATCAATTTTTCCACAGTACACTTTTGTGTATGATTCCTTAACATGGCTTCAAATGTAATACAATTAAATTCCTACTGTCTTGCAATGCAACAATTGGAAATTATACCCAAGAGAAAGAAAAGAAAATGCAAATAACCTAGAATATGTTCTCTTCTTGTTTCTTAGTGCTGTGTCCTAAAAAAATGCAGTAATGTCATCTCTGATGCAACCAATGATGACAAATGTTATAGGAGCTATGAAAAACACAAAGATTAAAATTATTCTTGTTAAGGATTGTTGCTGTTAGTGCTACATGGCCTGAAATAAAATCCAGTTATGACAATGTAGATACGCTTTGTTGTGCTGTAGGATTCCTTGATGTTTCTGAATGTGCTGCTGTTTGCCAGACATTACCTGTGCATTGTAAAGCTCTGACTTCAGTGCACCTGTTCCTTATTTTAACAGCAGATATACAGTAAAGGTTTCATGCTGGTTCATGTCCTCCCAGTTGACAGATGAGTTAAACTCCCACAGCAGGTTTTCCTTCTTAGCTCACCAGCCCCTAGCAGAGGATTTGACCATTGATGTTTCCAGAATAATTGGGGGAGTCTAGTTGAATATGTAATTTCAGACATGGTATTTAGAAGACATCATATCCTATAAATGCTTTGGAACACTGAACCATAAATATGGTACTGTATTCTCACTTTTATCAAAAATCCACAGTGCAGACCCTGATGGACATTATCTGTGTGATGCTTGACAGGAAAATCAAGCAGATGCCCATTCATTGTTTCTCTGGAAACGTAGGAGCTCTCAAACTCCCCAAATAATGCTCTCAGTATGGAGTATCTCTGTTAGCTTTTCACTTTCAGGAGGTAAAAATAAACTTGTGAACTTGCAGAGTAGGAGGGCAATTCATGAGAAGCTGATAGAGAGCTGATAAACGTCAGTGGGGCTTCCTGTGATAGATCTCATTGCTGCCAAAGGTGTTAACAATAGCAACATTGGAATTCCAGGAGCATGAGTTCAGGGGCACTGATCATTGTCTTGTTGCTTGTGGTCTCCTTTTCTTTCTCAACCAGTTTTCCCAATTTCCAACAAGATTTGTAAAGGCTGAAGAGAGACCTCTTTCAGAGATCCAAACTGGCTGGAATAGAGTTGGCAATACCTTCTCTCCATTGAGACTTCAGCAGCTGGTTCTTGTTTCACAGCATAAATACATGTTGAAGAGCATAAGCAGTTCCACTTAGCTGGGACTTCTCAGATTTTTGACTGGATAGATGATCCGAGCCCAAGGCTCTGGCAGCACAGAGCCCAGCGTGGGGCAGGACGGTACGACGAAGAGGGCCCCCATTGGAGAGCCCTGAGGAGTCTGCCCTCCACCAACCTACTCTGTCTAAGGACATGGAGGAGATTTGTCATTTGGTATTCAAGTTGTGCTCTGGGGCTGCAGATCCTGGAGCAGAACTCTTTGTCTTTCCATTCAGCTCCATCAGAGCCCACCTCTGTTGTGCAGTCTCGCTCTACCTCTGCTCATGGTGCTGTGGTTTCTCATGGCCTTGCTACAGAGTTATCTGCCAACGAGGAATGTATCTTGCCCACAACGTGTTGAAACTCACTAGTTCCTCTTTGTTTCTTTTTTTCAGAATACTGGGGTTTTTTTTTGCGTAGCTGTGAACTGTTTTCTATTCAATGTCACTGAATTAACTCTTTTCCTCATGCCCTGTTCTCTTGAACGCATGTCTTGTCCTGCGTAATTGTTATTACCAGTGTTAGTGACTGAATCAAAAAGAGTGCATCTGAGTTTTTAGCTCCTGGGCAGTGAATAAGTCTGAGTTAAGAAAAGGTACCACCAGAAAAATCCTCCAAGCCTATACTTTGTAAGTGGAATTAATTTTCTCTGGAATTCACTGAGACATAAAAGGTGCAGAATTTTAATGTCATTTTGATAAGCCACTTTTCAGAAAAAAAATAATTTTAAAATCTCAGAATTTTAATAGGTAAATATGTTTGTTAAAAGCCAGCAAGTACAGACAGACATATCTTTAGAATGGAATAGAAAGAAACAAACTAGTACTGGTTATTCGAGAAAGTAATGAAATATATATAAACCTCTGCTTTGTACTGAAAAAGACCTCATGAGACTATTTGGGTTGCTAAGAGAATTATTAAAAATTAAGAAAACGCTGAAAGCAAAATCGTCTTCCCTATTTAACTCCTCATGATTGCATATTGCAACACTCTTGAATTACACAGTCATATGTATGCATTTTCAGCAATAACACGGCATCATTACAGTGAAACGAATATCAGAATAGGTGAGGGGACTTCACTTAGATTTTATTTAAGCCTTCAAACAAAGGCAGGCAGTTCTCAAGTGATACTTAGTTTCCCTGCAGGAAGTATATTCACCTTTGTTGTATAGGCACAGTACTGTACAATGGCTTTCCAGTGGGTTGGGTTTTTTTCTTGTTTTGTTCTCTAGCTAGTCTTCACACTGAGCTGAGGAAGGATAACATGTAATTTAATATAAGGAAGGTTATTGCAGAGGTAATTGTTGCATGGGTGATATTAAAGTAGCACTTTGCAGCTGATGAGCACTTCACTTCCCATTTCAACGCTAAAAAAACCTCAACGACAAAAAAAAAAAAAAAAAGAGAAACTGCAGCATTTAGATCTCTTTATAAGAAAGCATTAGAGCATCCTCCAGTATGAGGAATATTTATCATCTATCCTTGCATGGGATTTGTCGGCATAACCAATAAAGAAAAATAAGACAAAGCCACCAAATGCTGTGATTGCAGATCCTCTGTTACTGGCATTGTAACCACTTTTTGAAGTTTGGGAATAAATGAGTAGATATTTTTAGACATTGTTGCCCAATGGAGACACTTATGTACCATAATTAAAATTTGCCTTTGTGTCACTAGTGTTCGTAATCCCTCTTGTGTGCTGACTGGCCTGTACATCCCTTTGAGGGAGTATGGTCTGATCTGGGATTAATAATCAGAGTTTGGCTGTGTCCTGCTCTCCAGTTTGGACTCCGGCGTGTTGTGTTCCTATGCACATTGCTTGACTTGTAAGGCTGCTGGCTGGCTGTGATGAAGAATCGGAGGGAAAACATGGATCAGAGAGAACAGCTTCTAGGTTCTTGGCAAAGCCTTCTAATTTTTCAGCAAACCTGCAAGACCAATTTGATTAACGCAGGCAGCATAGAAGGTGATCTCAAAGGACATAGCCCTTCAGCAGCAGAGCAGAAGATGGCAGAACTGCCATGATGTTCATATATGTTTTAATAGCTTTGGAAATGGAATATACTGCTGCCCGCTTGCAGAGCCAGATCATGAACTCCTTATCTTGTAAATCTCTACTGAGCTCATGGTGCTTACTAAAAACCCACAATATTTTCTGTGAGAAAAGATGCCTAAATTCAAAACCACAGCCAAATCTCGAATTATTTAGGCTATAGAACTTCAGTGGGAGTTTAGGTTATCAGAATATAAAAGATTGCAGTATTTCTCTTTACTTTTAGCTATATACTTTTCTGTGTAAGAACTGCCAGCTTTCAGCTGCCAGGTTATAATTCAGATGAACCTGAATTTCAGTAACAGACAAAATTATTCTGAAACACAGCTTGTTTGTAGACCTGTTTGGGACACATCTAGGACTTGTGTAAATGTTTTCTGTGGAGGCAGAGTATTCAGGTCAGGTACAGAATATGCTCCTGGTGTCTTAAATTTAGGAATTTTCCTACACTTCAGCACCGTCTCTCTCAGAGTATCAGGTTTGGAAATGCAACTGATAGCCAACTGGTTTTTCTTTTAAGAAGACTCAGAATGCTTGAACAAATTAACAAGTTGTGAGGGCTTCCAAAGGGAAATTGCCCAGACTGGAGTTTGTCTGAGGAGAGTTTGTCATCAAGGGGAATTCTCTGCCATCTAAGAAATCTTTCACCAGCAGTAGACATCCCTTACATAAAAAACACTGCCAAGCACTTATGGAAATATTTGAACTGGAAGTGACTGACTAATTGATTGACTGAGCTTTTTCTACCACAGCCTTTTTTTTTTCTCTTTCTTTCTTTTTTCTTCTTTTTTTTTTTTTTTTTTTTTCTTTTTAAATCAGGCAGTTTAGAAACCAAAGACATTCCTGGCCAGGACTGCTTCCTCAATTGACTCACATTTCCTCCCTGGCTTCCTCCGGCTGCGCCTGCTGCACCCTGCTCGAGACTCATCTCCTTTTGCAGCTCTGGCCAAGAGTTTTACTATCATTTGCAGACCCTTGAGCAACCACTGGTGGTGAACGCTTAGGCAGGAGGCTAGAAAGCCATGCATGCTTTTGGTGCCCGAGGGCAGCCAGAAGAGCAGCTTTGCTAGGGCATTCTTCTGGGAACTGAGACGTGGATTCAAACCTCCTTAGAAATGAATTGTGGGTGCCTAGGGATGTCAGGCAAAGTGGGACAGTGACAGCACCGGCCCCCAGATCTCCTCGCGAGGACTGTGGCATTGCTTGGTTTTGAAATAAAGGATTTATCCAGCTCTGGAAGAGGGTTCTAGGCTGAGGACCTTGAATGGAGACATATCTCCTTGCGCCCCTGTGTTGGGTTGTTCTTGAAGGGAGAATGGCTTGGAATTTCTCATTTCTTTAAGTTATTTTTTTGTTCAGTCTGCCAGCTATTGTGGATCATGCTCTCACAAGTCTCACTCACCCCATGCACAGCACAGAGGGAGCCTTAGCCTTTAGGAAGGCATCTAAAGGCCCCATGAAAATCCAGTCTTTGAAATCTTGCAAGTTTGCACTTCCCAGTTTTCATGTATTCAGACCTCTGCAGAGTCCTTAGCTGCTTGGAGCAGTTTTCTCTTTTTCTTTTTAAGCACACAGCACAATACCTTTCATCAGCGTCCTTTCCCTGGAGCATTGTTTATGTTTGCCTGTTCCTCTTAAAAAATGCAGAGCTTGCTTGCTTCTGAAGCCTGAAGTGCTCAGCTTGCAGTATTAGAGCAGGTCTCCTCCTCTGGGTCAATTCCAAAATACAGAACTTGGCTTTTCTCATTTTTTCTCCTTTGCTACTTTGTCGGGCTACAGCTTTTCCTGTAAGATGACATGTCAGAGTAGATGATAGGTGTCACCTCCCCCGCCTTCTCAGGGGGTTTCCCTTCAGCCTCATGAGCCTCAGGAGATATTAGCTTTTCAAAGCTCCCTCGGAATCCTCTCAGAATGTGTCAGACTTGTCTCCCAAAGCCTGTATTTCTTGCTTCAGTGCTGCAAGCTGCTGGTCATTTCATCCTCAAGTAAGATCACTTCTTTCTCAATGACGCTTGACAAGAAGTTTGGGATTGCCTTTTCTTTGACTAAGATGTGAAGCTTGTTTGAGCCTCAAGTGCTCTGTTTTTCAGGCAATTTAATGCTTAACCCTCTGGTTAATGGCGCACGTCTCTTTCTCAAAGAGCAGCTGGAGAAGAGAGAAAAATTGCCTTACATGCATTTTGCAATCGTACCGATTTGAGAGGCATCGAGGGGGATTGTGAGGATTGTCTGTGAAAATCTACTAGGGATGACATGACTGCTTTCCATTGTTCATCACCATCCTTCTCTCTTCCCTCAGCATCTTCAACCTTGAGGCCCAGGGAATTGCTATAAAGGAGAAATGAACCAATGCAAAATCTGAGCGTTAATCAAACATTAAAAACGTTACTTTCCTTCTGTTGGAAGGAACATCTAAAGTAAAGTGAGTATTGCAATGTGTGGAACAGGCTGGTAAGACTAATCTTACGGCTATAAGGTATCACCAAGGCAGCTGCCCCGTGCGGTTTTTCTGATCTTGGTGGCAGTCAGCGTAGTAGGAGAGCTTTGCTGAACTTCTCCATCTGCAAGGAGGTGGCTTGGAAGGGCTACAGTAGAGGGCTGAGGACATTTGGTAGTGTTTTAAACTGTCAGTTCCAAACTGAAATGTTTTAGTGTAAGCTTACTTATAAGCAGTAGTACCCGCTTGGATTGCTAAGTCTGGAAGAATTTTAGAAGCTGGATCTGTATTTTTCTGTTGGACTTCTCATGCATAGGTTGCAGTATTTACTGACACTCAGTGATGGTACCAGAGCCCAAATTTGGTTTTCATCACAGAATTTGCATTTCATGTTCATGAAAGGTGGAACTAGACTGGCCACTTTCACTTTCCTTTTTAAGGGCTATTTTTAAAATGCTTCACTTTCTGGCTCCCCTCCATTTGACCTGTGGTGTAATGTTTGGACTAGAGATGCTTCTGGGGAAACATTAAATCCAAACAAACTCTCTTCCACCCTGTTTTTCATGAAATCTTTCTTGGATGGTCACTAGTGCTCTATTTTTTTCCATTACATTCTCTATTAAACACAAACACGCACTAGAGATCTCATGATTAGTAATTTCCCCAAACTAAAGCGATTATAAATGCTTTTTTGTTTGTTGTATTTTGGAAGGCAATTAGAAACACTGTGATACTTGTTTGGTTTGTTTTATTTTTCTTTGTTTTGGGGATTTTGCGGGGATTTTTTTTTTTTTTTGGCTTTGCTTTTCCTGAAGATGGGCTGGGAGAAGTGAGGAATTGGAAACCCTGGAAATCCTTGGCACTAAAATAAAAATAATTTTTTTTCCCCTTGGTAGTATGTCTGGAAATAAGGAGATATGAGTTGTTAAAGAGTTGGTCCGTTACAGTCTGATTTATGGAAACTCTCGGTAGTGACAATGCCTTCAGTTGTACCTAGAGTCATACAAGTTCCTTCTTTCACAGTGTTAGATCTTCCTGGAGCTGTACAGACCATGCAGATGCAACGCAGGCAAGCTCTGGGAGAATTGTGAAGAGAGATCGTTCTGTTTTGCAGGGAGTGTGGCAGAAACAGGATGAAATATTCAAAGCTCACTATTAGGAATTTAATAAATGGGTCCTCTTTGTCTGGTTTGCCACTAGATATTTCCCAGTAAAGAAAGAAATGAAGGTCAGAAACGGAAGGGAAGAGGGGACCAAATGATCAGGGTGGAGTGGGTGTGAAGGTTTGCTGTGGCTGTGGTCTGTCTGACCCTTTGCAGAAACCTGTCTTCCCAAGAAGTTGCAGTATTTATCTGTCTTGCTTTATCCATGCTTTATTATTTTATTTCAAGTCTCATAAAATCATCAACTCCCAATGCAATAAAATCTCTGCTTGCTTTGTTTATGTCTAACATATATGTCTATCTTCCTCCGCACACCCCACACCTGGGATAACATAACGAGGGGTCTCCTTCTCATGTCTTCACAGACTGCCTTTGTTTTAGGGTTTTTAAATCAAATAATTTACTTTGTATCCTATTGTTGGATAAAATACGGATTTCATATGCTGCTTTGGTAGCCCAAGTATCTTATGAGACTTACATTCTTCCTGCTGGAGTGTTTTTTCAAAAATATCTGGTTTGAGTTGATGAATCTGAGAACTATAATCTGTATTTTTATTATGAGCTTCTTGGCACTGATATGTAATAAATTAGCTTCGTTACCCCTTCCAAAAGAAATACTGCTAAGTTGAGGGTCATGAATGTTTCATATCAATATCCTGTCTTTAATAAATCCTGGTCACTTCTGCAAAAAATCTGTCTGCTTTCTGTTTTGGGATATTCAGGAAGAAAAATATGGAAAAATGAAATATTTCAGTCTGGGACTTCCTTCCTTTTCACTCCCTCTGTCTCCTTTGTCTTCCTGGTAGATATCTGCGGGACGTGCTAACTCGCCCGGGCTGCAGCTGAGCCCAGGAGCCGGAATGGAGTTTGTCCATCCATACCTCTAGTGGCTCACTTTCCAAAATGTTCTAACCTCTAGCATTTTAAAGCCTCTGCTCTCTGAATCCTAAATTATTTGTATATAAGAGCTTCCCCCCCAGCCAAATATTTTCTGTCCATGGCAGTGGCAAGCACAAGGCAGTATGAGACCGGTAGGCTTGTGGAGTAGTGGAATGAACCAAAAAACCCTAAGTGCTGGGAAGTGTGTGCTGTGCCTGGCATGTGGCATGTGGCTCGGGGACGGAGAGACAACCTTAGGGGTGAGCTGATGACCTTGTGAGGGAGTCACCTGAAGTGAAAGAAAGTAGAGGAAATGAGAATAAATTAAGACTATATATTTTTATTCTGGTTAGAGTTTCAGGAGATGATGCATGGGGCCTCTGCCGGTACAAAAACCTGGTACAGGGGAAGATTAAGCCACGTCATTAGGTGTAACACCACCTGTTATCTACAACAAAACCTCAAGCTATGTTCTCATAACAAATGAAAGCTATGGCATAGTAGTTTCCCAAATAAGCTGCGATACCAAGATTTCAGTTTACTTTGGAAGATGCTACCAGGATGTAATTTCATAGGTGGGTTTTCTGGGCTGTTATAACTTGTCAAAACACACTTCAGTTGGGCCAGTTACTGGAATTCCCTGGAGGAAAGCAGCCTTCAGAGGAATGAAAACCACAGCGTACCGGCACAAATAGTTTTCCCATCTGTTGCATAATAGGGTGACTTGCTTGGTTATTCCATGGTTGGTCCTTTCTTTCCATGCAGAAAGAAGTATTTGGAAGCAAAAGTCCAAACAGCGTTCAATGGCCTGATCTTTTTTTTGAATCAGGTCCTGAAATGAGGGAAGAAACCAAAGTAAGGGAAGCTCAGGGAATTTCCTGATCATCTTATCCCCTGCAGGATGAAGGGAGAAAAAAAGATTTGCTGTGTATGTGGAAGACAGGCAGAATGATTTGCAATTATGGCGTATGACAGAGACTCCAGAAATCCCGAGTTTTTAGCTCTGCCCCAGATCTGTCTACCACTCCCCCCTCTCCTTGCCACAGGTGAAATTAAAATCATTCTGGGAGAACCCTGGAGCCTCACGAGGAAGGATCCACGTTGTATTTTCTGCCTGATGTTGCAGAGTATCAGGACCCATTGGCTCTGCAACACACCTAGATTTCCTCACACAAACAACAGCAGGGTGGATCTAGATTCAGGCAATGGTGTCGGTGGAGGTGCAGGATGCTTCATGTGCAGTGTAAATAAAGAGATAGTGTTAGCATTGCTTGAGACAGAAAATGTCTGCAGTGTGCCTTTATTTCGGGAAATGAGACCAACACCAGCTATTAAATCATAGACTCATAGAGTAGTTTGGGTTGGAAGGGACCATTAAAGGTCATCTAGTCCAAACCCCTGCAATGAGCAGGGACATCTGCAACTAGATCAGGTTGCTCAGAGCCCCGTCCAACCTGACCTTGAATGTTTCCCAGGATGGGGTATCCACCATGTCTCTGGGCAACCTGTTCCGTGTTTCACCACCCTCACTGTAAAAAAATTCTTCCTTATATCTGTAGTCTAAGTCTTCCCTCTCTTAGTTTAAAACCATTACCCCTTGTCCTACTGCAACAGGCCCCACTAAAAAGTTTGTCCCCACCTTTCCTGTGGGCCCCCTTTAAGTGCTGAAAGGCTGCAAGAAGGTCTCCCCAGAGCCTTCTCTTCTCCAGGCTGAACAACCCCAACTCTCTCAGCCCCTCCTCATAGAAGGGGTGTTCCATCCCTCTGATCATTTTTGCGGCCCTCCTCTGGACCTGCTCCAACAGGTCCATGTCTTTCCTGTGCCGAGGGCTCCAAGAGCTGGATGAAGTACTCCAGGTGGGGTAAACCTGTTAAAACCTTTGGCCTGAAGCTCCAGACTTTATTGCTCGTTTGGTTTGCTTTTCAGCTCACAAAGCAATACTTTCCCACTCTAAATACAGCTTATCACACCAAAAATGCGTAGTGCTATTGCAGTTGCCGTGGCAGACACTGCTTTTAATGAGACGTTCCATGTGGAAAGCAGCAATTCCGCACAGCGCATCTCAAGGCTCGCTGAAGCTAGAGAGAACAGCTGGCTTGGCCGATGCATGCTCCCTGATACTGAATTTGGGCTGACACCGTAAAATCTGACCCGTCGGTGTTTTATCAGTGGTGTCGGATTGCTGTGTTCCAGCTGCAGTTGCTGGATCAACAGTTGCTGGTGGTCTGCTGAGAAGTTGTGTGTGTGTGTGTGTGTGTGTGTGTGTGTGGTTGGGGTGTTTCTTCCATTCCTATTTCCAGGTGCAAGCAGACTCAGCGTCATGGAGGAAAGAGGATGATGGTTGTTTGTCCCCAGAACTCCTCATGTTTCCAAGAGCTGCTGTTTGTGTTGGTTTGCGTGGAACTTGTGCCAGTGATGGTCACTGGACTTTCACTTAGTTCATGTTTTGTTGAGTTGTTGAGTTTCAGGAGGCCAACGCCCTGCTGCTGGGTCAGGGAGGCATTGAGTTACATCTCGCTGTGCCGGTGAGCCCTGCCACGCCGTCAAAAGGAGGGATACCCAAAGGAAGCCATGCGGCCTTGTGGTCGCAGCACGCCCTTGGAGACTCTGCTGGAAAGGGCTCGGTCGGTTAACAGCCAAGCCTTGCAGGAGGTTCCTGGCCAAAAATAAATGAGAAAAAAAAAAACCACCAAACTGCCAAAGGAATAAACTAAATCAGTATGTGTTTCTGTCACTGTCTTTTCTGGTACGGCCCTGCCTTATGTACTTGGTATTGCAAATGAGGTTTGGGCTTGTTCCTGTGTCACAAGCATTTTCTTTTTTTCATGGGAGACATGGCATGGCGAGAGCGGCGGGTCGCCTTCTGCACCTGGTGGTGCAGGCTCTGCTCTGAACCACGTGAATTTCTAGCTGGGAGTTTGGATTTTCCTAGTAGCCTCAAAAAAAAAAACCCGACCCTCCAACACCACCACCAGTTAAAGCATGAAGATTGTTGTAGGTAGTTAATTAAAAATTGTGTAATGTTAATTATATAGTCTGGCTAGATATGTGCTCCTGTAATACATAAAATAATGGTTCAAAGGAGGGAATTGGAGAGACGGCTATTTTTTGCATTGTTAAAGAGAGCAGCAGTCTTTATTTTTGAAAACAGCCGGGGGCTTGTTTGGCAGCAAAACCTTAACCCAGCAGCCGTCATGCTTTGCCATCTGCTCAGACAAAGCATGCCCTAAACAAGGTTGACTCCTGAGCAGAAACAGAGACAGCGTGCAATGTATACATGCACTCCCTTCTCAACAGTGGCCTGCTCAGACCCCTGCCCATCAGCGCCATTGGAAAATCCATAGCCTGGGTGCCTTTTTTTTCTCCTTTACTGGCTGCTCCAGTTTCTGCTGCTCTCTCCGTGCATAGGAAGGGCTTTTGGCCGCTTGGGTTGTCTCCTCACTCACCAGTGCTTTCTTCCCTCCTTCCCGAACATGTGGAGGCAGTGGGGATTAACACCGGGGGCGTGCAAAGCCAACTGGCAGAAGGAAAGCATCACAAGCTGTGCATCCATACTGGGCTATGGGGTTTGATTTATGCAGCCGAAGCCCTGAAAAGCGGTTTGCAAAGATACATATCAAGAGAAAAATTCAAGCTGACCTCTTGCCACACTTAAGGCTGGGATCTGTGCTAAATGAAACAGAGGTACCAGCTCCCTGCTACCTTCCACACCAAATGCCAGTATTAACTGGACACTTATTTAGGAAATTTTAAATAAAAAAATGGCTTCTGGATCTCACTGAAAAAAAAAAACAGAAAAAAATTCTGTCTTGGTGGAAAATTTTTGTGTTTTTTTTTCCAACAGAAGCTGAGGAAATCATTATTCTCCCTGTCACTCTCCTTCCTGCTTGAAAAAGTGGGCGGGGAAGGAAAGAAAAAGCTGGAGAACGAAGAAAAAAAGAAAAAAACAATTTCATTATTTAAAAGTAGGAGGGGATTTTTGTTACGGAAAAACTTGCAACATACCTTTGATGGGCGAGTCCACCCATCCGGTAGGAGGGCTGCGTGCCTGCCCAGCGTGGGTTAGGAGACGCACCAGTTGCCTTTCTGTGATGGAGGGACACGGTGGTAGCACCCTGCCCCAGCTCCGGGGTCCTGAGAAGCCGCAGCACAAGGCAGGGAAGAGAAGAGCGATGGCAGACGGTGGGAATACACTAAGTCAGTACTAAGAGTGGGAAACCATAAGGAATCCACACTGTGAACTGTCTGGGAAAATCTATCACTTGGTGTAAATGCAGACATCAGAATTTGACTCAAAGGTGTTTTTTTCCAGATTAAACACAATGCCTTAAATTCCACATGAAGCAACTGGCAGAATAGAGGTGAGGTGCAGATGTTGGAGGATGCTTTGGTAAGCAGTGACAGTGGCTCAGCTATGGTCTTGGTGTAGCTTTTAATGATTTTTTGGGAAATTGTCATGACAGCACCTGCATGCACAAAGAGCACAGATGGGAGATAGTTTTCAGATACTTTCATACCTGTGGTCACTGGATGACTGAAAACAGACAAGGCAAGACTTCACTGTCTCCATCTTAAATGCATAGGAGCTCCTCTGTGCAGAGCTTTTCTAGCTCCATGGGTCAAAAGCTTCAGGAGGATCTGCTCTGTACAGAGCCCTGAGGTCGGATCCCCAACCTCGTCCCAAGCACACGTGTGCATATTTGTCTCCATAACATTTCAGCCTTTCTAGCTCAAAAGGCCCTTTGGTTGTCTGCTCCCTTTGGTTATCAGTACCCCAGTGGATTTCCAAATTCCAGTGTGCTCAATTCCATACTTGAGATTATTTGGGACAATTTATTATCTACATTACCGGAATCTGGTAAATTAGGTTCTCTGATTAAAACTGCAGAGGCGTAGCAGGGCTCCATCAGTATCTAATGATGGACACCTTTCCAAGCGGTGGTCATGAGTAGGAAATCCAGCATGGGTGAGCTGCTGGGCTGTTGGCTCCTCTGGTGCTTTTCCTTTTGTACCTGTGTAGGCCCAGCTCTTTGGAGTTATTTGAACATAATCATGGCAATCTCTGCATACATAAACGCACGTAAACATGCAAAGCCTTTTTCACAACTCAGGTCCGAGATTGCAAAGTCTCCAGCACAGTGTCTCTCCTCCCTACGTGTTTGTATTTAACACAACAAGGCCAGTCTCTCAGGGAGTTTCCAGACAGTACAGTGTGGCAGCCATAAAATACAGTAGTTCAGATATAAGAAGGGCTGGGAGGCGGTTGGTTCAGAGTTCCTGGAAAGCCTGGGATGGTGTACAAATGAGGTAATATCTAAAACATCTTCAAATATGTTTCTAAAGCAAATGTTGCACAATTAAATTAAGGCTTCAGAGGAATAAAAAGTAGAGGCAGATTTGGTTTTCTGTTGAACAGGACAAGTGTGTCATATTTAATGATTGCCATAGAAAAATGTGGACTTCAAAATTAAAACCACAGCCGTGTTGTCAGTCTAACGAAGTGTATCGGATTGGGACATACAGAGCTGTAGACCGTTGCGGAAAGCTCAAGGAGTTCTCGCCGACTCTTTCTCATAGAGTTTTGTCTTTTCCTAGGCTTTCTCTTTTCGTCTGCTATGTGTATTCATGCAGTAATTATATTTTTTCTCAGGGTCAGAGACCGATGAGCAGGAGAGCTGTGCTGCAGATTGCTTCAGCTGCCTCCTGCTGTCCCCGCATGTAGCTCTGATCTTATTTGATAGATATTCTCAAGCTGTGTTTCTTAATGAAACTGTCTTTAAAATAGCAATCCATGGGTTTACAGACCTACAAATTTTTTACAGTTGTGTATCTGAGACAATTTTATATGTTGCTTGAAATTACTCCATTAAGCTTATGTTCAGCTGTTCCAAACATACTGTTCCCTGTAAAAGGTGTGCTCCTGCTGCACTTACAGACACAGGCGTCTTTGGTTGACCAAGTTTCTCTAATTGCATGTGGAAATAATTGCGTGACACAAAGAACAGTATTAAAAATCGCTTCTGCTTTCCTTGCTTGGTTTACAGAAGGGGTCTGTTGAGTCTCTTTGTCGAATACTTTGGACCTGGGTTGTTTAAAAAGGATTAGTGGCTTCTTGTGGTGATCCAGGGATTCCTGTCAAAAGTCTCACAATCCGCCTGCACAGAGCTTCCTGAAAACATTGAGGCTCTTCACAGTTTTTGCTTGACTGTCCCCTTTCACTTGGCAATTTTGGAAGTGAAAACTTTCACAAATCTTTAAATTCTGAGATGCCTCAAGCAAGGACTCAGGGGTGTCTAAAGTTCTCAAACGATTCAGATACAGTATGAGTATCATTAAATAATGCCTAGTAAATAATGTCTTGAAAAGGCTGAGTCATAGTGATACCTTCATGTTCTTGTCAACCTCTTTCGAGTAAACAAGCCCTCGTTTTCAACCTACAGAACTGAATAAAGATATTTCAGTAGTTCAGTCGTGTGGCTTTAGGACACAACTCCTAGGCTGCATGACAGACTTAGAAAGCTGGAATCTCCCAAAATGAGGGAAAACCAAAGCACTGCAGCCAAGTATTCATCTGTCTTCTGCACTTGAACTTGTAAACTTGCACATGAACCCTCTGTGCCTGTCATTAGCATATTTACACACACTAAAGTGCAAGTGGCAGGTCAGGTTAGGTAGCTGGGCACTGTTTGTGTGGTTTGTACGCAGCAAGGCTGGGTTTGCATACGCTGATGTGGTATGGCGCGTTTCCGCAAATGGAAATTTGAGGCCACTTTCGCAGAATGTGTAAACCTCGCATCGCCAGATCGTTCGGCTCTTCTCTGAGGAGCGCACGCACAAAATTAGGTAACAACTTGAACATGAAGCTCAAAATATTTAGCCTGTCTAACACCGAAAGCAATTAGAAGGTTCATTGCAGGGTGCGTTTGATTTCTTTAATAAAGTCAACCAACGTGTAGTTCAGTTACATCTGAAGAAAGAAGGAAGAGAAAGATGTTGATGTTTACAGTTCTGGCACTAAAGTTTTCAGCATTATAAAAGAAACCCTCATCTCTTTGTTTATGAGTTTGTAGAACTAAGAAGATGTTTGCTTAAGGAAAAAAAGAATCCTTTCTTATGATTGCTTTTCCATTGTTACCTCTAGGAGGTAGCTGTGATGTCAGGAACAGTTGTGGAGGGTGTAACAGCTCTTCTCTCTGTTCATAGCAGGATTTCTGATTTGGCTTCCCCAGGGACGCAAGCATCGTTTGTATTTCTGCACCTCTGGGACGGAACATATCTGTCTAGTTTTTTGTTTTGCCTTTTGGTTTTGTTTCAATCTTAGGTTAGGCATAGCTGTGTAAAAATCCCAAACCAAGTAAAATAAATCTTTTATGGTCTGTCTGATCTTCCAGCCTTTTCATTTCTGATGTTAAAACATTTTTATTTCTGATTTGCTATGTACGAAAGCCAAAATGACTGAAATTTCAATTCTGGATCAAAATCTGGCAGCTAGTAGTCTACAAAACTGTGAGGGAAAACATTGTTCTGTATGCACGAGACATTAAAATTAATTGTTCAAGCAAAAGATTTTTTCAGAGGTTTAGGTTTTGCATGTGACTTGCCCCACCAATACTAGCATAAATCTTCTACAAATACCATCAGTAATACAAATGTTTGCTAATAGCTTGTTTGATTTTGAACTTGCTTCGGTTGCTTTGGCAAAATACTATTCCTGAGTGAATAAAAGAGTAATTGGGTCCGCAGCCTTCAAGTGCGTGGCTGCAGCTGTGAGTCACCTCATTACTTTCAGTACTGTCTTGGGGTCTCTCATGACTGCGGCTGGTCAGCGTGCCGTGTCACCCGGTACAAGCCCTGTCACAGGGCAGCCACGAGCCACGCCAGTGAGCACATGGTGCGGGATATTAGGTCAGTGCTGACTCAGAGGGGAAAGGAGGACTCATCAAACCCGTGGCAGTGTAAAGTGCTCTGTGAATTAGGACCGCTGTTTATGAAATGACTTCACCCATGCTCCCATTCTCATCCTTTTTCTCACAGGGTGATGTAACGGTTCCCTAACCTGAATTTGTGGAAATGAAATCAAAAAAGGGATGAATTTGACTTGCAGATGTCTAAGACTCTCATCTTTTTTTATTAAGAATTTGAAAATGTTTGTTTGCTTGTTTATTTATACACATACACAGAGAAATATAATCTCACATTTGCTTTACAGATAATTAAAAGTCCTGTGACTGTGGCCTTGTAAAATTACTGCCCTATCAGTCAGCTAAACTTGCTCTTGGACAATACCGACCTGTCAAACCAGCCATGAGATTCCAAATCGATTTCTTGCCGATCTTCAAGTGACTTGGCACTTGAGAAGGCTGGTTGCGATGCTGAGCCTCCCACTAGTCTGGAAATGCAGAGAAGCAGATGCTGCCACCTGAAGCTCTCCTTCCTGACACCTATGGAAAGTCCTGTCTTCTGACTCAGGCTGTTGAATCGCAGGCTTGGCAAGCCAGGCATAGCGACCGGCTGTAGCTGAGCAGTGTATTTTAGTACCAGTACCTGTTTTTTCCTGTGGATTTTGAAATGTCGAAAAGTCTGCTAAAGTTCATAAGCCTTCAAGGCACTGACACAAGAAAAGGAGGAAAAAAAGAAAGCAACAGGGGTCTAAGTCCCTGTTGCTTGTGGCATTTTATGAAGCCTTTTACACCTGCACAAAATGTCTGTAAAGAGACACTAAACAAACCCGGTGCATTTTGTTTACTTGCTTTGCATGGGTGTAAATGATTAAATAAAATGCCAAGCAGTGGAGGATTCAGCATAATGATTGTACTGTTTTAGCTTGCTCTGCATGGCTTGTTCTATTAATATATGTTTGTGGTCAGGAAGGAACGCAGTCTCACTTCGCTAAAATCTGAAACTCGGTAAAGCATAATATGTGCAGTATTAATTTTGGTTTGACACCTGCCAGGCAAAGATCCTCACCAGCCAAAGGCATTCTTCTCAACCAAGCTCCATCTGTTGCGCAGATCTTCGGTTCTGATATTTCTAACTACTCGAGCCAAAGCAAAAAGAAGAGCCAACTTGAAGAAAAAAAAATCTCTAGGAGGAATGAACAGTTTTATCAAGGCTAAATATAATGGCTTGTTGTCATACTTGGTTTAATTCCTGTAAGGGAAACATGTGCGATTAGTTGTGTTGTATAAGAAAACAGTCCTTCATACTGGCAGTGTGATTTTTGTTGTTGTGTGAAAGGAACGTTGATAGCTAAAGTCCAAGCACATGATTTTATTGTTGAAGTGCTGCAGCCTTTAGAAAGATTTCTTGGTAGAAAAGTTGCTAGTAAAAAATTTACTCACATATTGTACTCGGCAGATAAAAAGCCCAAGGAGTTGACCGTGATTCTTGCATGCAAAGGAACAGCAGGATTAACACTTGCCTCAGCTCTTTGAAAGACAGCTTAGGCTATTTGAAATAAGCATTCAAATAGCATCTGTCGAAAGAAGTTAGCTTCCAATCCCCTGACAAAAGTTGCATGATGAGTTTGTCACCTAGCTGAGAAAATAATTATTAATTGCTCTGGTTGTCTTTGTTTTGCACTTGGAGTGGGTGAATTACGCTGTCAGAGCTTCCCTGCCCACCTTGGTAAACATTTGCCTCCTATGAAACCACAAGAAGTCTCCTGCAAATATGAATGTGATTTATGATCATCATAACTTCATACAACTATCCGCTGATTGTTAATTATTATTTGTGATAGCGTGGAGAAGAAACTTGACTGAAGGAAATGATGGCCCTGTGTGCTTCAGACCAATATTTAATGGTTGAAAATGTCCTATTATCAAACTGTTGAATTCACTAAGAATTGCAGAGCATTCAAATGTATATAGAAATCCACTGGCATACTTCAGAATTTGATTTTTTCAGCATTATTTCTAGAGTTGACTCTTGCTGTGACTGCCGGCATGTAAACCAGAGACTCTCATCTCTCCTCTCTCAGGCAATCAAGGTGGCTTTGTGCTGCCTAACAACTAGTTACACCTGGCTTCCAAAAAAACAGTCATACGTCTTCTTTCCATATAACTTTTCAAGTTGTATTTGTTCATTTGGAAGAAAAATCTTTGGCCAAGGTCTGAATGCTCAGTATCTCTACTTAAGCAATTCTTCCAAATAATTCCTAAAAGCTCAGGTATTCCTAAGAACCTCTCAACTGAGTAAAAATTTTTTTTTCCCTTAGTGTAATGCTGCATGCTGAACCTGTTCATGCATTTATACCAAAGGTATCACTGCAAAGACGCTGAGGTTTCAGTGCTGATACATATAGCTTATTTACTTATAACAATATAGAAATCTATAGAAAATATTAAGGAAATTTTACTTTCTGTTCAGGGCCTACAGCAGCATCAAATGCTAAAAATAAAAAAGTTTAAAAACACAGTATGATTAAGTCCAATCCTGTCTGTAATGTAGAGTAATCCTTCTTGAAAGAGAGCAGATATTGCAATGTGTTGTGTTTGTGTTTTCTTTGCATAGGTATTCTTTTCCTTGCATGCATCTGCAGTCACCTTTTTATTTATGAAATTACTTATTTGATTTCATGGTACACAACAGCAGAGAAACACTGGGTGGGATTGTAATTAATTTTTTGCATGGGAAACAGACTAACATCCCCACTATTAACTGCTGAAACTTCCTCCCTGCTCTTCCCAATAAAACGCAAATAAAGAAATGAAACCAAATTTCTTTCAACTCCTTAAACCCAGGGATTGCTCCCTATGGCTTGAAAAGGGTGAAAACTTAAGACAGCATGAATTTATTTAGGGACTTGTCTGTCAATCTGTCAATCTGTTTAACATGGATTAATACTGAAGGCCATCAGTATAGCAGAGATCTGTGGTACAAAACCTGTAAAACAGATTAAAAAAAAGTTCAGGCAAACTGCGTAGCTACTGGAACTGAATAGTGGGAATACAATTGAAAACTTTTGTCATGAAATCTGAATGTTTATGTTTCAGGTTTTAGCAGTCTGCTGCCACATCCGCAGCTACTACGCAGTCATTAGCAAGTGATAAAGAATATACGAATTAGCTGCTGGTATTGAGCCAAAATAGAAACATCTGCGTTCTTGAATTGCCTGTAGATTTACAAAATTTTATGCTGGCTTTTTTTCCTGCCCTAATACCCAAAATGTATTTAATGTCAGAAAGCATGATGCTTTAGAGCTCACACAGGAGAAGAGATTGCCAACAAATGAAGATATATGTACTTTTTAATTACACCAGTAATGCTGAGTCCCAGCAAGCCCTTGGCAGGAAGGAGTTGTATTTGGTACCATGGGTGGCTTCTACTTCACTTGAGGGAGACTGTTTAAAGTTGCCATAGATTTGATTATCATGGGATCATGGCCACAATTTATTCTGCAAGTTGGCTGTCATACTATTAGATTCCAGGTTTTTTTTAAATAAGGCAGAGAACTTCCTGTCTTTTAATATAAATATTAAAAAAAAAAATCACGATGTGGAGTAATGCAGCCAGTCTTAAAAATTTATTTCGTATTTGCTTTCATTTTGATTAGTGCCTTTCATAATTTAATTACAAGACATGAAAATGTAAATTACCATGATAGAAGTATGCTTACGAGTGTTTTATGATCACTAATTGACAGAGATTGGTTTTATTCATACACATTCTGTATATTAATGACTGTTTGCATTCATCAGATCGGAAAGTATCAAGATACAGAAACTTTACAATCCTGCATTTCTGAAGCATAACTGCGCCATATACTCAGACAAACATAAAATTCTCTGTCAAATTTGGTTTACTGTAGTGTGGCCAGTTGAAAAAAATGTGCCGCTTTCTAAACCCTTGTTTTAGGTGTTTTTCTTTTAACGTGTTTATGGTACAGATTCCATTCTGCAGTTTAGTCTGGGTGTTTAACTGACCAATATTTGATTTTGATTGCATTAGAGAAGAAGGTATTTATTCTTAGGAAGGTAACTGGGCCTGTTGTTCCTACAAAGGTGCAAGTTTTCCATCACTGGGATTTCCTCGTGCTGAGGCAGCTCTATGGGGGGAAGAAGCGGGAGTTCCCAAGCAGGCATCAGAAATCATCACATGCTTGGTGGTCATCATTAAATGGTGTCCTCTGGTAGCTTCAAATGGGATGAAGGAGGTGGGCAGCTCTTTGGTAGTGACTAGAAGCCTACAGAGGAGGCAACCAGCGCCCGTAAGTAGAACAGCTACCATAGTCTTCTACCTTGCAGCTACCCATGTAACTCACCACTTACATTTGGCAGGAGAGACAGAGAAATAGCACTGCACGTGCTAAAAGCAGGAGAAGGCTATACAACGTCTCCAAGTTATTTTAATCTTCTACTGTAAGTTATTTTAATTTGAGTGTATTAACTTTATATATGGAAAGATCTATCTATAATGGGATCAGCTATGTATCTTCAAATAGTACAGGATTTACAGTTCAATTTTTCTCGCTCTTTGGTCAAACGCTTTTTGATGCCCACTGACACCAGGAGGAGGACCTGGTGGTTTTGAATAGACTTTGGATGGGCTGCGTGATCTGTGCTGTTTGCAGTTGTATAGAAAAGATATGTATATGGTGATACATGGAAAAGAAGTATTTTTTCCATGTTCCCTGGAGCATGATTATTTGGAGCTGTTGCAAAACACTGATGTTCCCTTCCCAGCCTTTGAATCAGTCTGGTGTTTAATTAGCAACAATGACAACAAGAAAAAAACCAACACCCAAATTACATAGTAGGTGTTGGTTTCTGGATAGTCTGTTCTACTTTTTTTACTGATCAGCAATTTGAGCTTGTTTCTTGGGTTTAAACAGGCCCTGAATCAGACCCTTCTAAAGTTCACAGCAACGAAATAACCTTATAATGCTTCATGATCATTTTTAACTTGCGCAGGAGGGAGTAAGCGCTGCATTCTCCATCCAGGCCTGCCAAGTGTCTTATATCCAGCGTGATACTTTCCCATCTGGCACTTGAGTCATTCATTGCCGCAGGTTGGCTTAGAGCTCATGAATTTGGATGTGCTGTAGGAAGAGGGCAGGCATTTGCCTGCAGTTCCACCTGTTAGGACAGGGTTGGGAGAGAACAGCTGAAAAAGAAAGCAGAAGAGCAGCCGCACAAATGGAGGACCACTGTCACCTCCTATCCCCTTTTCTAACAAATCGAACTAAGCCATCCCCTGCAGTTACCCAGCACCTTCTGTTTATTTGACCCTTCTCCCCAGGACCTCCACCATGTTCTGGTCTTTGACTTCAGTGATCTACAGCACCCACTGGGATCTCTCAAAAGGCTTACTCTCTGCTTTCCCTTTCACCCAGCATCTCTGGTAGCTCAAGGGGGGCTGCAGCTCTCAGAAGTCTCCGATCTCTCCATTAGTGGGAGCGTTACGTACTTACCTTCCAATTCAGGTTCTGCAACCCCACCTCACTGCTCTTGAAAGCCTGTCCCAACCTGATCCGCCAAATGTTGTTCTGCTTCATGACCCACTTCTGCCGTGGTGCTCAGGCCAAGGGGATTTCACTTTAAAGCAAATATACCTGGTTGTGTGCAAGTTGTTTGCTATTGTGACATTCAGTCATTAAATAACTTCTGGAACATAGCACAGCTGCCAAAACACACGGCAACTGTGTGGCAACAGCCTGGCAACTGTGACCATGCCCGTTCAGTGCCCACTGCTGGGTCTGTGGCTCAGGGTAGTTGAATAAGCGCACGGCGCTCTGAGGGGGCGGGAGGGAAGCAGAGCCTGGCACTAGATTCTTTATTATATATGTTTGCCTTTAGCTGAAGTGCCCCAAATGTCACTGGCTGCTGGCATGGCAGCCACGATGACTCTGTGGCGCTTCGAAGTCCCTTTGAGCGTAATTTCCTATAGTAACCAAGGCTGTGTGCTGCTCCGCTGTGGGCCGTTGTGTGTATGCATACCCCTAGTAGCTTCTGAACCTGTTGGCCAACGTCAAGAAGCCTGCCTAGTTGCTGTTGTGGAAAGGAGCAATTTCGTGAGTATCTTGAGAATCGGTAAGCAGCTGGAGGAGAGAAGTCCTGAAGCACGAGTCAGCTGTAGGACTCGCACCTGGGGGAAACAAGGCTTCTTTGGTTTGCTGCTTGTGGAACTGCTTGATCTAACTTTAGCACTTCTCAGGGAAGAACTGTACTCCAGATGCCAGGAAAGACAATTAAAGAGGACTCTGAAATGCTTGCTTTGAACTCTTCAGAAATTATGAACAGGATCTGGTAAGGCGGTCAAGTGAACAACAGTTAGTGACTTGAGTGCAGATCACTGAAGGAGTCCATACACCTGTCAGCAGAAGCTGAGGCCAGATGCATGCACCCCTTATTACCGTCTCATTCCAGCTATGCACGGTCTGAAGCCCAAAATCACCTACCTGTTTCTGATGTGATTATATAAAAATTAAAGCATTTGCCTAGCACTGCTTCTGCCAAGGGCTCTTGCATTTAATTTTGCTCTGTTTCAGCACACCCCTTGGTTCCCAGGAGAGTTTTCTCTCCACCAGGCTCTGTTCTTGAGAATGGGAAGCATTCTTGACCCTTCCCGGGGAAATCTTTATATTTTTTGCTGGAATGATTTATCAGGAGAAAGGGAATGAAGAGGAGCATGACTGTGCACCTCAGCATTAGGATGTGCAGCTCAGAGAGACCTGGATTCCCATCACTGTTTCCAAGGCTGCTTCTGTCTTCTTATCCACTGAGTATGTACATGGTCATTTAAATGGATAAAATACAGAGGCAGTGCTGGAAGTGGAGACCAGTCCCCAGATCATCCTTTCCCAAGGGGCAGATTTATTAGATAGTTATTAGATAAGAGGTGGGCCATTGTATCCCTGGCTCTACAACTGTCTCCTGAACAGCTTGTGGAGTTGTTCTTGTAGGATTAGGCAGCAGCTGATTGAGGCTTTTTCAGCACTTTGGATTCAGGTACATCATTTCCATCAAAGTCCCTTCTACACAGCAAAGAGCAAAAGCCAAAATGTTCATTTTGTGTTGCATCATGCAAAAATGTATTGACTGCATAAGGGGGAAGGCTCCCTGAAACTCCAACAGATGCTTTTGGTCGTGCACAGAGAAGTCATACTTACATGGAGAAGGGTCCTTTGGACAAAACTGGAAGGCACTTTGGGGTGCCGGTGGTTCTGAGGAATCAGCTGGGTACTTTGCAGATCATCCAAAAATGCTGAGGTCAGTTCCTCAATGCTGATAAAGATTTTCCCATGGTGCAAGACAGCTTAAGAGATGATTTCAGCTTTTTGCATTACCTAGAGATGCTGATGAGAAAGCAAGAGCCCAAAAAAGTCTTTGAGTCAAAGCTCATTTTCACTGGACTATCTTGCATCCTCCCACTTGTGCCAAGCGGGACAGAGCTGGGGTGAGTTTATTTTCCACCCCCCTGTTGCAACATCTTTTTGGAGTCTCCTCCAAAAAAAGCTTAAAACTGGAGAGGTCCTGAAGAAAAAGAAATGCAAAAGCAGCGACCGGCTGCCTTTGCCCCATATATAGCTTTGGTATCTGGGTTACTCTGTTTTGTCTGGTACATATCTGTGATACTCTGTCTATTTATATCCAGTTCTGTTTCCTGTCCACACTCACCAGCACCATGGTATCTCCCAGTCTGTGCAGTGGTCTGGAAGCACAGATGTCCACACAGGCCAGAAGTTGTCAACATCTCCTGTTTTTCAACTGGGACAGCTAGGATAAAGGGGGATGAGCTTTCTTGACCAGTGGGAGCTGGAGACAGGGAGAAAAGCATTTTCTTGCTCTGCAACTTTGAATAGAAGGAGCTGCCGGTCTTTCTCTGGGTCGATTTCAGCTCCAAAACCAGGATGGAGAGTGTCCTCCCCACCTTCAGCCTGGAGAAGGGGGATTTTCATGGTCCCAAGCACCATGCCAGCAAGCTGGCCAGCAGTCTGAGGAGAGCAGCTGTGCATCAGGCTGGCTCGTACCCCAGCACAAAGCTGTTGGCTCCCCTTTCCTCAGGGACTTGGTGGCTTCAGCGTGAGCAGCGAGACTTCAGCCTCTAAATCTCTGCAGTGCGTGGCCCTGGAACTTTGTGGCGTAGACTGTGTCCATAGCTGGACACGGTGTTTCACTCAGTGTCCTCACTGGAGGTGATGGCACCACAATCACATTGCCTTCCGAAATTGCCTGTTGAGGGGAAACCCTCAACACCCTCCGGTGGTGCCCCAAGCCCCGCTTCTTCTCATTTCTGACAGTACAGTCCTCATTTTGCTAAGCTGAAGCATATACCTAACACAGGCACGTGCACCTCCACATCGGATCCACCTAAAGCAAGAAGAGCTTTGCATTTTTTGCAAAATCGAGGTCTCAGTATCCTAGATGTACCTCAAATGCAACTGCAGGATCTGCATAATTGAAAATTTTGCTCTAATCTCATTGCCTCCCTCAGGCAGTTCCTGATAAATGGAGATTATAATTGAGGGTCTGTAGTAAATGTAACTAAAAAAAGGCATCTTTAATGTTTTTGCAATGTGTTCAAAGCAGCTTGGGTGCTGAGCACAGAAAACTCATTTCCCTTTTACCTGAAATGCCATTATGTTTATTAAATTAAGAGTGGCATTAATCCTAGAACATAGCCAAATCATTTTGTGATTTTGCATTTGTCATAACTAAAAGATCTCACTAAATATTTCTCTATACCTCTAAATAATATTGCCCGTCATGTAATACTTGTCTCAGATTTTCCTCAGTGACTTTGTATCAGAGCTGAAAAAGAGCTATCACAGAAAATAAAATGGGACTAAAATAACAGTCCTTGGTATTAAATTTAACATTTGGCTTCTGTCCCAGAATTTCCACATCCATATTAGAATCAGATGGTAGCGTAAGATGAAAAGATTTCCTGGATGGGTTTTATTCTCATTCTTATTAAAGGGCTGATAACAGGCTGAAGGCAAGATACTTGTTGTAGTAAAAAAATCTGCCTAGTATCAAAGGCTGGATGGACAAGCTGACATGTATTATTGTTAGGCCTCCCTGCTTGATCACATTTCAGTATCATAAAATCATTCTGCTAGTGAACATGAAGTATAAAAATTCCCGTGTGAGAGCAAAAAGCCCAGGCTGGCGGGTAGTGCTCCTTTATGCTTAGTAGCTGACTGTAAGACAATACGAGGGTTTAATATCAAGAAGCAGTGTTGCCAACAGCACAGGGTAGCTATATTTATTTTAAAGTTTAGATATTCTCAAATATCTGTGTTCAGGAAAGATACTCCCTCATCCTAACTTACCTGTGGAGCTGGTATCCCACGTGCTGTGACAGCGTAGGGCAGCCCCACCACTATTGCTCAGCCTTTTTCAGGAGCCGTGCATCCTCTGCCCTGTCCCCGAACCAGCCACTTGCCCCAGGTTTCTTTGGCAATCTGGATACAGAAAGATCAAAGGGACCTAAATACTCTTCAGAAAGCAATTTTCCCTTTACTCAAAGCAGCTTTGTATAGTACTTATGTATGATTGGGCTTAAATTGTACAAACGTTTGCAGGCTCTGGGTATTCTATGCAAAAACAATTACTTTTGATAAAATGAAGGAGTGGTGCTTTCTAGTGTTGCAGTTCTGCTGTAGTGGAGACTGTGAGCATGATATTGGAGCTATAAATTAGATTTTGCAAAGCGGCTCTTCTGTAGGGAGTCTGCTGCTTCAGACCGACAGGCTATAATTAGTGTTTTCTTGGGGATATTTTTGCTCTGTTTTGATGCAGTATCTTCAGCAACAAAAGTAGAGCAGCAATTGCAGGCTGCATCGACTCTTCATTTCAGCTTGTGACCACAAAGGGTATCAAAGAGCAAATATGCTTTATAGATATCTTATGCTGCTTTTCTAAATACACCTTTTTAAAGCAACTGGTATGTGGTTTGAATTTACAGGCAGAGAATCATTTCACCAGCACTGGGTGTTTACAGTGTCGACATCAACATCTGAGCTTATACCCAGCACTTCTTTTACAGTCAATGGAGAGAAATGTGCATGTTTAGAGGAGTAATTAATCTGATTATTTTAGACATCTTCTTTCCAGTGAGATGAATTGTATTCTAGAAGAGTCTATTTCTTTCCTAAGTGATAGGTAATCCTAGTATAATTAGTTCAGGAGAGGCTATCTGTAGTTAGGTGAGATGGATCCCATACAGCATGTTTCTGAATAGCACTGTATTCTCACTCTGCTATTAACACTGTTTGCTTTTTTTTTTTTTTTAATGATCAGATTACCGTAGGGAATAGACAAAGATATCACCCGTGTTTATAAGAAATACTTGGTTCGCTCCCTAAGAGATTTTTACCACTGATAATTACAGCTACCTTAATTGCTTCCTGTGAAAGCTGGTTTGGTAGTTGTATTGATCCTGTCTTTCATGACTCAGGTACCAGTTCGATGCTAAACATCTCGGATGAAGAATGCATTCTGGGGCATGTTGGGTACTTGGGCAATGCTAAGGAACACAGGGCAGAAAACTCTGAGAGAACACAGAATTTCCTTGCACTCTCCTCAAAAAGGCTTCAAGGAGCCAGGTGAATGGGGCTGTAGCACATACATGCCTGTGTTCAGGAGTGCTACTACAACTGGGATGAGGGATAAGGATGCATAATTTGTATGGGGGAACAGTGTTGATGCCCTGTTCATGTGGGTTCACCTGAACCATGCTTATGGTTCAAATAGAAGAAAAGCCTCCAAAGCTGGTCTCCTCAAGACAAGTTTGCCATATATGTCAGGGCACAAAGGGTAAGTAGCATCTTAGGAGACAGAAGAATTTCCTGTGAAGACCCCTCAGCAAAAAAAACCCAAAACAGTAATACCTAGTAACTAAGGAATCAAAGTTATTTCTGAAGTGTATAAACAGTCACAGAATAGGAGTAATTAGGTGTTATTGGTCCTATGTTTGTCAGTTGTCACTATATTGTACTGGTGCAAGCAGATTGATTTTCAGAGGGTGATGGCTGCTGGAAACGGGTTCCCCAAAATCTATAATTAGTTTTGGAAGTCTTGGCTTTGGAGTAGAATTCTGATATCTGGATTATTGACACAGAAAACCTCAAGGCTTCCTAGTGTGGTCCGCTGAGCATTAATTTTCCTCTAATTAATCTTCTGGTTGATTACGTAGTTAATTTTTCTAGGTGAGTATGTATTCCGTTTCATTAATTAATGGATTCTTTCACCTCAGCTTTGCTTATTCCCTCTTATGTCAAGGTCTTACATTAATATTTACAGCGTTACCTAGTGAGATGTGTATGCATTTTCTTGTTCTTTTTTTTTTTACAGATGTAACTGAAATTGCGCCGTGCATTCTGAAGACTTCACCAACAGATCAGCAGCTGAACAAGCTTGCGAGGAGACTGGGACCCGAATGGGAGCATATAGTTCTGTGCTTGGGTTTGTCCCATACTGACATCTATCGATGTAAAGTCAATCACCCTCACAACCTGCAGTCGCAGATCGTAGCTGCGTTTGTCCTGTGGAGACAGCGTTTGGGGAAAAAAGCAACAATCCAAAGTCTGCAAGCCAGTCTGATGGCAGAAGAAGTGGATCCTTCTGTGATACAGTACATGCTTGAGTGAAGCTTTGCTGTTGATTGGGAGCTTTCAAGTACTTTGTTAAATTCATTAAAGAGGAATCACTGAAATGTATGTCGAAGATCTGACACCTCAAACTGGAAAAAATGGGGTTGGGAAATTTGGTTTTATTAAGCTTAAACATTCCAGTTTTCTGTGGCATCTTGTGACTTGTAATTCTTTTCATGCCAGATTAATTTTTAGCAGGCATTAAAAAATGGATCACTCTTTCCTGTTCGCTTTTGTACTATTCCAGTGGGGATATAGGGTGACACTTACAGTCCTTGCAAGCAGGAGGCCCTGCAGTGAGTTCAGCAAGGTTTCTGGTTTCACTGTGTGAACAACACTTGGTTTAACTTATTTTCTGGACTATGTAGGAGCCTTTTTTACTGCTGTTCCATGCTAGTTCCCTGATATCCCAGCAAGAAATGAGAATAATCACTGTTACTAATTTAACAATTTTACAACAGTTATTGCAGGTGGCTAATTTCACATTTATAAAAGTTTTAGCACATACAGTTTCTTTCTAGGATAGATGGCTGCCACCTTAGTCTGCCTTTGAAACTGGCCCTAAGTGGAAGTAACAGGAACCCAGTGTGCCTGTGAGGGTTTCTCCACTTATTATTTAATGTGTTTTTGCAAGGAGACGGGCACCATGCACGTATGCCATCTCTTAGCACAGCATGGGTGGGGAGTTCTCAGTAAGACACGCAGCAGGAAAGTGACCAGAAGATAGGCAGAGGTGGCAAACAGAGCGAGAAGGGGCCTGAAAAAATGAGACAACTTCTAAGTTATCCATGTTTGTCTGCACTAATAAAATGGGAGACAACCTGGTGCCCGCTGAGTCTTTATGCTATGCTCTGAATCTAGGCAATCTTGTTTCACAGAAGTTTTACTCTTAGGGGGAGTGTCATAGGCACCTTTCTCTGACCACCGCATGCCCAATGGGGTACTGAAGCTTGCAGGTCTTTTCTGGTCAAGATGAACTCCCCACTGCTCTCCTTCCAGCTTGTGCCATCCACCAGGCTCGTTTGCTTTCTACCAGCTTTTCTGCACCTAATGGGGGCAGCTTCGACACTTCTGTCCCTAGTTCTTTGCCAGCTGTAATTGTACCACCAGCGATGACTAGATTTTATCCAGAAGAACAGTAAAGCTTGGGCTTCTGTCCTCCTTCCCTCCTGCCAAGCAGTTTTTCTTCCTGCTGGAAGAAACCACTGAGATTTTTGCTGACCAGGTAAGTGGGGATCAGTCCACAGGGTATGCATCCAGAGGCAATGGAAGTGACCAGCTGCTCTCTGAGGCCTGACGATAAGAGGCAGAATATGTTTTAATTCTCCCTGGGCAATTTGCTGTACAGTAAACGAGGAACAAAGTTTGGATGCAGAGTTTCCAGGTCTATTTATGAGCAAGTTCTGGTAGAGTGTTTCATCTACAGAGTCTTTGCCAAGTAACTTCCCATCCTACAAGATCTGCCCCGTATAATTTAACAGCTTAACAGCCTTGTCAGAAGTCTTTATTGGAGCATGAATGAACTTTACTGCCTTTTTTTTAAGAAAAAAAAATTCTTCCTATACCCAGATTTTGGAAGACGTCTGGGAAATTAGGAAAGACAAAGAGATTTTAAGGACACGCTGTCTGCCTTGTTTTTCAGAAGCATGGAAACAGAAAACATATCCTGGCAGGATCAGCTTCTACAGGTCCCAAAGCGATCTGGTGGTATTTTGGTTTTAATCTTCTGTATACAGTTCTGACCTTCAGTGAATCGTGATCCTGTTATACCTCACTCAGATCTTAACTAATCGTATCCTATTATGGCTACTTACAGAGTTTAAGTCTATCAACGAGTCCCAAATGAACAATGTAAATCAATTTAGGCCTTGGGATTTATTTATTTTTCTGTTTCATGATGCTTTAATGCCAGCATATTCCTTTTTGGTTGAAAACCATGCTAGAGCAGACGTACAGACATTTGGCAAATTCAGATGAGTGCGGCCCAGTGCCGGGAGCGATGAGGACTCTGAAGCAATTCTGCTAGTGAGATGGGCAGGAGCGTGGTCTGCATGTTAGGGAGGAGGGGCAAAGCAGTGTTCCTGGCAGCAGTTTGGAGGAACAGAAGCTGGAGATGGAGGACACTACTGAAAACATCGTTTAGAGGAAGAAGCTGGCTCTGAGTCACATCAATGCAAGTACCTTACCTTGTTCTGAGCTGGCATGGACCAAGCCTTAACACAGACTGGTCTCCAAGGGAGTCGTCCCCAGTTAACCCAGCCTGAAGGCAGTACTCTGGGAAGACAACCAGTCTGGACGGTAGAGCAGTGTAATGGGCACACTCAAGGGGCCCTGGTACAACCTTCTTTGGGTGAACTTTGTATTTCATGATCTTCATTTGTAAGACCAATGTCAGGTTATCTGTAACTAATACATTTAGAGCATTTTTAATGATTAAGAGAACAGCCTGGAGTAGTTATGAAGTCTCATGCCAAAGAAGCCTTCCTTGCGAGCCAGCCATCCTTCTGTGTATCTACTGTGGGCCACTGGAAACCTCAATGGGTCACTATTTCATCGGGTTATTTCTCCACAGTCTTTAAACTGGGCTTTAGGTGGGCTAAATTCTGCGTCCCGGCAGTGGTACCGAAATGACAGGAGCCATGGCTAGACAAGGAATTTAAAACCTGACCTCCTGTCGTATTGTAGAACAAAGCACTTAATTCATAATTTATAGTTACTTTCACATTCCCAGGCCCTAAATTAATACTGTAATACTTGAGTTGCAAATACTAAAGGGAGAGGTTTACTTATTTTATGAGGCTGTTTCCATTGCTGTTATTTTTAAATTCATGGAAATGTTCCTATTAGACTCTTCAGTTTTATTAAAGCTTGTTTTTGCACCACACAAACGCAGGGACACATTTAACTTGACAGTAGTATTCCTTTAACCCAGTGGATTTTTCCATCCACTTAAAAATATTTTTCTTCTGTATGTAATGCTTTATTTTGCACAAGGATGCAATTAAGACAATTTAATTCTTCAGATGTATAGCAAGGCCTCTCATTCTCTTTTAGGACAGCCAAAAGGTCTTAAAATGTTTATTCTTCTCTGGCTAATTTGGGAGCAAATGTTATTTATTTACATCTCACTCATAGACAAGCCTGCGACTTGAGTATTGTTTAGGAGTGAGGCAACTCAGTTAGCAAATTTCCCCATCTCTCCCTTCGCCTCTACTCCCATGTGCCACCAGTTTGGGTGACAACATGGGGCTTGTGCAGGGGCTCCTGTGTCCCCAGGACTGGTGCATGGGACAGGCTGACAGTGGGGCAGCCCCCCAGCAAGGACTCATCTCTCTTCCACAGGTCATCGCTTGTGGTGAGTGGCGTGATCACTCCGGGCTTTGGGCTAGTGCGTGGGCTCTGGGGCAAAGGTTAGCCAGCAGCAACTGTTCTCTGATGTGTTTGTGTTTCTTAACTGATGTTGAAAAAGTCTTTCTAGTGAAAATGGTATTGCTGCTATCTACTTACTTGTGGCAGTGTTTAGGAGCCCTGAGAGAGGAAAGCATAAAGGTGGCCCCTGCTGGACCTTCCACTGAAATGGATGGCTTAACTTCTGGTCCTTGGAAAATGTAGTCGTTGATTTTCTTCCTTGGTCTATAAAGGAGACTTTGAGATCCCATTTAACTCTCCTAAGTGATAAGTAGGCTTTATAAAAGCTGTTTTGTACTCTGCAAGTACAGGTGGACTCTCAGCATAGCAATAGGCGAGGTCTAAGAGCACTACTTCCCACCTGTATAAAGCAGCATGGATGCTCACAAAGGAGGGATCTCCTCAGGGCAGAACCATGTCAAGGAGGCTTTAACGCTGCATTGAACAGTGGCTGGAGTGTAGAGTAAAACAAAAATGCAGTCATACTTGAGCCGCTTCTCCCAGATGATGTGGGGGAAATTTCCATCTTGAGTCATATGTTATGACAGTCATTGATCTATGGAATAAAATGTTTTGCAAAAGGCTGGAAAAATAAACAAAGTCATATTATATTCAAAGAACATAAAAGGCATGCTCATCTGATGCTAAATGTGGTCATGCTGCCAATTTTGTTTCTTACTGGAAATAAAAACAGTCTCTGAGAGCTAATCTGTTTATAAGCTTCCATATTGTTCATAGCCATAGGCTAATGTCAAGGCATAGTAGATGCAGAGCTGAAGTAAAAGCTTTCTGTATTTACAATGAATATTCAAAAGCTTTGTCCAGATTTCAGTAAATGAAAAGAATTTTGACTTTCAAGGTGTTTTTCTATCACCTGATAAACAGACCTAAAATAAATCCAGTCATTTGTCTTTTTTTGGCCTTGATACAATGTCTTTTTTAACTGATTTCCCGAGAAAAGGGAACATTTGCCGGAAACAGAAATGGTCTTTCAAAATCTCTTTCCAGATTACAAAAAAGAAGCATGTGTTTTAGCAGAATTCACTGCTGAACCTAGCATTTTAGTTGTGAAAAGGGATGAATTGGCAATTTCCCTTTGAAGCTGTTGGGGAGAGCTGACCGATCAGTAGAGCTGATCGTGGTGCAGGAGGACTCCCGGCACTCCTGCAGCAGTGACTGCACTAAAATGTCTGCACGTGTTACAGATACCATTTCTGACACTGATGTCTGGTCCAAGCCCCAACAGCAAAGAGGCAAAAAGTCTCTTATTAACTTCAATGCGCTTTGGATTAGGCCTTCTTTAATTGGAACCTGCTGAAGCGTGGTACTTTTACTACCTCCCTTTGAAAGGCAGTCTTTATGGATTTGGGGCAATAAAAAGGAAAGGGTTTTTTTGTGGGTGTAGTAAGCACTCTAGGTTATGGGGTCCTCTTTTCACTGCCTCAAGTGCTACTTTGCACTATTCACTTCAAAGTAAGCGTCGTGAGAAAGGAAAAAGAACAGAGGAGTCGAGCCATTCAGCAAAGGATATCGGTATGTTTCCAAAACTGAGAACATTTTGAGTTCTGGAATGTGAATAAACCCCTAAGAGGTGGGATTTGATGGCTCAGGAGATTGTTAATAGATTCATGGAGTTTTCCACCTCGAGATCAAGGATCCAAGCCCACATCGACCCAAAACAAATCCAACCTAGTGGCAGTCTGTGCCAAATGAACTGCGCATTTTCTTTCTTCTATCTTTAGGACTTTCATTTCTGACCTACGCAGCACCAGCCCTTGCTATCAGACTTAGAAAAGGGCATAGAGGATGAAATGAGCAAAGTACTTGAGCTGCCCTCTGCCCAGAAGAGGGACAAACCCATTAGATCCTGGGAGGGCAAAACAGACAACGTGAATTGTCATGGCCCGTGTTAATGTTCACATGGTGCATGCAGAGAGGCCATCAGCTTCCTGAGATGTCACCCAGACCTCCTCCACACCAACAGCAAGCTCATTCACAGAGACACCTCCTTAACAACTCCTTGCAGCATACACTTAAAGGCTGTTTTCACTTGCTGGCTAGATATTACTCTCCTGTGCGTGCTGTCATAGCCCTTCCTGAGGAATGTGTGTCTAGGCGTAATATTTAACTGCCCAAAGTCCTGTTTCTGCATGACAGAGTCTCCTCCATGAACAGGTTCAGGGCAGGGTTAGGACACCTTAGCTGAGATCACTGCTTACGTGCAGATCCCATCAGCAATGTTTCTAGTTGAAGATACATTTCCAGAATCAGAGTTATTTTCTGATTAACGATGCTTTTTTTTTTTTTCTTTCTTAAATTCAGCACTTTCTTCCTTATTTGATTTCTGTGCTGGTAGAGTGAGTTTTGCCCCGTGATTGGGATGCTTGCACTTGGCCATTCTGCAGCTGCATGTCAGGCGCAGGCTTCAAAATTAGCCATTATGACTTTCAAAATATGCAAACTCTTCTAGCACCTGGGACATCTCCATGTTGCTGTTCGCTATGATTTCAATCATTAGCTATTTTATTTTCATTGACTCTAGTCTTCTGTCTTTGCACCATTAATTTTGGATTATTCTGAAAGGAATCATTGCAAACTAGAGCGGGCATATTTTTTTGTGCACACGCTGAACACTGTTCCCTGAGAAGCAGACAGACAGAGACTCTTGCACTCTTTTGGTGTTTGTTTTGATTTTTTAGTGATACATTCTCTGCCAGGAGGGTGATGCTTCACAGCTAACAACCCCGTGAACTCCAGGCAGGGGCTGGGAGCGTTCCCACTCGTCTGAGGCTGGTTGGGACGAGCCCACAATCACATTCACTTTTGTCGCAGCTTAACAGCAATGCTGCTGGGGATGCATGGCACCGTCATTCATTGCCCTTGAAAGCCCAATCGGCACCCAACAGCCCTGTAAAAAAAAAGGATATAAAGACATACTAACAGGAAAATATAACTTTCAATTATCTGAGCAAGCAGACCTCAGTGATACCACCTTTTATGAGGTAATTTTATTTTTATGGACACATTTGCTAGGCTTTATTTAAATAAGAAAGCAATTGAATAACTAGAGCATGTGGAGACTCCTGATAAGGATCCGTCTTTCAGGTTATTAAACAAACTGCATAGCAAGTGCTCAATTATTCTTCAAAATGCTTAAGCAACACCTTTTGTTCAGATTCCCATCTAGAATTACCTCCCAGTAAGTTGCCTCCCAGTAATTTCCAAGAAGCAGTGTGCGATCAGCACACACCCCAGTTCTGGGTAATAAAGACTTCTGAGAAAAATCTCAGCATTAACAAACAAGCCACGTAGGGACCTGGAAAATCAAGCCTTCTGAAGGAATTTTACTTGCCTTGTGCTGGGCTCGCTGTGCCATCAGGTCTGATGTCTGCATGTGAAATAAGCCTCAATAATTACATATTCTTCCTCTCCATTGCTGGTCCTGACTTTGCAACGTTTGAGAAACCACTTCAGGCTGCAACTTGTGGAGCGATGCAGACTTCTGATGAGCAGAGAGTTTGACAAAGGTACAGCGAGCCTGAGATTATTTACATAATGCACGCTTGGGGTTTGCTGTCTGAGCAAGCGGCCATCCCATGGCGAGCAGGGTGGAGCACTGAAACCTCCGCAGAGCAGAGAGAGCTCTGAGGGGCATGAGCATGCTTCTCAGCCATGGTGCAAAGTGTGTCAACATGGGCCTTGAAGAGGTGACCAGAGTGATATATCCTTGTGATATACACAGGTTTTCTCACCCAGCACCAAGTATTTGGGTCCCACTGAACTCTGAAAAAAAAAAAAATCAACCCCAAACTCTGAAACTAGCTATCTAAGGCAACAGTCACATCATAGATGCAGGTAAAGATCTGAAGAAAACCAGACTGGAAACAAAGCCCTGAGTCTGGCTGACCAGCCTGATGTGAATTTGAGGACTGTGATTTTTCTGTTTCAGCAGGCTCTGCGTCATGGGCTGTCGGCTTCTCCAGTTCCATGTCAGCTTGGGGCTCTGGTGAGTCAGCCCCTGGGCGCCTGGTAAAGACAGGGAATAGCAAACAGGTCAGAGAGGGTCATGTACGCATAAGCATGTAGAGGACAAGAATAAAGGGATCAGGAGAGGAGGGAATGAACTCTGGAGCTCCGGAAGGGCTCGCTCCCAGCACTGCCCCATCCCAGGCAATGCTGGCTCCTTGTCCCTGCTATGAGGCTGTGCACCGGGATATGTGTCTTCTGACGCCCGCAGATGCCATGGCAGGTAGGATTTTTCTTTCTCTTTTATTTTCTTTTCCCAGGCAGACATAACCAACACATCAGATTTCACCCTGAAATCCAGCTGATGGGCTGGCTCCAGGTTTAACATGCTTTCCTAGAAGGGACATTGCTCACAGGGCACACAGCTGCGATTTCCAAAAGCTAATCCCATGAGGCGTGCATCCTGGCAAAGTGACAAGCCATGAGCGACTAAAGCAAAGTCGTCACCCGAAAGAAGCGCCAGCAGGCGCCTGGCCAAGCGTGGCCGACAGCAAACACTTCTGGCTATGGCTGCTGCCCGCCTAGCACCACCAGAGGGGCGTGTGGCCACCACTGCCTCCCCACACAGAGGATGTGAGCACCAGGCTAACTTCGGGACATGCACCATGCCAGGCTGGATGATGAACCCTGGCCATCCCATCCATGGCATCCTGCTGGCTGTCAGGCCCCAGTTTTGGGACATGTTTAATCACCCGAGCCATTGGGTGCAGCTTTGGTGGAGCTGGAGAGCATCATGAAAAGGTCAGGCTCCATCAGCTGGAGAAACCTGTCTGCTGGCTGCTCTGAGGCTGGAAGGGGTTTGCTCAGCTCTGGTGCAGGGCTGTGAGTCAATACATAGCCTTTCTTCAACAAACCAGCAACTGAAATACCTGCTTCCTTGGGAACTGAAATAAGTCAACAGAAGCATCAGCTGCTTCAAAACCTCTCTCTAGTGTCTTGTCTCAGAAATGCAGGTTTGTTCTCTTAAGTGTTATAAGTAAAGCACCGTGAGCATGGAGAGGAGGAATGGGTGAGTGCCAGCCCAACGCAGAGGCCCGTGCTCCTGCCCGCTCCTCAGGGCGCCCCTTTGCTGTATGCCCCGTGTGGGCCTGACCCATGCTGGCGGCCAGTCCCGCTTTGCCTCTCCCACCATGGACATTCTCAGCGTGGACCTGCATGGACCCTCAGGGTGGCCCACAGTGGCATGTTTCAGTCCATCTTGCTCCTTCTCACCATCCTCCCCGTGCAGAGACCTCCCTGCCAGAGGGCAAAGGCCTGCACGATGCCATCGGCCTGCCCACCCCCCTTTCCCGTCCACCCCATTGGGATGTACTGGGCACAGGAGTCATCTGGGTGCCTTCCTAGTAGGACTTGAAGGTGGCCCAGCCGGACTGACTGTGCAGGCAGCCGGGGCTTCACTGATCATAACAACATGGTGGCTGAGTGCGCTGGGCAAGTGCCCTGAAGCACGCAGGAGCACTGCTCCATACCAGGGTGGCAGTGTGGGCATGGCCAGAGTAACCATGTCCCCCCACGCACTCCCCAGCGTGGTGAGCCCAGCAATGATGAGTGTGGCCCGTTGAGTTGGAGCTATCCATGCGGTGTTGAATGCCACTTCCCCTGGCAAACAGCAGTGTTTTTCATTAAAAAGCCAGCGTTTCTCAAATAGGGCCATTGTGTTCCCTTGTACTTGAGCATGTTGGCAAACGCTTATGTTTTTTGAGGGCCATTACAGCAACAAAGTAGGAGTGCTGCACAAAAGTAAGCCAGAAGTGCAGCTGATCAGAAGCAGCATTGAAGGGCTGCCATGTTCACTGCTGTGAACTCTCCTGGGAACATAAGCTTGGTAAGAGAATGAGGAAAAGATGAACGGCACCATTTGACAGTGGCTATAACTAACATGGTAGGAAAAATCCAGGCCTAGTGTATAAGAGATGATCATATGGCATAACAGAATTGCTCATCTGTTAAGCATTACTAAATGCTTACTATACTAAGCATTGCCGATCTCCAGGAAATGTACCTAGGTGAAGCTGAAGATTTTTAAATCTAAAACTGATGGCATAAATCAAACCCTTCTTAGGCTCCTGCAATAAGAAAAGAAAAGGAAATTGCTTTTCAGCCCAGAAAGCATGCTCCTGGTAGCTGATAAACTGGCTGTGACTCCCTACAGAAGGCACGATGAATAGTGAGAGAGCAAATATCGGAACTATAACGAGCTTCCAAAGCGATACAGGGAGCAGCAGCAGCTGCTGTCGGAGGAATCTGGGGCCGCAGGAGATCCCCTTGGGCAGTGGGTGGAAGGGGGAACTGTACCCTAAGGGTAAGGACCTGTAGGGTGTCCAAGGTGAAGCTGCTTAGCATCCAGGGGCTTTCCTGTGTCACTTTAACTCTCCCTGGAGCCAGAAGAGATATCTGAGGAAAAGTGAAAGCACCAATGCATTTGCACCATGCCAGCCAAAAGATGAGCTGAGGCCTTGCTGAGGTCGTGGGTGAGGGTGTGATCCTGAAGCAAAGTAACCCTATGAGATGGGGACCTGACTTCATCCCTTCTAGCTTTCACCTGGCCAACAATTTAGTGTTAAAAAGCCAGAGAAGGATCCATCTAACTTTAGACGTCTACTGGAGAGACACCTACATCAGAGCTGATCCCCGTCACATCCTTTTATAGTCAAGGGAGAGAAGCAGGCACCTTTTGGGTGCAATTCATCTACCTTTCCATATGTTTTTGCTAGGATGAGATGAATTCATACCCCAGTGACTATAATTGATGCCTAGCTCAGCTGTAGGTATGCACATTAATTGAGATGAATCCCATCCCTCATGTCAGATTAAATGAATCCCACCCCAAAGTCCTGATTTTTTGAGACCGTGTGCTCCATCAGGAACTTGATGGTTCTGGCTGCCAACATGGATAGCCCCTGCCGTACCGCTGCCACCTTGCCAGCTGTGGAGGTCCTGACAACGTGAGTTTCAGGGAGGCCTTTCAGGGGGTAATAAATGGCTCATGTATCCAATAAAAGGAAATTGAAACTTGGTAGACGAGCTTCCCTGGAAAAAGACCTACTCAGTTTGTATAAACACTTCACACACAGCAAGAGGGATTCTGGAACAAAACGCAGCCTTGTAATCCAGTTCTAGTCCTAGCTGTGTATAAACACAGAGTCGATCTCTGCTACAAAAATAGATATATCAGAGGAAGCCAATAAAGACAAGGGTGCCTAACAAAGGTGATAAACTACCAAGCAGTAGATTGTATATGTTACCTTTACCAAGATACGTCACTGTCTACTTTGTGAAGTACCAGAGCAAAAATGTTCCATTTTGTGCCTTGTGAGAAGTTTGGTGGTTTGGTTTGGGTTTTGTTTTTTTTTTTTTTTTCCTCTTTGTTGCTAGAATTTTAAAAGCTTGAATTTGGAATAGTCTTGCATTTCCTCATGTCTGTGTGTCTCACCTCAGTGCCATTAAAAGTCATGACACGTAATAGAGAAACAGCTGTGCAGGAAACTTCAGGCATCTGTTTAATATTAATTGCATGTATTCCTAAAAAGTCATAGCATGTTTTTAAAATTTCACTGCACATCTGGTGCGTCACTGCTTAGGGGTTTTTTTTAATAGTTTTTATCTGTGAGTCACTGAGAATTATCAGCCACAAGCCAGCCAGACAGTGGGGAGATACACAGGCAAGTAAAATGGAAGAGACATTTCTAAATAGCTTCTAAAAAAACACAGCTCTGAAAAAAAAAAGACAAAGCAACACTGACTGTTAGCTGCCCGTATGCAGACACTGAGCTGTAGCGAATCTAGGTTTAGGGAAGGAGGGAAGAAGAGCATATTCTATTAATAAACACTGTATGATTTAAAAGATGTATCTTCTGTGTGAATCCTGTCCCAAACTGTAAGCTAGGATTTCTTTCTCAGTCAGAGGAGGATTTCTTCTGCAGCCACTCAAAAACCCACAACTTGTCCCCTTCTGCTATACCTCTTCCCCACTTTTACACCAGCCTGCTTGCATTTAGCCATAAGCTGCTTTTGCTGCAGACTTGGCAGGTCTCACATTAAAGAAAGTAGCCTCTTGAAGATATGGTGAAAAGTGTGTTCTTCAGCCTAACGTGGCCCTGCAAAGCCTCCAGCTCCAGGAGGTCCTCCCACTGCTCTGCCCTGTGCTAACCCAAGGGACCACAGAGCTGCAGCCTCCCCGGGGAAGGCACAGCAGCTGGTCCCACTGGCATCCATGAGCTTCTGAAAATTATGCAAAGTCTCCAATAAGATTTTTCTGAATGAATGCTGGATAAAGGATTTTTGCACATTTTTCTGTATGTACACCCACTAGGAGGCAAGGACCCCAAAAATTGTCACTATGAGCAACTCCTTTTTTATTTTAGAGGTCTTTTTCTAGAGCTCGTCTTTTATACTGCTCATGACAGGGTGTTTCCCACTGTCTGCTGTTTGAAATATTTGCTGAATGGTGACAACAGGTAATTAAGTTGGTAACAAATGATGATTTGAGATATTTATTAATGCATAAAAAAAAGGACTAGAAGACACTGATTTGGAAAAACACAGCTTTGTCAATGTTACAGAGCAGGTGCATCCCACAGCTAGCTCAGTTTAGAGAAATACGGCAGTAGGTCTACGGTGCGTGCGTGCCTGTGGTTATCTGCAGCAAATGAGAGGACCCACAGGGGCTGGGGCAAGGGAAGAAGAGAGGGAAGCCACGGGCATGGCTCTCATCCCAACATGCTGCAGCAGGCATCCGCACCTACGCATAGGAGGGTGTCTATGGGAGAAGCATTCCTCAGTCCCACGCTTTGGAGGTAGAGAATAAAGCCTAAAGAATAAAGGTGTGTTGCTGTTCTCTGCTCAGAAGGGTTACAACTTTCTCCCTTTGAAAGAGTTTCTCTAAAATCAGCCTTTTATTTGGTACCTTCCCCCAGCTCTGAGGGGAGTCTTCATTTTGGGCTACCCTTCACCATTGGTTCCTGTGTTTGTAATGGGGTGAACGGCCTTGAGCGCCATGGTCCTCTTTGGGGGGAGCTCCTAGTTTGGAGTTGGTGGCCTAGGTCCCCCAGCAGCTGTGAGCTCCATGTGGCCCCCCCTTCACACCTCTCTGCTCACTGGTAAACAGGGGCGGTGGTTTTACTGTCTCCTTGAAAATTGCTTTACATTTTTCAAACGGGGAATACTTGCAACATCCAAGAGCGAGTGGGAAGGTGTGAAGTGGGTGTGCTCCAGAGGTGCAGGGACCAAGTGTCCGTTGCGTGAACACCTCTGTTTGCATTGCTAGCACAAGGAGTACCTCCCAGTCCTCATTTTTCCTGTCTTAAAATTTGTGGCTCTCTGTTAAAACCTATTATACCTCTATGCTAAAAAAGTTTTAGGAACCCACAGACAAGATGAGCTCTGGGACACTGTGAATCAGGGAGGGGACAATAAGGGGGAAATCAAGAGCAGTGCAATGTATCCATGATGTGAGAGGCGAAAAGGGAAGGCTCCTCTGAACCTCTGCCTGAGGACCCAGCGGGTGCCAGCTCTGGCAACTGTTTGAGCCGAGTGTGTTTGGTCTTGATGTTTTTACAGATATGGATGAAATTTAATTCCTGGCAGACAGCAAGCACATTATTTGTGGATAGAGTTGAAGGGGGACAACACAGAACCTGCAGAGCATTATTTAAAAAGAATTTTAGTGAACAGCTGCATTCACAGGCTGCACAAGAGAAAGAAAAATCTCATGGGACTCAAGGCAGAGACAGTATTTAACCTCCAGAATTGCCACAGCCCAAAAGCAGAGGCAAGGGTGGCTCTTTGCGCTGCACCTCAGCTAAGTGCCTCAGTTGTCCCTCTTGGCCCTTATTGACCTCATGCTGCTGGGGAGGGACATGAAGAGAAGCCCAGCTCACGCTCTTCTCATGGGACAGGGAGGATTACGTGGCTGCTGGTGGTGGTATCAGCATATACCTGCTCAGCTGTGCTGATACAGAATGCAGCAAAGATCCTTTAACGTGATAAGGAGCTATCTAGGCCAAAATTAAACCCAGCCAGCCATGCTAGATCTCTCAGAATGCAGGAGAAAATACCTGTTGTGGGCAGAAGGGCAAGCCTGACCCTGGAGCTAAGATGCAGGGGGGGACCCGAGTTTGTCTCTGCAGCCAGGCTGGGGTGGGACACCGCAGAGCCAGGCTATGGCACTTTGCGGGGAGCAAACTTGTGTGCTTTTCTAAAATGGAGCGACTTTCCTCTCTGGCTGGTGCCCTGAGGGCACAACCTCTGGCACCCTCTGCATGCTGAGGCTGGTAAACAGATGCTGGGGAGGCTGGATGGCTGCCCCTGCTCACAGACCCACCCTGCCGACGCCGGCGGGGCCGTCCCGGCACATGGCATCACTTCTTTGCCCTGGGTGGGAATGCCAGCGAGACATTCTGACCTGCCCTGGCTCAGGCTGGGCTGGGGATCACTGTCCAAGACCTTTTCCTCAGTTAGCAAGAGGTGCCAGGATCCGCCCCAAAATCAGCGAAGGAAATAGATCTCGCCAGGGCAGCTACAACCAGGAACAGGTTAAAGGCAGGAGAAGCGCTGAAGAAACCACCCAACATGGATCGTCGGGTGTTTTTTCCTCGCCGGCATGCCTCACCTTAAAGCAACTTTCTCCTAGCATGACTTCACCCAGCGCTGCTTCGCTGCTGGCAAACAGCAACACGCTGCAAAAGCTAAAAGCCTGTCTCCGTCGTGCGCCTCGGCTCAGAGGGACGGCCAGGGACAAGCATGGCTGGACACCCCACGTCGCCACGCGCCCAGCCGCCACGTGCCCGTGCATGTGTGTGTGCACATGCACAGGATTTCCACTGCACCGGGGGGGGGGGGGTGTGTGCGTGCAAAGGGGCAGAGCTGTAATTTATAGTCTGGGGCCGTTCGCCTTCACGCGGCAATTGTTCTGGCAGCGCAGGACAACCACGGCGGTGCTGCCAGGAGGGAAATGCGGCTCGCAGCACACCGAGTCCTGCGGGCCGCTTGGGTGCAGAGCGGGCTGGGCGCAGGGCTGGTGTACCCCTGAAGCCGGGTCGGGGGGGATGCCAAGGTGGGGGGGGAAGGGGGGGGTTGGGGACGACGTGAAGGCGACCGCCAAGCCATCACAAGAGAGGGAGCAAGCAAGCAGCGCACGGCGCGCAGAACAAGATCTGTTCAATTCCATCAGTCAGCACTCTCTTCCAGAAGATGACCTATTGAACATTTCCAGGAATAGCTGTGCCAAGCCTGTCGACTGTTTCTTGGAAATACACTCAAGAAAAATGGCTTCCTTCCAGTAGGGATCTGCAGAAAGCCTGGACTGGATCACGGCTGCAGTCAGACGCCGAGGTGATGATGCTGTCGCAGCAGCTCTTTCGGGGGCGGGGGATGCAGGGGGCTGGGGCAGAGGGGCTGCGTTTTCTCCCCCTTCTTCTCCTCCTTTCACATCAGATGGGAATGACGGGGAGGGAAGGGGTGATTTGTTGGTGGTTTTTTTTTGCAGATCGTCTCAGCTAGCCAGTATGTTTATCCTTACTTGCGGTCTCCAGCAGTAAGCAGATAGGAAAACCTGCAGTGCTGCACGCGACTGGGCTGTCAGCCCAGCGCACAACCTACCTGGGCTATTCCATAGGCAATCGCTAGCATCAGCTGCCAAGTCCGGCACAGGTCCCCGCAACCATGACTCGCTCCCAACGTGGTATTCTTGGTATTCCCTTATCACTTTATTGCTGGAATTAACACGATAACCTGAAGTTATTGCAGTGGTACCAACATTTCACTCCCTGCACCAACAGTTGCGTGGGTGGTAGGGTGGGGACCGGGGTTGAAACGTGTCCTGGGAAGGTCCTGTCATGGTGATCCTGTCCCAGCTGGAGGGTCCCACCAGCTCCTATGGACCGACAGGGAGAGGGGTTGCAAGTCGCAGGCAATGGGGGGTACCTGCTGGGGCCTGTCCCCACAGAATGTGCCGTGACCTGCACCCCTGCCGTTGCCAAACCCACCCCTCTTTTGCCAGCTGGAAACAGTAACGCACAAACCAGGGTCACGTACCACTGACCAGAGTTGAAATTTAAAGTAATTGTTTTGCGTTTGCATGTCACAATGTGGTACCAGTGCAGCACATGGCTTTTGCAAAGTCGGGGTTCGAGTCCCTCTTCACATCTCACTGGTTCCTTTCCACCGTCGTCCTCTGACATGCATCTGGGTGAACAAAACCTCATGGAAATGAACATTTCCCCACTGCCATGTGAAACCAGGCAGATGCTGCTCTGCCGTGTGAGAGAGATCGTAGAGGTGCCTTTGGAGTTGCTCTGGATCCACTCCAGATCTGGATTTGCATTGGGTCCTTCCTGATGGGTTACAAATAAACCAAAGTAATGGGATCTGGCATGGCTTGGCAGACTGTTAATAGGATATAGAGTCTTTCATTTCTGGGCCATTAATTCAAACCAGCCCAGATCAGTAGTGGCCACATTTTGTTGCAGTCTAATAGCTGTATAATAACCTCTCTGAACAGAATTAGGGAGTCCATCACCACAATTTATTTTAATTATAATAACTTTTGTTGGCTCTCTCAGCAAAGAAACCCAGGACCGAATATGCCCCGAAGTGGGGGCTCCCCAGAAAAGCAGGGGCAGGTGGTAGCTCTTTCTGCAGCAGCTGAGTGCAGCTCCCAGGGCTGTTCCTCCATCAACTGTTTACAAGGCAAAGTTCCCCAGCGTGCAGAGAGACCACCTGAGCTGTAAGCATCTTTGCAGCTATTAAAAACTGGGCTCCAGATGTAGCCTCCAGCATAGAAAGTCCCCACAGCCCCTGCTTGACTGTTGGAAGTGTAAGATAGCTCTGTATTTGCTAGCTTTCTTATACTCTTTCCAAAGCATCTGTTACTGGCAACTCTTTGAGTCAGGACACTGCACTGGCTGAGTCTGTGTTTGACCTAACAGGGATTTTTTCTTTTTTTTTTTTACATTCTAATATTCTGAAACCCTCAAAGGGGACATTAATGGTATGCAGTGCACTTGTTTAGGATCTATGCACAATTTTACCCTTAAATTCACACATGCACTTGTATTTGCTCACACACATCCAGCGTTTGTCTGCATTTTTGGAATGGCCCAGTAATTAAAAAACCCTTTGAATGATTTATAATTCCTTTGTGAGGAAGGAGAGCTGTACTGCTTTTTTTTCCTCGTTCTGTGTCAAATCCAGTTAGCTGGCAACCATCTCATTTCAAAAATTAACTAAAATAAGCTTTCTGTTTTCCTGGGAGGAATATTTTCATGTTTCTTTCTGGGTGTGGTCAGAATTTTTGGCAGCGCTTTGCTGAACCGAAGTGTGTGTCTGACTAATGCAGCAAACAGGCTAGTACACCATGCCGTTTGCAGAGATTATTCATTTCATACCATCAGATCGCATCATTTCTAATTTGTTGTAGTGATTCCAAGGAGCCCCGGAGCCTGATGCTAAGTCCACTTCACATGTAGATGCTTTCAACATAAGGCAGAGGGGTCTGGGAGGGGAGGGAGGAATGCTATGAAACTAATGTATAAAATGGGGGTGGTGGAAAAGGCCACCACTTGAACGTAAGGCGTCTATAAAGGAATTTATCTACAAGGACAGCTTTTCATTAATGGGTTGTCTGCAGCAGACTAATTTGTCACAGTTGACAGTTTTCACTTGATTGCATCACTAGCTATTCCACTCATTCCTTTTTTTAAAAAAAAATTATTATTAAATGTATTGTTCTTTTAAAAGAGGGGCTGAGGTCCTTCCTTTACTAAATGAACGAGCAGAACCATAAGCATCTCATGGCTGACTTGCCAGTGTCCTTCTGGGCAACCCTAACTCACCCACCACAGTGTCTGCTAGCAAGGCTTGCATTTAACAGTTTTTCTTCTAGTTTTCCTGGTAAGGAGGCATCGTTGTGGGTATTAGTTTGCACCATTATATCTGAGTGGTCTCCAAGTCCTACTCCCACCCCTTCCCTTGTGTTGCACAGTTGCTGCCTATCCATTGTGGATCCAGCCTTGAGCTTTAGCACCTGCAAGTGAGAATCAGGGAGCGAAAATGATGGCAGAGCAGGAGTTAGATCCTGGGGACCGTCTTTTGAACACAGGGAGGTTTTGAACCCTCTTGTTCCTCACAGGGCTCCATTCTCATTGCGTTAGCAATACAATGGTGTTAATGAACAGCCTTGAGGCATAGGGGACTGTAGTTTTGAAGCCAACTTCTCCAGATAGACAAGAGACACTCTGAAACTCTTTGCTATGTGCAAGCTGTTTAAGCTGGACACAGAATAAAGCAGATCACTTGCAAACACTTCAAGCACTGAGTGCTCAAGGTGCCATTGGAGTAGCAACTGCAGATCCAATTATTTGGATAATACAGAGGTTTACATGTGGCACTATGAATTGGGATAAATTTTGAAAGAGCATAACCAGGAGTTTAGAGGAGTTTGGAAACCGGTGGTAGTAAATAAAGTAAAAAACTGACAACCTAAGTGCCTATCAAAGCATGAGTGCTGCAAGGTATATAGATAGATCTTAGCTCTATTAAGACAATCATCAACATTCCTATGCCAGTGACAAAGGGAAATAAGCCCTTCAATGGACAAAAACTTAATGGGGTTTGCAAAGCTATTGCAATTTATTGTGGAGGCTGCCATTCATTTGACGCAGTCATGAGTACAAAATTAAGCTATTATAGGAAACTTTCCCGAACAATAACAGCACAATTCTCTTGCAAAAGCATGATCAAAGTAGACCAGTAGCTTAACCCATGAGTATATGAAGACTCCCGTGCTCATTTTGGGGAAGACTATGCTGATTAAAACTGCCCCCGACCCCTTTCACTACCACCAAAAGGAGCTGTAGGCAGCTGTTGGGTGCACATGGCGTACTAGATCGTGTAGGGCAGGAGCACCGGTGCCTAAAGGCTGAGGCTGAGGATTGTGCTGGAGCATGGGCCTTGCCTTGGGGCGGGCCCACTCCATGTCTCTGCAGTTCTCCAGGGCAGGTGTGGCGGGGGAGGCTGCGTCTGGCCCGGGCATAGGTCCAAGCCGGGCAGAACGGCAGCCCTGCACTGGGTGTGTATGAGGAGTTTTTGAACGGGGCAGCGTGAGGCAGAAGGTGGTTGTAAGAGTTGCACACAGAGATCATGAGATGTGACCGCTCAGATACAGCTGGAGAAAGGCTGAGGCTGGACTGATGAAAATCAGCATTGGTGGCTGCCTGCCATTGTACTTCCCAATTCCCAATTTCCCAAGGGTACAGGAAGATCCGCTCTACAGGACTCTCCAGGTTTTGGTCCAGCTTAGATTTAACCCAATGAGATTGTAAGTGGGAAAAGGCTTGAGACAACCCTTGGGCTAATTTCTGAAGCAACCAGCAAGAAAGCTAATTGTACTGACCTTGGTGACAGTGTTGGTAATTTGATCACTTATTCCCTGAGAACTGCACTGAGATCAGCAACTCATGTCCCATGGGTGGTGAAACAGCTATCCTGGGAGACAAACTTTTGGTCACCACCAGCAAATCTTGGCTTTCAGTCCTCAATTCTGCCATCTGGTGACATGACATTGCCAAATCCTCATGGGCGCCATGGGATTGCTTTGTACACAGTCTAAATGATGTGTAGGCATATCTAGCTAGGTCAAGAGAGGCAACCCACAAAGCGTAATAGCTGTGTCCCAAGCCTTTCTCTTGACTGTACAACACATTACCCTTAGCATATTGATCAATCCCCATTTAGGAAAGATGTAATATGGATGTCTTCCACGTTTTGTGCCAGCTCTTGTGCAAAACAGCTATTGCGTATCTCTCAAAAGATAGTGCATTTTAAGTGGAGGTAAGAGTGCTCGATGAGTTCCAACGCACTCTGGGATCCTCCACTATGTATACTACAAAAATGGACTGTATCATTGTTATTTGAGCACAGATGTGAAAATTGTTTCCATGAACAAGTCTGCTGGGCTAGCCATTTTGACTTTTCCCATCATTTAAAGGAGGAGACTAATTTCTTTATTCTGCCTACACCCCTGACTGGAATTCAAACCTTTATCAGAGTCTTCCTTGCAGAAAACCACAAATTCTTTGCAAATGAAACCAAGGTCTTTTTATTTCATTTTATGTCTAGCAGTGAGCTCTTTTGTACACTGATTTCCTAAGGTAATTTAATTTACGGAACTGTGCTGTCCCTATGCGTCTGTCAGCCCCCTCTTCATAGATTTCACTAGGTTGACTAGATTCTGCCATATTTGGCAGTGAGGTAGAAATCTCAAAGATCCTGCAAGTCTTGGGATAACAGGCAGCTGTGGAGAGGAAGAAGACACAAATTCATGGCCTTTCTGAGAGGAAAGCTTCTATACAGTAGAGCAATTGTTTTATCTAACCTTTATAGCTCTATACAGCATAGTACATGCTGCCTTCTATCCAGGGTGCAACTGACAAACATTGAAAACAGTTGATACAGAGGGAGGATAAGGGTGTGAAGGAGCAAGGAACCCAGGAGATGTCGGAGGAATTGAAAGTCTTGTAGCTGGGGGTAGTCATTGGAGCTCAAAGATGGGAACTAGCTTTGCTGTGGTACAAGGGGACAAAGGTAGAGGAAGGAAGGGACAGAGAATGCGAATTCCCAAGGAAGTGGCATGTCCTCCACTCTGCTGCACCTCGAGAAATGCGTGCCTCTAACACCCTTTACACTAATCTTTCACTCCTCATCTCTTCCCTACCAAGCCACAACCGCCCATAGGCCCTGCCGTTGAGTCAGAGGAGTATCTATTCACCTCCTGTTAGCACGGTTTGCTGTTTTCCAGATGGCTCTGCCTAGCTACCATTGACAGCAAATCACCTGTACACCCTATGCTGTAGACCACGGATATATTATTTTACCCTTCTTCATGCAGAGTGTGATGTTCATGAAGTCCTCAAGGTCCACATGCCTGAAAGACATCCTCTTTGTGCACTCCAGCAGTTTTCTTTGCTTCTGTTAAAGAGGGCACGTCTCTCTGCACTGCTGCTTCTTTCTGGGCCATCACGATTATGTCTACACTGGCTGGTGCAAACTGCTGTAGGGCTGCTCTCAAGACCAGACTTGCCTACACTTCATGTGAGCCAGCAAGAACAGCAGCAGGTGTGGCCAGGACTCCTTCTCCAAAACACTCCTGCCTGCATGGCGGGGCAGAGGGCAAGACCAGGGTAGCTCCAGTCGATGCGCCTTCAGAGACCTGGCTCCTGCCTGGGAGCTAATCCACTAAACAGCTCCTGTTCCCAGTGCTCTTTACTGTTCCTCGTAAGGAAGTGTCTTATTTAAAATCCCATAGTTTAGTCTGGTAGGCTACTTTTTAAAGTAGTAGCCACTTAATTCAAGCTTCCTAATCAAATAATGCTGGGGTCGAAGGCACTGCTGAAACATACTGGGTTCACGTAAGAGCCAAGAGCTGCAGTGCAAATGGAAACCTCATGCCTGTTTGTGTAATGAGGGCTCATTCTTATCTTCCTGATTTCCTTTCTTTTTTTGCTTTTCTTTTGTGGTCAGCTTGAAGTGTAATTTTGAAACTCAGTTGTCTTCTGGTGCACTCACATAAGAATTTTCTGTTTGAAGTCTCTTAGAAAGAATTGCAGAGATATGCTAATAATAAAAATGTGGGTTTTTTTAAAAAACAAGCTTGGCCTAAAACCAGAGAGATTTCAATGCTGTCAACAAGAACAAGAAGTGCTTCAGACCTGAGGCTCATTTCAACGTTTGTCAACTCACGTCCGACTAGGTCTGAGTCTGGGATGAGAACTTGATCCCACAGGATGCTTCAAGGGTAAAACCCTGGGCAAAGACTTCAAGCTTTTCACTGCTTTATAGCCCTTGGTGTTTTGGAGCAGTGTAAGGGCCTGAGCAGATGCTGTGATGTGATGTCTCATCCCGGCAGCCCGCCTACTCTGTTGGGCTGTGGGCAGTGCTGGACCAAGGCGGGTGGCACGGGGAATATGCGTCCTGCCGGGGCCCCAGCACTGAGCACCCATTCAGGCACATGGCTGGGGGCTGGAGCCCCTCTGCCTGCCTCCACCATCTCCTGCTTGACACAGAAGATGCTGCACTGAGATGGCTGCCGGAGGCAACTCCTGAGCCTCCTGAAGCTGTTGCTGCCTGCTTTTTGGAGGAACGCATTACCGGAATGACTTGCTTGTGAAATTATATTATTGAGAGTGGTGTGCATATGCACACGTTGTACCACAAATGGGTACAGAAAATCACAGACACCCTATCTGAAAAATACATGTTATTTTTTCTAGTTTTCCATCCCTTGAGATTTTCGTGTTTCGGGGCCCAAGAGGATGGCATCTTCCCATTTCAAACTACTGACAGCCAAAATACCTGTTCCTCCCCCTCTTTTACGCTCAGGTGCCCACCAACAGGTTTCTTGTGTTTCTCTCCTCCATTGCTGACACTGGTTGAGTTGCTGCTTACTTATTCTGGACTTACAAAATCCATACTTCTACTCACTGAAGCAGGTACCTAGCACAGTAAACACAGCACAATGAAGTCTTTCTTTGCTTTGTCATGGATAAAGAGAAATTAAAACAAGATAGACGGAGGTAACACATGAGGAAAAGTCAATAACTGCTCCCTTAGCAAACAAGACACACATACGGAGAAGGCAGGAAGTTTTTGCAAACTCTGTGCTCAGATGGCTCTCTGTGTCTGGCTTGCTCACAGTCCTTCCTCCTGCCAAGCTGGAGGTGCACCTTCTCTCCCCACAGCTCTACGTGTGGACAGACCCTACAGATCCATGCAGACCATGCAGGGGAAGACGCTGGGCTCTGGCTGCCTGATTGCTCACACCTGCAGCGGCTGACACTTTCCCCGGGTAAGCTGTAGGCTGCAGCAGCTTTGCAAAGCCAAAGCACTTGTCCAGAGGCCTTTCTGCTTCCAGGGGTCCTGCATCAACTTTGCAGACACCTGTGTGGCCAATAATTTAGGACTGTGTTTATACATGCCAGTGAAGATGTGAAGCTGCCATGCACAAAGGCTTTTTATAGCACTTACTGCCAGTTCCCACACGTGCTCGGCAAGGAGCCTGCCTGTGCTCCTTGTCACCAGGAAGGGGACACGACAGTTTTAGTAGCCTTATCAAGCGAGAAGCCAAAAGTTCATGCTCCCATCCAGCTTTTGCAATGGTACAAAGAAAAAAGGTAGCTTGTGGAAAAAATAACAACCAGGTGAGCCAGCCTGACAAGCCGGCCCCATCTGCCCAAGGCCACAGGCGGCAGAGGGAAATCCGCAGCGATTCTGTGAAAGCTGTCAGGACACAATGACAAGAGAGCAGGAAATCTTAGTAAAGCAAAGTTCACTCCACAAAGTAGCACCCCCCGCCCCCGAGCATGTCTTTGCAGTCAGGAGCAAACAGGTGCAAGCAAGTCCTTGTCCCAAAGCCCTACTACCATAATAGCGTGTCGCTGTGCTCCTGCCAGCCTCATATGTTGCGGTCAGCGCTGTGCTAACACAGGACTGATCCCGAGCTGGCTCGCACCCCTGGCACCCTGGCAGAGGAGCGGGAGTCTGTCTGCACCTGCTCATCTGACACACTTGGGCTGGAGCAGGCGTGCAACCTAATACACCCGGGGCTGCTAGTGCATGGGCCCGTTCTCTTGTTCCACTGCTGCCTTTTTATTTACCTTCCCTCCTGACTCTGCTTTCACCCAGACTGGGCTGGTTTGGGTCTCAGCATGGTGGTAGCAAAGTGCTGCCCTTTGGTTGTGCCTATGGAGGTAGCAAGGGCCAAGAGAGGGCTCCAAGGGACACCTGAGTGTTTGGAAAAAAAGCCCACATTGACTGTCTTGTAGCTCACTTGTGGGGTGGTCTCTAGACTTTTCTATACAGCGGTTCCCACCGCAACCAAGTAATCCATATTGATTAAATATGAACACAGGAGAGGGTGAGAGTCACAACCGCTGCCTTGTGGGCTTGCTGGTCTTTGGCAGAATCTTGAAACGCGTGCTGCATTTGAGAGACACGGGAGTCCCAAGCCGGTGCAGCGTGCGGCGAGCCATGTCTCAGGGAAGAAGCTGGAACCCATCAGGGGTAACTGCTCGAACAAGAATCCTCTATTCATTCCCCAAACCTGCTGGCTGTGTGGAGAACAGGAATGTTTGCTATTACACCCAACAATTATCCTCTCAGATAACACCATCAGTTATGCAAAATTGCAATAAACTTTTTTTCCCTTTAGGAAATTGGTAAAAACTGATGCTTTCACCAGGCAAGCTCCTCTATTTAAAACTAGTGCTAGCAAGGCAAAGCAGGCTGTGGCCTGAAGCAGCAGCCTGCCCCTGGCCCCAAAACAACCCTTCTGCCTCTTCCCTCAGCAAAGACGGGGAGCAGTTTTCCAACGCCGAGATTTTCTCAAGCCCTGGGTGCCATCCTGCCTTTGTCCTGCCCAGCCCACAGCCAGGCTGTTGGCCATGGCAAGCAGAAGGAGCATCCCCATCCCTCTGAGGAAGCCTGAGCGAGCTCCAGCTCCTTTCAGGGCTTCAACAGCTCCAACCCCACCTGCGCCCACAGGGATGCTCAGGCATCCCCCCACGCATTTCTCAATAGCTAAAGCTCCTTCCAGTTCCGTACACAACATAATTTATAAGCTCTGCCCATTAGTCAGTGAGGGTGTGCACCTCTTGCAGTTGCACATGTGGTTTCCCAGCGAGCACAGTGCAGCTCTGACAACCCTCCGCAGCAGGTCTGCATGCCAGAAGCACTAAGAGAAGCGTTTGATGCTATAAACTTGCCATGTGTACTAATTCAGAGATCATCTTTACAGTCTGTCCCCATCTCGTACAATATGATGAGAAGTGTTTAACTGCCTCCCAACCCAGCTGCAGCCCTAAATCAGGACTGCTGTGTTAGGAAGAGCAGCAAAGAGTAATGAGGTGGTATTTCTAGGACTGGTCTCCCCTGAAGCGGAGGGTTCTGCCTGCACAGGTCTTGTTTGGGGGAGTATGGGAGCTGCCATAAACACACTTTCCAAAACCCCATGCTCAGCCCTGCCCTGTGGGGTGGGGAGGAGGCAGCAGGCCCCATCAGGTAGCAGAAGGGTCCCAGCAAATGGTGGAAGGTGCTTGGGGTGGATGCCCCTGTGTGGAGTCATGCCTGACACATGGCATGGAGCATCGCTCTGTGCAGAGTGGCCACCCCGAGCACGGCCATGTGGCATCTGGGGTGTCTCTGGGCAGCCACTCTGCAAGGTTCATGCACAGCTGGAGAGCCTAGGGGTGGGGATGTGGTTGTGATGGAATGCTTTGCCCCTGTTCCTCCTGGGCACGTGGCCACCCAGTGGGACGGGGAATGTCACCAAATGCGTCCCCTGGTACACTCTCGGTGCTGGTAATTCAGCAAAAACTGAATAGTGTCAAAATTGCATGTGTTCCTGAAGGTTTCCTGTTTTTAATTTGCTCTTACTGTGAGCATTGTTCAGTTTTTGGCAACCCAATGAACTAGGTAGCACTGATGACAGTGACCCTAACAATGTTTTCATTCCAATTCTGCCAGATATTGGGCAGCCGATGCCAAAAATCGCATGCAGGTTTTCACCGTCCAGCAGGGAAGCTACAGCAAAATCCGCTTCAGTCTCATTGGCTTTAAATGAAATCAAGAAGAGACGAAAAATAATCCTAGAACCAGCTCTTTAAACGTGTCTAATAGCCTTTAAAATCTTTAAGTGGGCATCTAAATGCCTTTAACTTTCATTTGTTTCAAAAGAGATTATGCACCTGAAATCCTTAAGAAATGCAGGCTTTCCTGATATAACTGCATCTCCTATGGTTTTGATTTTTCTTTCCTTATATACGTTTATGTCAGTAAAAGCTGTTGCAGGGACAGAGTTCAGCTGGGAAATCTTAGTTTAGCTAGTCCTACAGTGAAACAGTCCATTTTTAGCACTTTGATACCCAGTCTTTAGGGGTTTTGCTGCAATTACCAGCTTAAGATTGGTTCTTGAAAATCTCTGCCTCTGAGATGCAACTCTGAATCTTGTGCTTGGATGTTCCTCCCGTCTTAACAGGTGGGTGCAAAAGTTGAAAAACCATCAAGAGTACACAGACATAAAAACAGTAAGAGCATGAGTAGAGGCAAGTTCTCAGGTTCCCAGGTGCTCAAGTGATTTTTGAAAATGGCCCTTAAGCTCACCAGTGCATTTGAAGCTAAACTGAAAGGTCTGATGCAACCGGAAAGTGGAAACGCTACGGTCCACAGAGGTAAAGCTGTAAGGCCATAATATTGACGGCCCGAGGCTGGCGTGGGTCAGGAAGGGCAGCTCGCCCTGAGCTATGACAAATCACTAAGACAGGTGTTCTAGTAAAAAATTGCCCTTAAGTCATAACTGATTTACGGTGCTCTCACTGCACAGCCGTATCTAATCCTGTTACAAAAGATTTGGTGAAACACAACAAGAGATTTTGAACCTGATCGTGCCCGAGGTAAATTAAAAGAAAGGCTCCTAATTTTTTGTTGTAAGAACAATGTGCTATAATGCTTCCAGTGAGGAGCCTGTGAAGGAGGGGACTGGGGGGAGGATGAGTAGTTGCCAGGGGAGGTGGAAGAAGGGCACTGGGCAGTGTGGGCATTGCCCATTCCTGCCGCCCTGCTGCCTGGCAGGTGGGGCAGGCTCCATGTAACTCCACCATGGGCTTTTAAAATAAACTTAGTGAAAAATAACCCAGCACACCCATCACACATCAGCCAAAGTAGTAAATACCTCTGTAACTTACTGATCCCTCCAGGTTATCAGGTCAGCCAAGCCTGGAAGAGGCTGGAAGAGTAACGCTAATGGCTTTTCATCATTAAGCCCTCTGACCAGCTGAACTGCAGACCAGTTTCCAGAGCTGCAAGGCAGGGAAGGGGTGGCCAAAGGGGGTGTTTTGGTCATGCAGGGACAGGCTAACCTGCGGCAGAAAGGCAAACCATGACCCAGAGGACCTCATGATGAATTAGTGAAAGCAAGCCTAAAATACTGCCAGTTCTTAGTCCCACATGCAGATGGCTGGAGCACAGCTGGGGTGCTGGATATCTGAAGGGGGTTTCTTCCCTTATCAGGCAGGATTAGGCTGGTCAGATGCCCGTACTGCCCCTGCAGCACCTGACATCTCCGACCCACTGGCGCTGCTCTGGCTCATGGCTTCATCCGCGCTGCGGAGAGCAAAGAGCACGTTATCAAGCTGTTATCAAGTTCGATCACTGCCGATGGTGACCCTGTCACCCAGCAGGTTGGGGCATTGCCAGAAAGGCAAAAATCCTGGTTCCAGGGCCCATTGTGGTGTTGGCGGGTGATGACTGAGAACCAGATAAACTGTGTGCGAAGTTTTATTTCTAACCACAGTGTCCAGGGGTTTTTAACATTCAAGGATTTGGTCTATGTATCAAACAAATTTAGACCACATTGGGGAGGTGGAGGGTATTGCTTCACGTTTGGATTTCACTTTAAGCAAATGGAAACGCAGAATCTGATGGACTGAAACCTGTGCGAACATGTGATTCTCTACGTGAAGAAAAGGAGAGGTTTGTAGGAAAAATAAAAAGTGATGTGAAGTCACTTTACAAGGCTAGAAACCCTAAATATGTCCCAGGACAGGTACTGTCCCGAAGAGCAGCCGGGTAGCTCTTCCCCACAGCAGCACCTCCTAGTCCTCAGCCCTGGGTCCCCAGGCCAGGTCTGTCCCCCTGGCACAGCTGCCTCTCTTCTGAGGCTGCAATGAGCTCTGCCAGGCAGTTTTACAACAGTCTGAGAGCGCCCTTTTCCTGTGTAAAATCACACGGAGATCCTTCATTTCCATTGGATAAAGAAACCTTAGGATAGATAATGATTTCTGCCATTAGTTGTTTGGACGCTTTTTCATTATTTGATTGTGTGTGCTCTTCCCAGTCCTCTGCGGTGCGGACTTCATTATTTTACTTCCTTGTGCTGAGGTACAGCCTTGTGGAGTAAATGCTCTGCTAATATCAATTAAATTCTAGTAGGAGTAAGCTTCCTTGATGGTAAAATTAATGGCCACATTATGGAGCAAATGTGAAACAACTGCACATAATAGAATTATTTTGGATTAGTGCTGCTACAACTGGCAGCAGATAACCAAGCACTTTCGGTACTCAAAATTACAAAGCCTAGCTATCTTCTTTGATTACAAAGCACAGGGTATGAAATGAAAAACAATACCTAATATTATTAGCTTTTGGTGTATGAGTATGTTGGGGAGGGTACCGTAGTTTTGATCTTAATTTTTCTTGTACGAATAGTTTATAGAATTTCTATCAGCATTCACAAGGGCTGAAGGAAATGCAAATGAAACCGTTCAACAGAAATTTGGCTCCTCAGTTTCTTAATTAATTCTCTGTGTCTATGTCTTTCTATGTATGTAGGAGAGAGAGAACATGTGAATGCCCATTTTCTCCTCACAGTTACATTTCATTTATATTCATTTGGAGCAAACATTTTTCAAATGCAGTGAAGTGCACAAATCAGGTTTTGTTTTAAGCAGCTGTGGATAAATGTTTCAGTTTTTGGAAGATGGAGAAATTAACTGCGCTTTTCAAAATGTATGATAATAAGGTTTTAATAATCTCTGGTTTGTGTACGATGGAAAGGTTACAAACACTCAGCTGTGTCTGTCGGCAGTGCTTCTGAGAAAAGGAAAATTAATAGTATTTAGCATTCACTTGAAAATGCATTTAGCAAAATCAAATGAATGATACAAAGATTGGAAAGACTGAATGCAAAGCCTGAGTCCGTTTTAAAAGCTGTCTTCCAACTTCTGCAGGAAACTCTTGTGGAGTCATTCATGTTTAAATTGTTAGAATAAAGCTAAAGAAATATCTGCTCAGAAGTATCCAAAGTGATATGGGGTGGGGTTTTTTAATTGTGGCAAGGCATGGGTCCAGCATGTTTAGCCCTGCCAAGGGAAGGGTCCCATCAATGCTTACATGTGGGGAAAGGACTCACTTTTACTGCTGGGGGACAATAGCACTCCCGTGCTTTCGCAGGGTGGGATAAGGGACCGGGGACAATGCCTGGTTCCAACAGGGAACAACCTGATTGCTTTAAATTGCCCCGTTTGAGGGAGAAGGGAGCGAATGACACATCACACGGAAAATCGCAGAGCTGATTTTAGCTCAGACACTGTTACGTGGCCACCGTCACTGGGTATGTCTGGTGGTGCTGGAACATTAAATTTTGGGGCGCCTTGCTGTTCAGCACCCACGCAGGCTCCGGGGCTGCTGGTGGGGGAGCGGAGCAGCCCCCTTGCCCCAGCAAGCTGGGTTTGTGCAGACGTAGGAGTTGGCCTGCATGTCTGGAGGAAAGGCTCATGAGCTTTGCAAAACTCAAAGAAGGTGTCAGGTTGAGAGTTGTGAAATCTTTCCAGTGAACTAAGGAAGTTTCCTAAACATTGGAATAATCCCTTATTTCCTTTCGAGTCCTTGGGAACTGGTATTTTCTCTCTCTCACTCGTCGTGGAAATGCCCTCTATTAGACAAGTCTGCTGCAAACCCTCTCCCCCTCTATTAGGTGCCAGCAATTACGTGCCTTTTGTTGCATGTCAGACGTGCGCATCGGGAACCCCGAGTTGCAAAGCTGGAGTTCCCCTGTCAGCCCAAGCAAACCCCATGGCCTCTGTATGTTATCCCTGGTCTGTAGGACAAGTATTAGAATAATTCTTTGTCTTGTGTGTTTAGATTATGAATAAATAAGAGCCTGTATCTAGAAACCCACACCCAGTATAGGCTTCTTCACTTAGAAGCTTCTGTTTTTCCTGTGGCAGCACCATATTAGATTTTTAACCCACTGACTAGATTGAAGGCTTCCTCCACAGAGCCTGGAAGAGAAGAAGCTAACAACATATGTCATGGCCCACGTTAAATCAAAGAGAAATCAGGATATACAGCTCCAAACTTAATTCCAGCTTCTGTTAAATCAGAATGGCCCCACTGTGCGATTACTAATACTTGATGATATTTGACTACAGCACTTCAACATAGCTTCCCCATGTCATCTGTTACAGTTATAACACTCGCAATTTTCGAACAATAGTGATTGGGTGTGATTTGGCAGTTTGAACCTCAGGAAGCCATATATTTCCCCATGACACAAGATTATCTAATATACTGGCTATCTTGGATTGCAGCAGCTCTGAAAGCCAGTATAGGGGTTATGATTTAAGGCAAATAATAAAATCCATTTATTGCTTATTAGACACGAAGCAATAACATTTCTGGCATTCCACCTCCCTGCTCCTACCACGGTCTCTCCTGAAGCAGAGGGAACATGCCGTTTGAATTTAAGGCTTTTTGCTGGCGTTTTTAGAAGAGCACTTTATGGTGGTGGCCATGCTTGGTGTAGCTGGGTCCCCGCACACCGTGGCTTGGCACGCAGAGCCCAAATGCATCTCCTATGCTCCCCTGCTTTGTCTGCTGTAGTAAAGGGAGGTACTACACACTGCTCCCCAAACTCGGCTGTGCAGGAGGCAGCAGGGAGGGGGCTGTGGGGCTGAGCAGAGCCCAGACGGGGATGCAGTCCGTGCTGGGAGGCTGCAGGGCAGGAGAGACAGGTGGTAGGCAGCTCACGGCTCACTGGCTGGCATGCCTGCAAGAAAACATCCTCTGGGACGTGCCGCATGGGGCATGATGTGGTCATTGGGACTGGCATAGACAGCAACTAGAGCCTGGACTGGAAGGCACCACCACGTCTGGAAGAAAGCCCATTTTAGGGACAGACACAGTCTGTGGTGTTGATAGTCTTTCTGTCCACGGTAATTGAATTATAGTTGTTATTTACTGTTGAAAACCTTCAGGCATGTCCTATGACTGCTATTAGAAATTAATGGAGAGTTTTAAAATCCTGTCTTTGAGGCTGTTTCTTTCTCTTTGCCCATTTTTCTTCCTGCATTTTTGAAGAGCTCTTTACATTTCATTTCCCCTCGTTTCGTCACCTTTTATTTAATGGATATTATGTACCTGTTACACAAAGCCAAATTATTTCTGCAAATTTGGCATTTGATTGTTTCTCATGTTGAGAAAGAATCCGAGTGTGAGACAACCGACCAGCTAACACACTCTGCCATGTGAGGGCTGCTGTGGGACAGATTCTGCTTTTGTTTACACTGACATAAACCAAGTTGTTTTATGACATCTAGTCACGGTATTCTGTATATACATCAGATGTGAGAGCTGTTGTCCTTTGAACCCCATCATAATGTCAAATAAATAAGCTTTTGAAGAAAATATTCATTTTTTTAAAATAAAAAAGTATTTTGAAAGTCATATTGGAATTTAAAAAATATTTTCTGTTGTTAACAGCACTTTAACTTGATGTACTTTCTTATTCAATATTCACAATGCCCATATGTTAGCTGGCAGCGCTGCCTCTTGCCTGTTACCATGTTCTTCTCCCAGCACATAAACTGTTCAGGATCTGATTTTCCTTTGAGTTTAACCCCTCAGATTTCCATTCACAGTGCCGCACACTGTTTACATTTAAAATACTATAAAAGGTATTAATAATGCCTGAATCTACAAAGCAGAGCACAGAAAGAGAAAGGATAGGAAAGCAAAATATAAATTTCCCTGTTGAAATTTTAGCAGCACAACGAGATTAATTCTCCAGCTCTTGCAAAAAGCGTCATGGGATCTTTAAAGACCACAGACAAACCAGGCCAAGGTCTTTAAGTCCCTTCAAGAGTAATGCTCCCTTCACACCATATAAACCATATAAAAGAATCACTGAGGGAAAGCCTCCCAACAATTTAAACAGCTGTGTAACACGTAACCTGACGCCGGGAGGGTTTATGTGTCCATGCACCCAGTGCATCCTCCTGATTAGTGCCGAACATTGTGCAACGTGTTCCTGCCAAAGACAGATGGACGTGTGTCACCGACAGTGCGTAACGGACACTGCGTGGCGGTGAGGCCATGCTGGTGGCAGCTGAGCAGGGAGAAGGCATCGCCTCATTACAGCAGCCTCTTGAGCAGATGTTTGTGACTGCCCAGGCTGCTGCAGATGCGTTTAATGAGATTAACTCCCCAAATGAGAACTCTTCAAAAGAAGTGTATTAATAGTTGCTTGTATTCTCCCTTTAATGAGACACATCATCTGCTCGGGACTGAAATAGAGGCACACCAGCCCAGGCAGCCCCAGTGCCACAGCAGTGAACTGTTTCTCTGAAGGACTCTTTGTTGGCCAAGTGAAACGCAATGAGTAGAGCTGTTGTTCTTCCTCACCCCTACACCAGGGCTGGACCCTGCCGCAGAAGGTCCAGCTGGGACATGGGCTCTTCTCACCTCTGCAAGACAGATGTGGGTAATGGAAGCTTTTCCAGAGGTTACGAGGGAAGCAGGGGTTTCCTCCTGCCCAGCAGCATGCCATGGCCAGCGTGTCCTTGCTGCCCGCGGTCTACCGGCTCCCTCAGCCAGGAGGGGAATTAGTAGTTGTGGGCGATGCAAACACAACTCAAAAGATTTTACTGACAAATGACCAACCTGAGCAAAACCCAGATATGCCAAGCTTCGGAGAGAAAGGAGAAGCTTATAATGTCATCATGAACGCAAAGAAAAATGGCATTGCTGGAGTGACAGGAAAATCTTGGCAAAATTGCACATCTCCCGATCAAAGGAAGGAAAGTGAGAGCAGAGAGAAATGAGCCCAGCGGCAGGGAAGAGGCAATGGCAGGGGAGTTCATCAGCGTACCCACAGCTTGGACAGCTTGCACCAACCCTAGAGACACAGTTCCTTGGATGTAAGTGTCTGATCTCAGAGTAACTAGGCCAAGAGCTTGCACATCAGAAGGAAAGCTATTCCTGATTCAGTCTTAATTAACATGCAGGAGTTAATTCAAAGATGATGACAGTAACTGAATATTAAATAATTAGAGACAACTGTATAATTAGACTCACAAAGGGAAAATAAAACACCAGAAAGTGATATGGTTCTGGTAAGCATTAAAAAATAAGATGAACAGGTTAGTTTAAAAGGCTTTAAAATTAAAATTAAAATAAACCCCCTAGAAAGTCGCCTACTCAAAATAGTTATGTAGTGTCAGAAGATATGCCTAGGGTTGAATAAAAGGGAACCAGACGGGGCAGAGTAATGCCAAGTGGCAAGATTTAAGAGGTAATTTGAGCCAGTCCTTCAGCATTTGGAAATCTGACCCTACTGAGAGCAATAAACAGGATTATAAATTATGGTAGGTGATAAATTAGCAGGAAATCAGAAGGATCAACATTGGCTTGAAAGGAATATAGCCAAAAAAAATAATAAAGATAAATAGATGTTTTCTTAAGTCTATCAGAAGTGATAGTCGTAGGAAAGAATCCACAGGGCTGTGAGAGCACCAGGGACTGAAGCAAGCAACTAAAAGACGACAAGGGTATTTTTCAGAAGTAAAGTTATCTTTCAGTGCAAGTCTTTACCGCTGATGATATTGGTCCTGTTCCTAAGGATGACATGAAGCTGCTGAAGAAATATCACAACTGAGATGTTGGAGCAGACTGAAAAAGTTGTATGTTGCTACATTCAGATAGTATATTCGAGACCGGGAAGGCGCTCCACTCCTCAAGGAGGCTGATAGGCTGAAAGAAAGCAAGCTTTTTGTGTGCCTGAGGACTTCAAGTGGCAAGCTTATCCAGTATTTACCCCCACACAAGGAAAAATCTGGCGATGATCACTAATTGACGCATTTGTACCTCAGAACTTGTTGAAACTATCATTGAAACTAGAGCATTAAAATGTCTGGAAGCAGAATAAGTTGTTTGGATTTCTACAGGGATCTAGTCAGGTCTCACCCTAAACAGCTAAATAATGAAAAAGTGAGAGTCAGAACATTATCATGAGCTGAACATTGTGCAGGAGGCAGAAAGCAGTGGGTAGGGCTAAAGCCTTATTTTCATTATAACAAAAATGGTGAAAGACAGAAGATCCTGTCCTGGTGCCTGTGTTGCTCACTACATTTATCAATGTTTTGGAAATCAGGATGGGTTGTCAGGTAACAAAATTATGGGTGATTCAAAGAAGCAAGTAGAGAAAGATTAACTAAACACATGACGTTCTTGACAGATGCTTGCCCAATCCTTTTTTAAGAGCTCCAGTGACGGAGACTTCACTGCCCTCCTTTGCCACTCTTCTCCAGTGCTGCACAGTCCTTACTATTGCAGAACTTTTCCTTATGAGTAACCTGTCTTCTTTGCCGTGATGCCTGACATTACTCTTTATCCAGCCCCCAGCAGACACCGACAAGAGTTTATTCCTGTCCTATGATTTATCTTTTGCATATTTAAAGAATTATTTTTATGTTTAGTGACTTACATGTGTCTAAGGACTCATCACGAGATATTTAAGGACTCATCATTTCTTGCTGGAGTCTCCTCTATACTATGCCAAACTCCTCTGACCCTTCTTGCTACCAATCCCTAAAGGAAAAATCCTTCTTGAATCACTGAGACCTAAATGGGACACGACTTTACCAGCACCACAAATAGCAAAAGAATTACATCACATTTCATGGACTGGTCATTTTTATCCATCATAACACAGCTGTTGCCAATTTTGTGTCTGAATTCTTGACTAGTAGTGAATTTGCAGACTACTATACCCCCCAAGCTGCATTACTCTGCATTAAACAGTCATTCCCCTCCTATGTTTCTGGAGTTTGCTACTCCTTTTTAATTATTAAAACTTTTAATTTATCCTTTTTCAGTTGTACCCTATTTCTTCCAAGCCATTTCTTCAATTTGTCAAGATCGTTCTACCTTCACATCTTGTCCTCTGTCATCACTGCAGCTTCTCCCAGTTTAGTCATTCATGTAATTAAAAAGCGTATGTCTGCTCTCTCATGTAAGTAACTGTTGAAAATCTTGAATAGTGCTGGACACAGTACAGACACTGCTGAACCTCAGCAGATACTTTTTGCAAATTTGAGAATGAGCTGTTGATCACTACTCTCTGAATACACGCTTTTAACCAGTTATGGTACTTCCTAACATTCGTCTACTCCTTTTTTCCATGCTTATTTATGGGAATGTCATGCAAGGTGTGTTGAAAGCCTCAATAAACTAAAGGTATGTGCCATTAACTTCCTCCTTCTAACTAACAAGACCGGTTGCCCTGCCACAGAGAGTAAATTATATTAGTTTGACATGACAGATCCATGTTAGGTGTCATTCATCTGTTTTTTATCTTCCAGATGCCCCAAATTCTTTGATTTCTTGCTCCAGCATTTTTCTATGAATTGAAGAAAAGCTGATTGCCTTGTAATTCCCCTCTTCCCTTATAATGATGAGAACTATGTTGACCTTTTTTTAGGCTCATGATTTATCCAAGTTTGCCTCTAACACTCAGTTCTAGCCATCCTCCTCACTGGGATAGGTCATGATTTTGACCTTACTGTAACGTTCAGGGACTCTCCACTTTCCCTCAATCCTTTCTCTCTTACATTTATTTTCTACGTTGATCTTGCCTTCTAGATCTCTGAGTATTTAGAGGACTGCATTCTTAAGTCCATTCTCTTTATTTTGATCTTTTGTCTTCTTGCTTTTTCTAAGAGTTATAGGATATTTCGTATCATGGTGACACTTGTACAGGTCACCTTCACTTCCATGTTCTTATACAGAATGAAATGAAGAAGATCCTCTCCTCTAGTTGCTTTCTCTACCCTCTGCATTAACAATGCTGCTCACGACACATCACAAGATCTTGTGGACTGTCTCTACCCTGCTATTTTTCTCTCCTAGCAAATGCCTGTGTAGGAGTTAACCTCATTAATAGCAAGCCTTATGTTTTGGGTGGTTCTATTAGTTGCTGAGAAAAAGTTGCATTCATCTGATCTTCCTGCTATTGCAAAATCCCGCTGTGCTCATGCCTGTGTAAATCTTCTCCTTTTCTATTTACTCTGCAATTTGATGTCTGTGAAAGTATAAGGGAGATTTGGATTGTTTATGTTAGGTAGAAGATGTGGGTGGTTATTTCTCCCTTCTAATAATAGGTCACTGACATGTAAAAGACAAGAAATTTGAGATGGTTAAAAGGAAGCCTTTTCTTCCAGACTTATCATTCGGCCATTCATTGCCATGGGAACTCTTTTTAGCTGAGATGTAAGATTCAAAAAGCACATGGGGGATGGATGTGGATAGAGTACACTTCCAGATAGCATGTGTACTGAAAACAGTGTTGAAGAAAGATGCTAAATCTTATTCTCCAAAACTCAAACCAGTCTCTACAGATAAAGTGCCAGAGTGACTCATGAGGTGCTAAAGTGGCTTACCCTACCAAGACGAGCAATTTTATGGAGGAGCTAAGGAAGCTTTCTGAGCCCCAAATCAACTCTGCCATGTATGGCACGTTTCTGATCACCAGTGGTATCAGGGCAATACAGTCGGGCTCTTCCTCCCAACCTGAGCACACCTGCATTTACCTCTGAACCCACTTACAGCTCTTACACCTTTCCCTGAAGCACTTGCTGCCAGAATTTATGGGGGACACGTCAAGTTTTCCAGACTGAATCAGAGCAGGAGCTGCTTTCTTGTTCCTAAACTTCAATAACTTTTTGGCAGCAGTTTCCAAACTTTTATTCTAACAACCCCACTTCCTGTGTCACTCATCTACTTCTGTTTGCCCTTCTGAACTTGTGAGCCCTTCTGCAGAATCTGCTGCTTTATGGCATCATGTGCTCCCCACATTCCCTTCCTCCGCGTCCACATCTTCCCTGCATTCCCACCTCACACTGCTGCTCACATCCCTCCCATCTCCGAAGCTCTCTGGCTGCTCCCTTCCTCTGTTCCTCTCCTGGACAACCGCCCTGCAGATGCTGCCATGCTTCCTTCATTTCTGCTTGCGTGAGGTACCCCTTTACCCCTCAAAACTCTGTGAAAGTCTTGCTGCATTTTCAAAGTCCCTCCAGACTTCCCTTTGCCCCCATCCCGCATCCCTGAGTGTGTACTCCCAAACTGTCCAACTCTGCTGTGGCATCACATTATGTCACGAGTGACAAAACTTACTCGTGATGGTTCTCAGATTTCAACGGGTGAAGAAGTCTGTGTCAAGGGAAGCTGGAATTTTCTTGGCTTGTTTTATTGGAGAATGTTGCAGGCAACGAAGAAGCAAGGTGGGACATGGACAGTTAAATCTGATCATTTATTAGGAATGGCACTGTAGTTTAAGGAGTCCATAAAGCATATACATCAGAGCAGTAAAAAGCTAAGGGCTGCAGATTCCTAAAAGAAACGTCATTAAGTTTGAAAGTGAACAATAAAGGTGTTAAGATAGGATTGTTCTCAGTAGAGTCTTCATATTTTTTAACAAAAGACGGCTTTTTGTCCCACAGTAAGTGACTCACATCTGCAGGACTGGATCTAGGTACAAGTGGTTGCTTCGGAAGTGGGACAATGCTGGCTGCGGGGGCAGAAGTGGTGCCTATAAATTCCCTTGCCTCTACCCCCTCACTAGGTCCACCTCTGTACAGACTAACAATTTGGTTTCAGGGAAAGGAAGGAATGGGATTATTTAGAAAATAGTGTAGAGAAGGAAAGCTTGCAATACATTAAAAAATGCTTTTGCTGGCTCTGTTCTTGAAGAAAAGATTTTTCCTGACTTAGAAACACCTACAATGGCAAGGAAGACAAATCTCCTAGAAAATTACTGGAAAAAATGTGTAAGGAAGAGGCTGATTAATTTCCAAAGTAATTTTCTGGGGGATTTCTCTTCATTGTCATTGAAGGTGTTTTTAAGAAAGAGTCTGATTAATTTCCAAAGTTACATCTGCCCTTGTTTAGACAGAAAATCATGTTTGCCATGTTTCCACTCTGGTGATTTACATTTTTCACTTTGGGCATAGGCCAGAAGGATTTACAGCTTGAGAAAGGATCTTCCATCTTCCGAGGAAGTTAAATCATTGGCACTGCTTCAGCTTTTGTGTATAAAGGAGATTAACATCATATTGACGTATAAGGTTGAACGAACCACAAAACAGATGTTTGGATAGTCAACTGAACACTGAACCCAATGGAAAAATTCCATTTTGATCAGTTTGAGGTAGGCCTAGTCATCTTGTGGCTGTGCAGGATACTAAAATCTGGACTTTATAAATGAAACACTCATTAAAAAAATTCCTGGAGAAACACAACTGCTTCAGGCTTCTCATTTTATTTTTTTAAACTGCAATAATCTCCGGCATGGATGGTTTAGCCCAAGTGGAATACATTAACATTAGTTATTCTAATAATTACAGATTTTCAGGTGATAGCCATTTCCTAATCCCAGCTGGTCCCCTTCTAGAATACTCCTGGTGCCATGAGGTTATCTTTTCGGTGACTTTTCACAGAGGTTGCTCTAGGACTGAGGGTGGAAGGCCAGTGGGTCCTGCCATGGAGAGGTGGTTCAATGCTGGATGTTTACTTCATTCCCAAAGAGCACTGTGAGGGATCTCAGTTAAAGCAGTGGATAAGGACCGGGATTAACCATGGCCAGTCTTTACAAATCACACACACAACAAGCCATAACGCAGGCCTGGACTGCTCATCCCCGCAGCACAGTCATGCCTTCAAATCGTTACAGTCTAGCAGCACAATTAGCTGCTGCTGCTGCGGATGTGATTTCCCTTTCTTAGGCTCACCGTGCTTTATTGGCTTTTTCAGCCGGGTATTCTAATACTTACCATCTTTACGCTATATGGCAAATTTCCATCCTTTCCATGCTAGTCTCTTTACCAGGCGGTAGCAATGAAAATCTCCTTGGCTTTTTCTTACCTGAAAGGGGATTACAGCATTGACTTTTTTTTTTTTGTCTCACTTCTGGGGCAAAGGGGAAAAGATGGCCCCTTTACCACGTTATTAAGGCCTTTGTTTTAAGCACGCTTATTATTGCTCACTTTCTCTGACATAAGGAGTTCATTTGTTGGACCAGCAAGAGCAGCGCTGAGGCAAACAGACCTGTAGTGTGCATTGATCCTCATATGTTGTAAAAATTAGACACTTGGGTCCAGCCCTTCCTCAGAGCCCGTGTAGGGATGGTCAAGGATGCCACTATGTCTGCCACTCTTGCAGCCAGATTTGGTCAGGTAGGTGGAGAGAAACAGAGAACAAGCAAGTGTTGGTTCTGTTTACCAAGAGTTTTTTGAATATGCAGTACTACGAATACCAACGTGTCTCGGATTATATCATGGGCAGATTGTGTTTGTTATGGGAAGCCTGGAGGTGAATCTGACCTTTAATCATTACTAAACTGGGTAATGGAAAAAGCCTAAATTAAGACTCTGAAAAGGAGCAAGAGAGGTGGGGTATTTTTTGTAATTTGACCTGACAATATCTGTATAAGCAGAGGAAACACATGATACAAGTTGCAATTTTCTGTTAAGCCTCTGAGTGTTAGCACCAGCATAAAAAGAAATGGTGCCTTTGAAGTACCTCAATAGATCGAGATACTTATTTAGACATGGAATGTGCGTTGCAAGATGGTCAAAAGTGAGTCTGCCTCTTCTGACAATGCTGTGTCCAAGTTCTGCTTTAATTGACGATATTCATTTGAGGCCTTTCCTTCAGCTACAAAATTTGCAGATGTGTTGACACTCATTGATCTCTGAGATAGTCTTAGGCTTACACCAGAGATGAAGGTGGACCTAGTGTGTGCCGAATCCTTCATGAACATTATTTACTTTTCTTCTTTCTGTTACTCCCTTTAGGTTGAGATTCATCTCCCCTGACTTCAGGTGATTTAGATTAAGCTACTCATCTGCTACAGCCAATAGAAGCAGAGAGATGCCAACTGCAGGGTGTATGTAGTTAATGTAACTTATTATAAATTCCATTTCTCGTGACCCCAGATGCAGCTTCTGGAAGTGACTTGCCCTCTTTACTGACTTCAGACAGATCATAGACCCGTGAATCTGATTAGATGGCTCAAGGTAAATTTGATCAAGGAACATGCTAGTGACCATGATGACTTTACACTTTCTTCTCCTCAAAAGTCAGAGAGCTGAAAAGGAGAGAAACACTGCCAGTGGTGTTCAAGGTGCCCAAAGGAAAACTCAGACTATTAGCCTTATAAAGGGAATGCATATTTGCCTTCTCTCCTCCTTTTGTACTCTTCTCCTTGGAGCTCTGTCAAATTTTACTTTTTATATTTCATGTCCCTCTTAATTTTCTGAAATAAATACCTGTTGCTGGGCTGGACATCTGCCATGGTTTCATGATAAGTGAGCCCTGCTTAAACAACCTGTTTCATCATCATCTAATTTTGGTTTCTACTGTCACTTTTGGCTTTCTCCACTTCAAACGCTTTAGCAAGCATGGATGTTATCCCAGCAAATATTTATTTATGTCCTAACTGGAAAAGCTCCTTTCCATTCCAGGGATATTTTGAAAGTCTGGAGGTGAGTCTGGGCATGTCTACATGGATGGGCCCAGACAAGTACATTCATCTGCCATGCTCTGAGCCGGTCGAATGGGAGCCTGCTCTGGTCTGGAAACCATCGAGCCATGTTCCTGCAGCTCTGTGCCCAAGCTGACATGCCCTGCAGAGGAGACCACATCTGTCTGCACTCATCTGCGTAGACATGCCTTATGCATATAAAGCACTTAATTTTGTTTCTTTCCCTCTTGTTGGTTGTTTCGCCTGATGCACAAACATGTGCATGTACACACACATGGGTGAGCACACTCCCATTTCATATGCCTGTTACAAACTACAGGGGCTCAAGTGGCACTAAAATATCACAGTTGTTATTTTTTTACAAATACCAAATACCCCTTTTGAGTGAACCAGCAATTGAAAAACAGCCTATATCCTCTCTTTGTGAAATGCTGGCAGATAAACTAGATGACCTGACAACACGTTCCATCCCTAATTTATGATTTGTGATGTAGGCGAAATTAATTGAAAGCCTGGCACTTGTAAACTCTTTACTCCAGGCAATACACTTCAGAAGGAATTAACAAAAGAGAAATGTTAGTTCAAAAGGCAATCTTTTCCAGCTACAGCTGCATTTAAGGTTCACTCTGTGAACTCACAGACTGTAGTGAAATGAGCAAAGGGAATAGAGATCCTGAATTTATCCATGTGCAAACAGCATCTTGCTATGCAGATGCAGACTATGGCCTGAAACCAACTAATACGTTTTTTTACAGCCCTTGCTGCCCCCAGATCCTTGGAGGAATTCTGGCTGGTGCAGACTTCCTGCTGGAGCATTAGCAAAAAGCAAGCTGGAGCAGCAGTGTCACGCCACCTTCAAGGAGCCCTTCCCTGGCCCTGTGCGCAGAGCTAGTCCTCCTGATGCTGGTGTCCACACGCCTCTCCTCCCCGACCGGCTGTGATTAATGGCCCTTGGAAGACCCCAGGTGTTCTGGGTGCCTCATGCTCATGACTGTGGACAGCTGTTTTGTGAAACACAACTGGGATGGAAAAAGCCTTGTATCCTTTTCCCCCTTTTCTCACATTAGTGGAAAAAGAGCCTTCAGTAGTGCTTGAGAAATTACTTTTGCACACAGTGTTCTCATAGACTGCGGAGGGCACATACTGATATATGAAGTGGATGCCTATGGATACATTTCTGTGTTTTTGGCTAAACAAATGTAATGGATACCTTCATTACTAAAAGTTGTCTCCAATAGCCAGCGGTGTATTTACCAACTTTTGTTTGCAGTGATCACTGAATCACTTCCCCACCTTGTAGCGTTTAAACAAGTATTTCTCTGTTCATGCTGGTGGAGGTGTCTCTGTTTCTAAGGGCTTGTCTACAAGGGGAGGCTAGTGTACATTAAGATAGGGTATGAATTTACAGTGCTCTTGGGGTATCTGCACTTGATAGAAAAGCTATAAGGGTGGAAAATGTGAAATTATGCCTGGTGGAATGGCTTGTTTAGCTAAATCTGGTCTAACTGTGGATAATGCCTTATTCAGATGGCAGTTTTGGTCACCTGGCAGATGTTCATGTAAGTTCACATAGCTTTTGAATAATTATTCCACAGCTTCTCATCCCATTTTTAAAGCATGATTTCCACTCTCTCCAGTCACTGTCTTTCTTGGCCTCTTTCCAGATGTGAGTGATTTGATAAAACCCCTGTTCAAATGTAGAGTTTCTGCAGCTGTAATCACTTTTGGCACTCTGCCCAATAAGATAAGCTGATCTCCAAATATTAAAAAGATTGGACTGATACAAAGCTTTACTCCATCATCCTTGAAAAACAAACAATACTCACCTCTCCATGAAGAGCCGTTCTTGGAAAAAGAAGATCTGATTTTTAACACAGAAAGCTGAGGGCAGTAATAATAGCTTTGCTTAGTTTCTCTTCATAATGTCAGTGATGCCATGACTCTGTATTTTTAAACCAAAATATCCCTTTAAGCTATTGGTAGGTCTTATAGCTACTTCTGTACAAAGACAGAGATTGAGTAGATGTATACTGGTATTTGTACGTCACTACAGCATTCTTTGGCAGTGGTATTAGTATCTGCAACATCCAGACTTTCCTTTCCAAAGCTGCTGCCTTCCTGAATGTGCACATAAAAAGGCTAAAAAGAGAGCTTTAGGCTCACACTTACTCAGCGGTGTTATGCTGGAAATTCACTGGGCTTCAATGGTCATACTGACAGTGGTGATAAAGAATCAGGTAGACTTACCATGTTAACTATTTCATGTAATGACAGAACCATTCAGTCTGCAAGGGACCTCAGCCCAACCCTCTGCCCAAAGCGGGGTTAGGGCTGAGATTTAATCAGGTTACTGAGGGTTTCATCGACCTGGGACCTTAAAACCTCCAAGGATGGAGACTGCACAGCCTCTCTGGGCAAGCACTGCTTGACTGTTCTAATGGAGCAAAAGTTTCTCCCTACATCCAGTCTTTCCATTGTAGCTCAGTCATGAGTTCCCTGCTAAGCCAGTTTCCTGATACATCTACTTGTTTTTCTGCACACTAGTATGGTTTTGTGCTTGGAAGAGTTTGTCAGTAAAGACTTGCTAGTTTTCCTGAGCTTTTTTGCCCTTCAGAGCTGGTTCCTATGGGATCCAACCAACCAGTTGTCTGAAGAAACTGAAGTGTCTGCTCTCCTGAAGTCCATGGTCTGTAGTCTGCTACTTGTCTTCCTCACTCTCTTTGGTAAGTTTAAAGTGTCAGGGTGTCCACAACCAAGCCTGCCATCGATTATCACTCCCTCAACCTGTGTGAATGCTTTGTGAATAGCAGGTCCAATGTGTGTGTGTGTGATCCCACGCTGGCTTATCTGTGTCAAGCAGTTGGCCCTGACATCTTCCAGAAACCTCCTGGCTTGCCGACATCCGTCTCTAGTGCTCTTCCAGCATACATCAGGGAAGTTAAAATGTCCCATAAGAGGCAGAGTATGTGATCCAGAAATACCTTCAAGTTGTTTAAAGAAGGCTTCATCTTCTTCCTTACCCCAATTAAGTGGTCATTAACAAACTCCCACCAGGCTGTCAGCATTGCTGATTACTCACCCCTGTCCTGACCCACAAACTCTCACCCAGCCTACTGTCTGGCCTATTGAGGAGCTCCATGTATCAGAGCTGCTCCATCACATGTATGCATCCACACCCCCTTGTCTCCCTGCCTGTCTTTTCTGAAGACCTGATATCTGCCCATCACAGTACTCCAGTTGTGTGAGCTGTCTCAACACGTCCAAGTTACTCCAATGATGTTGTAGTTCCTTTCCACCAACCAGGTTGAGGAGACACAACCTGGGCCCCCATGCCTTTAGCCAGCACCCCAAAATCCACGCACTGTCTCCCGATACGCTTGAAGTCCCTAGCAGTAACATTGGTGCCCGTGTGGAAGAGCAGCTAGGGCAACAGTCTGAGGCCAGACAACCCTTGGTCATTTCTGCAGTGTCCCACACCCAAGCGCAGGTCAGGTTGGCACGCAGAGACTTCTGTCTCCTGCAGCAGGGTGTCCCCAGCAACTATCAATCTCCTGTTCCTCTACATGCAGATTGAGAGCCAGCAGGCCATGACACCTCCCTGAAGGGAAGTCATCTCGCCCTGGTCCCAGGGCAATGCACTGGTTCTGTAACTGCAGAACCATAGGCCAAGAAGGACCCTTACAAAGGATGCCTGAAATGGTGCAGCCTTCCCCATCTTGCGAGCTTCCATGCATCAGCCCTCTGTGGACTGTCTCCAGCTGTCCTTCCCAAACACAGGGTTTGAGCTCCTGGCTCTGCAGGGTTTCTGCAAAGACTGTTTCAGTCTCCTCCTCCTTACCCTCACAGATGGTGTGTGCCCACTCACCTCCTTCTGGCACTTCTTGCAGGCCCATGAGGCACATGGGCCATCCCCTCACCCAAGACTGTGCTTATATCAAGAGTTTCTATGAAACATCCTTTTCTTCTGCCTGAAAATCTTGTCCAGATGGGAAAAAATAAGTTTGGCCAGATATCAAACAGCCCAGTCAGAGCAGAAACATCATTCAGTGTGCATGCAGTAAGTTGGATGTATGCAAGAAAGATGAAAGATCCCAACAACATCCCCTGTCCCTCAGCCAGCAGCATGGACCAGCTTTGGGGTCCTTGGCACCACAAACACTGCAGGTGGTAAATAGACTCCGGACTGGGAGAGTGGTTACGGCAGCTCTGTGTTGCAAAATTGGGGCACAGCTTCTCTGCAGGGTGAGGGGAGAGCCATTTGTGGGCATCTCTCTATCAGTGTGCCAGCCTTGACAGGGGCTTAGAGATTCTGGGATTGGGAAGCATGTGCTGCGGCAAGCAGGACATGGCAAGCTCCACGGCAGTGGAAAAACTACAGAAGGACGTCTGCACTCTACTGGATGAATGATCCTCAATTTCCCCAGCCCAACAAGCCCTCTCCTGCTGGAGTATCTTAATATGATCTTGTTTTTCGTGCCCTTTGCATGAGAAGCACTGGTCAGAGGTTGTCCAAGTGCATGAGTCCATTGGTCCGCACACGCACAGAGGGTCCCAGCAGGGTAGAACCAGTGGTAGGACGAGCAGGAAAGCAGTGGCACATTTGCGGTGGTGGCACTTGCTCTCAGGGAAGCAGGGAGCTGAGATACCCATGGGGGATGTCAGGCAGAGATTTGCACTTCCAGTGCAATCCTGGAGAACCCAAAAAAGATTGACAGCAGGGACAGCTCAACCTCGGCAGGCCAAGAGGCGCTCATGGGACTCTGGTGTCTCCAACCTGGGAGTGCCCGCAGGGAGGTGAAGCCTCCTCCAGACTCTGGGCTGTGCACAGAGCCCACCTGGGTTGGTGATGGCTTCTACAACTCCAGTGAAGGGTATTACGAGGGCTAGAGGTAGTCAAGACAGATAGTCAAAAGCTGGCTTGAAGGATAACCTGCCTTCCTTTGAAGTGAAATAAAGCGAGTCATCACAAAAGTTGCATCTACAACCCTGAGGGGATTTCTAGCTGACAAGGTAAAAACATGAGAACAATTCAAAATGGTGGGATAGAAAAGGAGAAAATTAATATATAAAGCCACTAGTGTGATTTTTTTTTAACTTTATGGCATTTATTTTCCACACTTCTCTATCAGTAATGGAAATGCCATCAATGCCTTCCAGCAATGTGGCATTTCCTTCTCATGAACCCCTTCCCTGACCTCTGTCTCCAGAGAAATGAAATGTCATGGCCTGAGACCAAGCAAGCAATTCCTATAATTATCTGCCACTTTCAGTGCCTCTTTCCTGCACAGCATAGCAGCACCCCATCAGCTTCATCCTACAGCTGGGGAAACTGGAAGACAGCAAGTTAAGTGATTGCTCTGGGTCTCACAAGAACTGGAGGGTAAGTAAGTGTCCTGCCTTTCTGACCAGCCCTCGTCCTTCAGGCCATGCTGCTTCCATCAATGATTTGGTAGTGAAATCATGGCACTGGTATGCCTAAATCCTCTACGGTCTTCACTTTTTTTTAGCTATTGTAAACACCAAATCATTATCCTGGTTATCTTAGCTGAGATAGTGGACAAAGACAAGCGCTTAGAGGGAAAGAAAATAACAGGGGTGCATAGTGTGGCTTCAGGAAATCACTTAATGACAGGATGTGGAGAAACTCAAAGACAAAAATATCAGAAGGAATGACAAGAATGGTGCCACAGTAAAGAGCGGCTAAAATGCAGAGAGCAGAGCGAAGCCCTAAAAAGGCAGGCTTGGAGAGAGCTAATATAGCATCTCACAGGACATTGTTGTGCGCCGTGCACTAGAGAGATTAAATGACAGCGGTGTTACCCTGACGTCAGAAGAAAAGCGGGACGAAGGACAGGCGGGCGTATGGGGAGGGGAGAAAGGGCAAGTGTATCTCACCCTTACTCCTCGCTGCAAGTGTTTTTTTCACAGTTTGTGGTAATCTGCTGCCAAAGAGATCAGCATAAACTGCATGATGGCATGTGTGTCAGAGCACACACAGATGCTCACTCCCAGGAGTGAGCACTGCTGCCCTTTACTTTCACCCCTAGTGTACGCATTACTAGCGTCTTCAAGTAAACAAGCTCCGAATCAGAAGAGACAGATTGCATGGGAGAATCTTGCCCTCTGTTACCAGTCCATCTCTGGTCCAAAACCCACAAGATTTTGGAGCCCCTGGTGGGAACTTACATCTAAAATTAGAAAACTCATGACAAAAATAGAACTCTGTTTCTTTTAATAGCCTGGTTTTATTTTGGGATACCCTTCAGGGAATGCCTCACTGAAATGGGATCCGAAGCCAATTCTTTAACGACACAAAATTTGTCTTATTTGTGCAGATGGTTTAGTGGACTACTTTTTATTTTTGTGTAATGGGCGATCATTAAAAAATGATTGCACCAAAAATTAGCTGACATGTTCTGAAGACATGGGCAAAGTGGGGTGCTCAGGCCATTAGCAGTGAAGGAGAAGGCAATTTTCCCGCTCCCCAGTGCACACAGTGACAGCAGGTCACGCCACATCCACGCAGTGCTGAACTGAGATTATATTCCCTGTGTCAAAATGTACCTGCTGGTGTCTCAAGGAAACCCCAGGAGGGGATAATGCTACACTGAAAGCTGGGTAGGTCCTGGACTGCTGAGGATTTATTTCCCACATTCTGTCTAGCACAAGTCTAAGGGTTAAATAATAATGCTCTTTGTTTAAATGAACCTGATATGCTTTAATGGAATTTTTTCAGCTCTTGTCTTATTGAAGTCGCAGTGTATTACTGAGCCTTCATGTCCCAAATTTACGCAGATGCAATTCCGGCCATGAGCCAAGTCATAAGATGGCAAAACATAAGCCTCGAGAGCAGCAGGCTTAGGAAAATATACCGTTTACAACCCCTGCCATGAAGTACTCTCAAAGGCCTAATTTTAGACGTACGCACTGGAATCAAATAGCAAAGGGATCAGCGGGGTGAGGAATGGAGGATTTTTTTATTCAAATGTCAATTATAATTAACCTAGAGCACGATGATATTCTCCTGTCCCGGGGCATTCGTGGTGGCATGTAACACCATCCTCGGAAGCTGGCAGGACATCCTGAGAAAGATGTTCCTCACCTTGGGCAACAAAACCACCAAACGTTTCTGCCGACGCCTGTCCGTGAAGGCTTGCTTTGGTCTCTGTCCATCAAGGGCTGGCCTCAGGCATGAGCAGACCAAGCAGCTTCCCTTGGCCCTTCCCACCACTCTCCTCATCGCTGCAAGGCCACCCCGAGGGCATGTTCCTGCACCACCGCCCACGCCATCATCTTCCTTTTTCATATTGCATAATTGCAAATCCCCTGTGCTCAGGAAGGAGCAATTGCTCTCAGGGTGTGAAGGGAGCAAAAGCTCCCGGTGCTTGGGCTCCAGGAGGCTCAGAGAAATCAGGAGGCAGCGGCAGTTCTCTCCCATGGGAACGGCCTCACCACCCTCATCCCTGGTCCTCCCAGGGACTGGCTGTGGGGCACAACATACTGATGGTGTGGGCACGCCTGGGACTGCTGCACTCCTCCTCACTTTCCTATTTTCTTTTTCTCCTCTCTTCCCTTTCCTCTGCAAGGGGGTAGCAGCCATCCGTGAGATGAGGTGGATCAGCAGCAAAGGGAGTCATCAGACAGTCACACCGTGTGGGTTTTTTCTCTACTCATGCCCTAGGCTCTTCCCAGAGTCAAAAAATTTTGCTGTGTTTTGCCAATATACTGCCTAGCGAGACAGCATCAAACCTACAGTTATGCCACAGCAACACATACATAAAGCCTGAGGCCAAGAGCTTCAAAATCTGCAACCCACACTTTGGCTCGTGGCATAACTATATGTGAAAAAATGGGAGGATCCTGATTCCTTAATCCACTCCGGCGGTTTTATGCTATTTTAACGCTCAATTTCCATGTAATGAGGCTGTAATAAAAGAAGCGTAACAAGGTAGAATGGCGGAGGCCTCATTTACAGGGAGTCCCAGAAAACTCACTTTGGGACCCCCAGAGCTCAGATGTGCTTGCCACTGGCTCACCACATCCAGAGCCCTGCTCCTAAGCAGAGGACAACCCCATTTCCTCCGGGCCCCTGTGTTGTCACCTCTCAAACCAACTTCCACAGGGCGGGAGATGCACCTTGCCATTGCCACCAATCCTTGGCCAGGGACCCTGTTTCTCACTCAGTCTTACTTCTCCAGATTGTGTTCAAGAGCTCAGGCCTGACCAGCAACAAACCCGCTAACCCTTTTGGTAGCTGAGATCAGAGTTTGGAGATTATTTACACTTAACTCCGCACCCGTTTCTTTACCTTCTGTTAGCTGAGGTGGAAAAGATCTGGATCTTCCTCTTTTCAAACCATTGCTGAAGAAGCTTTGGTGAGACTAAACAGTCTCACATGTCCAGCTGGACAAAGTGGGGTTTGTCTGACCAAATGTGGACGTCTCTAATGTGGATATCAACAGCTGATACCAGGATCTGCGCTCCCTTTATTGCTGATGAACATTTTACATGAACTTCCAGGCTATACTCACTGCATACTAAAGCAACATCTCAAGGAGACCAGATGAATCACACTTTCTCAAGCATGATTTCCTTAAGCACCTCTCTCAGATGTGGATATCTGCACTGGAGGAATCTAAAATAGGCAAGATGAACTCTATCTCTAATGACCCCTTCCATACTTCAGTAAGCTTCCAACAGTCATTAACTGCATTTGAAGCACAGTGCCATGTCCTGGTTTCCTGGAAAATGCTTAAATCACAGACAAAAGCTCCTTCTCATACAAATTGCATGTGCAATACGTAACAACTTCCTGCTCCCAGCCAGGAGCTGGATTACTGAATACAGCTGCATGACTGCGTTTTACTTGTCAAGACACGAGAGCAACGAATCCCTCCTAGGTGGTAATGGGGTTTGGAAACTGGGCCACCTCCTGGCTTCATCTTTTAAGAGATACAGTGACAATGGAGTTTTAAATGAACCTTAAAAAAAAAAAAAAGAAATGAACATAAGATGAGAATGTCATGGCAGCTTGTAGACTTCAGTTTTTATGCCATTTAACAAATGTTGTCATGCTCTGTGTCAGACTTCTGACAATATTGCTATGGCGGATGGCAGTAGTCAGTCAGCACAGACCTGTATAAACCCAGTGCATGCAGATGCCTTCATTTGTGCTGTAAGAAGGAATGGTTAAACATCTTCTAATGTAAAGACAGCTGAAGCCATTGCCCAAGCAAATGGCTAGCCATCACTGCAAAGCCGAAGCAAAACTAAGACACCACCAAAAATTCAGAGATTCTCTGAAAACTGGCTGCAAGCCCGGGATGTTAGCATCAGTTATATCACAAGCAAAAAGCTGCAGTAAGCAAGAGAAAGGCAGCAAATGAGGATCGATGTTGTCGTGTCCCGAAGGGAATGCACGGGCAGAAAGCGTACTCCCTGGAAGAGCTGTCTTGGAAATGATGAGCAAGGAAACCACCAGATATTTGTTTTTACTGCGTTCACAGAAACAGGTTTTGTGTAAAATATTGCATTCTTTGTAAATAATCAGTACAATCCCAGAGAGCTAGTAATTGACTTTTGTAATCAATTCTCCTCGCAAACCCTGAACATTGGCTAGCTTTTCCATCCAAGGGGCATTAATATATTCTCCAGGAGCCTGAGTAATTAAGGACAAGGTGGATTTCTCTGGCTTGCACTGAAAAAGGCAGAACTGCCAGTACCTTGATAATGCAGTGGCCAGGACAACTTTTTATTTGGTGACTCACTGCTGAAAGACTGTTCTGTATGCTACTTACCCCTCTGCTTAGTTTGGACACACTGTACTCAGGGATGCTACCAAAATCAATATCGTAGATAAGGTTATAGACTTGGCTAGAGTCAAGGAGATGCTGCAGGGAAATAAAAAACAGTAATTTGAAAGTGCATGGCATAAAGAGTACCCTATTCATTTCCAAGCAATTAGCTACCCATAAGGAAAACTAAAAACATCCATGGCAGATGTCAAAGAAAGTGTACTGAGACACCTTCCTTCTTAATAGATTTGAAAACATTCCCCGTGCAAAAGGACATAATGGAGTCAGAAAAGGGCAACTTAAATGTTTAAAGTGATTTATGGTGCAGCCATAAAGGAACACTAAAGGTAATAGGCAGGGAGATACTCTGTAGTAGCTCTAGTAACAATTGGGGATACTGGGGAGTACTGGAAAACAGACCACAGAGGACTGTACACTCTCCCTAAACAGCATCTCCATTGCCACTGTCCATCCTATTTCCCTTTTGGGGAAAAGAAAAAGAAAACAGGGAGAAATCAAATGATTACGGGGTGCAGGAATGAAGATAAGGGAGAGGAGTGGGAGTCAGAGTGAAAAACAGAGAAACATGGCACCAGAGGGAGACCCTGAACAGAGCAGCCAGCGGTGCCCTGGTGGGAGGCCGGGCAGCAGTGGGCCCTGCAATGATAACACCAGCACCTTTTTTCCTACAATTTTATGGCATTTAAAAATAGCCCTTGAACTGAAAAGAAACAACACAGGTCAAATTCTGGAGGACTGGGGCATGTTCTTTCCTGCTTCAAAGCAGCAGCTCCTCCTGACTGTCCCTCAAAAGGATTGGCATGGGCTAATGATCCTGTGGGAGACTCAGACGAGGCATCTGGGAGCCAAATGTGTGATTGTTCCTAGCAGGGAGAGCAAAATCTTCAGTAAAAGGCAAGGAGCCACCACCTCCAGCATCCAGTACCACGGCGAGGCTGGCACGGAGCTCTCCTTCCTCTCCACCATTTCTCTTGAATCTTGGTCTCCCATCCAATAGTCTCACCTCAAATCTCAGTGCCCTAAAATGTGCTTTCCTAAAAGGCTGCAGTGCCGGGTGGTGTGCATGCTCGGAGCTAATTCAGATGGCTTTGCAGACAGAGTTATACTCTGGGGAACAGAGCAACCGAACCACCCCACACTAAACCATCGTGCAGGATGGAGAGACAAGGGCTGCCTGGGTTATTCCCCATAGTATGTGTGTCAGCGACTGAGATCCTGCAGGAGCTTTTCAGGCTCAGAAAACACTCTTCAATCACAGCTGAGCTGCGAAAGGTGAAAGTGTTTGACTGAGGAACCGGCAGAGATTTGCTATGAAGTGCCTCTTTGTTTAAGGAGCTTAAAAGGGGGAAGTTTAGTAAAGTACAATAAATAAACTCTGGCAATGCGGTTGGAACAAGTTTCCTATCGATGGTTTCAGAAAAGAGAGGGAAAGCAGCAAGTCCAGGGTTGAGGCAGTGGCAGCAGGTGTCCTGGGAGCTGCACCTGCCCCGGCAGCGCCCAGGCTCCTCTCCGCTTGATTTATATTTCCATTTGAGCACACAAAGGGATAATAAAAAGTTGCGTTCTTTAATATAGTGAAGGCTTGTTCTTTTATCAAGAACGACAGTCTGGCTTCTCGTTTACATATGTGAGTATGGGGTTTGCATCCCCATCCAAGGTAGGCAAGTATCAGTGTCTGTCCTGACTGCTGTAACAGAGCTTCTACTAGCAAGAGAAATTAGGCAGGAAAGCATGTGTAAATAATTTATTACAGCATATAAATGCTTTCAGAAGATGGAAATACTAGCTACGAAAGTGCTCTCTGCTCAAATGGGAAACGGCAGAAGTTCAGTGGCTGGAAGCTGAAGCCATATAAACTCAAATGAGACACAAAATTTAGATTTTGACCAACGAGGCTGTTTAAGAGTGGACCAGACTACCATGGGTATGCTGAAATTCTCATCTCCTGATGTCTTTGTATCAGAAGTGCAAGGCTTTGAAGAAAGCATGTTTTAATCAAGTGCTAACTGAAAAACCTCCCAAAAAATGATTGGCAGGCCAGCATGAAAGCATTAGCGATGGACTGGGGTACAGATATAGGCAACTGCTCATTTCCTTAACTTTCAAGTCAGTCTGTGACTCTGTGAAGTTACCTGCCTATAATAAAACTCACCAACTTACTCTTTTGAAATTGATATAGAATCCAATAACCCCATAAAATACAATTTGTGTCTTAAATGTATTTGTTCTAAAGTTAAGTCGCAAGCTAACTTTTCTAATATCTAAGGGCCTTTAAAGGCTGCACAGTCCTTAACTCAGCTCTCAACTTGGCCGTCTGTCTTCTGGTTATTTCAGGAGCAGCAGAAATTATACAGAAAAAGTCAGAAGCTTTGCTGGCCAGCATGTCAAGCAGGGAAGCTGCACTCCCAGAGGGGCTCTCCAGCGCTCAGCCCATTACAGGGCACATCAGTTCTCTCTAAATCTGTCCTGGGGCCGGGTTCTTGGCCCAGAACACCAACCGGATCCTGGGCTGCATCAAAAGATGTGTGGCCAGCAGGTCGAGGGAAGTGATTTTGCCCCTCTGCTCTGCTCTTGTGAGACTCCACCTGGAGTACTGCGTCCAGCTCTGGGGCCCTCAACATAAGAAGGACATGGACCTGTTGGACTCAGTGCAGAGGAGGGCCACAAAGATGATCAGAGGGCTGGAGCACCTCTCCTATGAAGACAGGCTGAGAGTTGGGGTTGTTCAGCCTGGAGAAGAGAAGGCTCCAGGGAGACCTTGTAGCAGCCTTCCAGTTCCTAAAGGGGGCCTACAGGAAAAGTGGGGAGGGACTCTTTATCAGGGAGTATAGTGATAGGGCGAGGGGTAACAGTTTTAAACTGAAAAAGGGTAGATTTAGATTAGATATTGGGAAGAAATTCTTTACTGTGAGGCTGGTGAGGCACTGGAACAGGCTGCCCAGAGAAGCTGTGGATGATCCGTCCCTGGAAGCGTTCAAGGCCAGGCTGGATGGGGCTTTGAGCAACCTGGTCTGGTGGGAGGTGTTCCTGTCTGCGGCAGAGGGTTGGAACTCGATGATGCTTAGGGTCCCTTCCAACCCAAACCACTCTATGATTCTGTGGTCTTGTGCTCTCCATGCCTGGACAGCACCAAATTATTTGAAATAACCTAATTTTAATCATAAATCAACTAATCCTGTTTAATTTGATTTTGACTTTCTACTTATATTTGGATTTTAGATTTATTTTCCTACACACAGACTGATTCTCACTGGTTGGTAGCTATTAAAATATGTTGGTTTGTTACTAAAAGTAGCCCATAACTACAACTGGCATTTCCTTTTTGATAGCCAAGGTGATATACTATACACACGTTAAATACATAGCTTAAAAATACAATTCCTATACTGAATGAACAAGAAAAGTTTTAATTGGAACATGCTACACATTTACAACAAAATGATACCTTAGACAAAGAAAGCATTATTCATAGAAAATTAATTGAACTAATGGTTTCTGATCAGCATGTTCTGCAGCATTTTCGAACTAATAGATGTCACCCTCTCACACCTCATTTTTATAAGTAAATTGGAAGAGGAAACCTGGCTTTTTTTCTTTTTTCAAATCCCAGCTGGTTTCTCAAATTCTATTACATTATTGAAGTAGCTATTGAATTGAACACATCTGATAGGAAGAAAATATCCTTCCAGCAGAAGAGACTACAGAGTGCCAAAAAGAAATTTAATGCTTTAGCAAATTCTGTTTCCAGAGCTCAGCTAGTGATTTCATAAGTAAATTGACTTCTACGTAAATTTCATTTAAGCAAATATATACTGGCTAAATATAACCCTTATATAACCTAAAGGTCTTTAATAGCATAAGATCAGGAGTTAACGTAGGTCATGATGATTCTTCAAACGCATTTGAACTAAGCCCATCAAAGTGCATTTATTTTTAATAAGGAAAATAAAAATTTAATTTTATGCTTTTATTTAGACTTTTGCCAGCTCAGTGCCTGCTGCTATATTCAAAGACCCTTAAGACCCTGAGAAGCTTTTTGCCTGTCTGCTGCTGACAATGATCCTATGCAAACTTCTCAGCCTTATCACAACCTTGTGACTCACTTCTGTGCCTGGATCATCTAAGGACAACTAAACAAATGCAAGCTGAGCAAGACAGGAATATTTCTTTGGCTTCAAAGCCCGTAAGAGTTCAATCTCATAGATTCAGGGAGTTATACTTCTCTTTTTTTTGGTCCTGTGCTGGTTGTCTGGACTTCTTTTTCCCCTTCTTACCATGCTAGCTCTGCTTTCATGGAGGATTTTGGAGCGGTTTTTTTTCCTTCCTGAGGTATGCAACAGCAAGGCTCGCCCACCACAAGCTTCAACATTTGTGTTTAAGGTATTGCTCTGAGAAATACCTTTTGCCTTTAAAACAAAACAACATTCTTTCAGCTTTCTAAATATATGCGTGGTTTGATTTACCTTTACATTATAAAGACCTATCGCCTGTGAAAAAGTGTTGAGTTCAAAAATACATAGATGCATGAATACATACATATATGGTTATATACTTTTTAAAAATACATATATATGTACATACAGACACACACATTTGTGCCAGTTTAGCCAAAAATGTGCTAAAACCAGGAACAGATTAAATAAATTGCTATAAGAAAATTGACATCTGGAGACTTTTCTTCAGACTCAGTATGAATCAAGCAAAGATCCTTATTTTTGAAACAGTGTTTAGCTTACATGCTTATTTTTTTTCCATGACATTTTACAGGATTAATTATTAGCTTTACTGACGTTTTCTAATATCATTGCTGCTCTTTACCTCCTCCTGCTGTGCTCCATTACAGCCCTAGTGCCTGGAAAAAGTTTATTTCTTTTTCTATTCTCCTTTTCAAAGGTATAATTAGTGGTTTTCCTTGCGTGAGGGCCAGCACATGTGTATATGTGTGTTCGTGTATGCTTTATATCCACAAATGCATGTGCATATATATATATACACACGTGCGTACATATCGGATATCGTTTGTCATTAAAAATACTCTACAATTGAAAATTAACAGCAAAAATAGTAATTATGTATAATTTCTATGTTTCTGAACTGAGGAACTGTGATAAGAACATGACAAACTATTCCTATCAGGAAGATGAACAGCACTGAGATGAGTACTTACCAGCACACCTGCATGGCACCCAACTCCAGCAAGGAGCCCACCTTCTCCCAGGACCTCAGAGCCAAGCAGGACTCCATGCTGGTGGAGATCCTGCCTACTCTGGGCCAGACCAGTTGACAGGACCAGGGCCAGAAAGAGGAACTACTCTGCTGAAGTCAGTGAAGCTTTCAAGGCAGTCTCTTAAAATAAAAGGAGTTCTACTAGGTAGCATGCTTCTCTGGGATGAAAAAAAAAAAAAAGCAGTCAAGGGATCGTGGTGTCCAAATGATTGTGGTATCAGGTGTAATTTACATGAGCTTGTGCCACCCTGATATACTTGCATTGGTCTTTCCTAAAATTTCTAGAAGATGCATACATTGCCAATGGAGTTCAGCTCTGCTACTGCTGTTAATAGGGTTGCCTTTACTAAGAAGTTCAGATTTTATTAAATAAGGTCATACAGTGGTCATGGAGAACATTTGAATTGTTACTAGATTAGCGTTAGCAATCAAATAAATCAGAAAGAAACAAGGATACTTTATCACAGAACACAATTTCAACCTTTAGTCGAACAGACTACTTTGTAAATAGAGTCTCATTAGTATTAGCCTAATGTAATTCTGTACTTCGTTTTGTAAGTGAAATGAAGTTCAGCAAACTTCACTTTAAAAGGTTATAGATGTGTAAGACTGAAAGAAAGATGAAAAATGAGCAATCACACCCAATTTAGGATGATTCATCTTCTAGAGGGGAAGAGAAAATCTCTGTCTTCTGGAAAAAGAATATGCAAAAGAAGTCAGTAAAATCATTGGGCAATACTGAAGAACAAATAAAGCTACAATCAAATAGTGCATACAATGTGAATAAGCGTGAAAAAGTGTAATTATAATGCCTGTAGGCAAAAGTTGGTCTAAAACCGGAGAGAAATGAATGGAAACGCTTGGGTCTAAATGAAGATATTGTTATATGAGATTGTATGTGAACTAGGAGGAAGGAAAGAAAATTAGTGTAACACTAAGGCAAAAATTATATGAGAAAGTATAGCTGTCTGTGCTGGTAGAGAAACAGTATGTGTGTTAAAGAAAGTTGAATAATATGACTAAGTCATCCACGTCAACAAGTCCTAGGGTATCACTGTGGATTGAAATTGTGAGTTGTAGGTTAATACCGGGGCAACAGTCCACATCAGTGGAGCACAGTGGTGACCACAGCCTCCAGGATCAGAAACAAAACAATAATGGAAAATTTCAGTCATTGGTTACACCCATGACAATGGAGGAATGTCATTACAGGCATCATACAGAGACAAAAGTTGTAGACTTTACAAATGACTGTGTTTTCTAAAGGAAAGTGAAAAAAAACCTTGTCTAGATGAATGTATAAGAAAAAAGCATCTTGTGGGCATTGTACAAGATACAGTTCAAGATATAATCATAGAAAAGATACTCTGTAGTGCCTATGCTACCAAAGTTCAATGTTACAGAAGGAGATAAATGGCAAAGTCAATTATATTATCACAGCACTTTAAGAAGGGTGATTAACAAAAGCAAGGAAGCTTGTTAAAAGGGGCTTTTTTATAAAGACCTTATCAGAGTCTTTGAGTAAACATAAATCACCTACAAAAAAGACTCAAACCTAAATGCAGGCCTAAAAATCAAAAAATATAACAGCCTTTATGATTAAGCATTGGAGTAAAGGATCTGCCTAGAATTGAAAAATCCAAGTTGACTCCGAATGAGGAAAACAGACAAGAAGGTATACCCTGGTAGTTAAAAGCAAGAGTATAAGAGGGCATGCTAAAATGATCTTGAGAAGCAACAAGCAAATGGTATGAAAATTATTAAAAGCCTTTTCAAACGTATCAGAAGCAGGAAGCTCATGAGAGTCAGACAGGTAAAAAAGGTACAGAATAGATGCTCAGAGAAGTAAGGCCATATCAAAGAAGAAAAAAGAGAAAAGAAAAAAGAAGACAAGAAAGAAGAAAGAAGGAAAAAGAGAAAGAGAAAGTGAAATAAACAAAGAAAAAGAAAAAGAAAAAGAAAAAGAAAAAGAAAAAGAAAAAGAAAAAGAAAAAGAAAAAGAAAAAGAAAAAGAAAAAGAAAAAGAAAAAGAAAAAGAAAAAGAAAAAGAAAAAGAAAAAGAAAAAAGGAAAAGAAAGAAAAAGAAAAAGAAAAGGAGAAAAAGAAGACAAGCCAAAAGGATTCTTTGTGTCAGGATTCAGCACAGAGAGGCTTAAGGAAGTTTGCACAACAAAGTTTTTATTTACAGGGGTGAGACTGAGGGTCTGTGTCAAATTGAACTGTCAGTAGAGAAGTTTTAGAGCAAATCAATAAAGTGAGTAGCAACACGTTGCCAGGAGCAGGTAACAATCACTCAAGGGATCTAAGGGAATTCAAATATAAAATTGCTGAACTTTTCACAGTAGTGTGTAACCTATCGCTTACATTGGCTCAGGTTCCAGAGTAATGGAAGGTGGCAAATGTGGCCTCAATTTTTAAAATAATCTCCGGAGGGGAGCCAGGAAACCAGAGAATTGTAAATTTGACTTCCTGCTGAGGCAGACTGATGGAAGTTATAATAACGAGCAGAATTAGTAGACATGAATATATACAACTTACTGGAGATAGTGAACAGGGTTCATAAATAAAGAAATCATGCCTCACAAATCCTGTACAGTTCTTTGAAAGGATCATTGCGCTTATGGACAAGGGCAACTTGAGCAAAAAAATTACGTTTGGATTCCTAAACCTTTCTATAATATCCCTTCCCAAACAATCTTACAGAAACCTAACGTCAGGGGGAGATTGCTGTGCATTAATAACCGCTCAAAGGAGACGGAACAGCAGGCAGGAATAAATGGTCGCTGTTCTTCCTGGAGCAGTTACTCGGGGAATCCCAGGGGGATCTGGCTGGGAATGGCCACAAATCACCTGGAAAAGCTGAAGAACAGTAAGAGGAGAAAATTTGTTGGTGTTTTGGAAGTAGTCAGGAGAATCAAAACCAAAGCAAACTGGAGAATTTCAAAAGTTTGCATCATGATGAATAGGTGATAAAATGGAAAATAAAATTCATCCTTGATAAATACGAAGCAATACACTGTGGGAACACAGTCCTAAGCACACTTAGGCAATGATCAGATCCAAATTTAGCTGGTTTTGTTTTGGAGACAAGGGAGAAATGAGGGAGAACTTAGGACGGTCCTCCAAAGACATCTGCTTGACAACCTTTCATTGTCAAAACGGCGAAAAACATTAGGGACGGACTAAGAGAAAACAGCATTATGCTAATGATGCTGTCACAGCCTAGAGACAGGGTCGGCTTCTGTCTCCACCTCTGCCTCATGAAAAATGCAGAAGAATTGGAAAACTTAAGAAAGAAAGGTCACAAAAATAAGCAGAGGCTTCTATGCAAAACAAAGCTTAATATATGAAGACTGCTAACACTGGAAAAAGAAAGTCCAAACAGGGCAGACCCGTGGTGTATAAAAATCCTGAATGATACGGAGAAGAGGAGAAGGGAACAATTCAGTTTTTCCCAATACAAGAACTAGGATCATCCAACAGAAAGCCTGAACAGCACATCTAAAACAAATAAAAAGAAATACTTTTCCACATAGGACACATAAAATTATGGAAGTGCCATAGGATGCCATGGAGGTTTAGCATCTAAGGTTCAGAATAAAACCCGGTGGCTCCATGGAGTGAGACCTGTGGCTGCAACTCTGCTCAGCAAGTCCCAAACCTCTGCTTTCCCGAAACTGGGAAAATCTAACAATGTAAGGATTATACTCGGGCTGTTTCTCACGGACTCGCCCTGCATCTGCTGCGGCCAGATGGAATAGGTGGACCCTCGTTCTGACCCAGCGTGTCATCTTGAAATTCTCTGTGTGCTTTTGTTCACTTTCAAAATTAGTTATTTGGCAGTGCTGAGGCAAGAGGGGGATGGCCTGATGGTTGTGCTGATGCTCAGGTGCACAGAAAATCTCAGAGGAAAAGAGCAAGGTTCTCTCATACTTTCAAACAGCTCAAAATAGCTGATAATTCTCCAAGACCGAAGTCTGTTGTGTTAAAAGGTAATAATCCTTCAACCCGGAGAGAAGCACAGGTAGCAGGTTTGGGTAGAAAACAAGAGTGTGCTGTAGTTAGAAGGAGGAAAATTAATAACGCGAGCCTGAGCTGTTACTGATGAAGCTTTAATGGCATTAAAGGATAAGCGCCAGGGTCATTGGGTCATTTATGGGGCACTTCAGGACTCCCCTGCGCCATATGTAACGTATGGATTAGCGCTTTCCCTTTCAAACATTGAAGCTTCACAGACTCAGAAATCCCTAAAATAGGAATGAGGGAAAGGTGTGATGAGCTGGCTCTAGCACACACTAAAATTTTTAGTCTGTAAGATGGCCGCAGTCATTGTTAGTGACACAAAATCTCATTTTTAAACTAAAAGAGCTCGTTTGAAGAACACAAGTTGCAGCTTTGTTTCCCACAACAAATGCTGACTACAGCGCGAGCTGCTCTGCCGGCTGACAGGTCTCCAACTCCTGGGAACTGCTGCTCCCTGGTGCCCATCTTCCAAACAAAAACTGGGACAATTTCTCTCTCATCGTCCTCGCCCTGCTTTTGATGTTGCTACTGAACCACCTCAAGAATCAAGATGTAGTAACTCATGTTCAGAGGCGTATCCTTTCTAATTAAGTGTTGGCAAATAATATGCACTTGAACTGTAAAATGGGCCTATGTGATGTGTAAAGGAGGTTGAGTCAAGCTGCAAATTGGGCTTTGCACAGCATGGTGTCTTCTACACATGGTAAAGAAAATTCTGATTTTGGTGGTGGGGGCAGCTTAATTTAAACATTTTCAATAGAAAACCTCTGGACTCCTCATTTCAAAGCTATTTTCATTTTGAAATTGATGGAGGCATCCTGAAAATGGGGTTAAATAACCTGAAAACGAAACAAAGTACTCCTTTTTGGAGTTGGCTGGTTGAGTCATTGTTTCTCAAAGAGACTGTTTGCTTTAAAAGGTGTGTAAATCTTACGCTGGGTCCCTACAGTCGCAATGGCCTTTGATGTGTTTTGCAAGTGATGGCTTTATTTCTGTTTTGATTTTATACTACAGAAATTACATAGCTGAAATAATGAATGATTTGGTAATATATCTTTCACTATTTATTGCTTATTTTCATCACAGTTCTGCCATTTTTATTCCCTCTGCAAGCCAGTACATCTTCCTTGATGTTAGAGACTGGTGAACTAAATAAATATAAAGCAGAAACTGTCTGCAGCAAAATTTCTAATAGAAGTTCTCCCTTTTCCATTTTAAATAATTATGTCCTATAAACCGCACAAAGGAAATAACAAAGTCAGCCAGTAAATCAGCAGCAGTAAGTAGAAAAAGGGACTGTTGATGGTGTCTTTAACTGCTGAAAATGGATATATGCATGAAGTAGCAATACTTTACAATGTCATAGTTATTTCTGACTTTACTGAAATGCCTGCTGCTCATTACAGAGATTTAAGAGGTTGATGCTATGAAGTATAACAGCTATATTTAATGAAGGTTGCAGCACTCCTGCTTTCTGGGCTACTGCAATTATGTTTTACACAAACTGTAGAAGCATTAGGTTCACCTTTAGCTGACCATCAAAACATCCCATGTTGTTATTCACAGTGATTTCAACGTGCATTGCTTGTAACAACTGTACAGAGTTTTTGTTAATACTTCTACTTCCTACTTGTGCTGTTTATGTTAAAAATGCTTGTGTTTTAAATATTATATGCACTAATTTCAGGTACAGAACAATTGAGGTTAAGGGCTTAGAGTCGAACAAAACCCCTAACCAGGTATTTATCCTTTTACTGTAAGAACAGCTCCACTGGCCTTAAAGCACTTTGCTTACATGCTTAACATAAGCCCATGTTAAGAGCTTTGCTGGATTTGAAAGTGAAATAGCTTAAAAGCACTATTTAAAGAGCCATGCAAAATAACTATGGAATAGGAACCTTCTTTCTGTGAATATCATTCCCCCTCTTTGGCTGTATTTTAATTTTAGAAAAAAGCTATTAATGAAAAGCTTTTCTATAGGACAGAATACCTGTTACTGTCTTTTTTCCTGCTATTGAACATGTGGTCTGGGTTATCCCAAGCTACCACATCCCACTCTGAATTCAGGGGTTTTGCTGGGATAACTCTGACGGATATGAAAGGTAGAAGCATGCTGGAAGCTCATGTAATGAGTCCCTCAGGAATAGCTACGCAAGGCTCAAATGGTTTAGGTGCCCTTGGATAACCAAAGTACTCATTCATTTAAAGTTACAGTCTTCACTTCATTATTCATTCACTTAAAATTATTAAAATCATAGATAAAATTACATATCCAATGTGGACTACATAAATAGAGTGAGCAAACAAGGGGAAGGATCTGCATTCTTGAAAGAGGCAATTTAAAGACATTTTTCAGGAAAAGGTTGTCCATTTGCAGAAAACTTCTTCTTTACAAGAACCTTGAAACCAAGTTTTCACAACTGCAACTTCCAAAGGGACAATTTTGATGCAATTTCTAATCAGATTGCATTTCAGTCAAAAGCTACTATCAGTCAAACAAGGTTTGTCTATATTTTGCAAAACTGTGATCTGAAATAGCCTATTTTTCATTATATTGGGAAAAAAAAAGTTTTTGTTTCTTGCTTACTGAAGGCTTGTTCGTGTGATAATGCCGTACAGAATAGAGCTGTGTTTGTCACAGGACAGTAAACCAGAAATCAGGGATGCACGTTGAAGGCTGATGAACAGTGCATGATGTAAAAGAAATGGAAAGAAATGTAGTCACTATTCAAACCACTTTCTTCAAAATGATGACACCTTTTCAGTGTGTCATTATAAAACAGTCAGAAATCTAAGCTATTAGAAGAAGATTTCCACAGGAAAACTCGTTCACTCACAGCCTTTTCTAAAGTCAATAAGCCATGTATCACAAAAAGAAGAAAAAGATGGCAAAAAAACGAATCCAGAGATGGCAAAAAAGGTAACTGCACTCTTGAAATGTTTATGAGATGCCAGAGGTTATTCTTCCTGTTAAAAATCAACAAATTAGCAGTGACCAGATCAAACCTACCTACCATTCAACGAGAGAGGTGGGGAGTTCAAAGGAAGAGTGCAGCAAGAGGTGCTTGTGCTGGCAAAATCTATGCATATGTCTAAAAATTCAAAAATACATTTGTCATGTAAGTATTTAGTGATTGTAAAATGTTAGCACAAAAGTATCCTGTTTTATTTTGGTTTTCTTTTGAATATACAGTCACTTCATATAAATAGTACTTCTCCATACCATCCTTACATAGCCATTTTTATCGTCTCTTGGCATTGTGTGCTCTGGGATATCTAGCTCCACAAAGGTTATTATTATCCTATAATTTGTCACTTACAAATATGGGCTACATTTTAGCTGCCAACAGCACAGGAATCACCTGTGGTTATAGGTTCCAGCTGAATATTTCCAAGGCATTTACGTGTTGTGGTTGCAATAGAATTATTCTTCAGATCACCCCACAAAATTAGGAAACTATGAGGTAATTTCCAATAAACAATTACCATATAATTCACTGAGTGATTGAGGTGGGGGGTGGGAGGGGAAGCTGTTGTTTCTTGCTTATTGTGTATTCCTTAAATGAGCATAAGGTAAACATTGGTGGAATAGGTAAAGAGCACAACCTGCAACTAGCCCTGAAATACAAGATGGAGATACGGAGAAAGTGCCCATTAGGAAGGAGAAATTAGAGTTAGATCGACAGAAACTGAAGTTTGAAAGGATGATGAGGGAAACAGAAGTGCAAACTCATTGCTAAAGTTCACTGGTGTTGTCAAGGTGTTGGTGCTGCCCTATTAATGAAGAAGATATTGTACCAGATACGTAACTTCCAACAGTTGTTTTGGGTTCATGAACTCATACAAATCGTTCCATGTGTATCTCCATCTTCAGATTTACAGCTTGGGGGTTTATGAGGAGGAGAGGGCCATTCATACCTTGACTCGTTCTTTCCTGCACGGTGTCTGGCTCCAAGATCTGGAGACGTGTTGTGACATGATGAGTGAGGTTTGACTTCATTCTGTTTTCCTCTTTTCCTGCTCGCAATCTTCCTCACATGCTGTGGTGTTGCAGAAGCAATGAAAACAGCCTATGTGGAGACGAAAGAGGTATCTATTTCCATGGCATCTCGGAAGATCTGACCTGGGTGTAAATACATGGGAAAGGTAAGAAGTAAGAGGAGGAAAGAGATGGGGGGGAGATTAAGGGCTGAGATGCCCCAAGATGGGCTTCAGGAGGTGAGGAGTGGTGTCTAATGTTGCCTTCCACGCCTCCTCCTGGGCACTCATTTGAGTAACCCTTTCACATATTTTTCATTGCAGCTGTGGACACCAGTGTTGGTACCACGGCAGCATGGTGGCTGCTGTCCTTGCGCCGCCAGCTCCTGACAGAGGAAAGCAACGCTGGTGGCCATTAAGCAGATGGCTGCACAAAACACCAGGCAATACGTTATCCATGCTGGAATGCCATGGAGGCACTGTCAAAGGATCAGTCTTCAGGTCTGCTCCCTCTGAGGTTGGTGGCACAGGTACTGGAAAAAACAGAGTTATGCCAAGGCTGAAGGGTCTTGAAAATCCTTTTGTTTCTGATCAAATCCAACTGAAACTGGCGGCATAAAAGATTCCCACCGAACATCCCTAGCAATTAGATTAAGGCTTTTTTGACTGCTCTCTAGCATACCCTGCAACTCCAAAAATGAGACGGGCTCTGCCTGGAGGAAAATGGACTGCTGTCTGCATCAAGCCAGCAGGAATGTAACCACCAACATATTGAAAAGGTTTCGTATGTAAAATGCTCGGCTTTGAGGAGCAAGGCCTGAAGTCCTTATATAGGCTAAGATGGTTCTAGATTTGGCCAAAGTTCAGAAGCTTGTTTTCTGTCTGTACAAATAAGCCCCTGGAAGTCCAGTCAAGACATTCCTAAAACAGAGCTTCTTACAGCTTAAAATTAATAGTCAGTAGTAAGTCATTATGATTTTACGTAATAAACCAGCTATAAGGGTTTGCAGCCAGTTCTTAAACTTCCAGGAACTGTGCTGCGGGATATAATGTTTCTATAGAGATCTTTTGTTGTGCCACAAAATAGGTCTACAAATGTGCAGCAGGGTGTCCCCTCTTCTACAATCCTTCTTGTATCTCTCTGCCATATAGTACAGTGGTGCCTCATGCAACAAGCGCACATCTTCCCGTAACTGTATTTTCTAAAGATGTCTTCGTGCCTTCCACAAAGATGTAGAGTAGAGATGGAAAAAATAAGTTGAAATCTTCAGTTTTTGGAGGAGTAAAAGCCGAGCTGTACAATTGCTGCTTATGTTTCCCTATACTGATACTTGTATTCTACCCTTTTGCTCCTGCACATACAGTTTCACTGTATTTTTTGTTCGTATTCTACTTCGAATTAGAAAAAAATCTGAGATTTAGGAATGAGAGGTTATTAGAAAATATTAATGTAATATCATTCACTCAGATTTAAAATAAATAGCAAGCTACTATGACTTATTGAAATGGAAATAGATTTTAAAACGGTTTTCACAAAAATTTTTAAATGGTTTTTTGCATAATTTTTTGTTGGAAGCTCAGGGAACTGGAAGAGTCTCATAAGCAAAGTTAATTTCTTTAAAAAGTAAAGAAAATTGGAAGGAAAATCACATATGGAGCAGGATTATTGATATACAACAGATTTGTAATGAGCTATTTCTTAAAGCTGATAAAACCAATAAGAGAAGCTGTGAGAATATTCCTTCAAACGACTAAATTTCTTTATTCAAATTATTTTAATGGATTTGAGTAGACTTTATGCATACTATTTTGTGTTAAATTAAAAGAAACTGTAAAAATCATTTTGCTGGAGAGAGTTGTTTAAAGAAACAGTGTAATTTTGATCAAAACTGTAAAACACTTCAAAATCATTTTAAATGTATAAACATGAACTCTTACATTGGAAATCTGGATTAAGTGAATTGTGACTAAGATCACATTTTTATTCTGACATTTATATCTAGACACAGTTAAACAAAACAGTGAACGTTTTTTAATCAATGACTTAAAAGTATCATTTTTTACAGATCAAGATTTTTTCTGTACATTATAATAAAAAGAAAAAAATAGATTCCAGAACTTCCAGAACAATGCCAGAGCAAATTAAAGGTTTAGAATTTATCCAAAGAGTATTAGTTTTTAATTATTTTTTTCCAACAGTACTGGAGAATATTGTCTCTGTGAAAAAAACCCAACAAAAGACAGTTTCCGAACACCAGAATTGCTGAATAAAAGGAGCTGATCTCGCAACATGTTTGTTGAGAAACCATTAACGTGCTTCCCTGTTTAAGAGCAGCTGGCACATCATAGAAGACTTTTATGAACATTCTGATTTTAATTAATCCCTTGGGGTTCTCCATTGACCTCAGGACAGTTACACAAGGATGAGATTTGTCTTCTTGTTAGAAACAATTCTGTTTATAAATATGTCTTTAATTTTGGTAGGAGCTGGGTGGATTCTTCACTCTTTCTTAGTAGAGCGCTATGAGTACAAAGCTGAGTTATTTGCTCATTGTTCAGCTGCTGCTTAATTAGACTTCTCAGTTCTAACCAAGCTTGTTATGGAGCTCACCTGTTGTTGGGCTCGTGTTATAAACCCAGCTTTCATCACGGTCTTGCACGCGCTTGTTTGTTTGCATCTATGGCCTGCTTTCTATGGTTTTCTAGATAAAACAGGCCAAACTTGTGGCTTTCAAGACTTGGGTTAACCCAAGGGAGAAAGGCATGGTAGTACATGATTTCTTTTTTTTCATCTGTGATTTCTGAGTTCACATGGGCTGGGGACTCCACAAAAAGTCAACTGGGAACAAACCAGCACAGATTAAGATCTCAGTAAATGATCCCTTTAAAACCACCCATCTTTGCCTTGGCTGTAAATCTTTCCATGTGTCAACCTAATCTTTGATCGCATTCACAGCAAGTAGCTGTGATGTTACAAAGAGACTTCTCAGTCACTTGAGGAACGAGTAGCAAGAGCTGTTGAACTTGTATAGTTACGTAAATCCCTATTTCTATGTCAGGAAGCTTGTTAATGTATCAATAAGGAAAGGTGGGGAGAGGAAGGCACGTGGGAGAAGACCCACACACATGCCAGCATTACGCCTTCTCCTGCAGGGGAGAGTGAGTCAGAAATTTTTGCCTTCCACGCATCGTTGCTTTGAAGTGGTTCATTTTGGCTTGATTTGACTGCGAAGGAGACATTGCAAACCAGAGTTTGTGCTGATACTGTCAGCCCTCCGGTGGGTAATGAATCTGGTGTAGACAGCCACCACAGCACTGCCCAAAACGTGTTCAAAAACATCGATCACGGGGATTACACAATGTATTTCATAGCTATTTACATGCAGAAATCTCAGCAGCTGGGTTAATCTTGTAGAAGCAAGTACAATTAGATGATATTTTATATGTATTATACACAGGGCTCTGTGCCAAGCTCCGCTCTCATAAACAGCAGCGTAAATCCAGAGCAACTCCCTCAACTTCAGTGGAGATTACATCAAAGCTGAGCCAGGATTCATATTCTAGGTTGCTTCCCACTGCCTACACACACCCTACTACGTTGCCTAAACTGAACCCTGGCTGCCGCATTTCTGGCACCTTAAAGGAACAGTTACCGAATATGTATATATATATGTATTTTCATATATATAGATATGTAGTGTGAATTGTTAGCAATGCTGGAAATAGGAACCTAACACCAAGAATTTACTAGTACGGATTTTACATTTCAACAAGTGCACATGTTCTTAAGCATGCACCTACGCGACGTTCATACAGTCAGTACATTTTATGGGTGTGTGTGTGAGCCCTGAAGAAAATTAAGAGAAAAGGATCTTTAGTGAGATGACAGAGAGGGAGGCGACAGGGTGATTTCAAGGTTATTTTTCCAAACGTACAGCAGTGACAGACAACACTCAGGATGACTACACTGGGGGAAAAAATCAAGTGTTATACAGCATGTTTTGGACCTTTGACATGACTTTTAAGTCAGTTTTCCTGTTTCCTAGTATACTTCTTTAATGAGGATATCCTGTGGCTTGGGTAGGACAATCACACAGCAAGAACTTACAAAGAACTTATTTTTAGTCAAATTTGTTACAGTTATCTGGCTCTTCACATGATTACAGAGCCTGGAGATCTGTCCGTCTTTCTCGTTGTCCTCCTCAATGACTCTTGGTCAGTTGCAGCCATATCAAAGAGAGATGTAGAATTATTAAATATATTAAATTCCTACAGGTTTCGTGATCTTTTGTGACTGGGTGGAGGAGAAAGACCTAAAATAGTGCTATTAGTGTGAGCTCTGAGTACTATTACTAGACATTAAGGGAAGCCACCCAGGAGAAGGGAAGTTTAAATATTCCAGCCATAGGAAATGCTTCAGTCAGAGCTAGCACCGTATGAGGCGAAGAATGTCATTAGTCACTGAGGCACAAGTAACCAGAGCTCATCGGGTCTTCTGCTCAGGGAACTGCTCCTTAAAACAATGAGAAATATGATGCCTCCACCCCAAAACCTGATAAGGCGTAGAAGGATAAAATCTGCAAGCAGATTTAAGTCATTACTTTAGTTTTCTAATTAATCTTTAGTAATTTTCTAATTGGCAGCATACCTTTAACAGCTGCTCTTAAAATCTATTCTAAAATGGTGTCATTTATTTGTCTCCGTGTGTTGAGTTCTCTTTCTTTATGGTCTTTAAAAGCAAATTTTGGTACATTTTAGCAACTTGCATAGGAAACTCTGGTGAGCTCAGAAAGATTTGTTGCAGTTGGGTTTTAATCCAAAGCTTTCCAGTAGCCTTGTAGATAAAAGCTTGACTTAAATATGACTTCATAGCCTACACTCATCTTAGCAGATACGAAAGTCACTGGACTCACACCTCTGGATAGGACGTCCGTGGGAACTCAGCCATTCCCTGTGGAAGCTCCCTGTGCCCATCGCACCTTCCACCATGGTTCAGCATCCACTGAAGATGAAACGATCAGGCCAGTTCTCAAGATTTCAGAGAAACTCTTGAAAATAGATATCCCAGCGCTTGAGCTTGCAGCTGTCTGGACAGCGGCTGGGAAACATGAACTCCTAGTTTTGTGCCTCCTTGCGGCTGTTAACTGTAAAGTTTAAAGCTGACATATTAGGCACCAAAGACAAACAAACCATATGCATTTAATTTAGTACTCAACTAAATAAAATTGGAGTTCCTGTAGCTCATCTTCAGATGGAAAAAAAACACACAAAAAACTTCAGTTTTTCAAATGCCAACAAGTCTCACAGGGAATTTGTATCCAAGTGTCACAGATGGCAATCACCACGCTGCAAAGTATACAAAAGCTTGAATTCATCGGTTGGATCCTCGATGAGGGTGTACTGTGCTCATACTTGGAAAAGAAACGTTCCATTAACTTCCAGGATATCAAACTTTCTAAACTATAAAACTCTAGATACAACATTAATGCTTGCAGTCAATACTGATGTGCTTTCTTGGCTGCTGAAAGAGACCCTTTCACTTTGTTAAGCAGCACCTCCAGAGCCCTCCCCTTTCCCACAGGACACTGTTTGCTCCCATCCCCAATCACCGCAATCACAGAGGTGTATGTTTCTGTAAGGCCTTTCATGGCACATCACGCTGCTCTACAGTCGTGCTTTCTGCCTGTGCCGAAATCCTGTGGAGAAAGGGGGAAAGGAGGTTCCCTTTGAAAACAAACAAAAAAAACAAGCAAGCAAAAAAGATGTCTATTGACACCTCGCCACACCGGCCCTGCGTGTGTTTGCTCTCCCGGGCAGCCCGCTGGCAGCACCATGGCTGAGTCGGCTAAATCAGCCATGCAGCGAGCTGAACCCATTGCTTTCCTACCACCTTTCCCAAGCGGTGGCAAGGAGCCAAAGCCTGCGCGTTATCTCTTGGACCGTGCCCTTCGCACCCACGGCGGATGCCAAGAGCATCATTTCCCAGAAGATGTCGTGTGAGAGCTCCCCCTGAGCTGTCCTCAGCCAGCTGGTGGGCTCCAGGATCTGCCGGACCCTGCAGAGCACGGTGACCTTGCCTTCGCCCCACCTCTCCCCACCGACTGCTGAGCATCTTGAACCTGCTGCGGTGCCAGAACGGGCAGAGCTCGGGCTCCCCAACCGTGCCGAGCGTTGCCCTTTGAACAGGGAGCAGCAGCAGCAGCCTCTCGTGCCTGGGGATGGCTTGGCCACCGACTGCCTGCTGCGGTGTTACTCATTATCCCAGCCGCACGCATGGCTGGAGTTACGATGATTTCTACCAGCTTGAGGATAAAACCCTAAATGTACAATTTCCTGCCCTTAAGGCCTTGGCTTTCAAGGATATTTCAAACGTGGGCCTCTCATTTAAATGAAAAAAGAGGAATAAGTGCCTAAATCTCACGCAGGTACTGGTTTTAGGCTCTTCTCATCGCTTTCCAAACAATCCCTCTGAAGCCGGGAAATTTAACAAAAACAGGCTTGTTCAGTTGCACTACATGAGCCAACTAAAACTGAAACTGAAGGACAGCAGTAGGGGAATTGGGGTCTGGAAGGCAAAGGCCTAATTAGCTGTGGTGGGTTGGAAGATCTGATAACAAATACAAAGCAGAAGGGTTTTTAGATGGTCTGCATCGACAGGGAAGACTCCTGTTGTTTCTTAACCAAGCAGGAGGGTAATAAACCTCTTGCTGTGCCAGTTAGGACTGGAATGCATTGTGACTAAGGAAAAGAAAAGCAGCTCTGACACTTTTAACTGATGAGGGTTTTTTTTTTAATGAGACTCGCTGGCCTGACTTTCAAACATTCAATAGACTTGTGCAGGGTTGAGCGGAGGTTGCTTCACAATTGTAATGATAGTGCAAAGTAAATGCAGGCAAAGTTACGGGAAACCAGTCGAATGTGGCACTCTGAGTTACTGTGGAGTTCTGCTTACAGACTATACCTAATGAATATGGAAATCGGCTGATTTGGAGATAAAAGGGTGTTAAAAAATGGTTCCTTGGAGCTCCTTCTCAGGCTTGTGTTTTGACACTTTTTTTTCACCTTGTGCCTGCCGTGCCAGGCTTCTGTGACTGCGAAGCTTGTTTGAATACTGACTTCTTAGTACTGGTTTTAATTTTAGTAATAGAGTTCGTTTGGATTTTGTCTGGTCTCTGCTGTGCTAAAACACAGCTACATGAAACCACCAGTTTTTTAGTGGATGAATCTAACAAAAACTATCAACGTTTACAACATTTACAACACTTAACATTTACAACAAGCAGATCAGAAACTTCAGCAAACTTTTAGGATCCTGCTCATGATTATCTTGACAGTGAGACTTCTGAGTTAAAGCAGGCCAAGAGCAAACCCCGAAGAAGCTGGTGTCTGCAAACTGTTGACTTTTAATAACAGCTAAAAAGCTACTTGTCATCTAAGGCCCCTTGGAGTTTTTCCTTTATGTTTTCCAATTCAGGAGTTCAGTTTCTTAATTCGTGCGGTTAAGCCTTCCTGAAGAAATAAAAACCAGAGGGAGGAATGGCTCCATCTATACCCTGGCATCACACTGGAGTTCAGGATCACTGGGTGCAGTAACTCGTTTTGATGAACCAGGAAGAGGTTTCTACAAAGACTGACATTTCCCACCTCTGCTCTCCACAGTGGATGCCACCAGCCTCAGAGCCACCCCATCGGCATCTGCACTACCTCCTGTGCTGCCAGAAGGAGAAGTCAATGACGACCTTTATTTTTGTGCAAGCTCTACAGACAGGGCTTGCAGGTGATGCAATGTGAGTGCCACTGTGATATGACCCACTTGCCCCAGGGGAAGAGGCAGATAGCACCTTCAGCAGGAGAGGAGGGTGTCCCTACCGTGGGACAGAGGACAGATGGACATTGATACAGCAGGTAGAGAGCTCGTAGCTGTCAAACTACCTGCCCTTAGGTGTCCTGAGTGACTTCTAATGCAATGGTCACTTGTGGAAAATAACCTTTATGCTGGAGTGCATTCAAGCCGGGAGGGTTGAGGCGTCCTGTCCGAAAGGCAGCGAGAACGTTCTTTCACTGGGTGGATCAGACGGGCTCCCCCCAGGCAGGCAGTCCCCATGGAGCAGGCAGGTTGCCTGCAGCCCTGTGTCCCGCCCTGTGCGCCCTGCCGTCCCCATGGGGAGAGGAGCCCTCACCTTCCAAACCTTGATGCAGCAGAAGGGTGCATTTGAAGTGTTTATTTGAGGAACAAAAGCTTCCTTATACCTTGACAGCGGGGCTGTCTTCAAAGCCCTCGTTCAAACAGAGCTGTGTTTATCGAATTCCTCTGCGCTGAGTATATACATGCCTGAGATTTTAATTCTTTCGTAACTGTGAAACACTTGGTCTTATTTCTATCTGAGGCATCAGGATAGGAATTACTAGATATTTGCGCAAATTTTGGTCTGTTTAGATCAAGACTGGGCAAAAATCAAGTATGTGGGACTTCAGAGGTTCCTTGGGCAGAGAGACTCAGGAGGAGGGAAATCTCTTCTCCCCAGTGGCCTGTTTTGTGACAAAGTGTGTCATAAAATCTCAGACATGGAATAAAAAAGCCCACATATTGCTTTTGATAACTACTCACCCTTAGGCTTTCTGAACAGATGGGAGCACTAAACACCAAAATTCTTCAGCTTACAAACTGGCAAAAGGCCCGGCAGCGCTGCTAACAGAAGGAGTTGTATGAGCTCTTCATTATTTACAAATTGAAATTCTTCTGGAAAGAATTACTATAATATGTAGGACATGATCCCAGGTTTTGGCAAAATGTATTAGTAACATGAGCTATTGATCCTAGGAATTAAATTAGATTTTGGAAGGTTAAAGTGTGATGTTGTCTAATGTATCGGGAACTTTACCTCTAATGGAAAGTTGTTTACACCTGTTGCGAGTGCTTTAGTTAATGCATGAAAGTTGGTCTTTCCATGAGGGAATAGGCCGGCCATTCCTCTCAAAAGGTGCCTGTGGAAATCAGGCAAGCAGCTCTGGGCCAGAAGCATGATTATATTATCCCCTGTCACAGGACTGAAATGCTACATCTACTTTAGCTCCCATTTTTTGTCAAATGCAAACTTTTGGTCCCAAATATCTCATTGTGGAAACTTCATGCAAATAATTCAAGACTTAGAAAGCTGTTTATTAAACGAATATTTTAAGACGTGGGCTTTTTTTTTTTTTTTTGCTTCTAGGTACTATCAAACCAGTTTACTTTTAAGGATTCCACTATATCATATCCAACTAGACCTGCATAAGTACTACTGCCCCTATCGTGCATAATCAAATAGGGTTTTGAAGCACTGGAAATAAAATGGTGGGAAGAGAGGGCTCAGCTCTGCAGAGTTGTTTCTGTAATTTCAGAAAACTAACGAGCTCTGGGTTCTGCCGCCGGTGGGAGCTGGGAGCTGCCGATTCAGGCAGGCGTGAGGCAGCGAGGAGATCTGCTGGGAAGGGAGGGGGAAGCATCGTGCAGACATTTCCTGCTTCCCCAGGAGTTTCTGCCAACATGCTTCATCTCTAATTTGGGAAGGGAGGATGCCATCTGGCATACCGGCTTTGAACAGAGTATGGCCGCGGTCTATATTGCAGGTGGCAGTTCAGGCAGGTCAGGGCAGAGGGAGACACCTAGGCACAAATTCAACGAGCGGTGGCCTCCTGCTTGCCAGATAGCGTCCCTCCCCATGGGGTACCCATCAGCTGGAAGGGGATGCGTCCCTCTCCGAAATACCTTCCTCATTAAACTTTCACTGGCACTCCTATTGTTTCCTTTAAATGTTTTGGTGTTGACATGTTGTTTTGTTGAAAAATTCCTGTCCGGATCTGCTCAGTATCCCGTCCTTCAGTAAGCTGTCAGCGCTCTTTGATTTGCCAGGCTTATGGCAGTCACATAACAAGGAAACTTGCAATATGAATCAGTGATATATAAGCGTCTCCCAGAGGATGCAAGTGATGGAAATCCCAGTTATTGGTTATTATTGTACCAGTGGGAATTTAGGGCTGGGAAAGAGATCATCTTACCAGTCTCACTGTAGTAAACAGAGCCCCTTCTTTGTTCCCCTGAAGCCACTAATTGCAATGGCAGCTATGTGCAGGCTCCAATTTTGGGACCATCCACACAGAGTAAGGGAGACTGTTTGAAGCACTCGGATTATCCTGCAGGCTCAAGCTTTTAGTTGGTTTCGAGTCAGAACAAGATCTCCAGAAGGCGCCCAGACTATGATTATTTCTGCAATGCATTTCAGGAATATCCAAACCAGCTTCAGCCAAGAAGCAATAGCGTTGATTTTGTGCAAGACTTGTGCAAGCATCAGCTGAAGCCTGCTGTTGCTGTGCCGTGCTTAGAAAGCTAATAGCAGGAAGGAGGCGCAGGCATTGTATCTTTGGATCGCAGCAAAGGCAGAGTGTTTGTTCAGCTGTGCACGTGAAGGTGGGCAGGCTCTTCCCCCTGCTGAGGAGTTTAGTAGATGTCTCACTGTTTTATTCTCCAGCCTTTGCTACAGAAGACTACGCTGCGTTTCGGTTTTGCAGGAAATCTTAGATTCCTGCTCCTCCCAGCTTGCCTGTATGGGGCATCAATAAAAAGCAACTGAGTCAAGCTTCCTTCCATGCATTCGCACTTTTGGTCTTGACAGTTCTTTTAAAAAAAAAAGCTGAGTTTGACCAGTGCTCTAACTAGAAAAACTCCGAAGGACAAAAATTGTTGTCTTTGTTTAGCACAAGCATCTATGGCTTATCTACAGCTATCTGCCGGCAGGTCCCGTGGCAGTTGGGTTGTGTTACTCCCTTCTCCCCCATCCTTCTGCCATGTTCTTCATTAGCTTAACTCTTTAAATAAATATTGTTCTTTCGCACCGTTGTGAATGCAATTGTCAATTGTCTGCCAAGTGGCTTAGCAATTTGAGCCCACATCCTGAGATCTGCGAAAGCTGAAGGCACTGGCCCTGCCTGCCCGTACACCTGCTGCAAGCAGGCGGGTGAGAAACAATGCCAACAAAGAGATCTTTATTAAGGAAAAGGGGACATGGTTATCGGTCTGGGAAAACACAACACCATTGCATTTGGAGATAGGGTCGAGCGCCTGTTCTTCTTTTCCAGCAACTGCTAGTGCCCTCCCAGCTCCTACTCTAGCTGCCAGCAAAATGGTCCCTTGCACCAAAGTCTTCCCAAGGGAGAGGCAAGAGGATGCAGAGCCCCGGAGCAGTGACGACAGCTTCAAAAGGAGCTGCTTGCCCCAGCGTAAGAGGTCTTGGGGGGCCATCTGTTCTCTCAGGACACAAGTTCAGGGACAGCAATGATAACTTCACATGGTGTTAGCAAACCTGTGAGTAAATAGCTCATGCAAATAAAACCCCACTGCAGCACCTCTCTAGGGAAAAAAGAGTTTTAAGACAGTGATTGGACTTGCCAGAGCAATGTGAATTTGTTTAGAAGAGGATTTGGGTGTTTTGGAAGCCGTTTTCCTCCTGGTGGGGAGCAGATACCAAACTGCTTCATGTTCTCTGAAAAGAGATAACAGCCACAGACCGCTCAGATCCAATACCAAAGGCAGTCCAGCTGCTGAGCTGCCATGGAGCGGGGCAGGAGTACATATATGCCTACATACATGCATGCATTCACGAACACATCAGGCAGGAGACTGCCAGAGCTTTCTCTAAACGATTTCAGCAGAGTGTTTTGATTTCTACAGCCTGACACATTCCAGCCATTTAATGAGAATCTGGGGATTTTTATTGAGCTCACATTTGGGGAACTGAGCAGACTATTTTCCTGTGGGAACATCAGTTCTGTACCTTACACGGAAATGGCACAAAGTTGCCCTTAATTTCTTTTATTTACTTTTTTAAATCCAGGACCTTGCAGAATACAGGGAAGTGAAACAAGGTGATATATAACTAACAGAAAAATGTGAAATTCTTTTCAAAGGCTTGACATTGAAATGCATGCCTGAAACTCACTGTTGCATGAGCTAATATCAGGCAAGTGAAAGCAACTGGCTATGAATAGAGGCAAATTTCTGTTTCAAATGTGAAATCCACTCCGCACTCAAGAGCAGCTCTGTGAGTTTATTTGTCAGGATCTCACCATGCTGCACTATCATGAATTGATTTCAGGCAGAGGATCACTGAAATTATGTCTGCCTTGGACAGATGCCAGCAGCATTCAAGAAGTTATGACTTCCAGGAAAAAAATTATGATTTCCAGGATGACGACAGGGTCTCTATCACCTGCAGAACCATGAATTTTATGTTAGTGGCTCCTAATTTTTTTGTAAGAAAGGCTAACCAGAGAAAATTGGTAGTATTATGTTCCTTTTCCTTCATCCCCAAAATCCTGCTCCTTTTTCCCCTGCCACTTGTCCTTCGTGGTGGTAGCAGCACCACTCCCTCCTTCTTCTCTGGGCACCCAGCACAGCATTCCCACCATGTCCTCCTCTCCTTTTGTCATTGCCTCTCGGAGGAGACCCAGGCAAGTGCTCTGTCAGTGGTTTTCAGCTGGCATCTGCCCAGATGTTGTTGGAGAGATGACTCGACAGCATCGCCTTTTCTCCCTCTACTTGAAGATGCTGCAAAATTCTGATGGGCTTTTCAGTAAGTAGTTGCATCTGTTGAACTGTATGATTTTCCCATGTTAGAAAATATGTATTTTCCTAAATACTGGGGACTGCAAATAAATGTTCTCAGGTCTGAATGTATCATTAGACTACCATGACGGTATTGCATTTACATCCGGCAGTTCACAACAGAACAAAGATCACTAAAATAGTGAGAACAATGTAAGGAAGCAGTTTGAAAAAATCTGCAGTTGATTAAAAAAATATCTGAAACAGCACTTTTCTAATGATGATGGAGGAGATGTTTGAAGTTTGGAATAGGATTAATTGATCATCTTGTTTCACTAATACTTTTTATGAGTTTGTATAACAGCAGAGATACATAGCTTATTTTCAGCAGCTTCATCTCGAATCATATCATAAGAATTAATTTAAACCTCTATAACCATATGATGTTTATGAAATAACTCTTCAAGTTCTCTTTTAGATCCTTTTATTATTAATTCTACTCACCTTTCACTTGCGCACTTTAATAAAAAGCCATTCTTTTGTGAAGAAACATCTTGACTGCAGCTGAACTGAAGCCCATTGGCGACTGCGAGAAAAGGGTTATTGTATGAACCTTCGGACAACAGGCAGCCCCACAAAACCTAGTGTCACACGCTGAGTTCGAACAAGGCATGCTGTTAAAATCGCGATCTCGCATGTGCTGGAGAAACTGTTTTTATCAACTGAATTGGTAGCGGCACCCAGTGGCTAAAATATAGACTGCAAATTTTACTAGCCCAAAGATTTACCAACTCCAGTGTACTCGTGTCCACCAGGTAAAAAACTTCCAGCTAAGCTCAGGGAGATCCTAGCAAGGAGAAACTGTTTCCAGCCTCTCTCAGGAGTACTAAAAGAGTTAGGCATTGAGGTGTCTAATTACCCTTGGAATACGCCCTTTTTCACTGAACCAGCTAAATATACATATTTTCCTAACATTATTTTCCAGTGCAACTGCTGCAGTTGCCATAGGAGGGTTATATAATGATTTGTGGGAAGGGATGTGATACACATAATTGCAAATAAAAAGCAAAATATCTGCAGTGAGCTCCTGGCTATATATAGTCTGTGCTATAAAACACTATAATATTCCCTGCCTTTGACATGATATGTATTGCTATTTATATGTGTACATACATGTTATATATAATTACATACATGTGTGTGTATGTGTGCGCGTGCACATGCACACGGAGCATTTTGTAGGAAAACAAATAGGCAGACCCAGAATATCAACACCGAGTCCACTATTTGCCGGTCCACGACATTCACTACTTAAAAGCTGACGTGACGTTGTGCAGTATCAACGCTTCAGGAATCAGTGTTTGTGGAGAAAACACCGGGGCTGAAATACCGCCCCCCCCGAATGCATCCGTCCCACGCAGGCATGAGGGCAGCTGATGCTCGTGCTCCCCTGCAGGCTTCATCCCCTGCTCCGGGTACCAGGGGCAGCAGAGCTGCAATGGCACAGGCTGTGACCTACGTTAACTGGAGATGCACTAAGCATCCCTTAAGCGTGTGTAGGAAGGCTTCTGCTGCTGTATCTTCACTCCTGCTGGAAAAACTGTCAGCGACTTCCCTGAGACATGGGTTTTTTCACTGCATGGCCTTGGACCTTTGGACTGAACACTGGGATCCTTTCAGGAACCTCAAGGCTGAATCCTGGGGTGGACAGTGTGATGCTTGTCTGTAGAGGGGCACCCTGCTCTGACAGCAGCAGTCAGAAACATCTTGCTATAATTATAAATGTATTTCTAAATACTCAGCAAAAGCTCTTAGTGCACCACATAAAAGTAAAATAACATTTTCAAGGCAGTGTAAGATCAGTACTAGTAGGAAAACCACTGACACACCCTTCAGACGAGATAATGAACACAGGTGGTGTGAGGTGCAGGCGGTTACAAATATGTGGCCACCCATGATAGTGCAGAGAGATAACCTGGTGTGTGGAAAGCTGAGAAGGCACAAAAAAAAAAAAAAAAAAGAAAAAGCTGGATGATGCAGAGGCAGCGAGAGTGAGCCCTTGCTGAGGGCTCACCACAGACCAGCCCTCGCCTGCCGGCTTGTGGTCGTAACTATAGATCACCGCTGCCCTCGCAAAGCCATCTGTGAAGCTTAAGGGGAAGCTGCCAAACACACTCACCATAAAGAGGTTTAAAAACATGCAAGTTTTCTGTCCCTTGTGCACCAAGATAAACGCCTGGCAGGACAGTTTCCAAACTGGTTTCTGTTCTAGTTGAGTCTCCTAGTTCTGTCTCCCTCCTGCCACACCAGACTTTACGCACCCGAGAGGAACACACCTACTGCTAAACTAGTTACATATGTGATCCTCACTTTGGTGAGTTGTTCCTCCTTTGGGAACTACTGGCTGAGAGAATGCCCTGCCATACAAACACTCACTTTGAAGTGGACGATGTTGGAGTTAGGAAGAAGCAAACAGCCGGAGACATCCACATTTCTAACCCCCACCGCTCTTCTAGGGTTTCCTCTACCCACAGCAGAAGCAAATGAGTCTCAGCCACCCACCTTCATGGTTACTTTCACAGCCAGGACCGTGAGCTTGATACACTGGGGCTTTCTCCATTTTCACCCTCCAGCTGCAGGCAGACACCTCAGAAAGCAGGATGGGACAGGAAACCTTTAGGGATAGTTTCCTAAATAGCCAGAGAAGACCTGCTTCAGCTTATCCATTCAGGCTCTGCCTGTACGGTTAATGAAGCACAGGAATAGCTCATCTTGGGAGGTAGAGGACTCTCCACCACTGATGGCTCTTAAAAATAAGAGAGACAAAAATATCTTGAGAAGGGTTTACTTGTAATTGTTCCTCCATTATGAGAAAGAGGATGGACTAGAGGACCTCTTAAAGTACTGTTCAGCCCTATTTTCTATGATTTCTAGTTGTGACTGAAATTTTCAGTCTCCAGAGATCTCTGACTGATGTGAAGGGACTTCCTACATTGATTACAATACCTAACAACAATACAAAAAAGAAAGAACAAAAAACTCCAGTACACCAAGAACAGTAATACTTCGTTGTAGAAAATGTAAAGTCTTATTCTGTCTTATGTCTATTAAATGCTGATTAGTTGTAGTCAATTAAAAAAGTACTGATTAGTAAATGACATAAAGTTTGTGTTGCATTTAAACTTGTACTTAAAAGAGGATCCATATCCCTTTTTCATGATTCGGTAATTGCTGTCTTTCATATCTGAGATAGTTCTTCTACCTTTAATAAATACCTATATAGTGAGATATTTTCTCATCAGTTTTCCCAGGCAATATTTTGAAAATGTTCTGCCTGCAAAACATTTACCTTATTTTGGTAAACAAAATGTTTACCTTATTTTGCTTTGCTCAAGCTTAGTGGCGTCTGCAGCCATCACAGTACAAGGGACCTTCCCTTTTCTCACAGTGGCAATAGAGAGAGGTCAGCATCCCCGGGAGGACTTGTGAGAGCTTTTTCCCAATCCCTGTAAAATGCAGGATGTTCCAATAAGGATGAGAGAGTGAGAACCCCCTTTCCCACTCCCCTCCAGCTAAAAAAACAGTTTGAAGCGGGAAAAGAAATGATAAATACAGGGCACTGACAGAGAATGAGAGATAGAAGCAAATGCCATCCTAACATCATAGAGCATGTTATTGGCCTGAGTTTGGGATGAAGATATGAAACATGAATGCATAACACATCTTCCTCAATAAATGGTGTCATCCCTATACACACACACACATCTCCCTCTTCCAGTTATTCATTATTGCTGTCTGATTAATGACAGCAAGTTATTTTCAGCAAGACAGAGTCAGAACGTCAATCACAAATTTGGTGGGACGCTGTGGAACCACCCAGGCAAGACCAACTCTGCCTGTCACTCCTGAGCGAGGTTTATGTTCTTAAATACTGCCTTTTTTTTTTTTTTACCCTTTGAGACTTTGCTTTCCTGACGTTTCGTAATGTCAAATCTGAACCTTACTCACTGTAGTTTTCCTGTCATGCACAGACAAGGGGAACAAACGGTTTCCTTTCCTGTTGCATGGCTGAAGACCATTGCAACCCTTTTCTGTTTACCCTTTTCTCTTTTCCTCTGGAGAAAAATAAATTCAAACCAATTCTAATTAATCCAGTCTTGTCTTCAAAGGCCCATTCTGGTTTTTGTTGCTTTCTACTGGTTCTCCTCCTCCTTGAAGGGTGATGCCCAAAACCAGAGGCAACACATCAGCTACAGCCTTGCCACTGCTGAGGAGAACAGAAGGATTGCTTCATGCTCTTGCAGACAATATTTCTGCTTATACAGAAGTTTCATCTCCAAGTGAATTTGCACAAATGCGTGATGTTGTTGACTCATATTCCAGCTTGTGATAGGGTACCCCATGGGTCCTTTTCTGTAAAACTCTGAGTTACCTTTTTTCTCCCAATCTTGTGCCTGCGATACTGGTTGTTTCAGTTACATGTGGAATCTTCTGCTTTCAAGGAACTTGCATCATCTTTCTAGCCACGGGTTTTACAGCCGAACAAATTATGTGGGTTTTTCTTTTCCTTTATTGAATTTCATTCTATTTTTCCCCCAGGCTACTTCTCCAATTCATAAAGATCATTTTGAATTATAATCCTGTCTTCCAAAATGTTTGAAGCCCCTCCCAGCCTGGTGGCTGCCAACGCTCACTGCAAACAATGACCCCGGGAGACTTTTGAACACAGCTGTTAAATGTTGTCCTTTTTGCTGAGCTGCAATCACCTATGGGTCAGTTTTGGAAAGTATTTTCCTTAGCCTGGATTAAGAGACTCTAAGTACCTTGAAAAGGGAGAGACTTTATTTACTGCTACTCTTTTAAAGGAAGAGACATCTGGGCTGACAAACTATGTTAATCCAGAGCATTCCTGCAAAGATTGTATTTCTTGCGGCTCTTCTCTGTGTAAAAAGCAAGCTTCTTGTTTTGCTCATTGAGCTACTGTCTGGCCTCCACATACTTCTGTAACAGATCTAATTCTTGAACCTCCTTTTTGAATCCAGGCCTAACTGCATGTATGTCTATTAATTTTAAAAAGAAATTTTTAAAAACAATGATTCAAAGGCTTTTCGTACATGTTGAACGTTCACAGAAATACTTAACAGAAGTGCTCATGCAGAAAACTAGTTCTCACTAGGGCAAATTTTGAATCATTATCGCATACTTTATACTATTACAGAGTTTCAATGTGTATTTTTGGCTGAGTGTCATGTGATCTGGTGGATGATTTGGATGGGAGGTCTCAGTAGATTATTTGGTGAACTAATGAATATAGACATTATGAGACAAAATGATAAATATATAGAGAATATAGAGATATAGACAATACCATATACTCTCAGGCATTGATTTTGCAGACAATTTATGGCTTTTTAAAAATTCCTTTTTGATTTCTTTTTTTCATTTAATTCACACTAAATATTCTCTTCTGTTTCAGACCCTCCTTTGGGATAAACTGCTATTGCTTCATTGACCACAGACTTGTGACATTTTATACCAGCTGAGGACCTGCCTTTGTTATACTTCAACATGAATATTAAAAGCAATATACAGTTCACATTAAAAAAAAAGAAACTGTATCTGGTATCCTTTCATGTAGATTAAGTCATGGAAGGTTTTAAAGCATGGTACGTGTCAGTAATTTAAGATCTATTTCAGTTTCAGACTGTACAGTAAACATTTCATTTCATAGAACTGGTGTCATTATAATACCTAGAGTGTTATTTGGATAGGAGATTTTCTAGTAGATCTGTGCTTATAGAAGCACAAATACAGGCTGGGTGGAGAATGGATTGAGAGCACCCCTGAGCAGAAGGACTTGGGGGTGTTGGTTGATGAGCAGCCCAACATGACCCAACAATGTGTGCTTGCAGCCCAGGCCAACCGTATCCCGGGCTGCACCAAAAGAAGCGTGGCCAGCAGGTCCGAGGGAGGTGATTCTGCCCCTCTACTCCACTCTCGTGAGACTCCACCTGGAGTACTGCAACCAGCTCTGGGGCCCCCAACATAAGAAGGACACGGACCTTCTTATGAGTGCAGAGGAGGGCCACAAAGACAATCAGAGGGCTGGAGCACCTCTCCTATTGAATGCAGGCTGTGAGAGTTGGGGTTGTTCAGCCTGGAGAAGAGAAGGCTCCACGGAGACCTTGTAGCAGCCTTCCAGTACCTAAAGGGGGCCTACAGGAAAGATGGGGAGGGACTCTTTCTCAGGAAGTGTAGCAATAGAATGAGGGATAATGGTTTTAAACCAAAAAAGGGTAGATTTAGATTAGATATTAGGAAGAAATTCTTTATTGTGAGGGTGGTGAGACACTAGACCAGGCTGCCCAGGGAAGCTGTGGATGTCACATCCCTGGAAGTGTTCAAGGCCAGGTTGGATGGGGCTTTGAGCAACCTGGTCTGGTGGGAGGTGTCCCTGCCCATGGCAGGGGCGTTGGAACTAGATGATCTTTAAGGTCCCTTCCAATCCAAACCACTCAATGATTCTATGATTAATGTGGTGAATTACTGAAGTTAGAGGATATGGGGAACATAAGGAATCCCAGATGCATTTGCGGACAATGAGAAAAGCCACCGGTATTTGTAACAAGATAAACAAGAAGCAAGATATTTCTGCAGATAATAAATAAGGTCAATGGCATTTGTAATGGGGTAGATGACCGATCTCATATACATCAAGGTTTCTTACCCTCACTGACCTTCATTCAGGTATAGAATCCACCATCCCTGTTTTCCTCTAGCAACCCAGAATCCCCTGGCTTCCCATTCACAATGTGGATTTCATTAGAGCAAGAGGGCAAATAGGGCATGCAGCATGGGTTTGTTGCCCAGATCTGGCACTGAACAACATCCCAGACTGAAAAGAAAGAAACAGAGGGGGAATCTGTGGGAACATGCTCCTATATTGGGTGCAAAATCTCCCATGGGAGAGGGAATTTGCAAAGAGCAGGCAATATTTTTAGAAGCATGAAGACAAACGTGTGAAATATGGGGTGATTAGGAAAGGGAAAATAAGAGGAAAAATAGAAATAGAAATAGAAATAGAAATAGAAATAGAAATAGAAATAGAAATAGAAATAGAAATAGAAATAGAAATAGAAATAATAGAGAAAGTGCAAGCGGGAGAGTGGCAGTGAAAGAAAGAAAGAGAAAGAAAGAGAGAAAGAAAAAGAAAAAGAAAAAGAAAAAGAAAAAGAAAAAGAAAAAGAAAAAGAAAAAGAAAAAGAAAAAGAAAAGAAAAAGAAAAAGAAAAAGAAAAAGAAAAAGAAAAAGAAAAAGAAAAAGAAAAAGAAAAAGAAAAAGAAAAAGAAAAAGAAAAAGAAAAAGAAAAAGAAAAAGAAAAAGAAAGAGAAAAAGAAAAAGAAAAAGAAAGAGAAAAAGAAAAAGAAAAAGAAAAAGAAAAAGAAAAAGAAAAAGAAAGAGAAAGAGAAAGAGAAAGAGAAAAAGAAAGAGAAAAAGAAAAAGAAAAAGAAAAAGAAAGAGAAAAAGAAAAAGAAAAAGAAAAAGAAAAAGAAAAAGAAAAAGAAAAAGAAAAAGAAAAAGAAAAAGAAAAAGAAAAAGAAAAAGAAAAAGAAAAAGAAAAAGAAAAAGAAAAAGAAAAAGAAAAAGAAAAAGAAAAAGAAAAAGAAAAAGAAAAAGAAAGAGAAAGAGAAAAAGAAAAAGAAAAAGAAAAAAAAAGAAAAAGAAAAAGAAAAAGAAAAAGAAAAAGAAAAAGAAAAAGAAAAAGAAAAAGAAAAAGAAAAAGAAAAAGAAAAAGAAAAAGAAAAAGAAAAAGAAAAAGAAAAAGAAAGAGAAAGAGGAAAAGGAAAAGGAAAAGGAAAAGGAAAAGGAAAAGGAAAAGGAAAAGGAAAAGGAAAAGGAAAAGGAAAAGGAAAAGGAAAAGGAAAAGGAAAAGGAAAAGGAAAAGGAAAAGGAAGAGAAAAACTAAAAGAAAAAGAAAAAGAAAAAGAAAAAGAAAAAGAAAAAGAAAAAGAAAAAGAAAAAGAAAAAGAAAAAGAAAAAGAAAAAGAAAAAGAAAAAGAAAAAGAAAAAAGAAAAAGAAAAAGAAAAAGAAAAAGAAAAAGAAAAAGAAAAAGAAAAAGAAAAAGAGAGAAAGAGAAATAAATAAATAAAAAGAGAGAGAAAGGAAGGAAGGAAGAAAGAGAGAGAGAAAGGAAGACAGACAAAGGAAGGGAGGGAGGGAGGGAGGGAGGGATGGAGGGAAATAGGCAGAGCAATCCCTGTTAGACTCTTCATTGTGAAAGCAGCAGCAATGTAAAGACTGGAGCTGGCTTTCCAAATGGTACTCCAGATTGATGTACTGGCGGTACAACCATCAACTAATGAGCTCTTCTGGGTAAATTTGTTGGTGAATCACCAGAAACAACGACAATTCGATCAGATCCTTCTCAGAATGAATAGAGTGAAGGGAAATATTATGAAAAAAAAGAAACAATTTCAGGCAAATTCATATCATATTAAGGCGTTTGTCCCTGTTTCCTTCAGAGGCACCACTTTTCAACAGCATTCAAGGAAAGGCAAGCTCTCACATTTAGTGCATGTCACTAATTAAAAACAATTATTATTGTAATTAAAATACTCAATTCAACTGCTCTCTGGTGGCAAAGATAGTGTGTATCTTGGGTCTTTCTTTTATCTCAGAGTGGGAACACTGAGGAGATAATTTGGCAAAAACTATCTTTAGCCTCTGGACACAAAACCGAAAGTTCTCTTGGTTAATTTCATTAGCTTAATTAATTTGGCTAACTTAATTAATCAGACTTTCATTAAAACCAATGAAAAAAACAAACTAAGTACTGCTGTCGTGCTGATAATGGTTTTAAAAAAACCCGCTCATAAAAAGATTGTCGATACCCAACTTTGAAAAATATTCTCTACTGAAATAGGGTTTTTTATGTGCCAAGCTTGTCTTTCACTCTGTTGTCTTCCTGATTCCTCTTAGATTACCGTAGAAGAAAAAAAATATCAGCTTGCAGATCGCAGCCTGCCACATTGGGCTAGCCTGCCTCTAACGTCCTGTTTCCATGCAAAAGTCTCTTCAGCAGAAACAAAAAAGGGGAAGCGAGATTGAGATACTCAAAAAAACAATTGCCAGAATGATGAATAAGGAGTTAAACTTGGGTCAGATTGTACCTTTCCTGGAAGATTTGCTGCTGGAAACCAGCCATGGAGTCAGGGAGGAAAGGTCAAGCACCAGCAGTGAGAGATCAAGTCTGGTCTGAACACCAGAATAGTTTTCAGGTTACCCCCTGAGTGGAGTTAACATCTTTCATTGCCTTCCTACGCACAGCTAATTGCAAAGTTATTTTTTCCTGATAAGCCATTCATTTCACAGCATAATTGCATAGATCTTTAACTTTGGGAAACAATACAGTTATTTTTCTTTCTCTCACCAACAGTATTTCAAAATACAGAGGTCAGTATGCAAGGAGAAGTGGATACATACGTAAATAGGTGCTTAGTTACACAGTCCCTAAAGTGAACACGCATTTGGAAAAACATTTTGTTTGCTATTCCAAAATCTTTTTTTAGTTCCATGCATCTCTCTGTATTAACCTAGCACCAGTGTGTTGTTTACATCTTTACTTACAAAAGGGAAATTCAAGATGCTTTTCTGCAGACATGCTTGACCTTTCTCTAACATAGGTAAATATTTTAATTTGTAGAACTGGGTATGTGGAGGCCTGTACATTTGGTAATGACTGGATGCCGCGGTCAGCGTTTCAGACGGGGTCTCTCCCACAGTTAGCATGAGGTCTCTAGGATGGTAGGACTCCCAGGCTGAAGGTGCATGGAGGGAACTGGAATTTCTGGCTGTCCTGGTTTGAGGTAAAACAGAACCAATTTTCTATTCAGTAATTTTACTTTGCAGCTAAGCCTCTTCTAACTGATCTCTCTGAAATTAACAGCATATTTTTCAGACACTGTCCACTTCCAGAGACTGATAAGACCTGATTGTTTCTAATTTATGCCAAGGAATGGTATGCAGAGAGGCTCTTGCTTATACTTACTGCTATAACACCCAAGGACAGCTAACTTTGTTGTACGTCCCGTTGGAGGGTCAGAAGTGGAAAAGTATAGAGGGGTTGCACCTGTGGGGAGGAACGGACTGGACAGGTGACCCAAAACTGACCAACAGGGTATTCCACCCCATCTGCCTCATGCTCAGTATAAAAGCTGAGGGATCAAAGGGTCAGCTCTCTTTTTCTTCAACTACTGGCATCCGAGGAGGACTCTGTTCATCTGCCTTTGATCCCTATCAGTGCCTTCCTGAATCCAGCTCCCATCTGTCACGGAGTTCAGTCTGGGACTTTCCCAGTGCCTGCCAGTGACGTGATTGTCATCCTGGGAACTTGACACAGTTTTGTATATCTTGTATATACTTCATTTTTTTAAATTATTTTATTAATATTTCATTAAAGTAGTTTCATTTCTTCTAAACTCTTAAGTCTCTTTCTCTCTTTTCCTTCTCTCCTGGAATGGAGGTCAGAGAGCATCTGTCTGGTCCGGCCCAAACCACGACACTGGCACATGACAGATTGCGCAGGATCCTTTTCCCAAACTGCCCTGGCGAAGCAGGTTTGATACGCTGTCACCTTTCAGTCCATGTACTGGAAGTTAAAGGATGTAATGTCAGTGTTACAGTGCTGAAGGGTGGACTCGGACTATTATCTGAGTTTAGATCCAACTGATGCAAGTGGGTCTAATGGCAAGCAAAAGCAACACTTCTTATTATAAGTGACTTCAGGATTAGTGAAAGGGATTTGAATACTTTGGAAACTATATATAATTAAGGCTTGTTCCTTTGCATATAACAGCCTTCAGTACCCTTCTCTTAAAGTGAACAAATATTTCTATCTATCTGCTACAATGGCATATATCTGTAATCTGACTCAATTCCCAAATGCTGTCTTTGTGTCAGATTACGAAACTCCGGCTGTGACCAGATTAACAACCACAAACAAAAGCTGGAGTTAAAAATAACGGTAAGTGTGTTTACTCACATCTGCAGTGGGATTGCACAAAACTGGTATCATTTTGGGAAATCAGACAAAAGAATGGTGAAAATAGGTAGTACTTGATCCATTCATACCCTATTCTAATCCTGGAGCATATCAATATGTGATAATGCTACGATGGCTCTTGCACGAGTTCTGTAATTAAAGTTGAGATGACTATTCTTTAAAGCAGTCATTCATTTTGCTTGTCCCTCAGGAAGATTACAGCATCTTATTCCCCAACTTTGAGCACTTGTTTTTTATAATTCTGAGTGAGTATTCCAAGTTTAATTTGAAATAAATTCCATGAACAAATTTTAGCATGCATTTTAACTTTTCTGTGACTAAAAGGTTCTTATGAGTGGAATGACACAGGCTTTTCAAATCCTATCAGGTGAAAATTTCTTGCATTTATTTGCAAGAAGCTCTATTTTTAAAAAGCTCTTCCTAAACTTATCCATTAAAAATTGTTCGTATATCCATTAAAAGTTATGCTTGTTGGAAACGAATAGGGTGAGAACAAAACTGAATAAGAGAAGGGTGCCAGAGACAAGAAAATATTAAGGATTTAGGCAGACGGTGACTCTGCAAATGGTTGTGCTGATGCAAGACAGTGCTATGGTGTTTTTGTGCTAGATGGTCTTAATGACAGCTGATGAGTCTTTAATGAAAAGGTAAATTAAGAAACACTCAAGGCATCTGTGAAAGGGATGCACACATCTGACAGCCTCAGTTCACATCAACAAGACATTAACAGAGATATACCCAGACTCTTGGGGGATTAGCCACCATTTCCTTTACCACTCGTTCGTCTATGCCCAGCTGTTTACCACCACAACCCTCTGCTTGAATTTATCATCCCTTCAGATCTGCCAGCAGAAAAACCTGCACAAGCTCTCCTACAGCTGTGTCATTCGAATTGGATGGACTGGTTCAGACAGCTTTAATAGCAAACATGCTGACCCAACAGATTTTGTTTGAAATGGTTTAGTAAGCCTTCAGATGTGTATCTCCTCTGCAGGTGTAAAGGTGCAAAGGGGAAAAATGAAGAGGAGTTTAGGACAGGTTCTTGGTAGTTTTCCTTTTCTACTGGCATAGTTGTTTTACTCAGGGCGTGTTTGTCTAATGCTGAGGAACTGACTTGATGCAGAAGTTTCTGTTTTGTATTTTGGCACACGCAGGAAGGGCCACATCATAGACCGTTTGGCCTTTTCTCGTTTGATCAAAATCACTCTTGCTTCATACCTTGCTCTAGATCTTAGGTCCCTCCACTGTGTGATTATCATCACTGACTGAAGACACAGTGAGGTCAAGAGCTTGGGTCACTTCTAAAAGCATTTGAGCAGCACCAGGCACTACCCTTCCTAGCCGGTTTGATATAAGAATGAAGCACTGGAAGGAGCCTTCTGGGTCATAAATTCCTGCAGGTTTCCATGTCGTATACCCCCACCATAAAGTCATGAAGTTCCACTCTAAAAGCATTGCCGCTTTCTGAACTCATTGTTCCTCTTAAAATTTTTTTCAAGGACCACGTTCTGATAGTCAGAACCCACCCCAAAATTTCCAGCCCCAGTTAGTTGGAGGCTGAGTCTTTTGGTTATAATGTGCTGGTCCTATGAAAAGAAGCATTAACCAGCATCCAGAGCACTCTGCTCGGTCAGAGATGCCCAGGTGTTGTGTATAGCTCGTGTTTCATCAGAAGGAAGCATCTCCCTGGGCAAGTGGCTCAGACACATTAGTGGGACTCCAGCAAAGCAACATTTTCCCTGGAGCCCATGGACTTACCACTGGTGGCTACAGTTGACGCCAGCCCACACAGATCCCCAAGGAGTTATGACAGCATACTCCTTGTTGGCTGTTATCAGCCATCTCTCCAGATTTATCTACACTCTGCTCTCTCTTAATCTAAAAAGATACTGCTCCCTTCCCCTCACCTGCCTCACATCCTCTCTCATCCTCCATGGCTCAGCCTCTTTCCCTGAGCAATCCCCAGTATTTTCTTTTGCTCAAGCCCTGGCACCTTTTATTCCAACCGGGGTTTTTTTCTGCCTTCACAGACAGGCGGTGCCAGAAAAAATGAAACAACGAGCATACCTACAGAGAACGGAGGGACCTACCATGGTTTTGAGACACCTTTGTGCCTTCCTTATTCTGCATTGCTTTGGATGTTGGCAAGATAGATACACTGATACACTAAACCCATCCCGAAGTGACTATAGGCAAAGTTCTCTGCCCAGAAGTCCTTCTGTGCTGGGTACTCTTTGTGTGCATACAAACAGCAGATGCAAATACACCAGCAAATAGCAGTTTCAGGTATATCACCATGCTTTGGCCAGTACCATCCAGTTGCATCGTTCTGCTTCAGCGCGGTACAAGCCAGACAGCACTACCCATGAACCCTGCCAGCTGTGAAGAAAAAAAAGAGACTGGTATTGTTCAAGTCTCATTCCTCTTAGTTAATTCATGGAGACGTTATTTTGCTGGATGCCATGGTGCAAACTTTTATAATAAATAAAATCAAAAGAAAATACAACCTAGGTAAAACAGAGCTGTTGATATGTATTAGCTCTGGAAGTTAAGATAAGCTGAGGATAAAAAAACATTATTTGCAGTAATGATGTTACCCATACAGCATGCGTGCCTTCCTGTAGTCCTGTAATTTTATTTCCCATGCATATAATACCTTTACTGGTGTGGATCCCAACAGCTTCCTTGAAAGGTAAGTAATTTTACTTCTTTCGTAAACAGTGGATACAAACGTGGGGTTCAGAGAGGGATTTGCTTTGTCCAACGTTATATAGGAATGCTGTAGCACAGGTTGTCTAGAGCCCAGGTTTCTTACCTGTGTTTCTGATACAAAATCAGCCTTCTCAGTGTCGCTTTAATTTAGATTATGAACATTTTTCAGTGTAGAGGAGAGCAATTTTTCCTTTGTGTATATTCCTCAGTTCCTTTTCTGTAACATTGCTACTGTATCTCAAAAATACCACATTTGAAAAGAAAGGAAACATAATATGATTGAAAAAAATGTTTTACATATACAATCATGGTTTCCTGATGTCATGGTTTCACCCCAGCCGGCAACTAAGCATCACACAGCTGCTTGCTCACTGTTCCCCAGTGGGGTGGGGGAGACAATCAGAAAAGTGCGAAAAGTCATGGGGTGAGATAAAGACAGTTTAACAGGTAGAGCAAAAGCCACGCACGCAAGCAAAGCAAAACAAGGAATTCATTCTCTGCTTAACATGGGCAGGCAGGGGTTCAGCCACCTCCAGGAAAGCAGGGCTCCATCACACATAATGGTTACTTGGGAAGACAAACACCATCACCCCAAACATCCCCCATTCCTTCTCTTCCCCCCAGTTTTATATGCTGAGCAAGATGTCATATGGTGTGGAAAATCCCTTTGGTCAGTTGGGGTGAGCTGTCCCGGCCGTGTCCCCCCCAGCTTCCTGGGCACCCCCAGCCCACTCCCTGGCGGGGTGGTGTGAGGAGCACAAAAGGCCTTGACCCTGTGTAAGCACTGCTCAGCAGTAACTTAAACATCCCTATATTATCAACACCGTTTCCAGCACAAATCCAAAACATAGCCTTATACTAGCTACTATGAAGAAAATTAATGCCATCCCAGCTAAAACCAGCACACCTGATTTCTTATCCAAAATTTTATAGCATTTATAATGGAGATAGGATTAAAACCTTCTTCCTTCCTTTGTTTTTTCTTGCCTCCTCCCCTTCTTTCCTCTTTTCCTCCCCCTCCCACAATACAGAAGGTATTAGTACCTGTGAATATTTTAATACAGGCAAATATCTGACTAGTACATTCCTGAATTCAGATCAATGTCCTCTACCTTCAACTGCATTATTTGCAGACCTTTCACAGTTAATTGCTCATTTTTCGCTATAGCGACTGGAATTTCCTCTCGAGGGTCACAAAGGCGCCTGTTCTTGAATCTGCCATTTCCTCATTGTGAAGACCACCAAAAAAAATGCAGAAGGGTCAGTAACTTTTAGATTAAATGATGCATAAAAACAAAACTAAAAAGCAGAACTAAAATCCAAATCTGCAAACTCAGTTTCAGTATTCAAATGCACTTACCCTGCCAGGAAGGGAATCCTTTTCAGCATTTCCTTTTTATTTTGTCAACATTTAGTTACAGTACAAAATTGACTTAACTATATAATGTGAAAAGCAGTTATTTCAAGTATTACACTGAGGATAAAATTCATGTTAACATTAATGCTACCTATTATTACTTTGTAAACTTAAGGTTATTTACCCTTTGAGAAAAAACATTTCAGAACCAAGTTAAGGTAACCACATGCATTAAATAAACAAATCAAATCAAACCTTAATTGGGCTTGGAGCTTCAAAACAGGGAAAATATCAAAGTTAAGCTAAATAAATTAAACATAAAAAATAAATCTTATTTACTGAGCAATATTTTGTCAGATTCTCTGTGGAGTCATAAATTCAGAGAAATTTAGCATGCAGATGAGAGATAAGGAGGAGGGAAGCAGGCAGATGAACTGTAGTGGGAAAGCAATCGTAAGTTAATTCAGGATGTGTTCTGCCTAATACTGATGAAGATCTAAATGAGAGCTCTTTAAGCTGTACGTGTAGAACCAAGTCCTGGTGTGATTCACATTCTAACTTCAGATCTCATACGCCCTGATGAAATACATAAAGCTGGCGCTGGATGGTGAAGAAAGCTCAGTTTCGTTCCCTGGCTTTTTTAGAAATTTTGGTCAGAGTGCCAGAGTTAGGCAGCAACGCTTTGTAAAGTCTAACGCCAACAAGCAGACTGCCTTGTTTGCCGTTCCTTCAATGCCTGAAAAATAAACCACACTGCAACAATAGGATAAAAACACCAACTATGGAACTGACGGCCAAGAAAATACAGCAAGAGGATTTGCCGTTGTCTACTTAGTTTTTATAAGAGTATCATAGAATGGCTTGGCTTTAAAAAGACCTTTGAAGATCATCTAGTTCAAACATGAACATCAGTTCATGTTGGAATCAGTTCAATCATTAACTGATCGTGCTGTTTTCTAGTCTGCTGTATTAATAACAAATATTGTCCTCTGCAGCATTACAAAATAAACCTGTAGCCTCCCTTTCTATTTCCATAACATCAGTAGAAGCTCAACTCTTCCGGTATCCTGATGGGTATCTCTGGAAGAACGGGTTGAAGATAGGAGCTCCTGTTTACTTTGAAAGGAATTGAGAATACTTTGCCGCTTCAAGAACTGGGCCACTCATGAGCAAAACTTCCTGCACTAATTCTCGGTGCAAAGCTGCTTCAGTGGATCTCAGAAGCGTGTGTAAAATTAAACGTTGCAAGATGAGGCTCTGATCCAAGCTACTATATCCCCGGGAAGAGGGAGGAAAGAACAGAAACAGAAAAGCGATGCAGGCAGGGAAAAGTCTACAGAATTGGGCTCCGATGGCTGTCCCTGGGACAGCTGGGGTGCAGCCTCCTACCCTGTCCTACCCTACCCTACCCCACCCCATCATGGTAGTGCCTGCTACCCCACACAACTAGACTGTTTTCTCGTGACAGCAGCTGTATGCAGTCCAGCCTTCCCAGGTCCTAGAATAAGCAAATTTGAAGCAAAATGTTGCTGTTTTGGCAGTTCAGACAAGTCTGCAGCCTGAGGAGCCGACGCTGTTCTCTAAGACTAAAACAAGCCTGGCCTCACCCATTTAACCAAATCAGTCATTTGGTGAAGTACATGTGCCTTATTTTAAACGCAAAGCCTGAGAAACAGGCTGTTTGGTCAGTCCTGAAAGCCAAGAAATGCAGAGCTTGATGATTTTGCAAAGGGAGGGATGTCTACAGAAGGAGACCTACTGCTGGACATGCTCTGTGGCCAGGACCAAAGATGTCTTGCAGATAGGAGGCTGGTGTGCTTTCCCAGTTCACCTTGTGGGTTGTGAGCAAGATGCAGATCACTGAGAGCTTTGTATTTGCACTGAAAAGCAACTAGAAGGCAAGGTGGTGTATAATGTCACTCCAGTGTGACATGTTCAGTGTCCTTTGCAAAGACGTACAAATTGCATTTCTGTACGCAGTCTATTTTGGTGATATTGGCATGAGGATTTACTTCACTTATGTGTTGACTAGAGGTTCAGTCCTGCACGGGGAGCTGCAGGCAGTGTTTGTTAGTAGGCAGAGCATCTCTTCGCATCTGGCAAGAAGAAAAATTGCGCAATGATTCTGCTCCACATCCTCTGCTACGTTTTGCAGATTTTGGATACACTTTGGAGTCACTGTACAAGACATAAGCAGACGAGTTGTGGAGGGCTCCAAAGTTCACAGTAATGTTTATCCTAGACACTGATTGCTGCAAGACGGTAAAATATTTTTGCTGACCAGAGCCACATCAATTCTTGCACAATAACTGCTGCCGGGTACAGTAATGGAGAAAGATAATAAAAATTTGCTAACAGTGTCTCACTTCCTACTTGAAAATGTTGCACTTGACTCTTTTATGCAGAGGTTACTTTTGTTCTAGTTTTTATAGTTCCACTTATTCCCGCTGTAAAGCTACTTTAAGATAAAAGCTGTGTAAATGGAGGGTCAGCTGGCCTCTCGGTTTTGAACGGTACACCCTCATCTCAGCAAGAGTGGCAACGGGCCCAATGCCCATCCACGCCCAGAGTTTCCAGAGACACCCATGAGAAAACACCAAAAATGCATCTTTGCTACCTTCCATAAGCCCGTTTGTCATTTAAAATTCAGCAGAACGATACTTTACCGTTAGCTGAGCACGCAGCCCATACTTCTCACCTTGATGAGCCGGTACCAGTAACAACCCGGTGGGAAATAAAGCAAATCGGTTGCGCCATTTGACATCGCCCCCTCGTCCTGCCCCGGAGCGGGCGTTGGAAGGGCGTCCATCTGGCAGCATCACGGCTGGAGGCAGGCAGGGCTTTTTTGTCTACCCTGCTGAACTGGGGAGAAAGCCGAGAGCCTTTGTTCTACACCTCAGGCAAGACCATGAGATTTCTAAGCGGCGAGGAACTGACACCTCGACCTTTCCGCTCGCGGTGGCAGCGACCGACCGGGCTACCGGCGTGCCGCGTAGCAGCACGGCTGTTTTCACGGGTATAAACCGGGTTTCCAAGCTCGCAGCGGGCGGAGATGGGCGCTGCCCGTGCCCCGCAGAGCCCGACCACCCTGCGCCCATCACCCCCGGGGCCTGTCCCCCCTCAGCCCCCCTCAACCCCCGGCCGCTCTGCCTCCCTCCTCCGCCCCCTGCCCGCACGGTGGCGGCGGGGGGGCTTCAGCCGGCCGGGGAGCGAAGCAAAGCGAGGGGCGTGGGGGCCGCCCTGCCCCGGAGGGATCCCCGTGAGGGACCGGGTGATGCGCGCCGCCGGGGGAGGGGGGGCCGCGGAGGGGCGGCTGCCCCGGCCGGCGGGCAGGGTAGGTGGCCCGCCTGAGGCGAGGCGGCTCTCGGTCTCGCCCCCCCCCCCCCCGCCCCCCCTCCGCGTCCCGCCACACCGCGGCGAAGGCGGCCGCCCCCGGCCGCAGCCCCGACCCCCCCGCAGCCCGGCGGCCGAGGTGGGCTCCCGCAGCGCCGCTGCCGCCGCCGCCGCCCCCCGTCCGCGGCGAGGCGGGCCGGCCGGCGGGGCCGGGGGGCGGAGGTGGGGGGGGGAGCGGCGGCGCACGGCGGCGAGGTGGCTCGGCAACCCTCCCGGAGGAGCCCGGCCCACCTCTCCCGTACAGGCACCCCCCCCCCCCCCCTCCTCCCCGCCCCGAAAGAGGAACTCCCCGCCCGCACGCAGCCCCGGCCGCGGCAGAGGGAGAAGCGGCGGCGGCGGCAGCGGCAGCGCGCCCGGCCCCTCCGCGCAGCATGGCGCAGCGGCGCCCGCCGCCCGCCGCCGCCTGAGGCGCCCGGCGGAGCCGAGCCCGAGCCCGCGCCCGCGCCCATGGCGGCGGCGCCGCCCGCCCTCAGCTGGGCGCTGCCCCTGCTGGCGGCGCTGGCGGGCGCCGGCGGCCCCCAGAGCTTCGAGCTGCCGGGGGCCCTCATCGACAACATCGAGGTGAGCGGCGGCGGCGTGCTGGTGGCGGGCGGCAGCTGCCTCTACGAGCTGCGGCCCGAACTGCGGCCCCACCGCCGTGTGGTGCCGGCGGCGGCGGGGCAGGGCTGCGGGGAACCCCGCGGCGTGCGCAGCAACCTGCTGCTGCCCTACGAGGAGGCCCGCGGGAAGGGCGTCCTGCTGGCCGGCTGGACCCAGAAGGACGGCACCTGCGAGGTGTGGGAGCAGCCGGCCTACCGGCAGCGCTTGAACCGCAGCGAGGTGGTCAGCTGCCTGCCCGACGGCTCCACCGCCGGCGTGGTCTTCCAGCTGGCCGGCACTTGGTACCTGGCCGTGGCGGCCACCTACTCGGCCGGCCGCTACGGGAACCATCTGGGCTGCGAGCCCTCCCAGTCGGACGAGGCGACCGTCATCACCGTGCGTAGCATGGTCAACCTGGAGTCCAAGGAGGAGCTGGGCATCATCAAGCGCAAGGAGGAGCCTTTGCACTTTGTCGACGCGCTCCAGTGGGGGGATCACCTCTTCTTCCCCTACTACAGGTTGAAGGCCAAGTTCAGTGAGGACATGGAGCCACCAAGCATGGCTGTCCTGCGCCAGCTGAACCTAACAGAGGGTGGCCTTACTTTGCAAGGGCATGTGTATTTGGAGTGCGGGTGCAGGAGCCTCATTGTTTCCTCCAGCCTCATCCGCCAGGGCCAGCGGGGCTGGTGGGCAGGTGTTTTCCACCACAGCCGCCGCACCAAAGCCTGGAACGACACTGCTGTCTGCATCTTCGGGATGGAGGAGATGAAGGAGCAAGCCTGTGCGTTCACGCACTTCAGCATGAACGGGAAGAGCTGTGTAAGTCTGGGCATCATTTTGTTAAGCTTTCGTCCTGCACGCAGTTGTTGACACTGTTGTTGTGGCTGGTGTCACTGTGCATGACTCCTGGGGTGTCCCTGACCTGAAGGCATGTGAAGTTCACGGGGAACTTCAGAGTCGCGCCAGGCTATGTGCATCAGCCCTGGCTCCATCAACCCTAAAGATTTCTGCACCACTTTCTGTTTCTAAAAAGCTTCTGTTTCTAAAAATCCTTTACCAGATCCTGGATTGTCCTTCCCACCTACGTCTCGGGAAAGACATGCCTGAGGGAACACCTGAGCGCATCCCGGGTCAGGCCTGAGTCTCAGGCTTCTCGCTCAACGCGCCCTTTTCTGCCAAGGATACTTCATTGTATTTTCCGTGTAGCTTAGCTAAAGCATCTCCTACCTTATTCGGTGCATTCACATCTCATGTCATTGCAGCTACATCAGAAATGGAAAAAAGCCCATCAAACTGACTCCTGTGCGCTGGGCTGTGTGCGTTGTTATCCACGTTGCTCACTAGTTATTTATGGTTGCTTGGTCGGTGGTAGGTGTTTCCCAAACCTCCCAGGATTGGACTTGCTCAAGAGGGCTCACAGCCGCCCCCCCCAAACCTGTGTGCGCAGCAGACAGCAATAGGCGATATGTCTTTGTTGTTGCAGTGGTTACGTTTTCACAGGCAGTGGTATCCCATGGAGATCCCCTGGTCACCTACTTCTCTAACACTCTCTCTTCAGCTCCTTCCTCCTTTTGAGGGTGAGCTGTGCGCATGGAGGGTAGGATGGGAAAGGCTACCAGCTTCGCTGTGGCCATGGTAGCTAGTAAAGAAATGAACTAAAAATGAAATTCAAAAAGCTAAAAATGTAATTCAGGAGAAGAAGGTGCTTTTGCAAGGTTTTTGAGCCACACTCAGAAGTTTTTTTCAGAGCTGTGGCAAAAGGAACAATGCTGAAATGTATCAGGGACAGCCCTAGGGGATCAAGCAAGCCATCATAAAGCAAGCCCTGGCCTTTTGCAGCTCCCCCACCATCCAGGGACTTTGCAGCTTAACCCCTGAATCCTTGCTGTGTTATGAGGGAGTTTGTTGGAAACTCCTTGAAAGAAGTGCAGTAGATTTACTGTCGTTCCTTGGCTTCCCAAATCTATCCCCTAGCAGAGCACAGTGTCGAGATTCTTCCAAATACAAACTACTGGAGGGGGCGTGTGATTCAGTCAGCTCATCTCCCTGCTCAGTTGCGAGGCTGTTGCCAGTGTTAGAGGACGTAGTTATGAATGAGAACCCCATATGTGGGTGAAACACCTGCGCTGAAGTAAATAGTGAAACTCTCACAACACAGCTGGAGCCAATCCTTTGATTCCCAGTGCCAGTTTATACCTTACTGCATGATCTCTGTGCTCTCTCACAAGGCAAACTTGCTGAATGAATTTGAAGTCTCATCCTCATCCCAAAATACCTATTTGCTACTTGGATCTTTAGTTTGTATTTCTTATTCCTAATTACTTACGGAGTTTCCTCACGAGGTGCTTTCTGAGTCTGCAAAGCAAAAAAAAAAATAGAAGCCTCCCTGGCAGCGGATCTTTTGTATACACTTTCCAAAGCCCCACACTAGAAACTCCAGAAGAGTCTCATGGATTTCATAGAGGACCGTAATGCAGGTACGGTCAGGCGGGTATTTCTGTCTGTCTGGTGTTCCTCTCAGTCCCCTATCCCCATTGCCTCCCAGTGCCTGAAAATGAAAAATCAACAATCCACTTATTTAAGGATTGGTCTGATTCATGTCACACTCCTGTGACTCCAAACTTACTTTCATGTCCCAAAAGGCTTGTCTCTCCTGGAAATGTAGTTATATTTGGGAACAATGCTGTAGAATCCCAACTTTTAAAATTATTAAAAGGGTTATTAACTTAACATTATGTGCCCAACTATGGTGATGTTATTAATCATGATATTTTGGTACAACAGTAAATACAGTTTACCACTGTCAGGAAAGTGGTATTTTAATATTTTGTGAGATAGTGGGACGTCTGGGTGTTATGTAGTAATATGACCTGTAACATTACATGGCTAATTATGTTCCCTTTTTAAGCTAATTATATGTGCTTATGGTGTATAAACACAGAAATAAATGCATGTAGTTCAGCTTTAATATGTTTTTTTATACTACAGAAGGTTAGGCTAGGCTATTGCAGAGTAAGTTTGGAGATGACAGGCCCATATGCTGCTGCTTCTGGGTTGTTTTAGTCCAGATCCTTCTACTGTCTCTCACCAAATCATGGGAGTCCCTGCAAACGTGGAACATACTCTTCTTGGACTCAGAAGCGGGTGGGCTTCAGAACTGGCAGAAAGATGATGCGCAGCGCGTCCGTCGGTGGGTAGCTTGTAGGAGAAGTGTGTGCAGTAGCTGGCAGTGGATCTGGACAGAAAGGAGCACCTCGTAGCACGGAGCCGTCACAAGTACATTGCTGTACGATGTGTAGGAACGGCAGCAAGCAACAGTACTTAACGCCTGCCTTAAAGCCCAGTCTTTTAAAGATGGTGTTGGTACCGAGGAAATGGATGTGTTGCAGCATCATGATTGCCTGGAGTGCAAGACCTATATGGTGTTTGTGGCGGGTGGACCGTGCTGAATGTCAGCCTGACTTTTGCATTGCAGATGCCATGTGTTGTAGGGCGCTGCGGGTCTCAGTCTTCTTGGCTGGGTACGCTTGAATTCTGGAGCTCAGGCGTGATGTGATGAGGTACACGGATCACGGGCACGGACTGTCAGTTTATGTAGAAATTGAAAATACAAATTCTTTCACTGCTGGAATACAATTTATAGTTAGAATATATGTTAGGGAGTAGTGTCAGTTTCTTTTCCTTCTGATCTTGTCATTCTTCAGATTTCTGTAATTATTCTGGTTACCTTTAGGCAAGACATCCTCTTACCTGTCTGTGTTCACACAGCAGCTTGTATTTGCAGTGTTGGCACTGTGCTTCTCAATAGTTGCTGCAAGAGGGACTTAGCCTGAGGTATTTGCGGTCCTGAATTCCCTGCCATACTGCTGCTGCATGTTCTGCTCTGAGCTCATTCCTGTAACGTACTGAGCTTTCTGGCCCTAGCCCAGTAAAGCACTTAGGGGCATATTTAACATTAGACATATAAGTAGTTCCATCATCTGCAAAGGAACTGCCCATGCATTTAAAGTTCAGCGTGAACTTGAGTACTTCACTGGATTGGAACCAGATTGCTCCACATCCTGTAGGAACTCATTGTAGGTATGTAATCTCTTTAGCCTCACGTTGCTACTTAGGCCAAAGTTGACAGTTGTGTTACATTTTAATGATGGATTTGAGTCTGTCATTGAAAATTAGCAGTTTTTAAGATCCTTGGTTACCAACTTTATCAAAAAGTATGTGACTGCTACAAATTCTGTGGAATTCCTTCTTATGAGAACTAGCTAACTCGGTTTTTGTTTTGTGCAGTAGCGTGCTCAGAGCATCTTGTTCTAGTTGGATGTGTTTATTCTGGACATATATAATACTGGATTCCTGGAGACATGATCTCTGACTAGCAAGAGGAAAGTGGTGTCTTAGATTAAACTACTCTGAAAACATTTTGCAGTTTTATATTCAGCCTGTTTTCCTCTGATCCACACGTCTCTTAGTTTTGATTATATCTACTTATACACACTGTCGAGGTGTATGTGTTGATGGACTCGCTGGCATAACCTGCGTGTACGTAAGCATATCTTCTTCATCAGTTCCTTATTTAATAACTGTGAATTTGCCAAATCTCATTCTCCTTTTCTTTTCAGAAAACTGACTGAGCACTAACAAAAATTTTTGGTGGATCACAATTATGAAATCAAAGCTCTGTAGCCAGTACATAGCAGGAATGTTGGAGTTTGTCACAAACTTGCTCCAGTAGCTAGTGAGCTTTAAGAAGGCCTTTCCTTCAGTTGTTCCGTGGCTGAACAGGAGCTACTAGAATCTCAGATCTCTCCCAGAAATCTAGGATCTTGTGGATCACAGCCAAGCAGATAAGTTGGAGAAGTGCTCAAATTAGAGAACATCAACAGGAGAGAGTTGTAGGATGTTACCTAACCACAATGACAAATCTGGAAATGAGGTTTGCTATTAAAAAAGGGTGCATGGGGAGAAAAGGATTCTACAGTTTTTCATGGAGAAAATAAAAAAATGTGTTAGGCATATACCTGTAAGACAGAGAGAAGTTGCTGTAGTTTATATTAAGGTGTTTATTTTATGATGTGCAAAGGCTAAGTAGCTGTGGTAGCTACTGAATGCTAAGCTATCTTGGTTGAATTTTTTTCATTTTTCAGTGCGTGATAAATATGTGGGTTAGTATATGCCCCTTAATTTAGCAAGCATGGTTTGGAATCATAGGACAAATCCTAACTGGTACAAGCTCTACTGAAATTAGATTTTGAAGTCAACAGGGTCATATCAGTTTAATCATGGCCATAAATTTGCAGGAATGACATTTGAATTTGTGTGGTAACTAATTCCAAAATGATTCATGGCCTTTTATTTAAGGAAAGAATTACAGACTTCTAAATATCATTTGGTTTCAAAATTGATCCCGTAATTAATTTTGTAGTAGTAAAGTCATCTTCTGTGTATTACCAGACTGCTAGTATTTCATCTGATGTTTGACAGGTTTCTAGAGTTACTGTTTCTAGAGTGAATATTTCTCTCCGGTTACAATGAATTTTTAGTTCATTCCTGTTTGGTGTAGGAAGTAAACCATACGGGACTTAAACTCTGACATTATCAGTAAGAAGAGTTGCTTTTAGTGATCTGGCTTCACCAGGAGTTCTTAGTGGAAACTTTTGATAGCCTGGGGGCACTTGAACAGAGGATTTGCTTCCTTGGGATCACAGAATAGTTCAGGTTGGAAGGAACCTCAGAGCACATCTCCAGTTCAGCCCCCTGCTTGCAGCAGGGTCAGCTCTGAGATCAAACAAGGTTGCTCTGGGCTTTGTCCTGTCAAATCTTGAAACCTCCAGGGACGGAGACTGCATAACTTCTCTGGGCAACCTGTTCTGCTTAGTTGTCCTCATAGTGATGTTTTTTAATCTCCTGTCCACTAGAAACCTCCCCTGTTTCATTTTGGGTCATTCTCTCTTGTTGTCCTGCACACACTTCAGTCAAGAGCCTGGCTCTGTTTCTCTGGTCCCTCTGAAATTTTCTTCTGTAGGCTGAACCAGCACAGTTCCCTCAGCCTCTCCTCATAGGGCGGGTGCTCTGGGCTCCGGCCATCACAGTGGCCCACCACTGAACTCACTCCCATGTTTCAAGATCAGTGCTGTACTGAGGGTCACAGTATCACAGTATCGTCAGGGTTGGAAGGGACCTCTGGAGATCATCTAGTCCAACCCCCCTGCCACAGCAGGGACACCTACAGCACATTGCACAGGACGGCGTTCAGGCGGGTTTTGAATGTCTCCAGTGTGGGAGACTCCACAACCTCTCTGAGCAGCCTGTTCCAGTGCTCTGCCACCCTCAGAGTAAAGAAGTTCCTCCTCATGTTAAGATGGAACTTCCTGTGCTCCAGTTTGTGCCCGTTACCTCTAGTCCTATCACTGGGCACCACTGAAAAAAGGCTATTCTCATCTACCTGGCACCCTCCCCTTAAGTATTTATAAGTATTGATAAGATCTCCCCTGAGTCTTCTTTTTTCTAGACTAAAAAGCCCCAAGTCCCTGAGCCTTTCAGGTCCCAGAACTGAGCGCAGTATCATCGACGCAACTGAATGTGTGCCAGGTAAAGGAGAATAATCACTTTCGTTGCTCTGTCTGGCGATGCTCCTGTTGATACAGCCCAGGATGCTGTTAACCTTCCCTGCTGCCTGGATATACCGTTTAGCCTACTGCCCTCCAGGACCATTGTGTCCTTGTCAGCAGAGCTGCTCCTCAGTCTGTACTGTCACAGGGAGTTAGTCTATTCCAGGTGAAGGACTTTGCATTTGTCCTTGCTGAATTTCTTGGAGTTCCTGTTGGCCCATTCCTACAGCCTATCTAGGTCCCTCTGAATGGCAGCCCTGCACTCAAGCATGACAACTCATTTTGATGTCATCCGCAAGCTTAACTCAGAAGCTTTCAGTGTCTTCCTCCGGGTCATTGATAAAGATATTGAGCAGGACATGTCCCAGGATAGGTTCCCTGAGGCACTCCACCTGTAATGAGTGTCTAGGTGGAGTAAAAGCTATTAAGCAATACCCTTGGAGCCTAATGATCCATCTAGTTTTTCCACCCATCCAGTAGTCCCCCTGTCTAAATTGTAACATCTCAACTTGGATACAAGGGTGCTGTGGGAAATGGTGTCAAGAGCCTTGCTAAAGTCAGTGACATCCACTGTTCTCCCCTCCTCCACAAATCGTGTCATTTCATCACAGAAGGCAATCAGGTTGGTCAGGCATGATTTATCCTTGGTGAATCCATGGTGGCTTTTCACAGTAACTTTCTTCTTCTTCTTGTGCCTAGAAATGGCTTCCAAGAGGGTTTGCTCCATGATTTTCCCAGGAAAAAAGTGAGACTGACCAATATGTAGTTCTTCAGGTCATCCTTCTTGTCCTTTTTTGAAGATGGGTGCATAATTTGCTTTTATTCAGTTGTTGGAGACTTCCCCTGATCTGCACAACTTTGGAAATATGAGAGAATGGCCTCGCAGTGTCATCGTACAGTCTCTCAGCATCTTCCTACAGATCCCATCTGGTTCCCCTGGCACTTCTGTAAGCTGAGATTTCTTAAGAGATGCCTGGTTTAATCCTCTTCCAGTACTGGTAGTTTCTCTCCTCCTTGAGCCCTGTAGGTACAAAGGACCGCAAGACCTTGCCAGTGAAGTCAGAGCCTTAATCTGCATCCGTGGTCAGTAAATCACCTGACCTATTCAGCGGCTGGCCCACATTTTCATTGTTTATTCTTTTATTGCTCATGTGGTGGTAGAAGCTCTTGTTGCCTGTAACATCCCTTGCCAGTTTCAACACCAGGTGAGCTTGGGCTTTCCTAGCACCATCCCCTGCATGTCCCGGCAGTTCCTCCTTAGTTGCTTGTTCCTGCTTCCACCTCTGTACTGGTTTTCTGCATTGTTGTTCAGTCATGACTTCCCTGCTTAGCTGGGGTCCATCTCCTGATACATCTGCCTGTTCCTGAGTTTTATGCTTGGAGGAGGTTGTCCTGAAAGACCTACTAGCTTTCCTGAGCTCCATTTCCTTTCAAAACTGCTTCTTGGGGGATTCCACTAACCAGTTCCCTGGACAAGCTGAAGCCTGGTCTCCAACTGTGTACTCTGCTGTTCTTTCCTCACCTCCCTCAGGCTCCTGAACTCAGTTATTTCACAGTTACTACAGTGAAGGCTGCCATTGATTATCATATCTCCAGTCAGTTCTTCCTTGTTTGTGAGTAGCAAATCCAGAAGAGCATCACCCTTCACTCACCCCATAGGATTAACAAAGCCTAGGGTCCCATCTCCTTCACTTTGCCCCCAGAGCTGTATAGTCCTGATCTGCACTAGGCAAAGTCTTTGGTGTCCACGTGGATGTGTGACAATGGGTAGTGGTCCAAGGAATGGAAAATAAGTGGCAGTCTCTCTGCAGTGTAATGGGTCAGGGGCCCTAAAAAAAAAATGCGTTGTAACAGCATGACGGTTTAGCAGTTGTGTGCCTTCATCCTTCACAGGAGGGAATCGCCGACCATGGTCACCCACCACTTCCTCTTGCTTTCTGCTAACACTCGGTTCAAGCTCAATTGGTTTCAAAGCCTTCCTTAATGGAGCTTGTTCTCCCTCATTGATTATTAGGACACTTTATCAATTCTGTAAACTCAGATCTGAGGGCAGAGAAGGAGTTTTTCTGCTGCTGCAAGAAGTCACAAATTTCTAGCCTCCCCCATCTGAGGAGTCTCTATCAACCTCTTGCTCAAGCATAGCCTCTGACTGTCCCTCCTGCCTTGCCTCTGCAAGGTCTCTGTGAAGAACCTCTCATTTCCTGGTCATCCTCCTTGATTTTTTACAGTCTGCTTGCCTGGGATGATTTGTCCACCTAGCCTTGGTATGCAGTGCAGAAATTAAGAAACCTCATGGAAATAAAATTTTGGAACAGTTCATCTCCTCATTCCTTAGCCCTAATAAAAGCTCACTGCATGCACCAATATTTATATTTGTTACCCTCTGATATAATAAAAATTGATGTAGGAAGTTGAAGGGTGATAAAGTTAAGAAAGAAGAATGAGGTTCCAGAAGTTTCTTCCCTCTAGGAAAAACATCTATGTATTGTTACAGTGTTGACTATTGCTATACACTGCTCACAAGTCTTGTGTCCTTTTGTATAGCTGCATCTGTTCATTCACTCTGATGCTCAAACCCCTTATTTATATTTTTCGGCCAGCTGCAATATGTTGAGTGCTGCGTGAGCTAAAAATGCTGCCCTTCCCTCTGAGGCACGCCATGTAAAATAATCAGGGGGAAATCAAGACAGAAAGTAGAGGCGTGAATATGGTTGCTGCAGCTGGAATCATACAGAGATAAATCTGAAAATGAGATGCAAAATAGAAAAAGAGTGTAAATACCTTTCATGCCAATAACCAAACAGCATAGGGGGCTGAACTTAAAAGCAAAAAGTAAGCTAATTCAGGAGATCTCTAGGCTTACCTGTGCACGTGAAGATTTTGGGTTACTATAGAATAGAACAGAGGGTAGAACTGAAGAATTAAAAAAGAATGGTCTTCTAGAGCAGTATTGTATTTTCTTTTGCTTTTCTTGTTTTTGTATGACCCTGAAAACGTTACAGGATAGACAGATAGATGATCATGGTGATGAGTGACTCTTCAAGTACAAGAGAAGTTTAGACTGTAAATGCATTTTAGGGATGGATTTAGCTGTGAAAGAAAAAGCTTGGGAAGACCCTAGAGTGCTGTAACCCCATTAGTCACAGTGGAAGAGGTAAAAGGGCTTGTTAAAAAAATAAATGCACATGGAAAAGGGATGACAGAAGGGTGAAAGCAGCAGCTGCACCCTGGAGGGAGCGGGCAAGCTGGAGAAATACGCTGTAAAAGAGAGGAGGCAATTTTTGTTGTGGCTGCCCGCTGTCTAAATTCCCCCTCTTCTTATCTGTATTAGCTCAATGTCGCATTGACCCTCCCTCTAGCAAGCAGAGTGAGGGGAGGAGGCTTCCACACTTGTCAGTATACGTTCTTCAGTCAGAGGAGGAGGATGCACAGATATGACACTAGTTATTTTATTAGTATGTGGGTCAAAATGAAATCTGGCAGCAAAGCTTTTCAGAGACTGGGTCAGTCCTCCCCGCTTGTGTGATCTCACTGTACAGAGGCTGCGAGGTGGTTTGTTTTCCTTACACTACTATATGGTGCACCGCAGAAACAAAAAATTCTAATTCTGGTGGAAATCAAAGCCTGGAAGCTTCACCTCCTCGCTCCTTAGCCTGAGTGAAGACTCATTGTGTGCACCAGTGCTGGAGTTTTGTTACCCTCTGATCTAATGAAAAAGTGAGTTAACTTTTTCCACCTTAAAATGCTTGCAATCACTCCCCCCCCCCCCCCCCCCCCCCCCCCCCCCATCTAAAACAGACCTCCATGGTACTGGAGTCTCATCCCTAAGTGGGTTTTACTGAAGTTCTGTGCCAGTACATGACAGTTCCTGTGTCGTCTTCCTGCTGCAAGAAAAAAAAAAAAAATCTTTAAATATGAAAGTTAATCAAGTCGTCTTTTACTCCAAGTGGCTGTTCTTGCAAGCTAATTAAAATAATTCAGATGACTGAAAAAGATTTTAATTGACTTAGGATTGCAGTTTAGAAAAAAATTATTTCTATGTGGAAAGACTTTTTGGGGTTAAGCCAGCATCATAGCATGTAAGAGAGTTGAATTCAGCTGTTACTGTGTTATGGATTCGCTTCATAACTTTGAGAAATGCCTTCACCTTTCTGCAAAATGTCAGTTTTAATGGTCCGTTCTCACACTTTGTCGTGTGCATCAAAGCGAAATAGGTTCTTGGGCTCAGAGGTTTCCCATAGGTTTAGGAATCCGTCCTTGTGGCTGAGATTCTGGGCTTTTTAAGCTGACCTACGGGGCTTGTTCCCAAGGACCTGGTCCTACCTGAGCTCTTCCCTCCACCTCTCCATGCCTGCCACTCCCTTGTGCCAGCACTGGTGTCCATGCAGCCACATGTTCATGCGATGAGGAGAATGACTTGTGAAAATGTAGGTAGGTAGGTAGTTGGATTTACAGACCATTTTCTAGGCACATCATTTCCTTAACTAAGCTCACTGGAGACCATTACACTAACAGAGGGGAAGGGGAGGTCGAGCTTGGCTGGGGTTGGACCCGTTTGGAGAGCAGGTGGGATCGCACCTTTGGCAGTATGTGCCACAGAGATTGACTTAAAGCAGTTACAGGACTGCAAAACTGAGGTACTGCTTGCTAGGGAGGTATCATAGAAAGTTTGGGGCAGAGACCATCTCTCCCCTGCTGAATGACCTTATTCTCACACGTCAGGGCTTCCTTTCAGCACTCGATCATCTACAGTCAGGGTTATTTGGTTTGGTTTTCCTTTCCACAAGATACAGGGGTTTCATGCATGATATTTTCTTTCATGAACTGCTTGCATGTTTGTCACATAACTTCCTCTAGCTTGGATGAAGACTTGTAGGTAACATGTTGATTTTAAAGTTCCCACAGGTATATTTATGTTCTTCCTGACATGAACTTTATACTGCTTTATCTCATTTTTTCGTTCATGTAATACACAAGCCTCAACTTCCTGTAGTGTAAAGCAGGGAACCAGAAAGGGGAGGGTGAAGCTCTGCATTCTCTGACACACACACACACAAATTTCTGTCTGTTTGAAGTGCCTTCTTTCTCTAGCATATTTGCATGCCTTTAAAAGTGGTTGCTGAGTGCATCTGTAGCCTTCATGGTAGGTGCAGTCAGGTGATGGCAAAGTATGGCTTCATTGAGAAGAACTGGCAATTCAGAATAAGCCCAGGACGTTAGGTCCCAAAAAAGAGAGATTCTGTTGCAAAGTAACTTGCTGGTGTTAGTCTGTGTCCCACTGAGGTCAGTGGTTTAGCTACAGTAGATATAATCGCTGTCACAGGTATAACCAGTTGCCATGTATAAAAAAAGTAGTTGTTTAATATTTCATGTGCCATTTCCAATGATATGTTGCTCTGAAATTGTGTGAGAATTAAAATGTTACCCAAAGTGTTGTCTAAAGTTGAGTTCTCCAACAATCTTTCCAGGGATTCTTCTTTTTCTTAGCCTTTTGCAGTATAGGTGAATGATTTTGTAATAGCTTTCTCTTATGTATGATTTTCAGGAGGCACGATCAATCAAGAAGTTACCTACCTTGATTCACTCTGGATTAGTGGCTGTTTATGGCACAGTTGTTTTGAATCAGATCGTTCTCTTTTTGGGAACAGATGATGGACAGTTACTGAAGGTAAGCTGAGTGTGGCAGTTCTTCCCTTCTCCATCAGCTGCTGCTGTGTTCAAGTGGGTAAATGTTTTCTGGTTTAGGCACTGTATTATAAACATATATAATCCCCTGAATCGCTATTTCTTTTTTGTTTGTTTGTGAAGTAACTGCTGTATTGTTACTTGGAGAGCAAGATAACTTTCAAAAGCAATTATGTACCCTGCTTAAAATTCATGGAAACGTTTCATTAGACTGCTAATGCCTACAGTATCAATTTATGGACTGTGGAGTTCTCAGTTAGACTGTCTTTTGTTTCCTTCCTTGCTTTGATTTTCCTGTAGAAATATTAAATATTGTTAGATTTTGGAAGCATATTTATTTGTTTGTTAGCCTATCTGTGTGATGTGAATAGCTGTCTGTTCAAGAGAAAAGTCAAGATTATTTTGCTTTAGCTTCTGAATAATTGACCTACGCTAGCTTAAATCAATCACCTGGACGTGAAAGTCATCTCATCTCATTATCAAACTTTTCAACCATCCAGTCAAATGTCTTCTATGCTTTAAGTTTTTTTTCTGGATTTTGCAAGAATGTGCATTTCCTGTCTACACTGCAAAGGATGACTCTCATTTTTTGTTTTTATTAAGCAGGCAGTTGGAGAGGAATATAGGAGAGAGCTTGAAAAGCTTTTGCCCGTTTGATTTCACTATGCTTTTGATAATGAAAACTGAAATTGAAGTCTTCCGTGTCTCCTTAGCACAGTGGAGACCATGCACATATCTCCCTTGTTTAGTCTTGTTTATGGAAAACCTTATGTCAATGTCGGTGTGCTTCTTAACTTGCGATGTAAAGTTTCTGTGGTCTCTGGTTTTCTTGAATTCTGTGCGAAGCGTGGTAGAAAACTGTAGAGTTGGGCAAGGTAAGAAAAAGAAATACCATCTCAGATGCATACTCACAGAAGCCACAAGGAAACTTCTGGCCTGAAGACAGTTGTCAGTCAGTTGCATAGGTTCCTTTTTACATTATGGGTGTCTGGATGTTAATTTGTTTTCTGAATGCTAATACTTTCTTCTCCATTCATAGGAGTACTTAACACATTATGACTTTGGGATATAGGCGTCTCTTCTACATTCAGTTTTTGCATCAATCAGGAACATACTCGGTGGGAGGAATGTTTTATACACTAAACTGGTGCCAGATTCTGTGCAAAATGTGTCTGGCATGGATTTTGTTGAAATTCTGTTCTGGTGGTCTTTTTCTCCATTTTTCTGCAGTGTGAGAGCCAGTGCAGTAGGTGAATTGAACCAGTAAATCGTCTCAGAAGCTGTGATGTAGCTGAAATTAGGCTTTTGTTTAAAATGCTGACTGATCAATAAAAGGACTTGTGAATAACTTAATTTCGTGTGTTTTAGGCTATTCTTAATGAGGATATGGAATCTAATTGCCCAGAGGTTTTATACGAAATTAAGGAAGAAACCTCAATTTTCCCCAAACTTCGACTTGATCCAGTAGATAATAACTACATCTATCTGTCCTCTGCCAGTAAGGTAAGCCCAATATCAAATAAAATAATAAATTCAAGTAAACTACTGCTTTAAGGATTTCTGCCACTTTATAAGTGAAGCATCAGTTTGGGTCAGAGTTAGACCTTAAATGTCCAAACGGCAGTTACCAACTTTACATCTAATATCTGGTTATGTTGTATAAGTTTGGGCTGCACTTCTCCAAAGTTCAGAAGAGCCTCCACTGTCATGGTGCTGCCCACTGTTGCTACAAGTGCTGCTCGCTGTTGCTACACCCTTAATCCCATGCTTATTTCATGTCATTCTGTCCAGAGAGTCTTTGTTTCTCTTTTTCCTGGAGGCATCATGCAGAATCAAGCTTGGAGGTAGCAAACAAAACTTGTAGGCTCTTTGGAGATGGAGTTCCTCTGAATTAGCAATATAGGTACTGGTAGGCCAGGGTTTGCTAGTCAATTACGGAGTTTCTAATGTGGAGAAATCTCTTAATTTGAGAGATGGGATTGAAGTCTTAGTTCTGCTGAAATCAATGATAAAAGTCTCATCATCTTCAGTTAGAGAGAGCAAGCCAAAACACAATCAGAAGTGATTAATGTGTATGCATAGTGAGGCCCAAGGAGTTCAGCAATCACTGGGAGCTACTGCACGCGAGCAAACGCGTCAGAGCTGCATCTCAAGCAGAGAGCGGCTCCCAGGAGCCAGTGCAGTTGTTGCAGCACATCCTGCAGCGGCTACTGAGCATCAACTCGGCAAATTCCTTTGTCTTGCCAGCAGCAGGGAATGTGGCAGTGAAAACATAAGGGCTGGCTGTCCATCTTAGCTGGACAGGATTTCACCCAGCACTTGATTACCTTCATTTACAATAAAATCACTTTTCCAGCAGTGAACATAACATTTTAGCCTGCTGTCTAAGAGAGTGGGTAAGTTGGTAGGAGAACTCCTGACTGATATAAACCATCTATCACAAATGCAGAAGGAATCAAAATTTCAGTCAAAAGTATGTGTAGATATTCAAAGTAAAGACTTGAATTTTCTTTAGCTTTGGTAAAAGAGCAAGTTGTCATAGGGGAACAACAGCTTTTAGGTATAAATGCCTCTCCCTGATCATCTCTTGGAGCTTAAATAAGGCTTCTGCACTGTCTTTTTTAACTTACTAGTAGTCTATGATGTTGGCTGATTTCTGAACTGATTATCTCACACACCTCCAGGTAAATAGAATTTTACAAGATAGGGCTGGAAAAAACAGTAAATATAATTCTGCAGAAAGCCATGTATCCTTGTTTCCTTTCACAAAATACAGGAACTTTCAATTCTTGCTAATTTGTAAAAAAAAATGGTTTGAATTAGAAATATTTTTCTTACTAATATTATTGATTACCATTGCTATTAATAACATTATTTGTATTTGTATTCAATATTTGTAATCCGCTTTCTCTTTTTCTTTTTCCTTTCCTTTTCTGAAAATGGCTGGCTAGGATATTCGAGCTGAATGTACAAGTATAGCTACATACGATATAGCCACAATTATCTACGTTTACTTATTGAAATGGCATTTTCATGCATGTTAAGTAGTTGCATGCGTTTGTTCTAGTGTGCACATGCAGTTACCTGACATGGTGATGCAAACACAGATGCATTTTGGTTTGTGCATGCATTTTTGGATGCACCTTCATCAATCATTTAAAAATCTCAGTTCTGATGAGAGGAAAATTATATTCTGCTAAGCAGAACGTTATTTGTAAAATATACTTCCTTTCTATTGTTATCTATAATTCACTATGCTAATTAGGCTTTCCTGCATTATTTTGTCCATGCTGGCCTTGTCATTGTCAGAGGAGTTTCATCATCTGATGGCTAAATACAGCGTGTGTAAAATAGGCTGCATATTTCTGTCCAAAGGTCTTCTGGCAGAGGGGAGTCCATAAGGAAACTTTCCTGAAGGGATCGTGCGTGGTTGCTGTCAGATTTTTAATGGTAACCCTCACTTTCCCTTTTTATGGAGACTATTTTAATTCAGTGTGTTATTGCACTCTTTGGTTTTAGGTGAGAAGAATACCAGTCGCCAATTGTGGTAGATATGTTTCTGAGGAAGAGTGCTTATCTGCAAAAGATCCCTACTGTGGGTGGTGTTCTTTGAATCAAAGGTATGTTTTGGTATTTTAGACTTTCTCATAAAAGCAATGCATTGTTAGGCAGTGTACATTTTGACTGGCTTGGGGCTATTCAGTATCAAGATTATATCTACTGAATTTTTATGGAATCAGTCATAGCCATAAATGTGAGACACTTTATTGTCATGTGAAAGGGAGCTCTGCACCTTTTAAAGACCATGTTAACCTTCAGATTTTTGAGAGGGTTGGGCTAAAAAGAAGAAATTATTTTCATTTTAGAACAGATGTCTTTGCTTTCCAAATTGATTAAGAGATAAAATTGTATAATTGTGCTTGAAGCATCTTAATAGCTAGGGGCATCTTGCATGTGAGAACAGGGAAAGAGTACTCAGTTGTCTTCAGTATTCATAGTTCCTTGCTTTGGAACCACTGCCTTTTGGTTTAGGCCAGAGGAGAATTTATTTCTAAACACTTCATTCTTGCATTTGAGTCATTAGTTTGCTGCTTTCTTTGAAGCAGATTTGAAAGTTGTTGTATGTCTTTGGCCTGGACTGGAGAAATTCCTGGGTCATCAAGCCTAGTCTTGGCAATGACCATCCTAGATTTAGGCAGGCTTTTTGTCCTCCCTGCCCTGATGGTGTGGCGATCTGAGTCTCATTGTTCTGCTGGTTAAAATCTGTCTACTCATTTTCATCACGTGTGTGTTCATGGGCAGATTATACTCATTTGTTCTGGTGTTCACATCACCTTGGCTTACGTAGGTTTTCCCCCTCCCTCACACTTATCTCCTCAACGTTTCTGTGAACACAGTCTCTTTTTTCACTTTCATTTCGGTGTGCCTGAAACAGCTAGCTTCACTAAGATCCTCTCACATAAAACATTCCTTTCTTAACTCAGCTCCAGTAGCCCTTCTGTGGAGTTTATGCATCCTTTTAAAATAAGGCTGGCCAGGAGTGCCACAGAATTCCAGAAGAGATTTCAGCTGTGCCTTGCTGCATGGTATTTAATCAGTCTGCCGAGGAAGCACCTTAGTTAGTGTGTCCTGGGATCACAAATGTCTTTTTCATGACCGCGTCACATTGATGGGCCACAGTCATCCATGATCAAACAATGCCCCCAGGTCCTTCTCTTTCTTTGTTTTCTTTCCAACTGATGAGTTTCCAGTCTATAGCACATATGGGTTGTGAGATTTTTATTGCTCTAGGTACATGTTCTTGTACTTTAAGCTTTGAAATGTCATCCCATTTCAAGGTTATCCAAGTTTTCCTGTGTGATATTCTCATCTTCCTCTGCATGGTAGCGTTCCCAACTTTGTATCCTCAGCAGATGTCCGCAGTGTCCAGCTTCTTTTATGCCTGTTCACCACTGATTAAAACATTAGACAAAAGTAGTTATAAGATTGTTTTTTGAGGAATTCCACTAGTAGCCTTCTTTTAGAAGGTTAGTATGCCCCACTTTGGTTTGTTTCAATGTTAATGTAATTTTGCTGAAGATCTGCTACTTTGTGTTTGCAAAGGTAGTTATTAGAAGAGAGTAGGTGTTTATTCTGTAATGTGTTTTCTTCAAACTCTCTTTTGCTACCTTGTTAGAAACTGTATATGTTACAGTTCTAAGTTTTTCAGGCTTTTAGTTACCTTATAAAGTGTTTGTGAATAACAATTATTAGTCAGTAAATCCCCTGTTTATGAGGGGAATCACCAAAAGTTTCCATCTGGTTGAAACAGAAATTTGAGAAAAAATAAATTGCTATAATATGAATCCCATTCAACACCCACATAATTTTTCACTGTTAAGGACTTAGCATCATTAAATATTTGGGTTTGTGAAGAGAGAGCTCTTGAGTGAACTTTAGAAAAAGAGGAAGACGTATTTTTAGCCAGTATTTTAATCAAAGTCCATATGCGTCCACTAAAGCAAAATATTCCATAATAATTTTGAGATCGATGATCTGTTTTATACTCTTACTAGGAAATAAATTTTATGTTAAATATGCACTCCATTTTTTAAATAAAACTTAGCAGTGCTTCATTTTAAAGACAGCATGAACTCAAATCCAGTATTTTTATGAAAAAATCTGCACATATTATTGCAAGTGAAAACAAAATGAAACAAAATGTTTCTACTGTTCCTATTTCTACTCTTCCTTCCATAGGGACAACTATGTAAATTTTCCTTTTCACTTAACAATCATTCAAAACAATTAGTCAGCATTGAGTGATTTCTCTTAATGTTTATAGATTTTCTACAGATGAGTCAGATTTACCTGAAGTATGCTGAAATTATTCCAATACGAGGCATTGGTGTTTTATGTGTATTTTCCATATGGAAATAACACAATATCTCTTAGTTATCTGACATGACCAGACTTACTTTTTAATTTGGTCAGTGTTTGTGACATCTGTGGACTTCATTCAAGGGCTGGTACCTAGGAAAAGGAAACCAAAACTTTCTCTGAAACCATGTTCTCATTCCATGAGGAAATCAGTGTGCTTTAGCACGGCAGAGAGGGCAAACTCAGTAGGATCTGTAGTTAATACAAGATTTGTGAAGCAGAGACTTAAGTAAATATGAATGAGCCAGTGTGCGTAGGTATTGTGTTATCATAATGAAATAAGAAGTACTCGATTCCAATTGTGAAGAGGAATCTTTAGTAGTATAAAGAACTAGCTTGCTGTGAAAGGTCAAAAAAATCTTGACTCTGCTTTTCTCTGTACACATATCTATGCATACTTTTATAGGGTCTGTTCCAGTCTACCTTTCCAAGAAAGCCAGACTCCAGAAACTTTCAGCTGTGTTCACAGCACTGATATTTTTATTTTCTTAGTAGTGGTTCGCAAATAATATTTATCTGTTATATTCATTGCAGTGTGCCTGTGAACAATATCAATTGTCTAAAAATAGGGGTATAACAAAATCATCTCATCTTTTATGTGAGAGAAATTCATATTACTCTTGGCCTGTGCAGGGCAATTTATGTTGAGGGGCATCAGATACTCTACTTCCCCCTTTGCGACTGCTTCCTATGAAATGACTGTTCTCCATAACACATTATTTGAGTGTTAAAGGACAGCTTTTAGAGCAACAAAAGACACATTTTTTCCTGGCATGAAGACAAGCACAACCCTGGGTCCTGGGTGGCATTACTTCTTTTGCCATTAAACTCTTAGATTCTTCATTGTAGATGAAGGAAACAAGTTCACTGCTTGTGTTCCTCAGGCAGTCTAAGAAGGCAAATAACTTTATCGCAGGACAGTTTTAAATATTCAGCTTTATAAACAGTTTTCTTTTTTAATATTTTAATTTTAGTGTCACTGAAATGCATACGCTTATTTAGTGCCAAGTATCGCAAGCGTGTTGCCTTGCATTTTCAAGATTATGATCCTCAGCCTGGCTGAAAAATATAGGATGCCCCTCTTCCATGCGTCATTGCCAGTGAGAGTTATCTACCTGTACATATCCAAGCATCTGGTTTATGCACATCTGTTGATGACAGATCCCATCCACTGTGGTTGTAAAACTGTGATGCCAATGGACCTTTGTGATCTCAGTAAGGTGAATAGAGATATAAATGAGACTGAAATTTGTCCTGGTTAAGACAGTTTGAAATATGTCAGGCATAGTCCCGATTTCTTACAGTATAGTTATGATCTGAATGTGTTCAGATGCAAAGCCTCACCAGGTTCTTGCGCAGCAGGAACTCAGTTTCCTGAGTTAGACCACAAAGGAAGTGACCTTGTGCTTAACTTCATTCCAATTGCCAACGTCTTGATCTACAGAGAAGATGGCTTTATGGTTTCTATGGTTTGTGGGGTTATTTTGGGCATTTTGGAAAGCGGGGGATATTTTTATTGAAATTCGTTCTTGTGTTATTCCTTCTGGAGAGAAAATGCATTGTTTGTGAAATACGTTTTACGTTTATACAGTGAGCTCCTCATGAAAAAGGCCCATGGTTTGCAAGTATGTACTCATTTCTAGTTTTTAGCGAAGGAATAGTTAGTTCATTAAGGCACATGTCACCGACACATGATTGAAGCTACACATTCTTCTACATTTGGTAGAAAAGCAGGATTATTAAAACAATATTCAATGTTATATTTATTTATAAATATTCAATCTTAATACTAAAATAAGATATATGAAATTAGCACTTACGTGTCTTTAATTGCTAGCTATATGAAATTACTTGGAGTTAATCTATGGGTTGTTCATTAACTGTTCACAGCAGACAGTATTTTAAGGATTCACCTTTCAAACTCAAGCTTTTAATATGTGTAATCTTAGTAGTACTTGTGTTTCCCAGTGTTTCCTCATTCTTCCTTAATTTTATGTTGTATAGTTTCTATTTCCTACAATTTGGCATCTGTAACGTTTTTATTTACTTTGTGCTGTCCCGCTTCTGAAATGGATTTTATTATTCAAGACAGAGAAAGCTATTTTGAACCATCTTTTCAAACCTGGTGGTTTTAACGAAGTGCACTGACATAAAAGGGAAAGATTACCATTTACATCAGTGGACGACAGAGGAGATTAGGAAGGAGGATGCATCTCATCAACTGTAAACATTTGTAGCATAGCTCTACATCTGAGCTTCATCCCTATCTCCTCTTATACTCTTTGGAGAGAAGACTTCTATAGTGTAACTCATTTAATTTTTTTATGGATGTCTAAAATAGGTTAGGTGAATAGCGCCCTGAAAGAGCATATTTCTCCCCATGGAGTGTAGATGGAACTGGGGGGGTCAGATCTAGACCTGTACAATGGAGCAATCAAAAGCTGGGCGTAGTGAATTCCATCCCAGGCTACCAAGTCCACTGTTACTGGCCAAGCATCTAATATTTGCTTGAGTCCCATTGAGTTAATCAGGACCCTAGAGCATATATCAATGCATTGTAATTTGTTTTGATAAGCAGAAGATTTTACTGATTGTTTTCCCGAAGCTTTTTGCAGTTGTAACCATATTCCTGTAAAAAATCAATAGCATTCCTGTAAAAAAAATCAATAAAATTAAATAAGTTGAAGTACAGTGTTTGAAGTCAAAACTACCATAAGGAGGCTAGTATAATTTTGTGTATACTTTTAGGTGCACATTAAAAGAAAATTGTACAAGGTCAAACAGCATAAAGGGTTGGTATAACATTTCACATGCACCTGATAAAGATCTGAAAATCCTGCTAAGTTTCCCTGCCAAAAATCAGGTATGTACACCGAGTTTTATGCGTGTTTGTTTATTGTGACTTAAAATGTGTCATTTTGTTGCTTATTGCAGCTTCCCTTCTTTTGTCACCATGTTCCATGTATTAGTCCCTCTTATCTCAACAATTGGCAAATGTATTGGAAATCCCAGTAAGCTGAATGTGTCAATCAGATAGATGTTCTCTTCCTCTCCTATAAAATGTATCCTGAGGCTATACTTCATGATGTTGAGTCAAAAATTCACTATGCTGACAAAGGCAACATTTCCGTTACATCTCTTTATCAGCTATTTTAATATATCCAGTGACTGTATATCAAGTGCATTATGTAAGTTCCGAGCTTTTTAACAAGTTACAAAACATTCACTGGGACACATATGGTAACACAAATACGTCTTTAAGTGTTTGATATTACTGTTTACTCAGTATCTGTTCACAGCGCACACAGCCTTGGGTATTTGATTATCAAGTATTGTGACTGGCCACTTAATCTGCATGCTATTGTTTCTGGTTTCCTGATTGAATGCACTAATGTGATCATATTTGTAAAGCACTCTCAGCCAGAAACAAAGGATAATTCATTACAAGACAAATTCTGTTTCATAATTAAATGCACTTTGGTTATGGATGCAAACGTCATCTCTCTGTGAGGGTTTGTACATTCTTGCTCAACTGTTTTTAAGGGAATATAACAGCGTATAACACTATTATAGATAAATTCTCATTTTAAAATCCAAAATCATTCCAGATTGCTCCCCTCACGTACCTTACAGATCCATTTAATTTCTGGAAGTAAGCAATACTGTTCCTTTCAGGACTTTTTGTATTGCTGCTTCGGTTGGGAGAGGCCCTCTCCTTTGGGAGGCTACCTAGTGAATTGTCTGCTTCCACCACAAATATTTTCATTTTGTACATTTCATAGTTTGTCATTTTCTGTAAAGACAAGGTGACAACGTAACAAGTATTACAAGAAATCGGTTGTATTCTTGTTTTTATTGTTTTGTAGGTTGCTGTGGCTGCAAGCATAAGCAAAGTCCTTACTTCCTGTGTGATAAAAATTGTAAAACCTGTTGAAATATTTTATGAAAATATAGTGCTGAAAAATTCATCCTGTTTCTGCAATCTAACCACTCCGGTCATCACCGATAATGGTATGTTTTACTATTGCATGTATTTAATGCTTATTCACTGTCCTTTATTGTTTCCGAGAACTGAACATAAATACAGGCCTAATGAGTGTGAGAGTAGGTAATACTTTTTATTAAATGTCATTGAGAAAAAATAATTCCTGTTTTGTCAGGTGATTTGAGTATACTCACACTATTCTTGATAATTAAAGATTTGTTAATATGGAATCCTTTCTAGAAATAATAAGACATGTTAACCTGTGGCTAGAAGCAGCTTCTTCAGTTCAGCTTATAGCAGTGCAGTCTTTTAGCATTAGGGGTATATTTACACGGTGCCATTAGTCGCTGTCTGTGGAAACTCAAGATAGCTGCAGTGACAATCAAGCTGGCTGGACGTTGGTCCAGTGCTCTGCCTTGACAAATTAACCCATCTTAATGCTTCTCTTATCTGCAAACAGAATTTGTTTTTGCAAGAAACTGTACTAGCATAAATAAGAGGAGAATCTGACTCTGAATGTCTGTACAATAAATAATCTTAACATTCAATTAACTGTTTCAACCTAACTTAGACACTTGGGAGAAAGTGGTTGTCCCATGTAGAGGATTAGCAGAAAAGTACATGGTTCAGGGGCAGTTTGGTGGTACATCTTTTTGATTTGACTTCATTCCTCTTTCTGCATTATTGGTTGAATCATTTTGCAATAATTCTTACACTACTTTGTTTACCAGTAGTTCTCAGAATTAGAGCCATTTGTATTGGATGCATGATGCATGTGACCTGTTTTGTGCATCTTACGGTTTTAGAATGAGGTGGTAAATTACCGAATGTCTAGACTTTTGAGCTGTTCCCTAGGCTTTGGTCTCAAAGATCAGATGATAATCCTTCACAGTAGAGTCTTATTTGACTAACAGGAGGAAAACGTCCTCTTTGCATTGCTTCAAGGGTCTGTATAGAAGCACAAAGCTTTTTTAATACAGGTTGACCTTGTATCTTTTTTAAGTTGCTTATGTTAGAATACAAAAGAGAGTTTTAATCAAAACTAAGGGGCAAAGATAGCGAGCTCAGGGATACACCATATGCTCTTAAGTGACTTGAAGAGGAAACAGAAAATTCAGATAAATGCCTGCCTTTATCTTTTCCTAGATAATATAGCCCAAAAGACATGTAATACTCTGCATGAATCTGATTCTCTTATAATACCTTTGTGTAGAAAGAGGAATGAAATGTTAACCAGAACTTACAATGGCCTGTTCTGAAGAGCTCAGTGCTGCAACGAGCTCTCTCTCTCAGGGACCCTTGCCCCTGAATGAGGTTCCTTGGAATATTGGGATCTCAGGAGCTCTTCCTTTGGCCTTTGTATGGGAAAAGCTCCTCTGGCATCATACAAGTGTTGTGTGTCGCGTTCCTGTCCAGTACTGATTTGGGAATTGAGAAGACAAGACTTTGTTACTAGCAGGTGACAGCTAGGGTTATATCCATGAGTATTCTGGTCTGTTAAGCTGTCTTTAGTAAACACTGTTAGTGGATTTTAAGAGAGACAAATGCCTTAGAGCAGAAAAAAAAAAGTCCTTTATTCACTGAGTCCCAAAAGCCATGTTTTCTTATAACTGTGGAATACCTTGTTTTGGTTCTCTGTCTTCTTCTACTAGGGCTTTCTCTTACTCCATTAGCAGGTTTTCAGAGTATAGTGTTACAGAAGCTAGCTCGCCTTGCCTGTGCTTTGTGCCAAAGATGAGCCCTTCGACAGTGTTAACCAGAAGGCTGTGAGATTAGCTTGTGCCCGCCAGTAGCCAGTATTACTGCCATTCACTTGCTCCTACGAGCTGAGATGTATTAGTGGATAATGCAAGTGTGGAAGTTATGTTGACTATTTGTGGTACCTCGTGTAAAGGGACCTTAGTCTCACAAGAAGATGCACTTGCAAAACTCCTTCAGGTATCATTTCTGGAAGAAAACGTTTTGAAAATACCTGCCACTCAGTGCAGTCTGGTGCGTTTTGAAAGGTCAGCCCAGGCCATACAGAAAATAATAGGTTTCATTAATTTCAACACAGACAAAATCAGGAAACCATATTTGACAGTGTTGTTTTTAAAGTATTTAATACAAACTTAAAAGAGAAGACAAGCTCTGCCAGAAGCAGATAAACTCCTTACTTTTACTTATTACTCCTAGTAAAATACTATTTTTCAGTACCTTATGGCTTGAGACCCTTGTCATATAATGATCTGGGCAAGTGGTTTAGGCAATTGTGTGCCCAACGTGTCAGATTTCTGCAGATACGTGGATTTCTGGAGATGCAAACAGGTGAAGGATTTCAGAATGTCTGTGTGCGCTCATCCACATCTTCAAGCATTAAAATACATTTAAAAACCAGACTCTTTGCTATTCATTTAGTAAGGTATTTAAACATATGGCCAGTCTCAAGGGCTGTTTCTAACAAGCAGTGCAGGTGACCTTTGCAGCGAGCACCCAAGTGCCATGCGGATGTGTGGAGCAGGAGATACTTCTGATTTAACAATGTAGATGTAGCCAAAGCTGGTTTCCCTCTGAGCAGGCCAGCCTGTGATAAAGACAAAGCTTTCTCTACCTTTGCAAGGCAGGTATACTTTAAATCTATGTAACTTTCCTGGCTTAAAAAGCTACCTACTTCTTAGCATAGAGAAACCAGAGAAGTCTGCACACATGTGTTTCATTTGATCTCAGGCAGTCATTCATTCTGCAGACGTACACATCTGCAGGCACACAGATGAAAGGGACCATGGCTTAAGTGGTATATATCTAACTCTGTTTTTCGATGTGGTATTCTGCTCATGGGAGAAGATACTCTTTCATTCCACAGCTGCCAGTGAATTGTTGGTATAGTAATTGCTAGCTGAAATAATGGCAAATTGACTCATGCAATCATAAAAGATTTAAATAGGATGAAAATTGCTACTGCATAGATTACAAAAGAAGACTCTGAAACCAAGTCTCTGAGACAGAAAGAGAGAGAAGTACGGTATGTTGGGGTCTCTTGCATTAGAACAGTCTGTTGTGTTAGAAGGGCTAAATTCAGGTTCTGGCTGTGCCACAGTATACCACTCTGTGCTTTTTGGGAGATGGTTTTATATCCCTGTCCTCCAGCTGTCTTTCTAAATCAGAGCATTTCCTTGTCTGTATCCTGACAATAACATTACTTTTTTATGTCATGCAGTGGTGACATCAAGCTTAATTAATGAGTGTGTATAAAGTCTTGGAGTAACTCAGCTGAAGGGTGCTATGGAAGGACAAAGTCTAGTTATTTTTATCAGGCTAAAGTGTGAGTGAACGTGTGTATGTGACGGTGCATACCATGTAGAGAACAGCTGAAGGCATGTGAGCTTTCAACCCGATTTTTTTTTTCCGTTATTTCTTGTAATATCCATCATATGTCTAACAGTTACATTTTTCCAGATTGTCTGGTTCTCGAAGCATCGCTGTCCTCAAGCTCTTGGAATATCACACAAACGTTTCGGTTGAAAAAGTAAGAGCCTGGTTCCTATTGAAGTTCATTAAGCTGTTGGGGGTGGGGTAGGGTGGAGGGGGACTGAAGTATGATCATTCTTTTATTTGGTATTTATTAAGGAAAAACATTTCACTAAAGATAGTCAAATCCCTTTCCTTGGCCCATTTCCTCCTTCTCCTCTTTTTTTTATTTTAGTTAGAAAGCTACTTCTTCTGATAACTCTCTTATTTAACGGGACCCTGGCAGCTAGCTGTAGGAGAGTCATTACGATGACTGAATTTATGACAAGTGCCTGAAGAGATAATAAAGGATGTCACAATGACATTAAAATCCTTTCTGTCCTTGTGAGAAAGGTGGGCTCCCGGTACTCAGCATAAGACCTAGATCAGAGGAGTCAGGAGATTCTGTAAAAGTCACTTTATGGAGTTGGTTTTTAATTGAGCTGGATGCAATTCAGATGTGGTCCATGGGTAACATGAATACAATTAAACCAGAAAGTAATATCTATTCTGCTAATAGGAATAATGAATACCTATTGTTCTGTACACATTATTTTTCAGAGCCACACTCTGTTAAGAGCTTGCAGTAGAAAGCATTTGTACCCAGTACAAGGCCTAACCCTTTATGAGATGTGGTTGTTAAAACTTAGAAAGATCTGGCTAACATATGCTGTAGGTAACTATAGTGTTCCTGTTCAGAACGCTCCTCCCCTATACAAAGAGGCTAATTCATAGGCACCCAGGATGAAATTGAACTCCTGCTTTTTGGGAAGTGGCATATCACTTCCCTGTCCCTGGAGCAACACAGGGAAGGAGCTGTCTTTCTGAATCAGAACATTTCTCAGCATGTGTGGAGAGGGCCTGTGCTGCTCCTGGCTCTCCTCCATGCTGATAGATTCATTGCAAAGCAAGATAGGGACAAACTAGTCTCCAAACAGACATATTTTTTGGTAGGGGAAGGCAATAGCAAGCTAGCACTACACATACAGAACAGAAGTCTAGGCAAGATGTGAAAAGAATCAGTGATGGTTTCTGCCCTTTTCTGGTTAAAATGTACTATCTGGCTACTTACATACTGGAGAAAACCACAACAAAACGAAACCCAGGGTGTTCTGTCTGCTTCATGCTTTTTGGAAATTTAGGGCTCTCAGCATGTCAGCACAGATTGTATTTCGTACTGAATTTGTCCTCAGAATAAGCACAGGAGAACAATAGGCTTGCAGGGTAAATGCAGGTTATGTGTTTTACACATTTCATTACATGTTTGCCAGGTTGTTCTCTTGGGTTTATGAGTTTTTCTGTCACTTGAAATTTCACATTCATGGCTGAACCTAGGTTGAGTCCCTGTGTCTTATAAAACCTCTGTTTTCTGTGTTACCAGCTGCTCACGGTGTATACACAAGGGTGAGTGTGCCAGCTGTAAATGGATGCGTGTCTCTCCTGCCACCACCTGCCAGGTGAAGTTTGTTGGGGAGGGCTGGAATCCCCCATGATGCCTTCTCCTTGTATTTTTTACATCTGAACAGCAATCTGTCTCTTCCTTGTCCTGACATGGAGAAATGCTGATTTTTTTCAGGATAGTTGTAATGCAGCTGCTTCCAAGGGGATCGTCACTGCACAGAAAACAGAGGTTAGTTAGCGTTCTAAGATCGGCACTATCGGGGTTCTGTGGGTTGGGGGAGAAATTTATGTAAAATGAGAGGACTTTGCAGGAATAATAGAGATATGGATGGGGAGGTGGGCAGTTACATAGAAAGGCAATGCAGAACTTGGATTGATAATATTTTTTCTTAGGGCTTTGTTGGTGCTTAAAGATACCAACAAAGATTAGTGTTTCAGATCCAGGCATTGAGACAGTGAACAGTGCAATATTCATGTGCTACCTCTAGATGCAAATTTACAATATTGCTTTAAATGCCGAAGCCCCTGTATGCTCTATTTAGGCACCCCACAGGAGCCAGTGTGCTGAGGGGTGGACATGTAAGCTGACCACTAATAAAAAAATACCAGAGTAGAACACCACGGACTTAATCTCTTACCTAGGCTTAAATGCATGTTTGAGTTCTGCTGTGACAGACAGCTCTGTGAAACTAGGTTTCAGAGTCTCAAGCCTTTCCCTCATTTGATGCAGCCAGATCACAACTTCTCCTCAAACATAGCTGCCAGGGGAGCAGGAGGGGCAAGGTGTGCCAACCAGTTCCTGCATAACAGACAAGTGGCTAGAGGATGCATCCAGGAACTGAAATCCCTGGGTGTTAGTAAATCCTTGGTTCACACTTCCAGAAACATTTTCCTTGCTTCCAGGCTATAGACAAAACTGGAGATGGAGCTACTCTCCATCCATCCTGCTCAAAAGGAAGTAGTGTCACTGATGTAAAGTACCTTCTAATCTGATTGTTGAGTTCTCTATTGAAAAATGTAGACTGTATGTGAGTGTACAGTCTATATGATTTGCCTTGTAAGGGAGCCCTTTAACCGCGAGGTTATCCCTTCATTCTTTATGGTGCCAAAATGGTTTTATTTTTTTCATAAAATTTAGTGATCTTGTCCTCAGTGGTTGCTTGTGACATGCAGGTGTTAGGAAAGAAATGAGTAGTGAAGAGAAATTTGACTGATGAGTCAGTACGTAGAGATTTGCTGCCTACACCTTTTGGTTTCTGCTTTTCTGTGAGTGATAGCATGGTTGGTATAAATAGCAACTGTGTTCTTATCTCTAAATGTTTCGTTAGAACTACCCAAACTTTTACCTGAGAAGACAGGAATTACCTCTTAAAATCAGATGTTCAGCTGAGGTTTATTAAACAAAATCACAAAATCCATTTTGTTTTTCACAGAGATGAGTGGGATTGTAATACTTGTGCTTCTGAGCATTAATATTCTGGATTTGGTCTGCATATAAAGCATTACGGCTGGTGAAAGAACAGAGGAAATTCTTCTTTGCTCTGCTTCCAAGTGCTTTAATTTGACATTGGTAAATAGTTGGAATTGCCTGGGAGATGGCTTTCTTCCACATGCCTTATCTTGGAAAGACAGTGATGGACAAGGCAGTGAAAGCACTAGAGGCAGTCCAAAGGCAGATGTTTATTTAGAAGTGATTGATCCATTCAGAGGGCTTGAAATTGCATTTGAAATCCTGCTCTCCTTTGACTGCTCGTGCTTTAAGGAGAACTTATTGGAGGGCTGAGAAGGAGGATTTGTGCTTTCCCACAACCCCAGCCGAGCATTTAGATTAATACACTTTTTTTTTTCGGTGGCAGCCCCAGCCCTCCTCCTGACTCCAGCTGCTGGTTTCCATGCATGCACCTTCCCCCTCCCTGCGCCGGAGCAGCCGTGGGAGTGGTTGTGCGAGTACGCTTGGCTGGGGAACTGATTCGGCTGGAAATAACCGTTTTCTTTCGGCAGGTTGTTTTTCATTTGAGCCAGTTCCCTGATCCAGTTCTTCACGTGGCCTCGGGGCCCCGTGCGAGCACCGCAGGAGGGGCTGTGCCAACGCTGGGGACAAGCTCCTGAGCTCCCTGGGGTGGCAGAGGCTGCTTAACCTGGGCCGCTGCCAGATATCTCACTGCGACCTGCAGCCATGCTAACCACACCTCTGAGGATGTGGCTGCCACTGTTTACGCAGCCCCAGGGAAGCGTTAGGCCGTCCAGGGGACCGGGACTGGGGCTGCAGCTCGAAATGTGGAGCTCTATTGAAGTTGACAGGGCTGTGCTGATTTACATTACCTGAGGACCTGGCGCAGGCTTGCTGTATGTCTCTCTGCGTGTTTACGCTGCTTTCATCACATGCCTCACAACTAATGATTTTTATAAATATCCCACTGCCTCTCCGCTGTCTCCCTTCCCTCTTGCTGTCTCCCTCTCCGCTGTCTCCCGTCCTGGGCGTCTCTCCCCCTGCCACGCAATGACTGGAAGGTCAGCGGCTCTCTGGCGCTGGGGAAGGGAGCCCCACAGACCCCAGCGGGGACGCTTGGTCCCTCATTGCAGTGAGGAAATCCACGGTTTCTTTTGCTGCTGAGGAAAGTGTCGCGGACCACAGCGGTCCAGCAGGGAAGCAGGCTCTCGAGCAGCTGAGGCCAGCTTGCCTCAGTGCTGCGGGTGACTGCACTGACGCCATGAGCCCGAGGCAAGACGTGGCGAGGGAGTCCATGTTATGTAGCCGCAGGGAAGGCATGATTTCAGGGGAGGCTGAAACTTCCAGAGTAAACCATTCTTAGCACCAGTTCTTCTCAGTGTAAGGAACAAGGCAAGCTGAGCTGAGGCACCCCATGGTGTGCGGTGCCTGGCAGAGAGACCAGGGGGAGCCCTGAAGCGCCGCGCCCCTGGGCAGGGGATGCCTGGCGTTCCCCTCACCGGGGCTCACAGCCCTGATGACGCTCTGGGGGATCTCCGTGTGTCCGTGTGATACCGTGTTACTCCTGTGCTTCAGGGCTCCCTGCTGGTTACCAGTGACCACCCCAAAGCAATGTTTTATTCCTTTCTGTAGTATTCGGCCTCTGGATTTGTGTGAGGATATTGTCTGTCCTTGGTGCGCTGGAGGATGGGCACAAGCAGAGCGATGGGACATGGGTGGAGAAAACCACTGGTGCTTCGCTGGCTTTAACCTCTCAGATTTCTGCTTCAGTAGTCCTGCTTGCATCCTAAGGGTTAAACTGATCCCCAGGTCAGGGTGGGAGTGAATTTTCTCCCTCAGGCTGTTTGTCAGGGGTTTCCTTTGCCCTCCTGCATTACCCATACCAGAGGTCATCTTGGAGGGCCTTTTGCAGGCCCTCTGGCCTCAGCCTTTACACTCTCTTGCCCTTTCCTTAGGCACAAGTTGCAGCTTTTGATCAGTTGTGACAGGTCTCACATTTGCTCTGGAGCGCTCCAGCATTCAGTGGGCTGTCCCCCCAGCATGTGGGGACAACCTGACGGGGACCTTTCTGAAATGGGCAAATGCTGTGTTTGCAGTGGATGGCGATGTGACCCCAGTGTTCCCCTCAGGCCACCAGCCCAAAGGCTTGGTGCTGCTCTGGGTACATGAAAAGATTAGTGGGGAAAAGAAAACCTGTGGCAAGGACTTTCCTAGAAGTTTTACACTGGTGCCCTTCTCAGGGTCAGGAAGGCTGACCTGCCCAGTGGATGTGTTCACAGGTGCCCAGTAGAAATCAGGATAATCACAATACTCTAAAAATTCACTTTAAACTAGTATTATAGGCAGTCTAAAAGTAAGCTAGAAATCATTTGCCTGAGAAGGTCCCAAACAGTTTGTGGTTTCACATGCGTATTTTCCTGTTTTTTTGAATGTTTTCAGTTTGTTGTCTGAAAGATACACAGAGAGGAAACCGTCTGTGTGATTATAAAACTGGGGAAGCAGTAAAACTGATTAAACATGAGATGCTGTCAAATGTATCAAGTGAATACACTAGGGAAAAAAAAATCTCTCTTCTTGCTTGGTACTGTTAGTAAGTTAGAATAAGTAAATATAAAGATACACAAAGAAAAGCACAGTTTAAAAATTGGCCACGTTTCTGCAAGGCTGTGACAGCATCAGAGCAAACTAGGATTATTCTTAAATGCTGGAAAACAGATTTGTAAACTTCTTAGCATCAAAATGGGATACTAAAAAATCCCCGCAGTTGTGTTGTACCTTTAGCTCTATGTATGACTTTGAAAAAACTTTCTAGTAAAGCTAATTCTGGGGCTCTTTCTCTCTAGGATTTGACCCTGCTTCCCCTTTTCAGGTCTTGAGAGATGCTTTCATTTGTTTCTCTGATCTCTCATAGTGACGGCACCATGGGTTTTGTCCAGCGTTGTTTCTCAGTTCTTCAACAGGCACACAAAATGTACCATTTCAAGCTGGGTTTTTATGATACCTACCTTCCAGTATGTCAGACTGTAATTCCTTTGGGCAACTTTGTTCTGAGATAAATTGAAATATGAAATATGTGGGTAAAAATAGTTGGCTTGTAAATAAGTTGTGATTGACAGTACTTCCCAGAATCAAGCTTAACAAGATTTAAAATTAATAAGAAAATGTATCCCAATGCCATAAAACCTGCATTCCTGAGTGGTGGTTGTTTTTGCAGCTGTTACTTAACTTCCTAACCTCTTTATAACCAGATTTTGTTTTGCTTTGTTTTCTAATAGCATATCAGCATTCATTCCATCGAACCTTTGTGGATTTCTACATTAGGCAAAAGTGAAATAACAGTCAAAGGAGAAAACTTTACACGTGCATCAGGCATAAAACTGATACTGACTGGAATCACTGGCTGTAAACCAGACATGTGAGTTAAGCTCTGAAAAATACTATTTACTTTGCATGGTGAAAATTATGCCCATTTTGCCCCAGCAATACAGCTGTGCGAACAGTTGTCATGGACCTCTTCTCAACAGAGGGGTGGATATCTGCACTCCTTTAGTTAAATTTCCACTTTAAATTCCCAAAGGAGAGAAATGAATTTGTTGTTTGGGTACAATACAAGGGATGGGTAGGTAGGTGGGCAGCTCTCAGAAGCAGTTACGGTGGTTCTGTACCTGGGGCCCTCTGTGCCTTGCAGCAGGCAACAAGAAGTTAGGTCACAGGAAAGCCTCAGCTTTTTTTTGACTCACCTCTGCTTCAAAATACCCCCCATATGTTCTAGGATTCTGCTTCTGAAAGCACAGACACCATGCCAGGGAAGGGAATCTCTTATGCAACAGCGTGTACTTTTCTCTGTTGATGATTGCACAGTGTAATCCTCTAGATAATTAGGCTATCTTATTCAGAATCAGTCATTTTCAGGTGCAGCTGCAATGGCTGCCTGTAATTACCAAGACCATTTTACATAGCTAGCACTTGAAAAAGTATTCATATGGTACAGTTGAATTTTTAGTTCAACCATTGATTTCTTGGGGACCACAGAAAACAAAAGGAGAGAAGGATGGATGAAGAAGGATGAGAAAGGAGGGAGAGAGAGGAAGCAGAGAAAAGGAGGAGAGAAAGGGAGGAAGAAGAGAAGGGAAGAAAGGAAGAGGGAAAGAGATGGAAAAAGAAGAAAGAAAAGGAAACTGAAGATTCTCATTCTTGACTAGCTAATGTGTTGGTAGCACAGAGAAGTACACTGCACAGTACACGGTTTACACAGCAAAATCACACATTGCAGTACATAGCATCATCCCAAGGCTGTAAGACCAATATCTGTACTGTCTTCTGTGATTATTGTGACACGTAGCAACTTCATTCAAAAGATGCCCTACTTTGTCTTTTCAACTTCCTACTCTGTCTTTACACTTCCATCTGGCAGCTCAAAGAAAGATTCATTCCTCTTCTCTCCTCATCCTTTGCTTTAGGTTATAGGTTTTGTTTAGTAACACCAATGAGTGGCATAGTGGCATCTGTGTTTCAGCAGCTGTTTTCTTTCTCCTCCAGCATTAAAGTAAGAAATGTGCTAAACGATACACAAATGACATTTGCTCTCCCACCAACACGTAAAGAGGCCAAAAGTATATGTATACAGGCTACTGGGAAAAAATGTTCACCGCCAATGACCCTACATTATGTTTCACTACCATCATGTTCTGGAATCACACCAAATACCTCCTGGATCAGGTAAATTTGTCTTTCTCTACTTTTTGTGTATTTATTAAAATGTAGTTCCACTGAGCTGATATGAGCCTCCTTCCTTGGCCAGACTGCAGCTGATGTAAACTTGGATAACTGCTGTAACCTGTTATGGGGGATGAATTTATGCCGGTGAACTGATTTAACATTTAACATACAGATCAGGTCATGATAGCTGCAAGATGGATTCTGTGTTCTGCAGGATTCTGTAAACTCCTTCTTGCCCACCCTAGGTCTTCTTTTAGAAGTCAAAAATAGTCTTTTCGTACTAAAACTAAATCCAAAATATGGTAACACACATAAATTCAAACTCCAATTAACTTTGGTTTCTTGATACTAATATATCCTTCACCTCTGAAACAGCATAAAGTATCAGTGAATCGGAAATGAAGTGAAAATATTCACCACTGTGGTGATATGCTCAGACTTGCCTTAGGACTGGGTTCCCTAAAGCCAGAAGAGCCCTTTTCAAGCCTCTGCTGTGTTCTGTGGGAGACTTATAGCTTCAGTGAAAGACTTACAGGGTGGTTTTAAGATATTCTCAGGCACAGCTTTCCACCTGTCCCTCTGCCTGCACAGTTTTTACCCAGTTTCACGTTCTTAATCTGATCTCTTGGCATCAAGCACCGGCAAGTGTGGATTTGAGGTACTAAGTTGGTCTGGCAGCTGCAGCAGCTGAGCAGCTAGGACTCATGCCCTCATCTCCAGGTGAGGGGCAACTCAGGCAGCTGGAAATCAATAATACCTTAAACCACTCCGACTGTGTTCAGCAGAGATTGTGAGCCAGACCCTCAGACACAAGCACCATTGTGTGTGCTGAGACAGATGGTCTGAACACTGCCGAGAATGTTTCCTGTGAGGTGCATGGCACCGTTGGTTTGTCCTGAAGAAGACAAGAATTAAACACGAGAGGGGCTGCTTTAGGGCAGTGAAATACCATGTCTTTGGGGCAGTGAAATACCATGTCTTCAAGACAGAATATTAAATCACGGTCTAGTTCTTTGTCTGCATGAATAGAAAACAAGGTGGAGAGTCCCTGAAAAGGAGTATGCATATCAAGTCATTTGGTTTTGCGGTAGCAAAAGCATTTACCATTACATTATGAGGAAATAATGGAAGTACACTGTATAGCTGAAATTATCTTGTCCTGCAGTTTGACTTTATTATATTGGCTGCTACCAAAGCCAAATGCACATGAGTGGTTTATTCACGGCTGAAGCCTTAATGCAGGACTTATCTGTGGGAAAACAGACAATGTTTACTTGCCTTCCCCTGCCCTTTTTTTTTTTACAGTGGTGGTCGCAAAATTACTACGACTGGTAGAAATTTTAATGTGGTGGACAGTGTGATTATTTCAGATGACCAGAGATCAAACTTCACTGTAAGTCTTAATCTCCTTTACAATACCAAATAGAGGTCTCTGAAGGGATTAGGTTCTATTCCTAAGGTTTCAGGAGGATCTCAATATCTTTCAAACACTTGCAGGCACACATCAGTCACTCTACTAAAATAAATATGACTACTTGTAGGATTATAGTTGCATACATTCTCAGTACAGGATCACGGATACATATAAGCTACTCTCCTGCATAATTCCCTGAACCTTTTTTCTGTGCTTTAGACACTTGCTCCAAATTCATCCTTTTTGAACCTCCCCAGCCTCCATGTACGGGTCTGTTGGAAGAGGGCATGGTGTACTTGTCTCTGGCTTTGTGTTGAGAACCCAAATGGTGCCGCTGCCCCAGCAAGGGGCAGGAGACTGGAGCTGATTTTGAGACAAAACCCTTCCTCCAAGGCTGTGAGGAGCTGGGCACCCTGTTACCTCCTGGGCTTGCAGCACAGAGATCAGGAAACAGCAGCACCACCACCAATGGTGTGACAGTAGCAACTCCCCTCTATCAAGAGTTAAGCTGGGAGAGCCAATGCCTAGGGGTGCTGGAGAGCTCGTCCTGCTCTTCTCTTGTCACCTGCATTGAGGGGAAGGAAGGAGAAATCACTGTCACTATTCCTGTCTCACTGCAGGAAATAGCTGCCTTAGCAGTGTGCAATCAGCCTTAAAGCAGCGTGCAGAGTGCGTGATAAATGTGCTTAAAGGTAGATGCAGGCTCGACACAGAAACTTTCCCAGGTGCTCTGCATGCAGCCCTGATCGCAGAGAAGAGATTTAGCAGATATCTGTGTGAAGTCAGGAAGATGTTAAAATGATTTTGAGTGCCTCTGTTTGTAATTGTACCCACTGTTGAGTGCCTAATGACTGTTATAGCTTTGCTATTGTGTTTCTAGGTCTCTAGGTATCCTGGAAATGAATCTGAATATCATTACTTAACGCCAAGCCTGAGCCATGCAACAGAGGGTAAAGTTGTTGATATGATGTTAAAAGTGGAAACTACCTTTATACCATGTGTCAAATTACACTATCATCCTGACCCAGTGTTCATTAACTACCAGCTGCACACTGAGTTGGATCCTGATCTGGAATTAAAAATATATGTAAGTTTGAAAGTAATAACCTACAATTTCTTATTTAAAATAGTCATTGGGGATCATTTTACTTCTTACTGTATTCAATAACTGTTCGTTTTCTTCAATTTTTTTCCCTCTAGAAAGAAAATGACAACTTGAACATTTCTAAAACTGAGGTAGAGGTTTATCTGTCATATATGAATGGTGCACAGACCAAAAAGATATCGTTCAGCATTCAAAATATTACCAAAAAGCCAGACCGTAGCACCATACTGTGCAAGTTCAAAAGGGAAGGAACAGACAAGATTGACTTTTCCACAGTGAAGGTTTTTGTAAGTAGAATTCCGTTTTGTTGCAGTTTAACAATGTTTGGATGTTTATGCAAATGTAGCGAAATGTAGCATTAATGCTCTGGTCATGAATACTTTTTACAGAGGGAGGAACTGGATGCATTTTTTGTTCTCCTGGTACTTGGTAGTCCGGTTATCTTCCTCACATCTAAGCATGCCTGCCTAGCTTAGGTACTGCTAACAGTGCTGAGTTCATTTACTGTCTGGTTACCGCTGTCGTGTCAGAGGTAGGCTTTGCAGTCCAAGGTGAGCTCACTGCTGCTGAGCTCCAGGAGAGCAGTAGCTTGTCAGACCTCTGCCTGCAGCACAGACATCACCGATAAAGCATCACTGGCTCCAGGAGAGCCCCTCATCTTAGATCTGTAAGCAATTTGCTGCTGTATCATGGCCATGAGGAAAAGCATTGTGTCCTCCCATTCACTTTGCCCCGCTAAAGTAGATAAGGATCTTGAACAGTGCATAGCGATCACCGCTAAGACAGAGAGAAGGCATTTCCGGATGAAAAAGGGGGTAAAATTCAGCATGCGCAGGGGAGGCCAAAATGCTGTGAACATATGGCACAAAGCCAGCCCCAAATGTAAGAACATTAGCATGGATGTCAAAGCTAAATGGCAGCTTAAGATATTTGCTCCATGAATAAGATGAAGATATGAATTTTTTAAAAAGCGGTTGTCACCATTTATGAGGGAGAAAAGTGATGCCAGACTCTCATTGCAGTGCATGGTGGTATAAAACTGAAATAACTCTATTGACTTCAAGGCATATGGCTCATAGTAAAGATTAACGAAGCTATTCTCAATTTCATATCACTGTTAACTGATCCCCCATCTGTGGATCCTGCCGTCTGAGCCAGTTATGGCATGGAAAAGCCTTTCTGAGATTGGTGTTGCATTTAAATATTAACATTGCATTGCAATATCACATGCTCATCCTGCAAGCTTCATAGGAGTGACTGTCATAGAAAGGTCACCACTTCACTAAAGCAAATCAAATGCAATACTTATAATGTAACATTTCACTTCTGGTACCTTAAGAATTCTTTTTTCCAACATCAAGAAAAATGTAAAAGTAGGAAATCATCATGTGTTTTTTCAATCTTATAAATAAATCATCATAGAAGAAGTAGCGCCACTCTGCAGAAGGAATAAGCTGGGTATAAAAGATAGTCATGGCCCAAGAATAAATGTATCTCTTGCTTTAGTTTTCAGAAAGAAGGAGGATATTTATTGAGTGTGGGGTCAAAGACAGAATGATTGGTCTGAATGGAGGTGTCAAAGAAGGAAATGCCATTCTTGTGACAGAAGCAAGATTCAGATAGATCAAGGGGCTCAAGACAGCTAGAACAGGTTCATTCCCATCACAGCACTGAGAAGAAACTGGCCTGTGATATTGTAGGCTTAGTAGGAAAGATTTTAAATAAAACTGTAGAGTCAGGAGAGGTACTGTATGACTGGAGAGCAGCAAATATAAAACCAGTATTTAAAAGAAAAAAAATAACTAGGCAAATAGAGGCTTACTGATTTAATCTAGCTCTATGTAAAGCTTTATAATGTGTTTTGAATGGGGGACTCATGAAAGACCTGAAGGTAAATGGAAAATGGGATAATTGTCAACTTCTTTTTAATAAAAGCAGATTATGCTAGATATCTTTATTTGGCAAGATGAGTGGTTTCCTCAACAACAAAAGAGCAGTAGATCACATGTACCTGGAAGTCATTCAGTAAACTACTTAACATGGTGATTATGAAGACGCTAGGGATTAGAAAAACTGGATGCTGTGTATGGGGATCTGACTCTGGGCAATGTCGATTTTCATACAGATATTATTTAATATCACTAGTGGCTTGAGCGCAAAAATAAGGCATGCACTAATAACATTTGCTGATGACATAAAGCTCAGAGGAGGTTTTCTAGTGTCATGCAGGAAAAACAAAATGAACTTAGGAAGAGAAATCGGGTGAATTCAGGTGTACCTTATTTAGTCCATGATTCATAAGCAAGATAAATAAAAGATAAGGGAAGAAATGGGGCCACTGAATATGAAGGTTATGGTGAAGATTAAAGATAATCTGCATATGAACGGAAAATTAAATGAATGCTTTGCCTCAATTTTCAATAAGCAGGAGTGAGTAACAGGAATTTCTGCTTTAGGAATGCTTCGGTTGGACATGACAAGTGGAGAAAAGCAGGTGTATTAGTCACGGGATGATTAATGTGTTTAGCCATCAATGCATTTCAGCCTTAGAAAAGGCAAATGGGATCCTAGGAAGGCTCAGACCAAAAGTGCTTTGTATAGGAACTGTGAAAACACATATACAACCAAGGAAAAAATATATTTGATGGAGGAACTAGGTCTGCTTTGTCTTCTGCTTTGTAGCCCCAGAAATACAAAGGCTGTGTCCTTCCAGCCCCGTGGGGTTTCTTTACGTGTTCATGTCCGTGTAGCTGCAATGTGACTATCCAGTTGGCAGTGTCCAGCTGCCCTGGCTGCTCACCTCCTGTGACAAGGCAGTGATTGAAATCGCCCGATCTCTGCCTTCCCTGCTGTAACCCAAAATAATTTCAACCCAACTCTCCTTTTCAATTATCTCAGGCTTATTTCTGTCCCTGGCACTTGGTGGTATTCTTTTTCTGTGTTGAAGCGTATTTTTACTTCTAGTCTGTTTGTAGTCTTAGCTACCCTTTATTTATGTGCTTTCACAGTCCTCTTCGAGATCCTTCTTTGTGAAATTTCTTCTGCCATAATTATCAGTGGTGAATGCCTCAGTTTGGCATCTGGCAGACTTCAGCACTTTTGTGTATTCCTAAGAATTAATGCCTGTCCTACCTTTGACAAGCCTAGTGGCTGTTGGGGGATGTTGTACATGTGTTGTATGTTATATTTGTTCTCAAGCGGACCTTCAGGAACTCCCTACATCCTACATAAAGAGGTTGAAACTTCTGCAAAGAAATAGGGAAGAGGGCTGTGAGGCACGCATCTATCAAAAGTTGTACTTCCCTCATTATTAGCGTGAGTTTGTCTTACTTTTCTGCTCAGCAGAGTAACGCTGTAAGTGCAAAGGAATGTTCTTAACTATCAACACATACCTTCCTCGCTTCAAAATGCCAGAACATTTAGCAGTGATTCTGTAGTGCATGAGCCACTTGGCCAGCTGGAGGCAGATCTTGCTATTCATTTCAGGGCCCCCGTTTGCAGAGAGAGCAATGGCAAAATTTGGTGCTGCATGAGGACCTCCAAATTTTTCTCTTGCCGCCGCTCTGTTATCCTGCTTAGACACCAAATACAGTAAAAGTTAAGTTTGGTTTGCTTCACATATGTTTTCCTGAATTCCTGCTGTCTTCCCAATAATCTGCAGAACCAGGGTCCTTCATGTGCCTCAAATACATATTTTTTTTTAATACATTAAATGTCATTTTAAGCACTGATATAATACCTGTCCTGTATTAATACAGCCATTGTTTTTCTTCAGGTCAAATTAGGAAATTTTGAGCATGAAGTCAAACCAACATCATCACACATATATTTATATGTTCTTATTTTGTTGCCTATTGTAGTGGGTGTCATTATAGGTAAGTACAATAATGTGTTTTCAGTCTTTGATTTGCTGAAGGGTATAACCATGACACGTAAACACGTATACATACATGCATACGTGTTTGGGACTGTCACAGTCTGGTGGTTTTCCCCTGTTCCCAATAAGAGTGGACAAAGTTAACTCTGGTCTGGTGGTGAAGTACGTCTTCTCAGACTACAGCATGTTACAAGACAGTAGTTTTGGCTGTTCTGCTGGGATTACTCACCACCATTTAGTGAGGCAAGCCATAGGACTGATGTCCTTGTGTCACAACTTGGGCCCTTCTAGCTGTCAGGGCTGGGCTGTCGTCCTGTCCCTGTGACAGATATTCCCTAACAAACTTCTTATCCTCAGGCAGTGCTTGTGGTGTTTCTGCTCAGTCTCATTTGGATCATTCATGAATTTGTAGGTCATTACTAAATTGAGGGGGGTAAACAGTTATCCCCTCCTCTGTTTGTCACTCCTTTTTTCTGAATGTTTTGACCTGGTTATATATTTGCTAAGTTTCCATCCATTGTAATAATTTTAGGGGTTTGTTCTTTGGTTTGGTTTGGTTTCTTTTAAAAAGTACATTGCTTTTACAGGAACCATATCTCGTGCCTTTACTCTCTCAAAATAAGAGAATTTAGAGAAGTTAACAATTTGGAAGTGGATTTCCTGTTCGAAACAACTGTTTTTCGGGTTTAATCAGTGCTACTTTAAGTAGGTTGCTAGTAGTAGAAGTGGTTGTTAGATTCTGTGTCTCACTGTGCAGGTTGTACATAGCAGGGTGTGTTGTGCTTTCAAATAAAGTTGGATTGACAATTCTAAGACCTTGTTAAAAGGAATGGTTTCTATTAAACTTTGGGGTTTACGTCCAGATAACTATGGCTCATGGGTACTAACACACTGACAGCAGTACAAGCAGTAATCGTCCTGGAGAGTGCAAGTGTATATTAATCTTTCTGTTTCTTAAAATAATATTAAAATATGTCTTGTATAGGGGTTGTCTGTTCTGCAATTTCTGTACTCAGAATCTTTTTTTTCTTCCTTTTTAGCGGCATTCATAGTTACTAGATACAAATCCAAAGAGTTAACTCGTAAACAGAGTCAGCAACTTGAACTGCTGGAATATGAGATTCGAAAGGAAATACGCGAGGGTAGGTCAAAAGAGCTTTATAGCGCTTAAGTACAGCATAATTTCTGAACTGAAACTGTCAAGAAACTCACATTATATAAACATTTTAATTTTATGGCTGCTAGAATATTTTTGTGTTGTGTCAGGGTTCCTCTTTAACATTGGTGTGCATAGCAGTAGCAGATAGCACTGAGCTAAGAGGATTGCATGTAATATTTCCTTCAGCAAAAGTGGGGGGTGAAAAATGGATTGTTACTTTCCCGCTCATAAGAGCTTCCACTTGAAAAACAACCCCTCTTCCTCGAAAACTGTTTTTTAAGGAACATCTATTGGGGCCAAATTATAATCGTGAAGTTGATTTTGTGTCAACTAAACTAACTCTCTGCATGGGGCCGGGGGCTGCTTTTTCAGGATTTGCTGAACTGCAGATGGATGAATTAGATGTGGTGGATAGTTTTGGAACCGTTCCCTTCCTTGACTACAAACACTTTGCTCTTAGAACTTTCTTTCCAGAGGTAAGTATTTACAAGTCTTTCAGTTGTCAGCCCTGCCTAAGAATGAAAAAGCTAGGAAGGTCAGGATCAAATAACTAAAGTAAATACTACACAGTAATTGCGCATTATTTTCACAAGAAACTGTTCTTAAATCAAGAGTTACCAAAGAACACTTGCAGCTGTACGTGTCTATATTTAACCAAACCTAAATGCTGTAGATAAAGCACTGTTGTTGAATTTTCAAGGGTTGTGTGTGCATCCATTTCTTTTTTGCCCAGCCTCACTGAGCTGCTTGCCTTTCAGGCCATCCTAAGCTATAATTTATCCATTGCTTTTTTGTTCTCATGCTTTCACTTTCCATGCTATAGCTAATTAAAGTAACAGTCAGGCTAGCTAACATGCTAGCTAACATCATGACACTTCTTAATTAGACTTGTGGGATGAAGAAGTGGCTCTAAGGTCGTGCTGACTTTCTACTCCAAGCTGCTGACAGAAATGGTAAGACCTTGATTCAAAGGAGTGCAGGTCAAATGCTTAAAAATTACAGAAGTACTTAAGGACTGTCCAGTTTAGAGGTGGACATTTTCATTGTTCTTTGGAGCAGTTTGTGTCACTGCATCAGAGGACTGAAGAGACCGTCTCTTGAACGTTTTACTTCTCTTGCTATTTTTTCATGTATGTGGCACATTACGATGCTTATAAGTACATTTTCCACAGCTTTCAAAATTATATCATGATGTTAACCAGTGCTTACTGGCATTTTCTAATTGGCAGAAGCTGTGATCTCAGCTGGTGATATTTTGCTGTGTAACTGACACCAATGAGTAGAAACCCTTGGTTAGTGCTGTGGTGTTTTAGGGTATAGCTGGTATGTATGCAAATTATCTACTAGTGTTCATGTGGCCCAGTCCTGCAGCCTTATCTGCGCACTGCTTTGTTTCATCGCTGTGTGGGATCCCACTAAAAGCTCATTGTGATAAAGTTAAACACATGTGATAGTGCAGAATCAGGGCCTTTTTTTGCACAACGCCAAATACCGGATACTAAGGCAGAATAACATTTAACACTTACAGATGCATAATCTTTGTACGCTTTGAGTCCAGTTCTTACACCAAAGGAAACTTGGAACAGGCTGCCCAGGGAAGTGGTGTAGTCACCATGCCTGGAGGTATTTAAAAGATGGGTAGATGTGGTGCTCAGGGACCTGGTTTAGTGGCAGTGTTTTGGCAGTGTTAGGGTGATCGTTGGACTTGATGATCTTAAAGGTCCCTTCCAACCTAGACAATTCCATGATTGTATGATTCTAAACTGGGAATATCTCTTCTGGTGCTGCTGTGATGCCCCCCATCTAATTTGTATGGGGTCACTAGGAGGTTTGAAGAAAGTGGACCAAGGAAACCTTACTTTCTGCATCTCCTTCCTTTCAGTTTATTTTGTTGCTAGGCGCATTAGCATTAAAATAATGTTTTTATTTTTAGGAATGTATCTTTTCCTAGTGATAGTCCCCTGTCAAAACAGTAGCAATCTGTAGAAGCTGTCTGAGTGGAAATGCTTTACTTTATGCAAATAAAAAGGAAAGAAAAAAAGGCATGAAGTCTGCCACTCTGTTGCATTGTGTGAGGTCAGAAAGGGAACGGCTTCTGTTTTGCCTTGGCAAGTCTCGTGCCACTGTGCATCCTGGAAATTACTCCAATTAGGTTTTTGTCTCTGTTTGAAATACTGGTACCACAAAGGTAAACTTGCAACTATTTGCTCTCTACAGGCATGCAGTGTCAGGCAAGTTATTTAGTGTATGTGTACCAATTTTTATGGCTAAGTACTTACCGTTTACATTGCAGGAGTGTCCAAACATGCCTTGTGCTGTATGAATGTGCTAGGAGAGCAGTGCTCTACTAAACAAATATTACAGTTGAACAGAAAAGGCGATGGGGTAGTAGATTGCAACCAAATGTCAGAAGGATTGACAAAAGGGTCAAAGTGAAAAAACACCACTTCCCTCACTAACCTCATGTGTTTGAATGATGTCTGTATTGTACTCTTTCTGCCTTCCAGTGTGTTCGATGGACTTCGTCTCATCTAATCGAAGCTGTTTAAACACGGAAGCTGTTCACTGAGCATCTTCTGTAGTCAGTGCAGAGATAGGCATCTCAAGAAAGTGTTTCATCCCACTTGCCTGAGACATCTGTCTCGGGATGGGATGAGTTGCTTAAAGAGGGAGTCAGATACCTAAAATTAAGAGTGATGGACCCTGTCCTCATTTTGAGCTTCTTGCTTCCCACTGCTTCAGTTTTCTATATCTAATCTGGCTTGGTGGCTTTTGTTTTGTGCTTGTAGGTGTTAAATGGATATTACATCTATACTTAAAATATTCCTTACGTTCAGCCTGATTTTTGCTTTACTTGTTAGATTTGGATTATTATTTCTGTTTTCTCTCAATTTCCCACATTGTTTAGTTTAATGCTACCATGCCTGTTCCCTGTTCACAAGCATTGTTAACCTTTAACGTGGTTCTGGTTGTTTCACCCTGTGTGTGTGTTTTATTTGTAGGTGCTGCTAGGGATGCTGAAGAAGTTTTGGAAAAATGGGAATAGTGAGTGGAGGAAGAGGAAGAAGAGTATGGTAGGGGAGAAGAGAATAGGAGGCATGAGGAAAGGGAGGGATGAAAAATCAGATATGTAGATGAGAAATTAGATGTGAGCCAGCAATGTGCGCTCGCAGCCCAGGAAGCCAATTGTACCCTGGGCTGCATCAAAAGAAGCATGGCCAACAAGTTGAGGGAGGTGATTCTGCCCCTCTGCTCTGCTCTCCTGAGACTCCACCTGGAGTACTGTGCCCAGCTCTGGGGTCCCCAGCACAGACATGGACCTGTTAGGGTGGGTCCAGAGGAGGGCCACGAAAATGGTCCAGGGGCTGGGACACCTCTCCTGTGACGAAAGCCTGAGCAAGTTGGGGTTGTTCAGCCTGGAGAAGAGAAGGCTCCAGGGAGACCTTATTGTAGCCTTTCAATATAAAGGAGGCTTATAAGAAAGATGGGGAGAGACTTTTCACTGTGGCCTGTAGTGACAGAATGAGGGGCAATGGTTTTAAACTGAAAAAGCATAGATTTAGATTGGACATAAGGAAGAAATTCTTTACAATGAGGGTGGTGAGACACTGGAAGAGGTTGTCCAGAGAAGTTGTGGATGCCTCATTTCTGGAAGTGTTCAAGGTCAGGTTGGACGGGACTTTGAGCAACCTGATTAACTGAAAGATGTCCCTGCCTGTGGCAGGGGGTAGGACTAGATGATCTTCGAAGATCACTTCCAACCCAAACAGTTCTGTGATTGTGTGGTTCTGTAAGGAAGCTGGGGGCGCCAGCATCACAGATAAAGCAGATGACAGTAAATGTTACTAGCGTGAATTTGTTGCCCAAGGGTGCTGCTTTGGGAACATGCAGCTGTGTTGGGACCTTACAGGCTGTAAGAGTCAGACAAGAGGCATTGACAAGGTATTCAAGAACTGGGAGCTTCCGTTTGTTGTGAGAGCTTTCACTAGGACTGGATGTGTGGTGGCACCTGTGCCTCTCTGGAGACTGACAGCATGGACCTCCTGGAGAGTTCATTAGTGAACATTCATGAAGTGCCTTGAAATGAATGGAGGCAGATGAACTCGAGTGTCACTCTGTTACAGAAACCCTGTATACCAAAAGCTGTCATTGCTGTCCAGGAAGGATGCAGCCTGTAGCACCCCTTGCACACCAGCACATTTTGCAGATGAGGGTAATAAACAGCTTTTCCTGCGGAGTGTTAGTTGACTGCTGTGCTAGCGCAGCTCAGCAGTGTAGCGTAACACACACAGTAACACTGAAATCAGTACCAGGTCATCTTTGAGAGTTCACTTTTCGGTGAACCTCGGCAGCACCTTTGCAGAAGTTATTGTGTAGAGTTTTTATAGTGTACCCGCATTAGAAGGCAGCATTTCCATTGTTTTATTTCAAGTTGTATGCCATCAGGAACATGCTTGGTGTGTTTAACGTACATGTGTTAGGAACTTTTGGTATACGTTAAGAATGATAAATATTACCTGTCTTATATTTTAGTCAGGAGACTTTGCATCCATCTTCAGTGAAGACATGCCACAGGTAAGTTGATGTGGTGTGATATGCCTTAATTAATAAATATTTTTTCAAGAGTTATTGTGTCCGTTATCTCAGTGTTGTTGTAGAACACATCAGATGGCATTTTCAATATGTTCCCTTTCACCCATGAGGAGGGTTACGTGGATTTATATATAAAAAGAATTTGATATGTAAGATGCTGTTGCCCAATTGATATTATGACTTAAATAAAATAAACAGAATCTAGTCATGGGAAATGACAGGCAAGCTTAACTATTGGCATTACTTTGTGTATATGACAGAAAATGCATGCTCTGCATGTGTGTACTCTGTGTCGTACGCAAACGCAAATGCGTCTTTGGTAAAATCCTGAGACCCATGAAATAAATGCAAAATTCCCACTGATTTGAATGAGGCCAGGATCTTATCCCGTATGTTGCTTACCATTTTTTCTGAGCATGAAGAATCCATCATAGCCAAACTACAGTTTGCTTATTTTTGTTTAACTATTCCAGAGCAGAGACCAAACGAGCAAGGATGAAAGCTTCAACATGTTGCATGCTTTAATTTGTAACAAGAACTTTCTTGTTACTCTCATTCACACCCTTGAAAAGCAGAAAAATTTCTCTGTGAAAGACAGGTATAGTATGATTATGCTTATCATCTTCAAGACAAAGAATTAGCAGGAAAAACCAACGTGGATTGTAGCACACAAATGTAATTTCTACTTCTTGCAAAACAAGCTTGCATTACTCCAGAGCCTTTTTCCATCTTCTCCATCTGCGCACACTGAGGAAGAAAAAACATTGCCATTAAAACAGGCCATTAAAGAGAAATAAGAATGTTTGTACTTGTAAACAAAGAGGCAAAGGAGCAGGAAAACTCACTTCAAAACTGTAAACACTTCCTGCAGTTAGATCAACAGTTCTACAGTTTAGAAATGTTCTGTCACTGAAGCAGGTGTTATTCTGCAGAATTAAATTTAGAGACACAATTCTGTGTTTAAAAAATAATCACAGGAGCAGATGGACTTGCATTTTTTATATTTTTGTAGACATCAGTGGACAGTTTCTGTACCTGAGGAGGGAAACCTTAGGATATGAACTGCACTAAAGTGTGTTTCGTTTATCAAAGATGACTGGGAAGAGAAATTACAGATATTATAGCATTCTTTCTTTTCTTTTTTTTTTTTTTAACAGATGCTTGTTTGCATCCTTCTTGACTATTGCACTACAAACTAAGCTAGTTTATCTAACCCATATTTTGGAAGTGTTGACAAAGGACTTGATGGAGCAATCAAGCAATGTACAGCCTAAGCTCCTGCTCAGACGAACCGAATCTGTGGTAGAAAAATTGCTGACAAACTGGATGTCTGTCTGCCTTTCTGGATTTCTTCGGGTATGTGTACATCTTTTCACTACGTAAGATACACAAAGAATCTTTTTAACTGGTGTCTTCCATAGGGATTGTTAGAAGGATCAGTTTAAAGCATTCAATCTAACATTTAAATTATTAATGTGTGCTCTTCTAGTTTAGGTGACTTAGCCTAGCTATCATCAATGGGATGTAGAAAAAGAGCACATCTGTAAGTGATGATCATGTCATTTATTTGGCTGAGATTTGGGTAATTTTGCAATTCTAGCATATCTTTTTCTCATGTCAGACATTATTTCATCTCCATGAGATGTATTGTGATCATACTAAAAGACTGACACACTTGTTAAAATGCAGCTGTACCTTTCTGTGCAGGCTGTTGGAAAGCTACCACGTAACGGAGATTTAAGGAATACCATCTTTTGGAAAACTAAACTTTTTTCCAAACTTTTTAACCTCTGAACAGCATTCCAGATTTCAAGAACTAAATGACTTCAAGTGGAAACAAAATAAGCATTTTCTTTCATTTTACTCTTTGTTTATTTTAGCCCTTGGTAGCACTTCGTTTTTGGTTTCAGTGCTTGGTTATGCTTCCTGTCACTCTTACCATTCTGATGGTATCGCACTGTTGGTATCACTCATATCAGTCCTTGCATTAATACAGCAGCAGAGTTGTTTGAGGCTCAGCAGCCCGCACCGATTTCCTGAAACGCCAGGAGAGAGCCAAGGAACTGTCAGAGATCTGTTCTCTTTACAGAGCTGTGCTAGTGAAATGCCTTAGCCGGGCTGCAGGAATGGTGTCACGTGGAAGCAAAGATCCATCCTTCCTTTCTCAGGTGTTTCCTGAAGCCTGGGGTTCAGGCAGGAGAGAGAAGCCCCAGCTTCATTCCCTCTTTTGCTGATACACCAGTGTGTGTCCCACCACCTTGCTCCCAAGGCTTTTTTTCAAGGACAACAAGGGGAGACACCAATTCAAAAGGAAACTAGTTGTTAGCTCGGTTTCTCACAAGACTGAAAAAGGAAGAAATAGCTGAAGTATGCGTGTGAACACATGCGCATCTCATCCCCCACCCGCTCTTTGGTGGAACTAGGAAGCGTCTGCCAGGTGGAGTAGGAGCAGCTTGTCTGTAGCGTGCTTGTGCACAGCAAGGGGCTGGGAGCTATCTCGCCGCACACTCCAGCTGTCCCTTGCTATTTGCATGAGAATTTCACACCGAAAAGCAAAGGATGGAGGTTAAACAAATAATAGATAAATCTGCTCAGAGGGGTTTTCTTTTCTAATTGCAAGATGACAAGTTAGTTAAAAGGAAATAATTTGTTACACTTGATTTTTTTTTCTAGTTATTCATGTCCATTAAATGATTACAAAAATAAACATGTGCCTTGCATTTGTTTCATGTCCTAGGAGACAATTGGTGAACCTTTCTATTTGCTAGTGACAACCCTCAATCAGAGGATAAACAAAGGACCTGTTGACGCCATAACTTGCAAAGCCCTGTACACACTTAACGAAGACTGGCTGCTGTGGCAAGTGTCTGAATTCAAAACAGTGGTATGTTTGCCAGTTTGTGTTCTTTTCAAACACGGACAGCTACAATGTTTTCTCTTTTTCTGGGAAGTTAAATTAAGGCTCTTAGACACTAAGGTGATGGTTAAGTACCTAGATAATAAAATTGTTACTGCTGACAAGGTTTCGAAATGCAGTAGAGTTTAACTAGCTGGTATTTCACCAATATACATTTCACAAATAGCACTCCTTGCTTCCCAGCATGCCTTAATCGCCAAAGGTTAGGTTTAATGAAGTCTCAGGATATTAAAATTCCTTCTTATTTTAAAATGTACTACAAAAATATAAACATATGCTTAGAATTTAAACTAAATTGCACTTTTCCAATGAATGAAAGAATAGAATGCAGAGGTTTTATTTTTCTATTGTGTTTACTTGTGGCTAATCTTCAGGCAGCAATAATTTGCTGTGGGTTTCCATGTTATTAGCTCCAAATTAGCAAGGTTACAGTGTGGTGGATTTTGATTGGTTGCTTGGTTAAAAACAAGGTATCTGGGAAGCCTAGCTAAGTTTCTGAACTTTACCATAGATTTCTTACCTTTCTCAAAGTATCTACAAAGTGCTTCCTATTTTAGTTACACACAATTCTTTGAAAGCTGGAATTCGCTTACTGATTGTCATTCTGAAACTGAGGGGAGAAGGGATAGCAAGGATTATTGCACTTCAGAGCATGTAAAAATTGTGACTTTTTGAGTAGGAGGTCTGAAATGGCTTTTCAGAACAACCAGAGTACTTTTTTTCCCAGAATTTCCAAATGAATTTGAGTCTGAGAACTTAAAAATCTGCTTTTTCAGTCATTTTCACAGCTGCCTTGCTTCTTAACTCCTGACTTCGTATCGGAGTTACCAGACATACTTGGGAGTATGAGAAGTGCAATTCAATAGTGGGCTTCAGAGCTTGAGAGCAGAAGCTGACAGGGCAGTGACTGCCATGGCAGGGACACTGCAAGTGCTGGTGGCTTTGGAGGAGAATTCAGTCCTTTTCAGAGCCCATATTCTGAGCCTCAGGTAGGGATGGAACTTCCAGGTCTGCCCATCTTCCATTTCTGCAGCAAGAACCTGGAGGTCCTAAGATGTCACATACTGGAGTAGACTACATGACGTGGGAAATTTTAGTTGGTCAGCAATCCATTGGACTTAGCTCACCAGGTCACATAGGAAGCTCACTGAAATTACAATCTTTCTGTGAAGTATTTAGGAATTGTCATTTTCTGCTGAAAGCTCCTGGACTGATGAATTTATAGTCAAATCTTCTTACAGCTATTTACAAAGCTGTTGTTGGAAGCTTCATTTGAAGGTACTTCAAGCTCAGTTATCACAGTGTGCATTTGGAAAGGAAGTTTGTGACTAAAAATTAAATGCATAATACTGTACCTTTGGTTTCCTTGTTTGTGAGCTGTATTCTGGCATGCATTTGGGATCCAGAGTAAGTTTAAATATATTGCTATATATAGCCATAGGATACAAAACCCTGTAGTTACGCAGAGCAACGAATTTCAAGCAAGCTCAATATGCTTGTTACTAGTAGACTGTGCAGGAACATCTGGTCCTGTGGAATTGATTGACTTTTCTTATTTATAGCACAGATTCAAATTGAGAGCACCTTGGGGGGATAGCTGACTCTGAAACTGCTGAACACTGCCTTAAATACTTTTCCTAGTGCTACTTCTATGCATGCAGTCACTGATAGGGTCTTGTGGGCTGCCTGCAGTGTGAAGAGGGGAAGTGATCTGAAGGACTCGGTATCAGTGGGGAAGGCTGTCTGCAGATGGATGAGGAAGTGAGAGAGCAGATAGCCTTTCTTGAATGTTGTTTGCTTCTTTTTTACTTTGTATTCCTGTGTTTAAATAGGAGATAATGATACTGTTATAGGGTTAATAAGTCAGCTTTCCCAGCTAAGGTCCAGCAGTTTATTGGACTTAGTTGAGAAGTGGCTGAATGTTCCCTTTAAAACTGTCAGAAGAGGAAAGAGGATCCTGCAGTAAAATTACAGAGATGGAGCCCAAGGACTCAAGCTCTGGCGGGACAGGGAAGCAGTTTTGGTTGGTGTTTTGTCTAAGATTTACGCTGGAAACTAAAACTGTGCTGTGAAAGAGATTTAGGTGGAACAGGCAAGTTTTCTGGACTGGGGAAGCAGGCCAGCTGTGCATGTTTTCTCTTCAACAATAGAATTTAACAGGATGCTAAAGTGGAAGGAGCCAGATTTTCTTCTCTCACTACCACCACTTCACATACACTGCAATGACATGCAGGACCTGTGAGTGTACAGACAGGGAACCAAGGATTTTCTCCTTTCTTTGGAAGAAAATTTCTGCCTAAAGGATTGTAGGTTTTGCTTTCTAAGTGGAATAAATTCTGAGATGAGTTTTGAAATGCATTTGCGCATTTGCTCACTGCAGTTACATTCTAAATCTTGCAGTATTTTGTTGGTATTTTGTTTTGCCCCTTTCCATGTCCCCACAACAGCAATACATTAAAGCTTACCTGTCCAGAGCAAAATATAAAAACACAGCCAACAAGAGCTTGATAGATACTGAAGCACATCTGCAGACACTCAGTGTCCAAATTTTTAAGGTATGTAGGCACTTGAACACACAGGGATGCATCTGGTAGGGAGTTCAACTCTCAAATCTGCGTCAGGGCACAAACAAAGGTGTAGGCACTCTGCATGCGAATCTCTCCTTTCAGGACTGGGACTTCAGTTCCAAACCAATAAAAGCAGAATACAGACAGGCTCCTAAAAATCAAGGGGAGCTCTACAGGTCTTCTCCTAAACACACCACTATGCAGATAAACTCCTAGGGCAGGACAAGGAAGAAGCGCTGGGCACAGAGAGAGAAGCAAGGATGGGAGATATTTTCTAAAGTTCAGGCTATTTGTAGCAAGAAGATAAGAGAACTAAGAAACATGTGGGTTTTGAATTGTACTGGAGCTGTCCCTTGGCTGGGCCTCATGCCTTTTTTAAAAAGGCCACCGACCTTGGGACCAGCCAACCCCCTACTGTTACCCCTCTCTGCTGGAAAGGGTCAGATATTGTACAGAGATGGGCTGCTGAAGTAAATCCTCAAGCAGAGGAATTGAAGGAAAGATACTTTTAAAAGCACTGGTTCGGTATGAGCTGAGGAGCTGTGTGGTTTCACGCTGTGCTTATATTTGAGTTTTGAGAAATTAAACTGCCTTGAAAGAGACTTGCATGTGTTGTGGAGCCTTTTCGCAGGCTGAGGAAGCGAGCCTGCTTTCTCACAGGCAGACAAGCAGCTGCACCCCTTGGTGGATAATTTGCTCAATGACTGAAGAAGAAATGCAGTGCGCAGCAGAGTGTTAGCATTTCACTGAAGTGTTTCACTTTAAAAAGAAAAGCTACGCAATGCAAGCCTGACGTGAGAAAAGTTCTCGGTGGAACATCTCCTGTGGAAAACCAGGGGAGATTTCTTCATATGGTCGACTTGGTGCTTGGGCATTTAAGAGCTGCAAACTTCTTTTGAATAGTCACTGCTTATTTTCGAAAAGGGATTCGGGCTGTTGAATTCTTTGCTGAAATGAGTTTGGTTTTTTTAGATGGGAAGAAATGATCTAATTCACCTGTTCAGCCAACAGCCTCTTACTGAAAGTGAAGCAAAGCCACGTGGTGGGAGGTTGTTTAAAGTGTTCAACTGCTTTATGAGTTAAAGGAAGGGTGTTAAAAGAAGTGGGAGGCCTGTAAGGGAGTAAAGCAGAGACAGGGAACCCAATTTCCTAAGAAGACGCCGTGGTTGTGGTATTATTAGGCACACTTTGTGAGAGATAAGGAAGCTATTAAAAGCATGTGACATATGGGGGTTTTCGTCACCAGAAAAGGATACAACAGCCCTCGCTAGGAAGCAAGCGGTGCAGATGTTGGCTACAGGAGAGTCTTCTGAATTAGATACAGATTGAGTACCATACCGTAGCATCGAGACTACAACCCTTGCTTTGCGTAGTGCCCATCTAGCCGAAATTTAACTCTTGTAACATTTTCTGTGCCAATGTATTAGCTGTTGTATAACCTCTTAATGGGTAACTGTTCTGGCTGCTACAGAAGGCTCATACAATCAGTATGATTTTTCCTGTTTCATAGTCTGGGGAGACATGGGAGTAGGTTTAAGGCAGTTTCATTGTGCGGTACGTCATGGTGCTGTCTCCTTTACATACTTCTCTAACTTTTACCAATCAAAAGATCTTCTTGGGTTTTTTTCAGTCTGTTTGATAAATGGAAATATGCTTTGTTCAGCTGCATAGCTGAACAGAGAACAGGGTAATGAATAAGAGCCCTTGAATATCCCAGATGATTTTTCTCTACTTCTAAGAAAATATGATATTACCCTATTTCTTTATTAAGCCACATCTCATTTATTATCTGCTATGATTATTGATGGCTTTACTAAATAAGTCATTGTTTGAAATTAATTTTTGAAGAAAACTGCTAATCTAAAAACAAAAATCTGTAAACATTGTCTTCAAATGTCATTATTACTGTCACCGCATGAGTAAAAAATGTTTTAAAAACATTTCCAAGCTAGTTCAATACAAGTCATTGCAGATGCTTGCCTTGTTCTCCCTGAGTAGCTTTTACCAATTCTTGCAACCTGTGTTAAGCCTTTGCTGAAGAGCACTGTGACTTTGTGTTGCTAACCACTAATTTCTAGTGCGTGAAGTCTCAACTCTAGATATTATTAGGTTGACCCACATGTCCTGTAATTTCCTCCTGAATCTTTCCGTAAGTTAACTTGTATTTTTGTTTCCTTTGCAAAGTGAGAGAGCTTAGAAAAGGGACTGATGATGTTTCCTTGTGACTTCCATGTGTCCTCCTGTGATTTCTCTTATAAGTTTTCTGACCTTCAGAGCTGATCATAAAAGGGCTTTCATAATTTTACAATCATTTCTGGTTCTTTTTCCAGTTCTACACTTTGTGCCTAAATGCAATGATGGTGACTGTCAGCTTCTCATTAATGGTTTCTAAAGCCAGGGATTGTGCTGTCAGACAGGTTGAATCTGATTTATGAAAACTTCAGCTACAGAGGGAAGACATAATAATAATTGGCTTTTCTAGCTCCTCATCAATTGCTTCGTTACTTAAGATTAACTTCTGCTGGAAATCATATCAGCAAAACTGTCTGGCTCTCCCGGTTTTGAGACTTTCATGCGTTTAAATATTTCTTCCCATCTGACCACTTCTTTGAGTTGTAAAGTATTGTTATTATCCTCACATTGTGGATACTTTTGATTAAGGAGTCCATAAATGACTTGTATTCCATCTACATAAAGGACTGCTATTCTCTTTTTACAGTCCTGTCATCCTACAATGAGCTGAGCAGGGGTGGGAGGACTCTCACATGCTAATAACTGAAGAGTCTGCACATTTATGTGCAATCTGTGTGAGAGCATGTGCTGAAAAGGAAACGTAGCAGAGAAAAAGACAGTTTCTCTTGACAGTCTGAAAGGAAGAGGAAATGAAGGAGCAGCAGAAACATGAATATTGCAGTGTAGAAATAATGCTAGGAGGAAAGGATCAACTAAAGGAAGGAATGCTTCCAAGGACGTAAAGACAAATCAACATCAGTTAAAGTGTGAGTAGCTACTCCAGAAGAATCAGTTTGGAGGCTAGAAGAGACAAAGACTGATTAAAATGAGTTTTCCAAAGACAAAATACAGTTAGTCCCTGTCCACATTTTTATCCTACAAGACCATGACCTCAGGGCAATCAAAGTCAAGGACAGGACTGCTGTCTGTTCAGTTGGTCTGTGGGCCTAACCAAGCATGACACCCTCATTCCTGTGCCAATATATTTTTTACTAATTTTCCGCATGAAATCCCAACCTGAGGCATGGCATCCAGTCTGCTTCTCCTTCTGCAGGCACTGTTCCTGTGTCTCCTCCTCTTCCATTCCGTCTGTCCTTTCTGTGGTCTCATTTTACTCACAATTAAACATCTCGCTGTCCTGATTAAGTTATTCTCAGTTACTTCAGCTACATCCTGGTCTTCGTTAAATCCCGATCTTCATAGTTTTGCAGGCCTGTTTTTAATACTCCTTTTGCTTCTCTAGAAACAGTACAGTTAATTTATGTCTTATTGGACTACTTTTTTTCACCACCTGGGTGTCGGTAATTTCCACTCTTGCTGGGTAATAAAGCAGAAAATAGCATTCTACAACTATTAATAACTACCCATTTTTCTAAGAAGAGAGAAAAGTTGTCCCTGCAGCAACCTGGACAGAAGTTCTTTCCTTCACGTGACAGCAGGGAAAAAAATATTTTTGGTGCTTCCTCTGTAACGATCACTCTCCTTCACTGAGTCACACCTGAGGTGCTCACATTTCAGTCAAAAGATATGTGCTATACCAGAAATGTCCAACAACCAGAATGGTTTGAGTAACGTAGATTTTCCTATGCCACTTGCAGTCAAGTGCTGGCACCTAAACCACTTGTTTTAATTCTTTCCCGAGACATCTGGCGCAGAATGTTTGTATCCATGTAGCTGAACAGTGATGTGTTTGCAATGAGCAGGCTACGGCACTGGAAATGAGTGCTGTTATCACTCGACATTAGCAATCTTTTGCTCATCCCTTTTTTCTGCCTTTTGGAAGCAGTTGATCTGCCTGACCTGACCAGAAATACAACCGGACTAACAATATTCACTGGAGATGGTCACCCAGTCTCATTGGCACCTTCCTCTAGCCCATACTCACCTTGTGTGCAGCCCAGCAGATGAGTTGTGTCCCAGCTGAGAGCAGCTGTGAGCTAAAGGGCAGGGGTGTTGTAACAGGTCGTGTGGGTGTTTGACCTGGAGTAATAACTAATAGAATAAATGACACTTTTCTGTGCAGATCTGGACCGTTTTGTGTTGTGCCTGCTGCAACATGCTTTCCCTTTCCACTGCTTCTGCAGCAGCCCTGTCTCTGCTGCCTCTAGAGACGTGGCTGCATGCAGACAGACACTGATGTCTCCAGGGAAGGTGTATTTTTTTGTATGATATAATGTACTCCTCAGCATAATCTGCTGGTGTAAATACGCATTTTAACACTGCTTCCTATCCACTCAAAATCAATCGTGCTTACCATGACGACTTACTTAGCAACCTTATCAGATCTCTAGCAGCTTACAGTTATGCTTTTAAGGCATTCATTTTAAATAAAAGATCTGCTTCTTTTAGAACGTGCATTGTAATTTTTCCTGGTCTCCTGTCTTTTTTTTGGTAGTTCACTGAAATAGAATTGCACAAAAGCAGAATACAAAATACACTATAGCTACATATCTTTGATTCTTTGGACATGAGGAATTCTAAATGGTCTATTGTGTAATTCCTTCAAATAATCTTTATTTGGAATAGCTTTAATAATAAATATGCTGAAAATGTCTCAGGTTTGCTGTCGGGAGTTTGTAGGTTTCCCATGCCCCTGTAAGTCAGAGTAATGTGTGTTTCTTTCCTCAGACGGTGAATGTTATCTTTGAAAAAATCCCAGAAAATGAGAGTGGAGATGCCTGTCAGACGATCCAAGTTAATGTTCTGGACTGCGACACCATAGGCCAAGCCAAGGAGAAGAGCCTTCAGGCTTTCCTTAATAAGAATGGCTTTCTCTATGGTCTTCAACTGGATGAAATTGGTCTTGGTAAGAGAGTGTCACTGTGTTTTGTTTTCATGGAGTTCACTGGTCTGTCTGTGGAGTTTTCTTTTTAGGAATTCCTACCTTTGGCTTTGATTGTTTATTTATTTATTTATTTAGCATTTAGGCAGAACATAGCTTTTGTAAGGAATTTCCAGGGAAATACTAGATCATTATTCTACCAATTAGATCATTGGCACTACATCTGCTTTGCTTCTGCAAGGACTTCAGCATGCAGTTAACAAACACATGTTATTTATTGAACACATGTAGTTTATATGTTCCTTTTCTGGGTTACGTAAGGTGGCTCGTCCGCCTGAGTACAGCCGGTTGATAAATTTTTGTCAGCAGGTAAGATGACACGTCATGATTATCAAGTACTTTAGTCCCTACCTACTATCCCTCCTACTGCCCTTCCTTCCAACAGGTCTATGTTTCCCTTGATCAGGAGAACCCACAAATATAGTTTATTTACAGTCAGATTAGGTTTGTAGAATAGTTCACATGTGACTCACAAATGTATGTACAATATCTGCAGATGTAAATATAGCCATTCTGGAGAAGAGTCGAGCCACCTTTTCTTATTGGGTTTTTGAGAACCCAAGGTCAGATAAAAGCTGGTAGTTCCCACTATACTACTTCCCACGTGCTCCAATAAAAATCCAATAAACTCTGTATTATTGGCATTCATAACCTCCCAGACTTGCTTAAGATGTTGATACTTTCTTACCTTCTCAGCTGCTGCATTGTCAAGTGATGATAGCGTACTGTCATATCCGGTGGTTATAACCACCACCAGCGCCTGACCACCCTTCGCAAATATATGTCAGTCTTATACAGGTCATTTTGGTGGTCTCTTAGAAGTGGCTTGTGAAACCTTTCTTTTAGTCCTAACATGGTCATAACACCAGGCCACACTTGTGCAATAAATAGCTAGATTAGGTGAAAGCATCTCCAAAAACTCTGCCTTGACCAACACAAAGTGAAGCACCAATAGCCTGCAGTAATAGAAGCCACTCAGGCAGTCACCCCAGAAAAGGAATCTGTAGTGTGGGAGTGCACAAACACTCTCATGTAACCTAGCACAAGGACAGAGAGAAACAGTTTAGTTGGGAGCCACTGGTCCAAAAATAATTAGACGTTGTTTTTCTTTACAAACATTGGTACAGTGAGAATGCCATTGAGATGTAACTGTTTTCTGTTGATGTCATACTGTAGAACTTGTGTCTGAAGAGCAGCAAAGAGAATTGTTAGATATTGATGGTTCCTCAGAAGTGATGGAGGATGGGATAAGGAAGCTAAATACCATCAGTCATTATGAGGTAAGCACGGAAGCCATACCAATAAATCGAGAAGCAGTTTCTCCCCCAACTCCCAAATGCTGTCTGCACAGGAGTATCTTGATTGACAAAAATCTTGAAGAGATGGCTGAGCATCATCAACAGAAGGAAAGAAATATGTGACACGTAACTTTCTTGCCAATGAGTCATATGTTTTCTGTTACTTTTCAGAGGTTTGCTTGTTGCAGGGTTGCTTGGTTCAAGCATACCAGGTAAACTGTTACTTCTGTTGAGCATTTCAGTTAAAAGAGCATCTGATTTCCAGCTATGAACATCGCCTTGAATCTTTCCTAGTTTTGCTGAGTTTTTGTTGCACCATAAGCAATTGTTTACCTCTTCCCACCTCATATTTTGATTATCTGAACAGGTCATAGTGATACTTGTGAAAGCTCATTGAGAGTCAGAATAAAAAGGACTGATGAGTTTTGTTGCTCTTTTCTTGAGACCTTCTGTGTCAGTCTCCTTCCTTCTTTCTCGGTTTCTGCTTCTATCTACTGTCACCACTTGTACCATAAGTTTTTCCCTGTGCTTCCAATTGCACCCTATAAACCAGTCCTTTTCAATGCTGCAATAATCTGTTCATCATTGCAACAACACACAAGGCTGCAGCTGGTGGCAGAGCCCTTGTGGGTGTAGCACATTGCGAAAGCCATAGTGAGCAGCATTGCCTGTCTAAAGAGTTTCCACTGACACTAGTCAAAATAGAGGGTGAGAGGCTGGGGTAAAATGTGCGGTGGATGATTGGCTTCAGGTGATATGGTAGCTCACATTTTGATGCTTACAGATAGATTTTGGAAACGAGGTTAGTATGCTGAGTGCTTTTAGCGAGCTTTCTTCATGCCTTGTTGAATTTGAAAGTCTGGCTCTTAACACGAGAATCAATTTTTATTTGTTTAGAAGTTTTGCTGATGAGTCTTAAGTCTGTGTCATGCAATGCAGTATGGTGGTGAGAAACCTCAGCCAGCCCTGAGCCCGTTGCTGTCTGCGTGAGCCAGTACAGTGCCATCCACAGAGAGGAACAAGGACTCCTAGCACGACTCTTCATGGCTTGGGTGGAGCTCAAGGCTGGTCACGTCTGGAGGAAGCTCATTTGGAGTCGCTTTACGGATTTCTGTAGGCGTTTGTTGCTCTCCTTACCTCCCGAGGAGGCAGTGGTGAACCCAGATGTCCTGAGTGTCTTAAATACAGCTTTTCCTGTGCCACTCTTGAATCTTGCCTATAGATTAACATGGCACTTCCCTCCACTCCCCATGCAAAGACTTTGTACAAATTAGGACATTGTAGTGTTGCAGTTAGAGTCTATGCAGCAAAGGTCAATGTAGATTTGAATCTGATTAAGTGTTTGAACTTCTGTGTAATGTGATAGTACCCGCCCTCTTTACTGCAGGCAGCTATTGCAAGTGCTCCCTAATTTTGCCTGGCAGCTTTTTTGCACTTCTGAGCTCATGGCATGCCGGGGCTCATGGGTGCCATACCTCATGGCAAATGAGTCTGCTCCAGTTGGTCACTGTCATCCCTGGGCATATTTGTCCCAGCCCTTGTTTTTGTCTGTGGTTTCTGCAGGCAGATGCAAGTTAGGTTGGAGGTTCAGTTGTTTTTGCAAAGCTGTAACTACACTAATTATAGCTTAGCAGCTGCCTTATGGAAATTGTGCTGGGTATCTCTGTTAGATATTTTAGTTCACTTCTTCTGGCACTGACAAAATAATGTACATTTTAGGCAGAAGCTTAGTGGCATTTTAGGCAGTGGCTTAGTGACAAGTATCAGCCATTAGTATGTCTAGTTTATTTTCTTGTATGCATATTTATGCAAAAAGGAATGTAAAGGTGTCCAGTTAGCAAGAAAAGGGAACATTGCATACACAGCATGAGGGTAGTCACACTGCCTGAGGAACTTCAGCTTGCATTTCAACACTGCCTAGAGTTTGTGGCAAACCTGGATATTTCTGTTTGTTTGTTTGCCAGCCTTAAATGCTAGAAAGTAACCAGATTTTTGAAACTGGGAAGTACTGTCAAATTTTTTTTTAAGATATTGCAGCATGAGGGTTGTGTTGTAAAGGTCTCAGAATCATCAACCACTCTTGAAAAAGCAGACTTAGTTTGTACACTGATCTTTGAAATGTGCAAGTAGGGAATGTTTGCATTTTTGTGTGGTGTTTCTGAAGGGAGAAGAATACACTGTACTCATATTAGACTTTCATGTGTCTCTGACTTGTGTGCTCCTTGTGCTCTGATTTTTTGCTCCTAGTAGGGTTATTGATGTGATTATTTGAGTTCTGCACTATTGTTTGCATGAGAATAACCACAAACCTTGACAAGAAAGTTCCTGATTATCATGATGTCCTATTTCCCACGCAAGAAGAGAGCTAGAGAACCGCTTTCAGATCTGCTGTCCAGTCAGATCTCAAATTTCTCAACCTGTAGCAAATTTCTCAACATTCCAGGAGCAGGCGCCGCCCCAGAGAGTGAATCTGAATGTGTGATCTGAATGTATGACCAGATTATAGGGAGGACAGGAGGCCTAGAGAACAAGGAAGAGGCGTACAGCCACACTGCTACATTTTCTGTTTTGCAAAGTAGCTGTACTCTGTGTTGTGTGGATCTGAACAGATCTCCCCTCTCCATGTTTGTCCCCCACAGTAATGCACCTGACAAAGTAAGGACGTTTTGAGGTGCCCATGGGAACAGCCCACCGTGAAAAGTGATTTAGGTGCCAGGACCCAAAAAGAAGGGCTTTTATTTTTTATTAACCTGAAAGAAACAGCAAGTGTGGCCGGTGCAGTAATGATAAAGAAGGGAAAGCTCATTCCTCTCAGTGCTAAAAGCAGCATTTGTCCCAGAAATAAAACCTGAAGTGGGGGCTTGGATCATGGCTGCCCTGCACCAATGCCTCTGGTTCCTGGAGCGAAGCACAGTAGAGCTCTACCCGTCTCCCTCAGAACAGGAGCTGACGCATTTCAGCATTGAGCCGCTCTCCTGCTTCTTGGAGAGGGAGTGTGGGTAGCACATTGCTCATGCCACTCTGGGAGGGAGTAAGCTTCTGGGTAGCCCTGTTCCTGTTTACCTATCTTCAGGGCCAAGTTGGAGGACTCTTGTTCTCTCTGGGTGTTTGTGTCACCTCAGAAGCTAGCCTTAGAGCATATTCCCACTTCTAGCGTGGTTTTAAAGTGCTCTGTGTTGTCTGAAAGAGCTCTGAAATGCTGTATGATAAATGGAAACCATACAAAAAAAAAAATCATAAAATAGATTCCATTTACTTTTCAGGAGCAAGTGTAAGTGCAGATTTCTCTGGCGCAAGACACAGCTTTTGATAGAGTATCTTAATGTTTAAACTGGTTTCTCACATCGGGCTGGCTGCCAAGGTTTAAAAAACACTTAAATTATTTTGGCAGAGATCCCTTCCTAGAACTGGCCAGTTGTTTTTGTAATTATAGAGGGACGTGTACTAGCACTTGGCAAGACCCAACATTTGACAGCAGAGCAGTGGTGTAGTTCTCAGTGGGAGCCGTTTTTGAGTTAGTCTTTGACAATAAAAGCATGACTTGCCAGTTTCTTTTAACGATAAGTTACTATCCTGGCAGCACTATAAATTCAGGGAAGGAGGGGGGAAGATTCTTCCTAGAAATCCCAAGGTGGCTAGATATAGATCTTGACCTTACAGTCCCTGGGGCACGACTATTTTGCTCACTTTGGGAATTGAAGTTTGAAAATAGTTCTTGGGAGCACCAGGCTAGATCCTCAACATGGCCCCTCTGTAGGGCATGGGGGGAAAGCTCTGGAATGGGCTGAGCTGGAAGAAAGGGGGCCAGAAGAGAAACCATCCCTGTGTTCCCCTCCCTGCCTCACCTTCCCCTAAGATCCTATTGCATTGGAGCCGGAGAATTCAGCCCAGGCAATCTGGGATGGGTGCAAGAAGCAGCACAAAGCAGTACATGAAAACGAAAATGTCCAAATAGGGGCTGAACCAGAAAAATCAAAGAAAGGGAAAGGCCTTAACAGCCAGCTTGTCGGAAGCACTGCCTTCCCACCTTGTCGGGTAAGGCTAACAAACAGCAGCTGCTGCCCGTGCCTGAAAGCCTGGCCCTGGCTGCTCCCTGAGAGCCCTGCACACCGTGATGAGAACAGAGTGGGCTGGCACGCTCCTGTGCTGCCACGGACTTAAGGACAGAGGAAATGAAACTGAGAGTGTCGTGAATTCTAGACATTTTTGTTTCAGCAAGGTACGTTTGTTTTTTTGCTTTCAGATTTCAAACGGAGCAGCCATAAAAGTCTTTAAAAAGAAGACAAATACTCGATCAGGTAACAAAGGAACTGCAATCTATTTGGTCTTTCATAGAGAACGGGCTGGGAATGCAGAGAGCTGAGCTATGACAGGTTGTATCTTGGTCAATAGAAGGTCAGAAAAATTGTCACTCTGGCATAGCTGAGCCAAATGAAGAGCTATGTTACCCCGGCTCTGAGCCTCTGGCAAGCACAGCGGGCCTAGGAGAAGGGAAGAAGGCAAAGAAAAGAAGGACAGAAGGACTTAACAGTCCTCAGCAAAAGAATGCTTCAAGATAGAGACTCGTAAGCAGGAAAGCAGGGCAGGAAAGCCCAGGTGACACAAAGTGCTGGGAACATGCCCTGCTCTGGTGCCCAGCGTTGTGCATCACGGACATAGTGGTGCACTGTCCAGAGACAGCCATGACAAAAAAACGCAGGTTATGAATTTTCCTTATTCTCTTGACTGTGTTTCTGAAAGCTTTGACTTGGCTGTTTCAACAGCAGGTTGGGAGTTAAAGAGTACTTACAAGGGGTCAGTTCATCTTGCCTGCCCCTGTGATGCAGGTTGCTCCAACCCAGCTGGTGGCTCGGGGCAGATGGACTTTCTGTAGCCCCTGGGGAGAAAAAGACACTCCGAGTGTGTGATTCACCACACCGTCAAAGTGGCCATCCAAAGTTAGGAGAGTTTTGTCCCTGAGGTGCAAGTCACTGGGATGGCATTGCTCTCTCCCTCGGCAAGAACAGGGTTGTCCGTTCGCAGCCGTTGCTTTCGAGCCTGACCTCAGCTTGCCTGCGCTGAGTGGTCTTTAACAGAGACTAAACCAATGCAATCTTCTCCTCTGCTGTCTGTCATCCTCCTTTCAGAGGAGCTGTGATTTGCTGCCGGCTTACCCCAGCAGCAGCAGGTGATGCCCCAGCTTAGTGGTCAGAGCTACAGGTTGGCACTGGGGAGGTGCGCCAGCACCTGTGCATTTCGCAGCGGCTTCCCCCACACATGAGGCAGGAAAGCGTGACGCCGAGCCTGCTTGCTCAGCATCCTGACATGCACTCTGCCACGCAGCCCAGCAGAACTCGCAAGCTTGTTGTAGCTGTGTGTTTCATTAATGCCTGTTTGCTCTCTGCTTTCTGTTGTTTAGATGTGGACTACTCGGATGAACACTGTCATTTGGTGAGTTCAGTCATTACACTGCTAAGTGGTAGATTTAATACTGAGCTGCATTTGTATCTGTGTAATCTCTCTAATCTCTTCATGACAGATTTTACCAGACTCTGAAGCAAACAAAGACGTGAAAGGAGGAGGTCACAAAGGAAAGCAAAAATTCAAAGTGAAGGAAATGTATCTGACAAAGCTTCTGTCAACCAAGGTAAACTGTAAAGGCCTTATTTTGAGGGAAGGCTGGTGTTAGGCAGGGCTAGTTTAGCACAACAGAAATATAAATTAAAGCAGAAATTGCGCATGTATAGCAAATGTTAAATAAAAAGGTAACCTGTAAAAATCACTGTGCTAACTACGGGTTATGACCATTTGCAAAGATGGCCACATTTCAGGTTTTCTAATGCTAGAGTTCTAAAATTGTCTATTCCTCGCACTCTCTGTCTCCTCAGTAAGCACAACATTTTCTCTCGGGTTAAAGAAGAAAGGTGGTTATTGAGCTTATAGAAAGTGAGTTTTGCCACTGAATACCATAGAGTCCCATCCCTTCTGGAGAGACAGCTTTTGGTCAACAGTCTCCTCACTCTCTACTAGCATTTGCCCAGCTTAGAGACAACTTCCAAGGCCTGAGTTTCACAAAATACTACCCATGAAATGAAATAATCTTTTAGAGTCTCAAATTAAGCATCCAAAATAACTACGTTAATTTTAAAAACAATGTCCTTGGGATTTAGAATACAATTACCTAATTTATACAACATGCATTCCTTAGGAATAAGCCCTGGTCACTCCCTCTGGTAATGTCATCTTGTGTCTGACTTACTCAAAAGGGTTATAAAACTCTATGCAACAGCATATTACTTAAAATATTAATCAGTGCACAACACTGAGTGCTGTGTGATACAGGAGGCCTGAAGGGATGATGATTATGGCCTTCTTGTATTTAAAAATCTATCAATCATTGTTTAATTAGATTGTTGATAGCATCTGAAGTAATTTAGGACACTACCCAAAGTGAGAGTGAAGACTGGTCATTTCTCATTAGCTGTGGAAATTCACATAAGCCCTTAGGAGCTGCTGGAGTAAACCGGTAATACCTTATGGTGGAAGACTGAAGTACAAAAGAAAAGATCAGGCTCTTAAGAAACACTCCTTTAAAGGGCTTTAAATTAATCATCTCCTTCTCCAAAGTAGGGCAGTGCTCTGAACAACAGTGCTGCGATATCCCTCACTGTGAAATTCCACCCGTGATACACCGTGCACTAAAGCAAATTGCATTGAAGCATGTCTCTCTCCCTCTCTCTCTGTCACCCGTACACGCACACAGGCACAATTGCAGAGTTTGCCACGTGAAATGAACTGGCCAGTAGCGCATCGAAGCCCTGGGATACACTTAAATCCTTCTTGTTGAGAGAAAATTGGGCTGAACTGACCTTCAGAACAGATGTGAAAAAAAGAAGCACATAACAGTGTTTTGCTTTGTTTGCCTCTACTTATGAATACTCTGTGATGATGTCAGTGAGTCCATCAGCAACCAAGCCCTTGCTTTTGTTTGCCAAATAGCTTCACTTCTGGATCAGAAATACCCAGTTTTCAGTTCTTCTCTCTAATATTAGTGTCTTTGTACGCCATCCAAAGCTGTTACCCTAGAATTGGATGTCGCTTGGCTGTGAAGCGTTGATGAGCACATGTGTTCGAGATGTGTCACAGGTGGCACCGTGAAGACCAGTGCCCTAGAAAACTGCTTTCGCTCACCTCCCTCTGACTTCCAGTCACAACTTCCAAATGCCTTTAGCAATGGTTCCAACAGTATCTGAAGAGTTGATCTTGTCTTTGTTGGAACGAGTGATTCCTTCCACCTACGATTTATCACAAGGTTCACCACAATTCTCCTGTCGGTAAAGTCATAGGACACGTGACATTTGAAAGTAGCTCATTATGGTGTATTTGTAGTTTCATTTTTGTTATTGACTGTCTTGTTTGCCAATAACCTATGCCGTAGATGTTTGCCGCAAGCGTATTGTAGTTTCTGTTTGTGGTTGCCTTGCAGCACGCTCAGCTCTCTGAGACAAGAAATCCTACTCTTTTCTTGTGTAATGATAGCACTGTTCATTTCCTTACTTTTCAGGTTGCAATTCATTCAGTTGTTGAAAACCTCTTCAGGAGCATTTGGAGTTTACCCAACAATAAAGCACCTGTTGCCATCAAGTACTTTTTTGACTTTCTGGATGCCCAGGCTGAGAGCAAAAAAATTACTGACCCTGATGTGGTCCATATATGGAAAACCAACAGGTATGTCCATATGATACACACAGGAGTGCATGCACGCTCTGAAAATGTAGTTGCCAAAATGCAACAGGTGATCAGAAGAATAAGATTTTGGCATGACTGGGTGAAGATATGGTTTGGTTTTGTGGATCCCAGTAATGTTAGTGTATTGGTTGCATACCGATACAAACCACCATAGCTTCCAGGACTTACAAGTCTGCATACTCACTTCGCACTCAGAAAGAAGTATCTGCAGGTTGAGAGCATTATTTGAAAATGGAAGGGTGACTGACCGATGTGTTTGTAGCTTTTGTTCCTTGATCTCTTTTTTAACATGAATAAGCAGCCGAGAAATGTGCTGCTTTCCATGAGTGCAGTGCAATTAAACTACCATTTTAAAGCAGTTGTGCTACATGAGTGCTTAATTTTAAGGACGCTTGTTCTTTCTCTGTCTAGTCTTCCTCTTCGCTTCTGGGTGAACATACTGAAGAATCCCCAGTTTGTCTTTGATATTAAGAAGACTTCACATATAGATGGCTGTTTGTCTGTAATCGCACAAGCCTTCATGGATGCCTTTTCTTTAGCAGAACAGACACTGGGAAAGGTAATGCTGCCCTTCCAGTCTTTTGCTAACTTCTCAACCAATGTCTTTTTCAACTGTATAATGTTTTAAGGGATGGAGTCCTGCATCTGCTGACACCAGGGGCAAAAATTAGTGGCCTGATTAGGTTGGATTTCCATTCCTTGTTGCTCTGTCTCACAAGACTTTGAAGAATGCACTGGAGCAGGCAGATACAGCTACTAGAATGCCATATTTATAGCTAACTGCTGTTTGTCTTCTCTGCAGTGAGTTTCTGCACAGTGTGTTTATAGAGTAGGTGGAAGAGGGTGAAAATTGTAAGATTTTAATGAAGTTCTAAAGAATTTTTAAACAGAGGTCTTGAAAGTATTAACATTATTTTATAAGGAGTCCAAATTTTGTCTGCCACACACCAACGTGCAGAAAGCACACATAGTAAGCTGTTAGAATACTTGAAAGAACTCTGAAGTTTGAAACAGTTCCTTTCAACAGTTCCTGCTCCCTTTTTATATGCAAAATTATTTGCTGGAGTAACAAGTCCAGAAATCTTGCATTCAAAAGATCTTTAGTACAGTGTCCAGAACTCTGGGGATCAGAAATACTTCATTTTTCCCGAGGATATTTTCCTTTTCTTTGGACCAAAACAGGAAGCGTTTGTTCAGGCTCATGCTACCAAGAAAAACAGGCTAGAGATTTTTTAGCCTAAAAAAAATTTAAATAAAAACGGACCAGTTTCCTATGTGATCTGAACCAACTTGCTCATCTGTTAAAGGTAACTAACAAATAATGCACTTATTTATCTTATTTTAGGAGTGACGTGTCATGAATTAAAACTAATCACATCACTTACTTGATAGAAAAGCTGCAAATGAGCATTGTCTTGGAGGTTTCTGTGCTCAGCAGCCATTGTGAAGTACTGTTGATACAGCAGCTCCCATTAGCCGTTTGAAAAGGGGTGCTGAAACCTGATAAAGGTTTGCAATGCAGTAAACATCTTGTGGCCTTTTAGTACTAAAATGTATTTACTTTCATGATTTTTAGCCTTTTGTCTTAAAACATTCTTTAGCCACTTAGAAAACAAACACTTGCATCATTTCATCACACGGTGGAAACAGCAGTGACAAGACATCACATGGTTGTATCATTTATTCCCCAGAATTTGAACTAGAGCAGTGACAGGAAACTACCAGCCCCGACTTTTACATTCTGAAAACATGGTTTCCAGGTGGGGCTTTGGCTCCTACCACAAACATCAGCATTTATTTCCTCGGATGAGCCTAAAGCTGCCTGGTAGGTGAGTGCTGACCTGGGTTGTTGAAGCCCTGGGGAAAAAAATAAATCCCTTTGGCTGTGCACCGCCTGGCAGTCAGCTCTCCACGCTCTCGAACCCCTGAGCGAAAGGAGTAGTAGGGACCAAAGAGTTTTAGGGGAACCTCTGCCAGGACAGGATCTAGCAAGGCTCTGTGGCGTGTTACCCAAGGGGAACTTTCCACAGCACTGCTGTATCCTGTATGTAAACAGGGTATCGGCCTCGAGCCCTTCCGTGCAGCTTTCACGGTCTTTCAGGTCCAGGGAGGGGTGAGGAGGAAGGAAGAAAGAAAAAGATGTCTGAGGGACAAATGTTCATCACTTCTGATGCCAATCGAAATAATTATATGGCAACTGTCATGAAGCACAATGCACTGTTACTGAGGTCCTGCGTCTGTTCTTCATCTTTATTTCATAACCTTGATTCCTTGCATATAACCACTGCAAAGAGACATGAGTCACACAGAGAACAGACACAATTAGATGCAATTAACTATGTGGAGGTGGAACCTTAGGAAATCTGTGCTGTGAAAATTGACAAAGCTTCAAATATTTTCTTTTAAGGAAGCACCAACAAATAAACTTCTCTACGCTAAGGACATTCCACTCTACAAGAAGGAGGTGAAAGCGTACTATAAAGCCATCAGGGATCTGCCTCCATTGACCACTTCAGAGGTTGAAGAATTTCTAACTCAGGAATCTAAGGTATGGCTGAGAAGTGGGAACTTTATTTGCTTTCACGTTAAGCTTTTTAAAAAGGAGAACTACCTGACCAGAACTGGTTTTCTGTTTTAGAAACATGAAAATGAATTTAATGAGAAAGTGGCCTTGATTGAAATCTACAAATACGTAGTGAAATACTACGATGAGGTAAGCACGTCTGCTATTCCTCTTTAACCTCTTAATGTTAACTTGCCACCTCAGGCTTGTAAGTTGGGCTTCACAAAGTAACCGAGGGCTGGCCTGGCGCGTGACTTACTGGGGGCCAGTCCAGAGACAGCCCCTCAGCGGTGCAGCCGAGGCCGTTCCTCCCACCGAGCTGAGGGCCAGAGTGGTGCAGCCCCCGGGGCGGCCGGAGCCCCCACCTCGCAGGGGGGTGGCAGGCCAACAGTTTGGAAGTGCACCTTTACCATCACCACTGTATTTCACAGAGATAGTAGCGATAAAATTCTCCCTGCAGTTTTGAGGAAGTTCCTATATAGTCTGGACTTCTTGTTTTCCTGTGTGTGCAGAGTATCTGCTAATGCCTGTCACAGCTCCTGTGCACGCGCTCCATTTCCCTGGAGATTCAGAAATGAGATGCGACTAGCACCAGGGATCTCGATTTAACATGTTGTCAGTACAAACACCTCAGCGGAGCACACTCAGCCTTACAGCAAGAGGTGTCTGCTCCTTTCCCATCATAGCCCTCTCGCCCTCTACTCTAATAGCCCTTCTCTTAAAGAAAAGAAGCTGTAGCTTCCAGTCCCTGCTATCGCTAACAAAATAAATCTTTTCTCAACTGAAAGCACTTAGTCACAGGCTCCCTCTAAGCTGCTTTGTAAGAAAATCCCTGCCCTCCGTTTTGCATGACAGGATTCTCCACTCTGTTTTGCTCGGCATCCTTAACGGAGGCTGCGTGTGCCTGCGCAGGGAGGAAGATAAGAGCCAGCCGGGGTGTGCTGCCTGAAGGGCTCGTTACCACTTCCAGCAGGTTGTCTGGGTCTCCCAGCAACCAGACCTTTCTCGCTTTCATCCCCAGCAGCACAGCATCAGCAGCGCTTGCTGCAATCATCCCGCTCTCGGTCACCTGTTAGCTAGCTTACCGCTTCTGATCTCTAACATCTCAAATTATCCGAGTCCAGCGTTATGTCTTTGCCTCTTAAAAGAAGCTTGGGATGATACTGGCACTACACTTTATTAAGCTCATTAAAATTGTTGACACGGGAGACTCGAGAATACTTTTTAATCTTAGCGCCCGTTTTTGCTTTTTTGAAGCTCGTACTGGCTAAACTCACCCCATCCTTAGAAGGAAACCCTCCCTCTGGCTTTTGACTGGGAGCAGTGACTCATTCGCTGTTTGCTGAGACCTCAGTCGTTTTGTAGAGTTGCCAGCAAAGAGTTTTCAGACAGCAGTAGTGCTCCTTCCTATCACCTGGGCCGGTGCCAAGCGGGCCACTTAGAGCAAGAGAGGCAGTTTATTGCCCTCAGTTTATAGGGCAGAGGAAGAGAAATAAAATACCGTTTGCAAATCTGCTCTAGGGTAAAGCTGGAGCACTGGCCTTGCCTCACACTTCAAGGGATGAACATGTGTTGGATTTGTTTGGGGTTTTTTTTTTTTGCTTGGCTGTGTCATTCTTTTGTGGAAGTGTTGCAAATCCTGTAATCATAATGACTTGAAAGGAAAACTACCAAAATAAAGTGTTAAAGTCAGAAAAGAATGTTTACATATAGGCAGGCATTCAGATGGATTTTTCTGCCAGCAGTTGTTGGAATGCAGAAAAGCAGGCTTTAAAAAACAGCAAGTAAAATAAGCACTAAAAAAATGATTCTCTTTTTTGCTAATTGTTAACAGATTGTCAGCAAACTCGAGCGAGAACGGGGGTTTGAAGAAGTCCAGAAACAGCTCCAGCAAGTAAAAGCCTTATTTGATGAAAAGAAAAAATGCAAATGGCTTTGAGCAGAGCACTGACTCACAGCATCACTGTGGGGGATTTTAAATAAGCGCTACTGCTCCCCAAACTGTTTTGACTGACTATATGTACAGGGTTTGAAACATTTGGACACTCTTCTCCACTCTGACCATTCCAAGTAATACCTACGTTTGGGAATGAAGTACAGGCAGCGTTACGTATTCAAACATGGGCATGTGGAAGCAAAAGCGAGTCTAGTGCTGGCAGGGCCAGCATTTTTAGGTACTCGAACACACATACCCTTTGGTTCAAAAATATTGCCTAAAAGTAAGTTGTCTGCTTGCTTAAAAACAAGCTCATAGGAAACACGCAAAACACACTGCAAGTTCAGGGGTGCCCGTGTGAACTTGTAAATTGCGACTTGTAAGTGGCTCTTTTTTTTTAAGAGAGAAAGCTGATGTTGCGCCACATCCTTTCAGCAGCCTTTGCAAAGTGTCTGGATGAGCTCCGGCTTCAGAATACGGGTCGGCTGCAGTTTCCTTCCTTCCAGGCAAATGCACACTGGTTCCTGTTCGGGGAGAAAAAAAAAAAACAAAAAAAAAACACAAAAAAACAAAACAGCACCAAAGTGACACTTAGGACAAGTGTGTTTAGCACACAGTGGGTCTGAGGGTTGAAGGCCGAACGCCACATGGCAGGACTTCTCTTCCTTAGGTTAGAAATTCCACGGGCAGGGTGAAGCCAACCACTGAGCGGGAGGGGAGGCTTTGGGAGGAAGGCACGAGCCCGGCATCAGTCTGTGTTTACATTTCTACCTTTCCATCCTTAAGCTGTGGAAACACTCGTGAGCAGCTTCACGCATGAAACCTCGGTGCAGCTGTGTACCGCAGCGGAACACCGTTGCGATTTGATGAAGCAGCTGACGATGGCCGCGCGTTGGTGCCCAAACCTGCACGCGGGTGCGCGACGGGCCCCGTGCATCAGTGCTGACAGTCCTGGCCGTCCCTCTGCGAGGGCCTCACAAATCGCAAGCCAGCAGATTTATTTATTTTATTTTTTCAGGTTGTCCACACAAAGGCTTTGTCAAAAGAGGGTCGGTTGAATCACATGTAAGATGATGGTGTAATCTCTGACTCTGTGTGAGAAATGATACAAACGTGATGGCGAGGGGTGGGGGTGGGCAGGGGGTCCCTGTCTGCCTTCCTCCTGCTGGGGGGTTTTTTTGAGGCTTGGCCGTTTTCAAAGGAGGGCGTCCATTACATTTGCATTGGTGGCTAAAACGAGCCCAGCTGGAAAGCAGGTGCGTGGCCACGCTGCTGAGAAGAGGCTGCTGCAGTGGCTGCCGTGCAAAGCCACGGAGGAGCAGCAGTGGCTCTGGCTCGGCTGCTGCACCAGCACAGTCCTCCCCTGCGCTACGCACCTGAAATCTTTCGTTGCCGGTCAGTCACACGACGGAGGCACTTACTAAGGCTCCCTTAGATTTGAGGGAAGGCGTTGATGAGATGATACATTTCCACACGTTTCCGGAGGGACTCACTGCTGCAGCGGTGCGGGAAGAGCCGTCCCCTGCCGTGGCAGTGACCAGGGCTGTGAATGGCAGAGGCAGCCCAGGTTTGGTACAGAAAGCCTGTGCTGGGGCTGTGACCAGCCGGAGACGCCTGTGCGGGGCGCCCAGGCAGCGGAGCGCTCAAAACGTCCTCCAACGGCTGCGTTGGAGGAGCCCAGAGGCCGCGGCACAGCAGTGCTAAAGCTGGCTGGTTTGGCTGCGGTGGCGACCAGCAGTTGGGGCCAGGCCCAGTGCCGCAGCACGCGGCCGGCCAGCGCCGGCAAAGGCTAACCAGGCTTCGGCAGAGGCAAGGCCGCCTGGTAACGCGGGGAAAAGCAAACACAAAACCACGTTGCCTCCTGGTCTGCCCCCTCCCTGCCATGTGATTGCACAAGTTGTCCCTCTTGCATATCAGCGAGGGCAGCCACCAACCCATACTGTGATGGCTTTTTTTTTTTTTGTCTTTTTTTTTTTTTTTTTTTTTTTTTTTAAATTCAAGTCTTACACTTGCTATTAAGTTTACACTTTATACTTGACGGAATGTATGGCTTTGTTCAGGAAACTGCACTACAGTGTTGCAGTACTTTCAGCAGTTCTCGTCTCTGCCTGGCACAATATATTGTGGTAAGTTTAATTTTAATTGGAAAAAAAACCCACTCCAACCCTAACCTGTCTTGCCCTCTGTCCTAAGGGAGTGGACTGTGGCTTGACTAGCACTTAAGCTTAGAATACCTGTACTTAAGGGCTTGATTTTTATCATTCTTTTAACCTTTTAAAGCAGCATCAAATAAATAAATAAAAAAAAAGCACAGTAATTAATATTAAAGGAGGGGCATGAGCAGATTACTCTTTCCAGTTAGACAGGCAGCTCAGCCGTTTTGTTCCACTTCAGGTGTTTGCTGGCAGTGCATTTGAATGAACTGTGATAGTTTTGTTCAACAGTAACCTTCTGTACAGGCAGAAAAAAAAAAAAAAAAGAAAACCCAACATTTCTGCTTGAAAAAAGCTGTAAAATATAATCTGTTTGCGTGGGTCTGATCCTGTGAACTTCACTATGTGTGTTTATATGATGAGGAAACGAAAACCAGTCCTATTCTGTATTTGTACTACTGCTTGTTTGCTACAATAGCTTTAATGATTTCTAGAGATTAAGTATGTGTTGAAGCAGGCCCTGTAGCTTTAGCCTACAGCCTGGAATAGGGTTATTGCCTTTTATTCAAGCCTCCTAAGCAGCGTCACTCTGTTAGTAAACCATTTAAAGTCATGCTGGGACTTTGTAACCCATCAAGTGGATCTCACGAAGTGATGTGAAGTATAATTAAGTGATTGTGGCTCTTTTGGTAGGTTTGGGTCAGCACACAAAACATTGGTACACCTTCCGTCTCCGCAATTCGCTGTTACATGGACAAAAAGAACCACCTCTGACTAAAGCCGTATTACGGCAACCCAACAATTCTAATAGCATTCTCTCAAATGAAAGCAAACTTCTCTTTAACCTGTTTTTCACACGTTTACAGGCAAACTGCTATGGCAAACAGCATATTTTCTAACACTAGCTTACAGAGCATTATTTTGCAGTCATCTAGTTTGAAGTCAAATCTTACTAATGTGTAAAGTAATTCCTGTTGTACAGAAGTCAACCTGTTGTTTAAAATGGTTTAAAAAAGTGCAAATGACAAATACATGTTGGTGTTTGTATGGGTTTACCTAGAATAAAATGCATTTGGAGGTTATTTTTGATTAACTTGTGTACTTTAAAAATGGTTAAGAGAAAGCAAGCGCAGCTCGTAGCAGTGCCGAGCTCCCGCAGGGAGCGGCGCGTGAGACACGGAGGAGTACTGCGGCAGTCACGGGCCAGCGCCCGGCGGTACAAACCACTGCCGTCCCCCTGCAGCTGGCAACGACGCAAAAAGGCAGGCGGGGCGCGGTGCCGGGGGCGGAGGGGTGCTGGCCGAAACCCAGCAGCTGCTGAGGGGGATTCCCGCAGCCTCCCCGGCTCTGGGACACGGCGGCAGGCCAGAGGGAGGCCGAGGATGCAGTGCCCGCTACGCCTCCGCACAACCCTCGGGAGCCGCGCTACAACTGCGTTGCTTTAAGGCGCTGAGGCTGAGGATACTTTTAAAAAAAAAACTAAAAATGTTGAAAATGAGAATAACATGATAAGCGTTCTTTGATGAGGGTGCTGCAGGGACAGGAAATTAACTCTTGCGCAAAAAGCCCGAGACAGACTGGGAAATGGAGCCCACAAACCAGTAGATAACCATCATTCTTCCTCCTGCTGTTTTACCTTTTTTTCTCCCCTCCACGTCTCCCCTCATTTGAGTACAGCGCAGTGCCCGCCACTCAACATCAGATGCAGTCGTGCTGAAGGCCACAAAACCCGGGCTGGGGGCAGAAACGGCGGGCTGCCGAGCGCCAGCTCTTTGCAACCATCACATCCTGGTAAGCCTTGGAGAACGCCACATTTGGCAAAGCTGCCTCAGGAGCAGACAGGTACTTTCTCCAAATTAATCCTGCAGGAGACAGCACAAGTAGCTTCTGTTACTTCTAATAGTTACATTGTTTTCCTCAGAGAAGTCTAACAAATGCCCCAAAAAAGTGCAGAACAATCCTTACGCTTCCGTACTGCATGGAAAATCAAAAATGCAGCCTCTGGAGAGAAGAGTTGAGTCAAGGACAATGTCACCATAGCCAATGTAGTTACTCCTGTTGTCCATTACTGCAGTCTAGTAACAATACTGAATAAAAGAATTAAAAGAAATCACACAGCCTGTCTCACTATCTCATACTTTCACTAAAGTATTTTGGGAGAAAAAAAAAAACCCAACCAAAAAAAAAAACCCCAAACCCCAAAAAACCCCAAACCACAGATAAAATCATCCCTACACTTCCAAGAAAGTTTTCACTATCAAGCCAAAAAGAAAAAAAAAAGAATTCATCCATTACAAGTTTCTGTTACTAAACTGGTAAGGAAGGAAAAAAAAAAAAGATTTTAAATAGATTCAACCTTGAATAAATAATTTTATTGTAGTTGTGTAAACAAATTACAGTACCAACAAATACAAGCCTACATTTTCATAATGTGAAGGCAATTTGTTATACTTCATCTCTACATTATATTAAAAACCCCAATTATTGCTTTTTCCAGTTATAAAAGTACAAGAGGCACATTGTTAAGGGTAGCAAATAAAAGTTTTCAGCATTTTTTTTCCATTTCATTTCATCCTCTCTGTCTGCATTGGAACTTCAAAACAACAATCCCAATGTGGATTACAGCACTGTCAACAGTCACAACAGCAACCCAGCAAAACTCCACCCCGAGGCAGTAACTTCTACATTGAAGGAATAAGAGGATATTATCAAATAAGTTTTAAAGGGTTTATTAAAAAAAATTTATTTTAATTTTTATCCTAAATGTCAGCAGAACCCAAAGCTTGATAAATGTTTTTTAAAGGTTTGTGTGACAAGATTATTTCATGTTTTGACTTCCAAATAATTTTACATCATTTATATAAAAACATTTCAAAATGTAGTTAATCTTTCAATGCTTTTGTTTTGAACCATTATATTTGATAATTTATAAAAGTCTATCAAAAATAAATACAAAACTATGCAGAATATATTTTATGCTATTCAGGCACATACAAACACATTTTTTGGCATAGTTAAAAGCACGTACAAAGGAAAAGCTATTGAAAACTAACAGTGTGTAAACTTTGCAGATTTTATTTAGAGTCCTCACTTTGTGCATCGCCTTCTCCAGCGATCTTGTTTCTGTATGCACGCCCCGCTACTCGCTCTCTAGATGGTCCAAGATCGTGCAGCTGTTTTCTCTGTGTCGTTTCTAGTTCTTCCAACCGCTTGCGAAGCAGGGAAAGCTCTCTTTGATGCTGTTCCTCCTTGAAATAATAAAAAAAAAAAGTTACTATTACAATTTGCACACCTACAAGGGACCAAAATGAGCGATAATTTGAGATTAGAGAGATTTTCACCCTCAGAAGCTCACTGGAGTAAGTAAAACTCTTTTAACGACACTAGAAATCAGGAGCAGCAATGCTGCTTTTTAATAATGAAACCATGGTGTGAGGCCAACACTATCGTATTTCTTACCCTGAAGGAGCCATTTAAAGCCTCTGGGGAGAAGGACAAAGTAGGGAGAACCGAGTTCAAACTGCCCATTTGTTGCATTCTGTAATGTTATCATTTGTCTTTCAAGAACCCCCTCCTATTGCGAGGAAGAGAACGTCACTAGATGCATTCCTCAAAGTTCCCTTCCCCTGTTCAAAGCTCAAACCCTCCCTGCTCACGGCTAAGGTCTGTGATGAAGGACTGTCCCAGGACCCTCTTTCGTTGTAGTGTTTTCACAACTTGTAATACATCCCCACCTGAAGAAGGGGGAAGGACGCTTCAGGGCCAGGAGGCAAGGCGGATGATGACATCATACTGACTGGATTGAGCGAAGGTATGTTAGGATTCAGAATTAAACTCCGGAATTCATTGTGCCTACGTTGCAAGTCCTTTAGTCTCTTCTGGAGGCGTGCGTGTTCTTCATGGGAAACATTCTGCCTAGGAAATAAGAGATTTCTTATTGCTCAAAATCTTTATTATCCCAAGACAGAAGCGTACCTCTCCCCAAGTCCTCTGCTGTTTACTATCCCTGTGAAGGAACTCTACGTGCCAGGTGAACTGGAAAGTGGAAGACCTGCGTATATTCTGCCTATATGTCTATCTAGAAGCCCCTCTATATATTAAACTATCATCTGCTGTATTACAGATTAGAAATTACATGGAATAAATTAAGCTTTTAATAGCATTCACAGTAATGAGCCACAATAAATTAATTCTTTGAATCGAGCCCTCCATAGGTGCTCAGTTAAGAGAAAAAAAAAAATCAGTTTGTCTCTCAAAGAGATGCCAAGTCTGTTTCTCTTGCAATTCTGAAGTCTTTCACTTCCTTCTTTTGAAGGGATTCCTGCAACTGGATCAGATACTTTTCCCTCATTTCTCCCCAAAGAGACAGCCCCGCAGGTGTCTTGTAAGCTCTCAGCTGCCCGTCCTAAATAGACTCCATTCAAACAATTCTAGTGCTAAAAATGCCATTAGACTGGACTCCAGTTACTAAACTAAGTGTCACATATCTTCAAAATTACTTCATATTTGTAAGTCAGATCTTGGGCATTTATCATTTTTCAAGCTAAGAAAAAGCAAAGTTTATTACCTGTTTAGCACCTGGTTTTCTTTTTCTAGCTCTTCTATCTTGGCTTCCAAAAGTTCTAGTTTCTCTTGCATCCTCCTTTGTTTGTTATCAGTGAGAGTCTTTCTCTGTCAAACAGACATTTCAATCAGCTAAGTAACACCTTGATAGATTAGATCCTGTAAAAACTAAATCTACACTGTACATGGTTTCAAAGCTGTGACAGTTTTTCAGATTTTCCTTCCTTAAGAAGAAGTGCTGTGTTGTTTGAAGGTTCTGAATCCCCGTGATGGGAAACAGAAGAGATGGGAAACGATCTCCTTAGCTGCGAGTGAAAGATGCACAGCTGTCAGTCACTCGTTGGTCAGTGACTGTGAAACTAACACTAACTGTATTTGAGAATTACAAAAGTCATTCTTTAAATGACCATGCATAAATAAGTATAAACATGACAAAAAAAAAAAAGCATTCTTTCTTTTTTGGGTTGCTGGTTTTTTTTTGGTTTTTGCTCATGTTGGCCTCAACTTTTTACAACCTTAAAAGCTACTGGTACGTTTCATAACCTGTGTATGTCCAATGTATAAAACTGCCAATTAATCTTGAGCTTTTATAAACAATTAATCAGCTTTTCCTTTCAAGTTATTTCAAAAAAGCAAGCTTAGCAGAAGACATAAAATTTTAATATTCCGTCAAGGAAAAGTAGAACATCATTTGTCTAGTAGCCAAAACATCACCTTTACTAATCAAGGAGTTCACCTCTTAAATAACCGTATATACACACATGCGCGCGTGCAAAAAGAGCCTCACAAAATCCTTGATGGCATTATAACAAAGTTGTTGGCTGTGATATTCTTTTGCATATCACTTGAACCTATTTCTATGCTGATCTTGAAGAACCTAATATATTTTGTTACTATATTCAGTAGATTGCAAATAAGCTCTCAATAATAAAACAATTGTAGCTGGCCAAAGTAAAGCTGAACTTTTCATAAGCTGGATCATTCATAAAGGAAGAGTCAACATGCCTTTTTCTGAGCAACAGCAGCTCGAGACAGCTTGTTCTTCACTTGGTTGTATTTCTCTTCTTTCTCTGTGATGCGCTGAGTAAGCACATGCTTCTCCTCCAGCCATTCTATACGTCTGTATTCTAAAGTCCTTTGAAAAAATCAGGTTAAAAGATTAAGAGGCTATATATACAAAGCAGCGCATTGGCTTAATGCCCTTAAAATAGATGCGTCTTTTCACAGCTCCTACCTTTATATACTTGAAGGATCTGATTTAAATTTGATTGTGCTAACAATCTAATCATGACTAACAACATTCAAACCTGTGCATTCACATCATCCTAGGTTTTGTTCAACTATGAGGCAAATTTTGAAAACTGATTCCGATAGGCTAGTTAATTGTTGGCTGCTTGTTGGTTGGGCGTGATGCCAAACCATCCACAGAAAATTCCTAAATTCAGATCAAGCAATCACAGTACAGAACACAACAGTAGACACGTATGCCAAACATCAGTTGTTAGAAGAGCTGACAGCTGCCTGCTGTGTTTGGGAGGTGAGATGTAAGAGAACAGGTTGCTGCCCTGTGCAGTCTACTACGCCTTTGTAACAGAGAAGTACAGATGACGAGTGTGTGCTCCCGGCCAGAACAAACGCCAACACGACGGGAAGCTCCCACCAGTATGGTTCCTAGACGACATCCCAGCTGAACACACACCACCAACAGCATATGTTATCTGTTCAGGCCTTTGCATGGTTAAAACATACTAAAATTAGTGTGTTCTCTAGCAGTGGATAGGAAAGGAGCCAGTTTCTCTCTGCTGCCTTGTTTGTTTGGGCTATCTGCATCGTGGGTCAAAGTAGACAGGAAGTAACCGCATATTACTATTTAAAAAAAAAAAAAGTGAGATTCTGTGCAGCAGTTTTTAAGAAATGCAATCTAAGGCTTGGTATCAGTGCCTCCATACCACTCCAATCCTGGGTTGATGCAGTTTCCCCTACAGGGACTCTGAATAATGAATCTCCATAAACTTTCTCCATAATGAATCTCCAAAACCAAACAGCCTTCCCCTTCCCCACAACAGATGTATTAGGAATCATCCACTCCCATATCAGAAGCAGGACCCTGGCCCACGTGGTACCTATCACTGCGCTTTTAGCAGACCCAGTGTGGTTTGTACCTTGCTCTTGACTATAAATAACTACTGCTACCCAGGAAACAAAGAGCTTTCTCGAAAAGCACTGCTTAATAGTAAAGAATTTCAGTTGAGACAGTGGTTAAAAATGCCATGAGATTTTTCTTTTTTTTTTAATGCCACTAACGCTGTTCCTGAAATGCTTAACAAGTGCCTCTTTGAGCTCATCTCTGATCTGTATCAGTCTCACAGTTCGCCTTCAGCCCTTTTTCTCCTTTCACATTTTCATTTCCAAGCGTAAGATTGACACAGCCAGGCAGGCAGCTGCTTTGCCTACTTATGGCTCAACTGGCATTATTTTACTTATCTGAAACAGTTTATCTTAGGCTTTCTTATCTTTTGGTCCTTATTTCACTTCCTCTTGAAGCCAACTTGCTTTGGTGCAACTTAACTCTTGGAGTTCAAGTTTGTAAGAATGACTGAACTGAGGAAGGAAGTGCTATCACACGCAGAGTCAGAAAAAGAATGGAAACGTGCCCCAAGGCTCCCCGGGTAACAGTGGGACAGACCTCAACGACTTTACATGTAGACTGCAAATCTGCTTAATTTCTGCAGTATCAGCCTTGGTGCATCTCCCGTTATCTCATCCTTACACAACTATCTCTGAGGACTGCCAAGTTCCTTCCACTGCCTTCCGAGGAAAACCCGCTCCTGCCTGGTCTACGGTCCATAAATAAGTAAATGACATTGACAGTCTCACTCAAATAACAGTAACAATCTCACTGAAAACATGAACACACCTTCCTAAAATAAAAATCCAAAGCATTTAACATGCTACTGACAACCGAACATACTCTGCAGTCCTAATGCAATAATTTCTTCAAATGTTAAAACTGAAAAGCAATACTTAAACTAATGACAACAAAGCAACTGCAGTACCACTTCGTAGCAAAAGAGAAGTTAAAACAAAAAAATTTATCTTTTGGAAGTTTTCTATTTAATCTGGGACACTGGCTTTTTAAAAAAACCCACCACACAATAGTCCAGTACAAGTTAGACACGTATTTGGTTATCAGGCTAGGAAATACTAAACAGCCATTTCAGACTAACAATCTTTAAATGTCAGGAAAGTGTTCATTGCTATATGGAGTCTGAACAAGATTTGGTTTCCTTCAGCATTTATTAGCGTGTTTTGACACTGCAAAAAAAGAAAGTGATTATTTTTAATTTTGATGAGAGCAACCAGAAGATACCCAATAAGCTTTTATTTACCTCATATCACCTAAAAGGATCTAGTGGGACAGCAGGGGGAAAAAAAAATAAAATATATACACACATATACAGACTGGGTCCCTGAAACCTTATCAAAGCATAATACAATGCTTAAATGCTTTTTTCACCCTTAATGCTTAAACACTTTTTAAAAAACTGCATGTGAGACTCCAGATGCACCTAAACTAATATGTTTGACATTCACTTCAGCATAAATAGGATTTCATTTTATACAAATAGTGTATTTCACTAGTCAATAATTATAACAGACACGAATGGAAACAAACTCCTATTTTTGAAGTTACCACAAGCAAAGCTTTTGTATGTACTGCGTAACAGAAGGTGAAGCCATTTTTTACAATTATCCAATATTTCCTGTTCATTTTTAATTTCGACTTTATTCAGAATCTACAATCCATAGTTAAGTAACCCATGTGAAAGGAACACAAGCAATATGAAAAGCAAAAGTAAAGCCAAAAGGAAAAAAATTACTTCTCTGTTTCCAGTTGAGCTTTTTCTGCCTGAGTCCTTGCATGTTGACAATCTTGTTTCAATCTCTCTATTATTTCCTTCAGCTTCTGATTAGACTCCAGCAAATCATTTTCTGATTGAGAAAGTGAGGCCAGCTGGAGTTGCATGTTATGAATTTGCTAAAAAAAAAGAAAAAAGAAATTTTTCTATTTAAGAAGGTATGCAAATAGCTAACAATTAATTTTGAGATACTGAGATAGAGCAAAATGCAGACACCAACTGGCTGCATTAGCTTTTCATTAGCCTTTCTTGTTTGTTTCTTTTCTCCTCACTCAACAGCTTCTCCAGAAGCTTTACAGGAAATCACTACCAGACAACGAAGGTTTTCTATTGTAGTAGAAAAAGAAAGGGAGGCAGGAGTCTTCAGTGGATGATGTGTCCCCCAGAACTCAAGAAATCCAACATTAAGCCCCAGGGCTGAACAGAACTAGAGCACCACACAACATTTAGCAGCAGAGCTGTGGAGCCACCCAGATTCTCCTCTCTCATAACACATAATGTGCTACAGCCAGCAGTGATTGCACCACCCAGTTCACAAAAACAGCTATGTACAGAGTCTGAAAAGTCCAACCTCTGCAGCCAGCACACAGAAAGGATGATTTCCCTTTCCTTTTCCTCTCCCCACATGGACACACTGATACCCCAATTTCTCATTTCTGGAGGAAAAAAAAAAAATGTTGCCTTGAACTTCAAGTGCACACAGCTTGCAGACTACTTTGATGCACAGCTATGTTCTTACCTACTAAACAACATCATGGGCAAGCAGGAGTTAAAAGAATCAGGTTTTATTTTCAACACTGCCATCAATTCACTCTGCAATAGAAATATACCTCTTTACACTAGTTTATTCATTTATGAAACATCTGTTAAGCACTTGAAGAACCTCAGATGAGAGACGCAGTGTAAATGCAAAGCATTACCTAGAAACAATTTATAAGTCTCCATGGAAACTGAATCTCCAGTTAAATAGTGCGTATCCGTATTCAATATACCAGTCTATAAACATTCAGCTTTGAAATCCTTGGTACCCACAAAATGCACGAAGCAAAAAGCTGTAATCCATTTATAAAGGTCCAGGAAAGTATGACTGATTTCTGAACACTTTTGCTTTTAAATATCTGTTGTATGCATTTTGTCCCTCAGAAAAAAAAAGGCCTTAAAAATTCAATCTAATCTCCAAACACTGGACATGGTAACTGCAGGAAAGACTGTATTTCTCCATAAAACATTACAGTACAATAAAACCTTACCTGTTTCAGATCAGCACTTTCACGTTTCTTTTCTTCCAACTCCTCTGTCTGAATAGCTTGCTGTTGAATTTTTAATCTAAAATTGTATAAGACATCCTTATTTTTATCTAATTAAAATATAGATATTAAAAGTTAGGACAAATCAGCCTGACGCTAGAATATATCACACAATTTGAAAGGCTGATAAATCTTTAACTAAACAATGATTAAAAATATATTTTTATTGATTATTAGAATTCATATGGGAACAAGAAATGTGTTCATTTGTTTGCTTTTGGAGTATGACTTCTGCTCATTTTATCATACTGACCTTCATACAAATCCAATAACCAAATCAAAGAGTTGGCCCCAGTTTGCCAGTTGCTGATATGGTGCCATTGTGGAAAGAGAAATGGTTTACTCTAATGCTGGGTCTATGCCAGCAGCCAGCGTGGACCCAATTTTAACAACCATGAGTATTGCCAAATTATGTCTTAAAAATGTTCATTAAAATCATATAATTTTAAAAGGTTTGGATGAAAAGTGGTAATTTTTTTTAAACAGCACATTTTTAATTCTGTCCTCTTTTTAAACAATGCAAGAGATAATTTTGTTTAATTTACCATGATGAACATTTGTGTATCTATGAATAGTAAACTTTTATACTGACTACTGTAAAGAAATTAGCAGGGAAAAAATGAGAAATTTGTATTAAGGTTAGAAAAGCCACACTACCGCAAGCGCTGAAGTTCCTTTTTGCTAGATTCTTCTGCCATCTGTAAAACACGTAGTTTCTCTTCATACTGATCCTTTTCAGATTGTCTCCAAGTATCTTGTTCCAGTTTCATCTTCTCTAGATCAGCTAATCTGTTCTCGAGTTCTAACCTGAGACATTATTCAACATGCACACAAGAATCATGACAAAATGCCGGAAGTGCTTAGTTGCTAAGAACGACATTTTTAAAAGTTACTCAAAACGCTCCTCTTTTAGAAGTTGAGCAGTAAATCAACAAACATACTTTTCATCCTGTAAGGCTGCAATTTTTTCAAAAACTTCCTCTTTGGCAGCTTGCACTTTACGAATTAGCTCTCGATCCTTTTCTACTAAAAGCACTTTATGACGTTCAACAGCTGCCTTAAGAATTTCCTTGTCTGACAGCAGTCCTGTGTTATACATTAAAAAAAGTTAAAATGTCATTATATCAAGCTGATGAAATCCAGTATTAAAATAACTTTATAAATTGTTTAAAGGGAGCTAAAAATCACAATTCACATGATAGAATGAACGCATGGGAAAAAAACCCAAGAACAACAGAAGAGACATGGCCTTTCTTAGTATAACAGCAACATTTCAAAAACTTTTGAACAGTAACCGTTACACTGGAATCTCTGTCTACCAGGGTTTCTTATTTTAATGTACAAAAATAATTAAACAGTTGATATTATTGTAGATTTAAACTCTAAAGCAATTTCTGCTAAGCAGTTGTGTCTGAATTTAAAAAAACAAAACAAAACAAAAACATGCACACACAAAAAACCAAAACCCTGTTCCACAACAGCTACAAAAAGATAGAGAGAATTGGTTATTTTCTTTTTATGGACAAGTTTATTGTAAACAGTAACTGGTTACCAGTGAAACCGTAGTAACCTGACTACAACAAATCTCACATTTTAATCCACTCATATTACCAAATGAGGCAATTCTAAACTTATGACTCTATAGGCAGGGACAAAAGATGCAAATTAAAAGCTTGTGATGAAGACACCTGTGTTGACTGGCACATAAGCCAACATGCCATAACAATGACTCCTGGTTATTTAGCTAATTCAGAGATGCAAACTGGATTCCACAGCCAGTTCAGGTTAGCTTAAATTTTGCCTGTATTTAGTTTCATATTTCATAGGGTCCAACATTTTTAGTTCTCAATATGCTGTAAGTGCATTGTCGATACAGAAAACGCCACTTTTTAATTGCTCTCGGAGAACTTAATATCAAAGCAAGTCAACAGAAACAACTATTCCAGGAAGACAAAGGTACTATTTTGGGGTTATGGCGAATCGGTGAGGACGCGCCACTTAAAAGATGTGTAATGATTTAAATCACCAACGCATAACTAGTACTAGAAAGCTTTGGCTTTTTACTCTAGAAAGCTATTTCAAGTTGCCTACATAGCTGTATTAGGTAGCTTAGAACATTGCCTATTTTCTTCAAAGAACGAGCTGGAAATTGTATTTTGTTTCACATGGCAGCCTTACCCAATTGTTATGGATTCCACGGACACAGAACCGGAAAACAAAACAACCACTAAAGCCCTATGGTACGTTAAGGTTTTAAGCAGAGTGTGAAAGACTCTAGAATTTGGCAAGACTAGAAAAAATAACCACATGAAGTACATGATTTGAAACAGATTACGTTCAAATTGTGTCACAAATTCACTAATTTACATAAATGCAAAATTGTTCTGTAACTGTTCTTCTTAACCTAGTAGACCAAGTGAAACAACACAGTTACTTCAAATACAAAATGAATTGTCAGATGTATGACCTAGACCAGAATCAGAAGGTGAAGGCTGCTGGGGAATGTTTGAAGGAAAAATAATTGTAGAATTCTAACTAGAATTCACAAAAGCAATCATTAGACATTAATTGCACATTTTACCATCCATTTCACTTTGAATCTTGTTCCTCTCTCTTTCTACCTCACTCTTTGTTCTTGCTGCCTCCAGTTTGACATTTGTTACTTCCAATTTATGTGAATGTTTAAGTTCTTCTACCTACGAATTAGGAAAAAAAAAAAACCAAATCAACTAAAATAAAAATATATATATTCGCAGCTTTACCGTAAGTTTTTCATGTGGTATTTTGATAACAAGAAAATCTGCCAAACAATCATGGACCACACTTATTTTAAACATACCTTATTTTTTCTTTCATCTACTGCTTTCCTGAAGCCAATCCAGAATATCCACTCTTGTAGATAATTTTTAATGTTGATTATATACATACTGTAACACTAAAGCTATTGACGTGATCTGATTCCCCAAATCATAATCAATAACAAAAACCTATTACAGGAGTCTATTAAGTGCTCAGGTCACACACTGAAGATTATCGAATGAGTTGTCAGTCATCTTGAAATACAAGTTTTATATATTCCATGATTAAAAAAATTAAAGTGCTCAAATACAACATATATTCCAGGAACCAGGCTATCTGACTATTGACAACTATTTCATCTTTAACCAGCCAGTTATTACAAACTACAGTGTAGAAAAGTTACTCTTAAGAAGCCTTGGTGATATATGCACAGATGCGCAGGATTGCCTGTGAAAACTTGGTTTCTGAGTAAATACTACACATTCTAAAAGCTCGCCTTCAAATATTGGGGTACTAAAGACTACTCATTGGAAGTATCTTGCAATGACACTGGTCCAAATTGCATAATACCCTGAGACCTTGCTAACTCAAGCATTAGCATGTCAGTTCACACATACTTCATTTCTGACTAAAGATCCCTCAGAGTCAAGATAAAATAAAGTTAAATTTAATCTCCCTAAGTAAAACAAAGCAGTGATATGCAAAAACAGATTATCAATTGCTCCCTCAAGTAATTTCAATTTGGTAACTACTTATCTTCCCCCTGACCTCCTGGAGTGCTACACTACTTTCTCAAAATCCAGGTCTTCATAGTTCTAAAGTGCATTTTAAATCTCTACAACTGTGACATACACATCAAATGGCCTCATAAAAGCAGGAGCTTTAAGAATATCAAATCAAAGACAATTACCGCTTGCATGGAAACTTTCTATAGTTTAGGCATTTGTACGCAGTAATTACACGGTCAATGAGAATTAAATATCTAGAGGAAAGCACTTATAATGAAAATCCATTCACAATGACAAATGTAATTACAACCTGCTAGCATATACAAGTGGCAAAAGGTTAAGAATGACACAGTAGCTTATTAAGTAACTACACGGTGGATTTGGTTGCTTAAATACTAAGTTGAGAACATTTCAGGGCAACTTGCAAAGATTTAAGGTGGCTTTATTAAGGCACAAAATCTGGAAGACAAATGCGTGCACCTGTGCTCAGGAATAAGTTTGAGTGGGTGCAGAAGGGGGTGGAGGTATCCATACAAAACACATGTCACTGTTATTGTGGAAAGTTTATTCAGAAATGCAGGATAGCTTTAAATAATCAGAGAGCTTAAAATAATTCTGCATTCATCTACAAAACCAAAGTTACTGGCTTTACTGTTAGTTCAGAACTAAATAAAGCCTCTCCAGAAAGGTAAGAAAACACAGGGGATTAAGTTTGCCACCAGAAACTGACAGATGTGATAAAAAATTATTACCCAGTATTCTCTCCAGAAAGGAAGGAATAAGAGACAGCAGAAAGCTAACGTTTAGCCACGTAACTATTTCATTAGGACTAGTATCCTGACTCAGATTTAAACAAAGCAATGTAAGTATTCTGCAACATTTGAAGGTCAAACATTTTACTAGTGTTTCGATTTTTCTTGTTTATTCAAATAATCACATGTGAAATTGCATAAAGGATCTGTCTTTAAGTTGTATAGCTGAGGAGTCACTGCAACCAGATAAAACTCTGAATCTGGCATCCAGGTATCCATACTAACCTAATTGTGCTGAAATACTAAACAGTGATGTCAAGTTTCTTAAGCACTTTCAGGTTTTCCCTAAACTTGAAGCCTTCTGATCTCTTTTTTTTTTTTTTTAAGTATTTTTCTAGAAATTTCTCTAAGAGCTAAAAAAAAAAAAGAGGAAAGCATACAAGCATAAAACAAAACCCTCTAAGATCTGGTGCCAACCCAAAAACTAAGACACTCAAACACGTTGCAGGACAATGATCTACTTAAAATGATACAATGCAGCGCTATAGAGAAATGTTTCTGTACAAGCTATGCTGGCATTAGCCCGAGAAGAACGCTATGCTAATGTGACTATCCTGCTTCTAATATAACCTAAATCTCTGCAGGTGATTCCAATGCAGCTTGCTTCACACAGCCCTTTCAGAGGACACTTTTCAAGATCTCCAGAAACCATAGCTCCATTAAAATAAAAAAAATAAAAAAAAAAGGCAAAAAAAGCTATTTCAAGCTCCATTGCACTTTACGCGCTTTATGAAAAAGTAATGCTTGTTTCCATCAAATAAGGCTATTTTTATGAGTACTGAAAACATGAAGACACCTCTTTGAGCCCTGTTCTGTTTAGAAAAAAATATCTAGAAAATTAAATAAAAAGGGAATAACCTCAATCCTTAGAGACACTTTTAGGGATTAAATTTTACCTGTAAAGTCCCATATTCTATAACTTCCAACTGAAGTTGGGAAAAAAATCCAAACTGATTTTAAATCACAGCAAAAGATATTACATTATTCTTAACGCAAAATATAAACTTAAACATAACAGGATATGAAAAATGTATTTCAGATACCATAAAAGCACTTACTTTAGTAGCTAAGGAATTGACTTCTCGTTCAGATTTGTGAAGTTTGCTAGTTAAGAGAATGTTTTGCTCATGACTCATCTGCAGTTCTTTCTCAATTCGATCAATTTGCAGTTCAGCAGACTTCTTTTCTGCCTTGAATAAAGGAGGTATTTGTAAGATTTTTGGAGCAGGGCTGTCTCTTGCTATTCACTTGAATGGTTCAATTGATTTGGGCTTTCAGATATTACTGACCCTTTATATTATATAACAATATAATATACAAATATTTATCTTTGCTTGACAGTATGTTCCAATACAAGTGCCTTGAATTTTACTCAAAAGTCACAACTGTTTTTACTAACACTGCCTGCACAGAATCACACACATTTTCAATCCTACTACAGAAGGAGCAGAGGTAATCTGACTTGGTTAGGAGGCAGCAGGTATTCCTACCAGTAAATTTCTGGACTGTAACACCAGCATGACTATGAGTGGTGCTCAAAAAGATGTGATATGTTGTCCTATGCAGTCATACTAACTGAAGAATTAAGAGGAAACAAATTAAGAGGAAATTAAGAGAAAATAAAATGCAATTACTGTATTATAGACTCAAGACCCTAAGCTTTATTAAGTATCAAAAAGGTAATCTAACCTATGATTTCACCTTCCTTTTTCTGAACTGACCTATTTCCAGCAAGACTTTTTTTTCAGTTTTCTAAATTAAGAATATTACAGCACTTTGTTGTTGATCAGAGCATTTTGTAACAAAGGTATACAGCACTGATAACAGTAAAAAGGAAAATGAACCATCTATCTATATGCTGCAACTGTGTGAGAAGTCTACATGGAAAGACTCACTACCTAGAGAGGTAGCAAGAGCTGACAGGAGGGACTGAACACCACAGATGAGGAATACAGTGGAATCCTGGGAACCATACAACAGGCCAGAAACGCCAACTGTTCGTTAAGGGAGAGCAACAGTAAAGAACGAAACAATTGCAGTAATGGGCTGGAGAAAGGAGACACACATGTAGGCAAGAAAGACAACACACAAGGAAAAGATTAAAGAAATATGGGAGCATCCTATGACGTTTTTGAAAAGAATGAAAAATTTACTGCAGCAGATTATTAACTTATTGTTATCAGTTTCTAACTCCAGCCAAGTGACAAGTGCTGACATGAGCATCTTACTGACTGCAAACATGGATATCGCTCGCATGGTTAGAAAGGAGATCGTTCAACAGAATCTCTCAGTTGAGCTCTCTGCCTTTCCAAAGTTGAATTGGCAGTACGTGACTCCCAGTTCCCAATGTACTTACAATTTGTTTTTAAATCTGAAATGTACAAATTCAAATTGTGGAGTCAATGGCAAATTTATCAGTGATTTCAGTGACAGTTCTACCAGATCAAGTATTATTCTCACCACACTCTAAAAGGAGGCAAAATAATAAATAAATAAATAAATAATCTTACCTCTAGAGACCTTGTCATAGCCTGCATCTCAGCTAACTGTCGTACTTGTACTCTTTGAACATTTTCTGCTTGCACACCACAATTGTCTCTTTCTGCTCTTAGTTCTGCTACTTCTGCTTCTAAGCCTTTTAATTTCTGATACAGTTGTGCCTTTTCTCTAGAGAGTGCCTCCACGCGTTTACTGTCCCTCGTGGGATCAACACTAAGCAGCTGATTATGGAGTTCTTCTTTATCTTTATCCAGCCGTGCAATCTGATAGTTGTTAAGCAGAAAAATAAAAGCTTTTACATTGGTTAGGTGTCAGGCAGCAACAAATACAGCAGTTGACAATTCAGGAAAGAGCAACAGTGTGCATTTAAAATACTAAGAAATTACATTCACATTTATTTTCTTTCTTAGAGTAGGAAAAATCAACAGACCCATTCTTCAAGGCCTTTTCTGCTCCAGTTTTCACTGAAAAAGGTCCTTAGACTTCAGATGTCCCTGAGCCTCCCAGCAGTCTGTGGTAGTAAAGCAGTACCCGGAGTAGAGTAAGAAAATGTTAGGGATCATTTAATCCACTGGACACAGGCAAATCCTTGGAATGGATCCAACCGTTTTGAAGGAGCTCACTGGTATCATTGCAAGGCTATTCTCTATCGTCTTTGAAAAGTCATGGCAATCAGAGAAGGTTCCTGATGACTGGAAAGAGGCAGACAGCACACCCATCATGAAGAAAAGCAGAAAGGTCAAGAAGGATCCAGGTAACTACAGGACAGTCAGCTTCACATCAGTCTCTGTGAAGGTTATAAAGCAAACCCTCTTAAAAGCCATTTCTAAACACATGAAAGACAAGGTGATGGAAAGCAGAGTTTATCAAGGGCAAATCATGCCTGACCTACTTCTCTGCTTTCTATAAAGAGGTGACTGGCACTGCAGACAAGGAGAGGACAGTGAATCTTGTATACCTTGATTTTAACAAGGCCTTTGATACAGTCTCCCATAATCTTCTGTCTCGCCAAATTGCTAAGATATGTGCTGGAAAAGTGGATGATATAGTGGGTGGAAAGCTGGCTGGGCTGCTAGGCTCAAAGAGCGATGATCAGTGGTGCAAAGCCCAGCTGACTGCCCATAACTAGCAGGGTCTTTCTGAGATCAGTACAGGGTACAATACTGGTTGGTGTCCTCGTTAGTGATCTGGATGATGGGATGGAGCACTCTTTCAGCAAGTTTGCAGGTGACACCAAATTAGGGGAAAATGGCCAATGTGCTGGAAAGCAGAACTGCTATTCAGAGGCCTCTGAACAAGCTGAAGGAATGGGCTGACTGGAACCTCTTCAACAAATCTTGCATCTGGGATGGAGGAACCCAGTGCAACAGCACAGGCTGGGGGCAACTGTCTAGAAAGCAGCTCCATGGAAAAGGATCTGGGGGTCCCAGTGGACAACAAGTTGAACACTAGTCAGCAGAGTACCCTTGCAGCAGATGGCAAGCTGCATCCTGGTAGACTGGCAGAAGCACAGCTAGCAGATCCGGGGAAGTGATCCTTTGTCCCCTTCCAGTACTTTTAAGACTGCATCTGGAGTTTGTGTCCAGTACACAAAGAATAACGACAAACTGGAGCAAGTCCAGTAGATGACCACCAAGATGGTCAGGCGGTTGGGGACCATAACATATAATGATAGGCTGAGAGAACTATGCCTCTTCAGCTTGGAGAAGAGAAGGAGATGTATGGTGATGGGAAGAGATGCAATGGATACAAGTTGGAACATGTGAAATTCCAATTTGATATTAGGATAAAAAAATTACCATGAAGATGGTTAAATACTAGAATAGTTTGTCAAGAAATGCTGTGGAATCTCCATCCTTGCAGATGTTCAAGACTCGACTGGACAAGGCCCTGAGCAACCTGATCTCATTACACTTAAATATTTTAAGCAGGATGTTGGACCAGAAGGCGGTCTCTTCCAACTTATATTACGATTCCACAATTCTATAACCACAACCAAACTCAAATATGCTAGTAACTCAACACAGCCAACATGACTGGGCCCTGTCAGACAGAAAATAAAACAAAAAAAATAATCTTTCTGTTACAAGATAGTACGATAAGTACAAACTAATCTTGAGACTGTAAGTAATATATTATAAATATATAGATTCTAGTGTTTCAAAATGAGTTATGTGGACTGAATGTAATATTGGGGGAAAATGAGTAAGAAAGTAAGGGATGTAAGAGTTCTCTTGATATTTGGAGACTAGTCCAAACTCTGATCTGCAGCAGTGCTTTTAGAAGTTGCTCTACAGAGCAAAGCCAATTTCTGCAGCAAAAGCCCTCCAAATCCCTTTTATGGGGAGATTCTAACACTTATTGCATGACATGCCTAAGCCATCATTTAAGAATTAGGATGTTTTTGTAGCCTCCTTGTGATAAATGGCATGGAAGGTTAAAAAGGCTCTAAGAGAGGGAAACTAAATCACATCGCGCCCTGGGCTCAAGGTAGTTTCATTCTCTGTAAGTGTGATAATTAGCTGCAGGACTAGCGCAAACTCAACAAGCCCACAAAAGTGGCAGGCTGTAAAGCAGCATGTGGGTTTAGCTCCGGGAAGGACAACTGTTCTGTTTTTAATGCATTGCATTTCCAAATTTGGCTTGATTTTGAAAGCGATGATTGCTTTGATTTGTGTCTCATGTTTGGACTAATATGTTCAAATCTGGCATCTTAGTATATATGCTCCCAGACAAATACTTAAATGAATATGCAAATGACATATGCAACATTCATTTACACTGCTGCATATATTTAAAACATAAATAAGCCAGCAATTTATTTAGCTACACTTTTGAAAATCCAATTCTGAAACAGAAAAATTCATGAATGGCTTATTCAAGAATTAATACAACTGAAATAACGTTACCAAAGTTTTCAGTATCCTTTTGACCACCACTGTCATGATCCAACTTAGTTGCAACATGCACCCCTGTCTGGTATTAACAGCATCTTCTGCTGCCTTCTTCTTCGATTAGTTGCTACATAAGTATATTAAAATCTAAACTTACATCGGTTGCTCAGATAACTTATCAATTTCAGATCAGTGGAATGTCTCAAATTCCATCACAAACGCAATTAAAAAAAGCATTAAGCAAAGCTACCAGCTGTCATTTATCAGAAGGCAAGTCTATTCTTACTTATAATAGCGCAAATGATATTGCAACACATCACTGAACAAACCTACAGAGACAGCTTTAGGCTAAGTCATAAAAGTATTTTGAGAATTAAGAGAACGGAAACAAATACTACATTATGAAATGGTGTCAAACTGACAACGCATCAAGTACCAACATTTTCACAATGTTCAAGCAGCTTTGTCATCAGATACATTTTAAGCTACTGTAACATTCTATGTACCTCAGCCTCATATTTTATTTTCTTCTCTTCTAAAATACGTGCATGTTCTTCCTTTTGATGTTCAAATTCTGATTTCAGAAAAGTGTGTTCATAACGAAGTTTGTTATATTCTGTTCTGTATTTTTCCACTTCCTAAGTTAGAAAAAAAATATCAAAAACATCAGAGGAGTTTTCAGATTTATTTCCTTCAAAAGTCTGTGCAATGTTCCTATCATTTCACAAGTTATATTTGATGAACTGAATCCCTCCTTCTCCCTCTTCTAGGGTTTCAACCTTCACTGCTAGGGCAACAGTACCAGATAAAGAATGTCATACTTTGCTCCCCTTTCAGTTTTAATTTCCTAAGGTTTTAGGAACAACTACAAATTGGTGTTCATTACTCTAAACGAAATAGAATTTTAATACTTACTACTTACATTTTCTAGTTTCCGATAACGTTCTGTCATAGGAGATTCCAATTCCTGCTGTATTTGTGCTTTTAACAGTTCTAATTTTTGAGGAGTTAGCACCTTAAGACAGAAAGGTATTATAAATAACTAGTCATATTCATTTATTAATACTGTGATAGGACAAATAGCCAGGAATAAAGTATTTCAAATATGATTTTAGTAATCCTGCTTAATTTTCTATGTTTTTCTAAAGAATTGTCAATAGTAGCTACAGAAGCAAAACAAGCATATTAGTGAACTAAAAATATTCTGGGAAGATAACAGAAGCATTTAAAATGTCAGTATTTACCAGTAGAAGCAATACAAATGTCAAGCTGAATTGCCAAGAGATTTATCTCCTTTGTGGGGGAGGGGAGGAAGCAAAAGTGGTCTCACATAAAAGATAAAGAATTAGCATTTGGAAAAACTTGAACAGTAAGTGAATCAACCCCAAAGAATCAAAATGAGCAACACCAAACCAATTCTCTGTAAAAGACATTAGATACATGTTCTCCAGCAGATACATGGGCAGTGGTTTGAAATGAAACTAAGATTAGGAAAGATTCCCTGCCTTAAGCTCCATGCTGCATGGTATTTTGTTAAGTCTTCTTGGGTATGGTTAATACAGCAAACTATCTACCAAGAAAAAGCACTAAAAAACCAACTTCATCCACAACCTGTGACATACTTTAATTTATAATACTTTTCTTTCACTTTTCTGTACCCTGAGGTCCTTGAAAACTAATTCTAGTTATAGCACCAAGGCACATCTCCTCCATTCAGTCTGGGATCCTTTGGTAGATGATATATTTGTTTCCTAAGATCTATGGCTCGCATTAGTTTAAGGAAACAAGCAGTTATAGAAAGTGTCATCCAAGCTATCTTAAATGTTGGGGAGCGGGGGTTGTTTGGTTGGTTGGATTTTTTTTTAAATGAGGAAAGCTGTCATCACAAAGAGAAACAAATACCTATTTTTCCAGTTACTTATCGCAACAGGTTTAGGCATCTAAATTATCCTCTGCTGCAGATGATTCTCCCCATATGAGGAGAGCACGCACAGAGACCAAGTGTCTTACAATTCACATAGCACATAACAACAGGATTTGGAAGATTCAGTTCAACAAGAAAACAATAATTTCATCCCAGAGTCACTCTAGAGAAGAAACATGACTCGAGTTGGGTGAATTTCAAGATATCTGAAATACATTCAACATAGATATATACATGTTACATAAACATAAATATATGCATGGCCCTATTACAGAATTAAAATTCATATTAAGTCCTTCCAGTAAGTTACCTCACCTGCATCTTCAATTTTTCCAGCTCTTGTGTTTTACCCAGCAACTCCTCTCGATATTCAGCAAGAAGAAACTGAAATTTGTCCTGTACAGTCTGCTTTTCAACTAACAACCGCTTCAGTTCATCTTGTGATTTTGTGTATTCCTCTTGTAATCTGCAGGATAAAATACATATTTATTTTATATTTACACTCTAAAATTAGATTTTAAAGCTCAAAAAACATATTGAAATGTTATCCCATATTTACAAGCATAAAAAGTACTTCAGAAACCTAATATGCAATGTCTTAAGGTATTTTGAATTGGATATTTTTTAATATAAACAGCACTCAAATCTGTCCTTAAATACAGAAATAGCTAACACATACATACACAAATCCCTTCCACCTAACATTTAGCTTCACCTTTTAACAGCTCAAATGAAGAAACCTGTTTAAATTAGTGTACCTTAGATGTTCTGCCTTTATAGTTTGATAATTTGCTTTATGGTGTTCACATCGCATTTTTTCATCAATCAGAAGTTTTTGCAATTCTTGTGAATTAGCCGTGTCACCATTTCCAACCACAGGAGGAAGAAGACTGCCCAAAGCATCCATTTTATGATGACTGTTCACAATAAGTACGTAGAGGACATAATAAAATTAACTTATAAGTAATCTACAACACCATCCACTTTTTCTGCTGACATCCCAGAAGATCAAGTCACCTGAACAAATACAAGGACATGTAATTAGCAATCAAGTACATTCACAGTTCAAAGATTTCACATGCTGCTTTTGCTTTCAGTACAGAAGAATCCCGGCCCTGCTGTAACTCACGTTAGAAACCTCTACTGAAAGGGCAACTCTTCTCTGCTTATTCTGCCTGCCCTGAACAGCCATAGCCCTTCCAGAGGCACAGAATAAACTTTAACATGGAGATTATTTGAGTCAATACAAAATAAGCACAAGCACCTCTATGTGACAGAATACACGAAATGTTATTTTTACTTATGCTGTACACTGAGAACCAAACTATGATGCTGGTAATGCCCTAATTATTCCATGTTAACCAGGGTTCAAGCAGAGGCCACAGACATCAGACACGTACAGCTTTTACACAGTCACAATCTGTCACACTATCCTAACAAGTTGTACTACTCAATACACCATCATTTCAGCTGGAAGAAGAGCAGGTAATTCTCACTATTAAATTCCTACCAAACCATATCTGGAGAAGAGCTAAAGTTTCATGGACAGTCTGGAAGATACCTGCTCAAAGTTCAACCCTGAAATATCATTGATACGTGTCACTTCCTCATTTTCAAAGTTTATCTGGTGGTTTCTTGTGACCTTTCCAGAAAGCGTTTTGCTAAATGTGACAATGTCAGATTGGTGTGAGAAAGCTGTAAATCAACAGATGCTGAGAAATAAGGAAGTATTCTAATATGCCTCATTAGTTATTTTTGGTATTAGAAGCAAGATAAATTCATCTGATCATTATTGACACTACTAAGGGGTCTGGGGAAGGGAGGACTGTAACTGAATTTTAGGGAAGTCACAAAGCTTTGAAACCAACTACTTTGCCACTTTAGCTTTTGGCATAACTGGACTGGTGCCTAAGAGCTCCATGTTTGCAGTGTACTAAGTGTAACTGTACAAAGTAAAACTTAAACAGGAAAAATGTTAAATCTCCACCATCACTGCAAATACCTCACCTTTACATAGACAGTTGAATACATAATGTTTTCTACCATTCTACTCTTTAAATCTTTCAAGGATCTGTCTTCAACACTTATGATTTGATTTTATAAACCCCTGAACTATAAGCAAGATGAAAATCTATCTTTCATATAGGAAAATAAACTTTGAATGTCAGTGCCCATTCCACTAAAAGACATAATAACGTCAAGAAAGTCTTACATTTAAGTTTTCTTTCCCATTTTTCCTTCTTCCATCACTAAGATGGGAAAAGGTCAGAGGAAAATCTACCAGAGTTACACCACCAGTATAGGCAAAGCGACAGCAGCAACTTTGTATTCTGCTTCACCCACACTTGCTGAGAGGATAAGGGGGAAGAAATCAGAATAAAGAATATTCTCCTCAGTGACTGTCCTATAAGCCCAACCAATTTCAAACAGTAATAGCACAAGTTCTGAACAAGCTTCTAATCAATACAGTATCTATTTTTCATTCCTGAATTTTGTTGGTTGTTGAGAAACAAAGAACAATAGCCATTTCCAAACTCAATATAAATAAATTTTCAATTTTTAAACCAACAGCTGTATGAGAATTGGTCAGTGATCCTAAGGACTATAAATCATATGAGAAGACAGAAAGTTCTGGTGCAGAGAAACTCCAAGGCAGCATGTCCCTAAGAATTTAGAATTTTCAAGGATACCAACAGGGTTATCATGATCATTGTAAACAAAAAACCAAACCCAAACCAACATCAAACACCGAACATAAAAAACCAACAATCAGGCAATAGTAGTTTTCTCTGTCTCTGATCTTTGCTTTCACAAGCTCCAGATACCAAATGTAACTATCAAACTGTAAGCCAAAGCTCAGAATTAGGAACACAAGATTTAAAGTTGGGTCTGAATCCTGCCACTTATTTGAGTAAGAAGTACTTCTGAAGTGGCATAACAGATATATAGTCAAACACACCAAAAAAACATGGCATTTTCTGAGAGCATATTAACCAAAAGAAGAAGATAAATGGAATTGCAGCCTTTTGTACTCTTGATTTCCAAGCTGCTGCAGGTGGGAAATATCTCATCACAGCTTTCACTACTATCAAAAAGTGCACAAATTGTAAAGCAAGACACACACCTGGTCATGTAATCACCTGCATGAAAATTTCATGAAAAAGAAAAAAAGGAAAGAACAAAGGGAAAAAATTGTAGCTTACAAAACAATTGTTTCACACTTCAAAAACCTAAGCAGTACATATTTAAGGAAACAAAACTATTTTGGCTTGTAGGGACATCTAGTGGCAAGTTTTATGATTTGCATTCCTGGTGACAACTGTGAAACAAACTAAACCAACATAGATATTTTATTACTTCATGAGAGCTCTTTCCTTGAAATCATTAATAGCAACTTGTAATACTTAACCTACTCACATTCTTACAAACAAAAACCTTACCCCCCACAAATCATAAAATAATTCCCGGCAGTGAACTGTCAATAGTCAACATCATTTAGGGCTACAAATATTCTGAGTATATTACTAATAAGAAATTATTCTGTGCTAATGGCTTACAGCACTTTCTCATAGTCAATAAACTTAAATAATCTTCAAAATTACACAAGACTACATCCATAATTTAAGAAAAATACTTTGAAGGAACACTAGTTAAAATTTCTTCCTCTGTTGGAGATCTGTTCAAGTAGAGAACCATAAAACATACTTTAAAGAAACTAAAACCATATCATATCTAAAACTAATTCTCCACCTGTATATTTGCCAAATTTTATCATGTCACAGAATCACAAACTTGTATCAGCTGCCCCGAATTCATACTATGAAATCTTAACATTATTTTGTGCAGGTACACACATAAAGGTATTGGTGCAGAGTCCTGAAACCTAGAAAATGCACACGCAGTAGCTAAAACAGCAATAGTTATTGTAGAATATCGAGCTAAGTGAAGTAACTCAATTACATTTCCAAGAATCACCTTTGGTTTGCCTTTCTTCTCCAATTGTTTATTTACATACAGAGAGAAACATTGCTTAAAGACCTATTTCACACCTTTCTCTTCTTTATATCTACACAACATGAAAGGGCTTTTCTTCTTTTACAAGATTTTTCAGCAATACTATTTTTAACTTTTTGTTTGCTACAAGCACTTAAAATGGTGAGAATACTTGTATTTAGAGAAAAATATAAAGATATCAATATAATTTTATTTATTTATCCTACAATTTTTATTTTTATTGTATGTTGTTTACAATAATAAGGCTTCCTTCTAGTTTACCTGGCATAACCAAATTACACAATTTCAGCAGGTACTGGTAATTCACGTGGGTGACATATATAACTCACTTGTGGCTCTGCTTTCCATGCCACAGCCACACTCAACACACATAAATTTATCATATTTGAACACTGTTTTAAACAGTTAAATGATACAATTAATGTAATTTTACAACTATTGATAAAAAACTTAACAGTATTTAGCCTCGTGCCATGTTTTGTTCAAGCACTAAAATTCTCAGTAAAATCTGTTGAAAGCCAAACAGCTGTTTCATGCAATGTATGGTTTAATCCATTTGCCTGACTCTGTCAGAACTCTAGACCTCTTTATACACTCTTTCTTTTTTTTTTCCTAACTGAATTAGCCAAGGTCTTGTGAAACAATACAACTATTTCCCTGAAAGAATAAGCAAGACACTCAAAGGAAGCACAGCCTCATGAAAGCGACTCTTCAAACACTACCCCTTCTCATTCCTGCTTAAGTGTCTACAGTAAGAGTACATAATGAACTAATGAAAAAGCGTAATCCAATACAGGAGCTCACTGTCACCAGGAATGGGAGGTTCCACTCCTCCTTTCTTCACCCCTGTTCCTAGATTTATCATTCGTCAGACCCTTCCATGAACTGATTTAAGTCAAGAAGACAACACACTTAAACAAGCAGAAAACACTCAGTAGTTTTACTGTAAGGTCAGTGAATCACGCTAGCTCATGGAAAAATCCAAGCAGCTACATCATCAGTGAAAGCAGGCAGCTGGTACTGGCTAGAAGAAAGGAACAAAAAGCCAAATAAATAGGCAGGAGGAGGAGCAATGCTTTCTCCTTTCAGGAGCAGAGAGTTGTCACATTGTGAGCTGAGACGTTCACAAAATCACAGCCTTGGACTAGACACCTAGCTTTTAAACAGTCAAAGAAGTCAAGTGAAAAAAATCCTACCTAAAATGACTATGTAACACACTCATGATATATCAGTATTCCCATGAACATCAAGTGAATAAAAACCAATATTACATATCATTTGAGAAATTACTTTAACAGTCCGTATTCTACTAATCCATCATCAGCAACTTGCAATAGCCAAAGTAATCACCTTAAATATATATATACACACTGGGGGAAAAAAATAATCAAAGAGAAACATGAAAACCTTTATTATTATAGGAAGTTCCATAATCTGGACAATGCTCAGATATCACTGTAGAGAACCCAAGGAAAATAAACACTTAATACCTTTGTGTGCCTAAGTGCAGAAATTTTGGAGAACATCTGTATGACTTCTACATTACAGAATCAATCTCATTCAAACTACTATCACAACACTGGTCAAAGTACAAATTCCAACAATTAAGCATACATAATTTCAGCGTCCATCCCTACACACGGCACACAGTATCACCCTTTCAATTTCTTACACTAGAGATATGGTTAATTTTGTTAGGTGAAGAGCAACAAGGTTATATCCTAACCCCAGATTAAAATTTCTGCTTTAGCCTCATACACTACTAAGTCAAACAGACAGCAGTTACTGATCAAATTGAAATTTTGCATGGGAGCTACAGGTGGTAAATCTAGCTGTACTCAAGAACAGCTAGTCTACATATAACACATACATTTTCCACTGTTTTTTCATAACAAGAGACCTTCAAGCACACATGAGGAACTTTTGCTGTCTAGAATCTCATTCAGTTTTACTTGGGAATACAGATGGCTGCTTGTCACAAATAGTTCTATAGTCCACAACCAAATCTCTTCTGAAAAATCACTTCCCTTTCATATTGAGCTAAAAATAGAGATGTTCAGACAGGGCACAGATCTCATGTTAGTATATACCCTACACCTCCTGTAAGCAGAAATATGATTACATACACCTTGTAGAATGTGGACTAAGAGCATACAAGGCAAAGCCAGCCGTGTAAGTCACCAAGACATTTTTACTGTTAATTTTCCTGTGACTGGTGGACATAGGAGCTTGGTCAGAGGAACAACGCTAATACGGAATAACACTAACACATCCAGAAGTGCAGAAAAATAATCATTATCCTCAAACTGCACATAGCTGAAGTTCACTGGTGGGGGAAAAAAAGCACGCAAAGGTGAGTATTTGAAAGCCTGGCAGTGATTAGGCTTTTCCTACCCCTGAGCTTTGCCGCCCCGGCTTGTGCTGGGTGATTCCCAAACCCACCAGCCCACCACCAGCCAACAGAGGCCGCAGCAGGCTGTTACCACCAGACAGGACACCAGAACAAAGACGATGGCACTCTGGGACAGACTGCCGACCTCTCCTCCTGGCTTTGCTGCTCTCCGCTCGGTCACTAACGGCCCAGGGGAGGAGCGGGCGGGGCCGGTGCAAAGGCCGAAGAGCTTCCCAGCTCTCACGCCGGCGGGGTGAAGCCCCAAAACAGGAAGGCCCCGGTCCGCCCGCCCGAGCTCCCCTCAACGGTGCCCTACCCCTCACACCCGGGCCCGCTCAGCCGGCAGCGGCCGCCACCCGTTCGAGGAATTTAAAAATGGCGCCTCACCTCCCGCCGGCGCCTCCGCCCGCCGGGGTGCCGCGGGGCGCGGAGCATGCTGGGAGCGCGGCGGAGGCCGAGGCTCAACCGGGAGGGCGGTGGCAGCGTTGCCGGGGCAACGGGCTCGCGCGCCTGCGTGCGCCGCCGGCCCTCCGCCGGCCTGCCCCGCCCCCGAGCCCTCTGGCACCGCCCCCCCGCGTGCGTGCGTGCGTGCGTGCGTGGGGCGGTGCCCGGCGCCAAAGGTCGCTCCGCCGTTGAGGCGGGGCGGAAGCTGTGTGGGCGGCCGGCGGGACGGCACTCCGGTGAGCGCGGCGCGCTTAAAACGCGGGTTTTGTGCCGCTGTGCGGCGGTTTGGAGCTTCTGTACCGAGCTCACGGTGTTCGCTGCGGCTTCGCTTCGGGGGGGGGGGGGGGGACAACTGACCTGGCGGCGCTGAGGGAGACGAAAGCGCGGCCGTGCAGCTCACGGTAATTTCCGATGATAGATGGCTGAGCCTAACGCTTTCTCGCTGAGGTAAAACGTATGGTTTTGTGTTCAGCGGTAGTAAGGAGTTATTGTCCGTACCAGGCTGAACGCTCAGGATTGTATATAGCCACGTACAAAGGAAAGTGCATTCCAGGCGTTCCTGGCGATGGTCGCTGTTTTCTGACAGTAATCAGTACGTAAGAGTGGTTGAAATACTGTAACCGTGATCTTCTCATAACCTTCCTCAATTTCTCTCTAAAATCACCTCGACTAAAGTGGGAGATTGATCATACAGACTGGTATCAACACTCGCCTAACAAGATTTACAATCCTTTAATAAGAATTAAAATTGGCTTCAAGTAGTGTATTAGAAAGTGGGTATTACTGATGACACGCACGTATCACCAAGGAAAAGGAGAGGGGAAAAAAGCCAAATGCTAAACTTGCCAACAGTTTTACACAGAGCTGGAGATGACAGTTACAGTTGGCTCCCCTAGAGGTGGTTGTAAGCTCAGTTTAAGAAGATGTCTAAAATATATTACAGTCACTTCCATAGTTACAATGACGAGAGTTTAGTACTTCACTGGAAGCTTGACTCTGCAGGCTGACGTTGCTGTACAGTTTTACATCTGTGTTGTGCTTGTGGTCAATACCTTTGCAATATTAGAAGTGAAATATCAACAGTATTCAATCTATACCAATATATACCTATACTGAAATAAGTAACATTACAACAACTTAAACGTTTGCCTTCCAAAATGAACAAAATTTAATTTTGATGCAAATCAGATTATGATGAAAAAAAAGCTGGAGTTCTACATGGCTTTACAATGCAAAAAAATCTTTTTAAAAGGTATGATAAGTTGCGTGCCTGACTCTCTTGTTTTCTGTATCAAATTTGCTCATTTTTGAATTATTTTTTTCACTATCAGCTCTACAAATACTAATGCTAACTAAGGTCAAACAGAAGTCTTCCTTGTACAGCTTCATTAACAGGAATGGTAGCGTGGCCCAGATTCTTTTTCTCGTTCTATTAGTGTCTGTTCACATCAGGATTACACAGCTATCATCTATTGGAAAACAATTAATTTACATGAGAAACATGATGTGAAGAATCTAGGTCACTCAGTGTGAGCTCTGTGGGGGACATAGCAAAAAAATTACAAAATCTAAAATTATTTAGGTAACTAAAATCAACAGACAGGGTTGGGTGTCTCTTGCCAACCTTGAATAGTGGTGCAATTTTTGTGCAAGCATTTCCAGTGTTGAATTGTGTTCTAAGAGGATGGCTCAAGATGGTGGAAATCATGTTACTTTTTTTTTGCCTCCATGTTTTTCACATTGATCAAAAAAGGGTACGTGTTTCCCTCTGAGTCCCACTGAGTGAGGTAATTCTGGTTAATCACCTGATAGCTATCATTTTTTGAAGTATGGGTAGTGATGATGCTCCTCTTTGTCACAGTGACCGTCTCTCTCCATGTCTCCCAGCAATGCGAGAAGCTGTGCCAAAAACCTGCTCCTACCTCTGCTTGCTTTAAAAATAGAGCTGCTGTAGTGACTCACATGGTCTTGACCTGGGAATCTTGTAGAGTACAAGGAAAGAGAGAGAAAAAGCAAGAGACAAGATGGAGTTCAAGGGCACAAGGAGGAGATGGCTGGCGGAAGGAGGAATAGAAAGCAGGTGTGTGGGGCTTGTGGACACACCAGAGAGAGAAGAGGGTCAGTCAAGAGATGGGCATAGAGGGCAAGAGGGAGAAACAACTAGAAAAAGATGACTATAAATATTATGAGACAAATGAAAAAAAAAAAACTGAGAGAAGTAAATACAAAAAGAAGCCATCCTGTTGAGAGAAGGGAAACACATACTGGGGTTGGTTTGTTTGTTTTCTCTTTGTTTATGTTAGTTTTACTCTTCTAATTAAGTCAGAACCTAAAGGAAGCAGGTATAATACCTTTGTAATATGTTGGATTATTCCAACGGGTGCAAATTCCCCTTTTTGAAGCATCTCCCACAACACAGGTTTTTTTGTAGAAATAGTAATTTATGTAGCTACAGATCTCAGTAGTTTATTTCACAAAAAGGTAAGATCTCTTTAAGTTACACTATTTAAATTCACTGTGGGGCTCAAGTAAAAGTAAGATTTCATTTAGAGACCTCAAGGTTTTTAGTTGACAGTATTAGAGATTGTATGTCTCTTTACATGTCATCTTAGTTCTGGGTAGATCAGGATTTCACAGGGCATCAAGGTTCATCCTCACACAAAGAAAGCAACACACAGAGAGCTGTAAAATACGTAGAGAAGCCCAGGAAAATATTTCGATGCGTTTTGCCGATACAGTCTTTGGAGGAAGACACTGTGTAAGTATGGTCAGAAAATGTCGTGATGAGTCTGAAAGCTTGTTTAGCCTTCCTTGCTGCCTCAGTTGAGCAAGCTGAAAATAGTTGCTAGATTAGATAAATCCTCAAGCTCCTGTAGCCCAGTGGTATATCTTTAGAGAAGGGTTTTGCTGTTACACACACACGCTGCTGGTCATACCTGTAGTTTAATCCGTGCTTAGTTTATGTCACCTTGACCTCAATCCAACCTAGCAGGATAGAGGCCAAGTGGGGAATCGGTGCTGGGAGTACGCGCTCTGTTCAGCCTCTGAGTCAGCAGAGCCTGAAAGTGTCCAAATAGTTTCATCGTCTCACGCAATTGCGGGAGAGATGTCTGCAACCAAGTAGTGTGCTATTTGTGGTGGAGAGTTAGAACCATACGTTGTTGTGTATAGATTGCCTGAGAAAAATAGCGGTTTTGGCATTGCAAAATCAGAAGGTGAAATTGCCATAGTGCTGTGATGAGAGTCTTCCCCAGTTAAACTCAGAGGGGTTTTTACCGTTGAACTCAGTAGGGCCAGAATGTAATTTTTAGCACATAGGACATGGGTAGATATAAAGCATGAGGCGGTTTTGAAGCCATTACTCAGGCAAGTGTGCTGTACGGGACTGCTGGTCACTCAGGCGTTGTGTTCTCTACTTCTCTGTTCAGCATGTTCACAGAGTATCTTGTGCTTATAAATACTGATCTTCTGCATCCTTCCCCTTCAACCATGTGTCTGTGGCTATGGGGAAAAAGGATGTTTCCCAGACTAGTACCAAGTTATTAAAATGGTATTCAACAGAAAAATTTATTGGGATACAAGGAGATCTCACATTTATGTCTATTTTTCTCATATATTGCAGGCTTCAGTCCTGACTGTGTTTTCGTTTCCATTAGATTGACTCCATTCTAACCACGCTAACTGAAAAGAGTTTTTCCAAATTTACACACGCAGATGGGTAGAACCACAGACTCACCAACTGAAGGGATTACAACTACATCAAACACAAGCTCAATTCCTAAACCTTCTGTCAAAAGCTTATCGATGCTTCATTTCAGCAGCTTAGCACTGGCCAGCTTCAAGCTTGCCCTAAGGCAGGGGAGTTCAGCCTCTCTGCTTCACTTCTGTCTGAATCTGGTAAGCTGCACGTAAAAGGTAACATAGCATCAATCCACTAGGTGACTTCACAAAACTAATGAGTTCCCACCTAAGTCCACAGTCCAAACATGAACTGAGGAGGATACAGCGTGGAAATTTCTCTTTTCAATTCCATCAGCTCTGTGCCAGTTGCCATGGGAGGCAGAACCTGCCATTTGATTGCTGTACTCTTCCACTTTAGCACGAGTAGAGTGACGGCACACATGCATTCAGGAAGCATTTATTGCTAAGTTTAAACTGCACTGCCAGCAGCGCCCGAACTAGCTAGTTCACAGCAGGTTTTGGTGTGTCTAAATGAGTTGCAGTGAAGAAACAGATGAAGTCTTGGGTGCCTTCAGATGGCTTCTGACATATTCATACAACTTTGGTTCTCGGCGGTATTGGTGGCACCAACACAAAGTAATTTCGGTGTATACTGCTGATAAGGGTTATTTGTCTCATCCAGTGATTGCTGACACTGTGTAGTGACCACTGCTTGGCTATGAGTCACACCTCTTTCTGTGCTAAGTTAAACAGAAATGTTTTTTTTCCTCTCTGCCTTTCTGGTTTTGGGTGCTAAAACAGTTACCAGGGTGTGTTATGCGCTCTTCAAAGCCAATTATGAACAACTGAGAGAACTGATGATGAGTAAGATGCCTTTTTTTATGTCTGGTTCGCCAGCGTGTTAGCAGGGGTTATTCAGCCCATGCCAGCAGTGGGCAAAAGTTATTAGCGGTTGAGGGGGAACCTGCTGTTTGTGAATGGAGTCAGCCTTAGTATCGACTGAGTTCCAGGCACCCACATGAAACTCAGCATGACAAGACCTTGGAAAGTCTGCGAGTGACGTGGGAGCTGCTGTATGCCATTTCCTCGAATAGGAGGAAATAGGAAGTATGGCATGATTGCAAAGCAACACGCTGTTACTGCACTGTTTCTACACTGCTCTTGGTATAAAAATAATATCGTTCCCAATGGATGCTGGTGCCAGCTGACAAGACCTCTGTTTTGTGAAAAATAAATGCAAATGTTTTGCTTTATGTCAGTTATGTTAACTATCAGGCATGTCAGTATTACATTTTTGGCACATGTGACCAAGATTTCTGACGACAATGTAAAAATTCAACTTAGGTTACTAATTCAGTTTTCCAAAAAAATAATCCAAAGCGAGTCCAACTGCTTGGCACAACAGCATCATGTTTGCATAGTGTGTTCACACAAGCTCTGGAGAAGAGCAAAGATGATACCTCATTTGATGTTTGCAGTTTTGCTATGGCATAGCTGTAAATAAAATCCAAATTACCAGTTTTGGTCAAAACTGCAGCAGAGCAGAATGCTCAGTTTCAGCAGTATTCTAAAGCTGGGGCTTATGTTCCATTGAATAAGTTTGCCACTGTCAACTGAATAACTTTGTCAGTAACAAAGAAAAACTGATAGGGGTTTGAGTGATCAAACAGTAAGTTTAAGAAACAACGTTCATCATCAAATAAATGTAAATATTTTTATTTTAAAAAATGTTAATGGCACCTTAGAGGCAGTCATGACTACACAACAAAATATACAAAAATTACATTTTTGTAGTTGCATCTTTCCACAGTGCTGCACAGAATGAAAATGGCATGAGAAACATGGTAGATCACACACTGAGACAATTAACTTTAGTCAATAAAACCAGACAATTTTTGGTACACCTCGATACTACCAGCCCCAGGTTCCCTGGGTAAAAAGGAAAGGTGGCTTTGCGCAAAACTTTCCAACAACAGTACAACTTAATACGCTAAACATATAGCAAATCAACCGTACAAGATAGTTTGACTAGTCCTCATGCAGTCTTTATATACAGCATCATCTCAGTTTGCTTTTTCAGGGAAAATAAGCAATTCCATTAACTAAAATTAAACTTTTTTTAGTCTTTCACTGCTGTAATGTAAAACTGTCTGATTCTTTCTGCTGGATTCTACTCAGCATCAGAGACACCATTCAAATTTTACCTGAAAACAAGCCTTTTGTAATCTCTTGCATTTTAAAGGAGAGCAATATAATTAATTAAAGGCCATGTTCTGGCATGATGGTAAATGAAAAAAGCAGATAAATATTTGCTTGATTAAAAAAAGAGGAGAATAAACTTGCCTGATTGCTATTCCTAGATGGACTTTCAGAAGTGATTAAATTCTGTTATCCAAATTAAAGTGTTTAATTACATTAATCAGTATTTACCTTCTGTTGTACCATTGAAGTAATGTCTATATCACAGTGGAAAGGGGGCTCACCTAAATGAACCAAAAGCTTCTGCGGCTTACTTTTGTTGTTGTTTGGTTTGGTTTTTTTTCCCAAATACTTTCATGTTCATTGATTTTAACTCCAGAAAGCACTACCTGTGATTATGCATCTGACTTAGTATCAAACATAAACCTGAACTGATCCCTCTTTGAACAGCAGCATTTAGCTTTAACTTCAAATGTTGCAGACCTTGTTTATGTTATTCAGTAACTCATAATTAACCTGTACCCCTTATGATTACAAAACTGAAGCTTATCCTTACACTGGATTTGTCTAGCTTCAACTTCTAGTCAGTGGCTCGTGTATCTTTCCTACAGCAAATTGCTTTCACCTATTGAATTTCTATTCCCCAGAGAAGCAGTCGTGATTTGTTCAGAGAAAACCATTGGCTTTTAAATATCCTTCATGTAGTGCAGATATCAGATCTGCATGCGATGGTCCTGCAGCAGAGGCACTGCATCACACAAGCATTTTGATATTAAAGTAAAAAGCAGGCAGATTTGATAGTGCTTCTCTAAGAATTCAGAACAAGTAGACATCACAAGAGCGCAGTGAAGTGAGAAGCTGCACGAACACATATAACAAAGTAGGAAGGAGTAGGAATTTAAACTGGGTCTCATTCATCACTTAATTGGATGTTCAACAATATTGGAGTTACCGCTGAAGCTAGTGGAAGGATCCATTGTACAAGTTTTAGCGCAAACCTAATTTAGACCTGAATGCTGAAATGGGAGAGATCAGGAAAATTGTGCTAACCTTCACGAGGAACTAAATCTCGAGAAACTTTGAGCAAAAAAGCTGCTAAAAGCCTATAGAACAGGTATTAGCCACTAACTGAAGGGCTGTTTCAGTTGCAGAGCTACTGTCAAAAGTGAAGTGAAATAATTGACTACCAGGCAGCACCAAGCAGAAAAGACACTGTCTGGCAACTTTTTGTTGAGTGGGAGCATTTTAGAGGCTCATGATGAGTAAGTGTAAGGAGTATACTGAGAAGGTCTAGTATGTTGTATGAGAACATAAAAGCAAACGGTAACCTGACAGAACATGGTTAATTCATTGAGAAGCTGATCAACGTTCTCATTAAGAGAGGTCTTACAACTGTTTGGGATGGCCGAGGCATACTTTTACAGCAAGCAGAGCTCTGACTGCACGCCAGACACATACACTCACATAATCCCAGCCCAAGCAGTGGAAGTGATGCCGATACTGAAGTTAGTGACACAGGCATCAGCCCTGGCTAGCCCAGCCATGAGCCTGCTCTTGATCCTGGGTACAGACACAGCTGGCTAGCCTGGGCTGCCACATCCTGGTGCTGTTGGTATCTGTTCCCTGTAGGCAACAGCTAGGAAGAACCTTTCTGTGCTGAAGCTGCCCCATCATTCTGCAGGGAGGCTGCCTAGAGTGCGGTTTTACAGGCAGCCAACAAGTCACTGCAGCAAGAAAGAAAGAGGTTCATCTCCCTTTTTGTCTCCACTTCACACTGGCAAGACCTTTCCATCAGCCCTCTCAGTCTCTAGATGTGGGGAACTACCCACCTCTTTCACTGGTTTTTCTTCCAGCCTAGTGAGCGCACATGGCATACGGAAGACTGCACCACACACCAGTGTCAGCACAAGGTACGAAATGGGAGGGTGAAGGCAGGAGGGGAGACCTCCCTCCCCTTTGGGTGGCCTTCCACTTGGCAGAGCTCCTGGCAATGCAGCCTTACTCTGTGCAAAACTATAGCAGTTTCACCCAAAAGCAGGCTTTCGCCCTTCACATCTTTTTTTTTTAATTTCTTGATGCATTTCGCATCCTCTAGTGATTTCAATCCAGCAGGGAAAATAACCTACAGAAGTGCTGTGCCCGTTTACCAATTAGGGTTGTTTTAATTTGCATGAGTAACATTATGCAGCCTTTACAGCTTTTTGTGTCCTCTGCCAATATGAAAATGCAGGACCCTTCTGTTTCCAATTTGGACCCAGTCAGATTTTATCAAGACAGTGAGCAATCTTTTGTAGGCCCATTGATTTTATGTTCTACCCTCATTTTGCACTGAGGTCATCTTCCAGGACTGTAATAGGATGCCCTTGGAGCAGAAGCCTTCACGTCCCCAGGTCGTACCACACCAGCTTCCTCCCTTACAAGAGAAATGACTAACCTTTTCCCTGCCTGACCTTGAGACTACCTGACATCACATTTCTAACTACATACACTAGCACTGGGAGGATTATCTCTTTAAATATATAACCATACACCAGGCAAATGAATTTTTCTTACATAAAAGTTACTAACGTAGTATTTATTTCTTGCACATGTACCCTTCTGAACCCATTTAACAAAATACTACACAAACAGTGTTTTCTCAAGTGGCCAAACCAGAAGGTGGCTGTGCAAATGGAATAGAGTGGAGACCATAATAAAGATGGTAAGGAAACACCATGAAGAGTCACAACTTTCTGAGGATCAGTTACAGGACCCTGGGTTTTTTGTAATGGATGTATAAATCTTGTGGCCTGTGGAAATGCAGGGGGCAGCGGGGGGGAAGTCCTAGGGCTGATTAGTAAACTGGGTGGTAGAATTTAAGAAAAGACTTCAGAAAGGAAAGGACTTTGAAATAGGAGCACACTCATTGGCTAAAGAAATGGAAAGTACAGGCTATAAAAAGACATCATAAGCCTTTTCAAAAATGAAGATAAGAACAAGTTATATGAAAACAGTGGAAAACACCAAGAGGATCTCAGGACACATCAAAAGGGCATAAAAATAAACCAAGGGAAACCCTTTCTTGTGATGTAAAGGCCAGGAAAGAACTACTTCTTTTTTCCTTTTAATCTTTTTAACATTGTGGAAGGGACTTTCCTGTGAAGATAAGTTTATGAGCTGCATCGGTGGAAGCAATCCCCTCAGTTTATGAGGTGGCTGTAAAAGGAGGCGAAGTACTTGGAAGGTGGAGGTGAAGGCCTGTTGCAGTGCACGTATACAGTGCCAAAATGGGTTAAGAGACACGAGAAGAAAGATGTCCCTGAACCGAACAGCAGCAGAAGCACATGCAGCAATCAAGACAGAAAAGTTTTATACAGAATATCTCTTTCCTTTTTCGGGGGATACCGGGAATATAGGGGTAAAGGCAAAGAGAAAAAAAAAATAAAGGAAAAGAAGAATGTATCTATATAGTAATTCCTCCTGACGATAAACTGATTGGTAAGTTTGGGCTTTATAAAGTCATATCCCTCTCAGCAGGACTTTTGCTTTCCACTCCACCTTCCCGTGATGATGAGGCAGGGCTGGGTTAGGATAACATGGGTGTGCCTGATCTGATCCATTTCCGGTGCCTGTGAGCCAGCACAATCCTTCCCAGATCTCTCTGTTCAAAGACATGGCACATAATAAAGAATTCTTTAATGAGTTTTAAAGTGTTTTAATTGAGTTTTCTAAATGCTGAGTCATATCATTATCATGCAGTTAATTTTGTCCTTCCTTCAGTCCCTGAAGCCACAAAAAGTAACTATTCACTGTTAATCCAATTGTGGTAAAATGTCAAAGTTCTTCCCCTGCCTCCCCTTCCCCACTCCCTTTTCTCAGAATAAGGTTTTCTGAATTTCTACACCAACTATTGCACAAATACATCAAGTAATCCCCCCTCCCCATAAAACCAGCATAAAAAAATACTGCAACTGAAAAGAAAATCTGTTGTGAAAATTATTTTCAAAGTAATACTGAACATCAAATAACTGGAGACACTATCTTTTAATTTAACAGAGAGTGGAGAAGAATTCTGGTTGTGGTGGTTTGGTTTGGTTTGGTTTGTTTTTTTTATTGAAGATCTTGTTTTACATCATGGCTGAAAGCCAAGCAGATTTCAGGGAATTTTTTTTTTTTTTTTTTTTTTTTTTGCAGTTCTCAAACCAAGCAAAATAAATTCCAGTAAGAAAACAAACCCAACCCTAGCTCCTAGTAGTGGTACTGTATCCTAATACATTATTTTCAGGAATGTTTGTCAAGAGAGTCTGCACAGTGTTTGTATATTTACAGAAATTTAACTCCCTGCTCCCCCAAGAAGCTGTTCCCTCATGGTTCTTCCACAGTCCTTAATCTGACACAAGAAAGAAATCCACTGTACCCAGAGTCCCACCACTTATCTGCTTTGCATTCAGTCAGAGCACCCCAACAATTCAGTGCTAACAAAGGCTAACCTAAACGTTGCCTTTCTGTGTACTCCTTTCCCCTTGTGGGTTGCAGGGCTTCAAGTAAGGGAGTGCTTTGGTCTGCATGACAACTTACCCACCAGTTACTTGCTGCTTTGCTCCTTTGCAAACTGGCACAGAGATCTTGTTGTTCGATTCAGTTCATCTTTGGAAGCCTTATGCCACCCTTACGTGTTTCCCGAGTGTGACAAGGAACAGTGCCAGGATAGAACAACCACTAACTGTGGTCAATAGTCATCATGGGTCTAATTTACAAACAATAAACTCTCTGTGCAAAAGGTTACTAGCAGAAGCATCAAGTTTTGCTGGTCCTTAGAACTAGAAACTCCATATACAGATACCCATTAGTTTAGAATCAAGAGCTATTAAGACATAGACTGTATGATTTGGTTTATCGTTCTAGTTGGATTCAGAGAGACAGTTAACTTATTAGTCTAACAGGGCTGATATACATTATGGTGCACTCCCTCCTGATCACGCTCTTTGCACTCCAGTCTAGTAGAAAGCACAGCTGACACTTGGGAGTTGCTTGGATCCCTCCCAGGGCATCATACCATCTTTTGTGGGTGTGGGTGTGTAAAGTGGAAAACCCGTTGGATTAAGGCAGAAGACTGACATAAGTGAGCAGTTCACCACAGACGTAGCCAATTAGACACAATCAGACTGAACAGGCAAGTGACTGCCAACAAGTATGCATTTATGTATTTATACCTTAAAGTCCAAGAGTCTTTGTAGCCTTCTCCATCCAGTCTGCACATTTAAACCGACAAAAAGTAATCTGTATACACACAGCACTTAAAAAACGGGGAGGGGAAGGGAGAGGGGGGAAAAAAAAAAAAAAAAAAAAAGAAAGCAGCCAGACCAGCAGCTTCATCTTGGTATGATCATCCTTTCTATGGCACAAATGATATGATCCCAGTTTTTACAAAATATTGCCAGCAGTGTCACTGCAAAAAAAGTGCAGATGATATGAAAACGGCTCTTCATCATAGGAGCAATGAACTTTGCAATAGTAGAAACACACACTAAGATGACAGTCATGAAGGCCAGGATAACATTTATACATTTCCCCAGGAGCACTTTGGCATTAACCGTTTCGGACTGCTGTGCTTGCTGTTCTTGCTGATGGAGCTCCAGCTTTGAAACCCGGGTCTGGCATGATTCCAAGGCTTCCTGGAGATAGAAAACAAGAATTAGGGCAGCTGTATTTCCATACACCACTGTTCCCATTTTAGCTGTAGAGCCATCCATCAGCTAGATAGAAGTGTAATTTATTATAGACTCCTAAAACTCTTAAAAATAAATGCACGTATATATCTGCATGTGAGTATCACTGTCTGCTCAGACATAATCAATTCTGACAACACTGTCCAAAATGTAGTTTTTACATTTTTCATGCTTGAGGAAAAAGTATAACTCTAATGTTCATGACAGATAATGTTTCCTGCATATATTGATGAGATAAAGAACTGGGAGAGCTGTTGCCATGGCAACTTTCACTGCATTAAAACAGCAAAGTTAGTTTCTTTGTGTACGCTATAGAAAACATTAGGGTAGTACAGGCTTGCTGCAATACTAATTAAATCTACTTCATAACATGTAGCATTTGGTTTACACCACCTCTCTGGTCTACGTTACCTTTTTCCTCAAAGTCACTCCAGTGCTGGGATCGAGTCCTCAGTAAGAGACTGCCTGCTTCCTCTGTCAGTGTGCTGCTCCTCTGCTCATTAATCCATACCCCAAGCGGGCAGTGTCCACTGGAGACAGTGGAGAAATCTGTGGTGATGCTTTTATGGGATTCTCTCTCTCACACGATATATTCCACTTCACATTTTGTTCTAATGAAAGCAGACCTCACTCTTCTGCTTGAGGATGGACTAAAAATGGTCTTTGAGTACAACGGTTCCAAAGGCACTAAACCCGCACTTAAGCCCTCTCAAAGTGAAACATGGAAAAATTTCCAACTGCTTCACTTACTTGCCAAAATGCCACTTTTGCTGGAGTTGGGACTTGGCCACCACAATGTAACACAGTGCAAGTCTATAATTAATGAGATCAATCAACTTGACATAACCTTTTACCACTGTGTAAAAGGGAAAAATTATGCTCCAGCTTCCCAACTTCCATCCCTACTCTCAAACTCCAAACGGTTTCCTTGCACTGGCAGGGGTGTTCACCTGATCACACAGTAAGCTGATTCATCCCATTCCTCCACGTAAAAAAACCAAACAAACAAAACCACTGCACACAGAGTTATTAGCTTTCTTTGGCTGGGTGACTTCTCTGTTTTGGCAAGTTGAACTGGCTTACTGCGTGACCAGCCAGGCACCAAAGTCAGCTCAAAGCACGTGGCACAGCACCTTACAAAAGGCTGCTTCCTTTCACTGTTCTAGGAACAAGTAATAATAAAGAAGACAGTTCTTAATGGGTGGCACAAAGTCCCTTAGGGTTCATGCATGCTCTCCACTACACACTAAAGAACCTTCCTGGTCCTTCTTCCACTCTGACCGTAAATTATTCTCAAATCACCTTGTGCTGCTTTAGAGAAAGTCCAACTGTAAGTGTCCGATACCTGCAGTTCTGCATTGAGAGGGTGAGCAACTGTTTTGAAAACGATCTGCCCATCCCTTAGGGGCAGAGTGCTCCAAAGTTAGGTTGTTACTTAAAATATCCACAACTTAAATGCTTTTACTCTATTTTAACTTATTTGCCAAACCCCCTAAGAGACAGGTTTAAACAGGCCCAACTGTACAGAGATAAAAGAAACAAGGCTGTCTCAACATAGCACTTCAATTAGTTTTAAAAGTCTCTGACACCCCTCTAGGGTTCTTCTAATGAGTTAGTGAACATTTCACAGCCCTTCCGCTGGAGAACTTGGGTCTCATTCAGTTTTTACATCCTCAAGATGCCTTCACAGAAAGCAGCCCTGCACGAGAGACCTCTCTTCTTTAAACCTACAAAGCAACCTATGATATGCTTAGATTCAGTACCATCCATCCCTTTCCCACTCTGTTCCCGGGGCATTCCTGACTCTCAAAATCGGGAAGCAGGGTGACTTGTCCTGCTGCCTGTGCTCTGTGGTCAGAAATGCGAGCACAGCGGTGTACAGGACGGGACCTGGGGGTGGGGGGGCGGGTGGTTGGGTTTTTGATCATCTGAGCCAATACAAAGACAATCTTTGAGCATTCCTCAGTTGTTAGCAAATTTAAACCCAACGTAAGGCAAACCAATGTTTTCACCATTTTTCATGACTTGCTCAGACTTTGGGTAAAATATTATGCATTATATAAATCATATTATCTTGTATATAAATATTCAAGTATGTAACTACATGCTGTCACAACATACTTGTAGAAATTATTACTGGCTTTTGACAGAAGCCAGACATGACTACAATTGATCACCGAGGTGAACACACCCCACAGCTTTGATTACAGGGGCCATTGTAACCACAGATTAAAACTCTTAAATTATAACTGGCAAATCTACAAGTTTGTTTATCAATTAGCTCTCTTACTTTTTACTTTAAACTCAATTTATAATAAACCTTGCCAGTGATATGACTACATATTGTCGAAAGTCTAAGAGGTTTGTGTTAGGACATTGTCAAAAGTGGCATTTTACACAATACAAGGAGACTAAATTCCTTCCTCCTCTGGCGCAAGAAATTAAACCAGGCCACTCTTCATCCACAGGTCTGCTTAGGCTATATCATCATTTCCAGCAGATAAAATCCTGAATCCATTGAAACAAATGAAGACTGTCACCAATTTAAATGTGCTGAGTTTTCATCTTAAAACAGGCAAAACATGGGCTTAAATCTTTCCCCAGATTCATTATAAAAGCATTAGAAGTTTATGATAAGGAAGAAAAAAAGTACCTGAACATCTCGTGATCGCTCATATGCCTGATACGCCACTTTCTCCTCTATGCTGGCTAGCTCTTGTTTCAAGTTTGCTGTCTCATGTTGATGAAGATCAGTGAGGTCATTTAACTGGTCTTCCAATCTTTCATATCTTTTCAGGAAAAAAGGTCTAAATTTAGTGCATTCTACTCAAGTAATGCTAAATCATGAAAACAATTACACATTTTAAAAGGTAACTTCTTGGCGTACTGTGGATTCGTCTGACTGGCATTACAGAGCACAGAGAGAAATCAGTAAAAACTTGGAAACTCTCCATAAGCATTTATTCAGCAAACTGAAAGCCTTTTTTGAGTGTTCCCTTGCTGGCAGTGGGTGTTAAAAAGCAAATATTTGTACATCATTGGCAAATTATACGAACTATAAACAGTGGTTAAGGGTATCCAACTCACATTTTTCCGTTTCTCACTTTTCATTTAGACAAGAAGATACGGTTTCATAAGTAAGCTTGAGCCAGTTAACAGCTCGCCAGTAGTGAAAGGAAAAATACGTTCCCTGGATCCCCTCTCAAACAGAGCTGCAAGGTCCTGCCATTCATGTACAGCCTGTTCTGGCATGGCTCTGCACAGTAAACCATTTCAACTAAACCACCAGAAAACTAAAATTTTTTTTTTGTGAGTTTGTAACTTGGTTTAACACACAAACAGGCAAACACTGCAGTCAGTACAAAAATGATGGAGGCAAAGTTGTCTAGCTGGGGAAATGGTGGCAGGAGGCTTGAGATCTTAACGGCAGTAAGGTGCCTTCTGAAACCAAGTCCTGAGTGCAGTAGCCATTTGCTCTGTTCTTTCTTCCCCCGTGTTACCACCTGACATCCAGCCTTCCCTAGTGTCTCAAGAAATGTAAACAAGGGAAACATTATTTAAATATTGTCATTCATACTGAGTTTTTGCCCATTAGCGTAGTAAAGACTTCAAGAATCAACACTTACTTTAACAAGCCATATGACAAATGGGATATAGGTACAGCAGGTGCAAGCCCTCTGTAGACCGTATCTCACTTCCCACAGTGGATGATAAAGCAATTAATTGCCAAGTAACAAATGCAAGAGGAAGTTGTGCTACAGCACTTAAAATTACATTTCACAGCTGTGTGTTACACCAGGGTACAAAGTGACATCGCATCCACAAGATAGCAATGCGTCTGAGAAGTATTTGGACAAGGTACTCAGGACTAAAGGGTATTTTTATCAGCTGTATGTCAGCTCTGCTACACCGTAGACTGATTGGCATTTTCAAGTCACAATAGATCAGAATTCTTCCACCAGTTACAAAACAATTGGCATCTCCTATACGCAGTATTCACATAATACAATATGCCAGTAAGATGTCAGATGAGGGACTCTTCTGACAAGCCTTCAACAAAAGGCAAAGAACTACCGCATCATTTGATAGGAAATATTAATGTTCTACATGTATTTTCAGTTACTAGGAGTGGAACATTTTGGGGACCAGATATTGATTGGAATTATGTTTTCCTCTTGCTTCTGAAATACCACATACACAAGCACACACCCACATTTATACTTTCCAAATAGGTTCTATACCAATTCAAAAGTCATTTCAAGAGAACAGTTAAAAAAAAAAATACCTATATCTTTCCTCTTGTAACATCTGAGAAATAAAGCCATAGTCTCTCTTAAATTGTGCTTTTAAATTCTCAATATCATCAGCTAATTGGGACTGTGTCTCCTTGATTTCCCTTAGTTCCTCCAAAATCATAGAAAGTTTTCCTTGGCTGTCCAGGGTACTTGCCACAGCAGGACCAAAGGAAGTATTCCCATTGCTATCTGCTGAGCCAGAGGTCCCGCTTGAGCATTCATCATCACTAACGTATTTTGGTTTGGCAACAATGGTGGCACTGCCCCCATATGGTCTAGAACTCGTTTCTGGCCGAAATTCATCCAAGGTATTTTTGAGATGAGCAATGTTGTCTGCACTACCAAATTTGTTTCGGATCAGGTTTGCAAACTCTCTAGACTTGCTGAAAACAAAGACAGGCGGTGTCAAGGATACACCCGGCACACCCGACTTGCTGCTCTCTGTTCCATGCCCAGAGGTACGAGACTTTCCATGCTGAATATCTTTCAAGTTATCTTTGGAAGTATCCTTAGTACTTTTGGAAGATCCATTTTGTTCAATATCCTTCAGCTTTTTGTGATACTGTTCCAATTTCTTCTGCAGCTGGGCAATGGAGTGGGCAGATTTCTGGTTCTTCTTCTCAAAGACTTGTTTAATGCGCCCAGCCTGTTGCTTGTCTGCACTGTTTACCAGTTTCAAATACTCAGCCACGTTTCCATCCCGAGCTGTTTGTTCAACTTTGATTTGTTCTGTAACCTTGAGGATTTTCTGTTTCAAGCTATCTGCACTGAGTTTGACTTTGTGAAACTCTAGGACCCCATCTGGTACATCAAAATTCAGGTTGGTGTCAGAGCCTCCACGGCGAATGTTAAGCGGTAAACTCAGGGTATTCATGTCATGTCTTTCCACCTGAGGAGAGAGAAAAGAGATAAATGGAATTTGAATTTTACTTCTTTAAATCCAACTTTCAGTTTCCTTTTCCACATGTAAGTATAACAAATATGCAATACAAAGTAGCTTATAGTAGAAAACCAGAAATTTCCTCATATAAAGTCAAAGCCACGGGGGAGGCATGAGACAAGACTGACCTAACAGAATAGCTTCATCTCTTGCTAGCATCTCGTGCTAGCCTCTGTGACAAAGAAGGTACATTTCATTAAAGCTGCCACAACATCATATCTGTAGAGACTGCTTAACAAACACTCTAGTCATAACAGGTTTTCAGAGCTTTAAGACCAGTGGGAAATAATACAATTGCTCAGGCAAGACCATTGCAGAGACACGGCAGAAGCTGTATTAAAGTATCTTTTAAAAATGCATTTGTGAAATGCTTTAACTCCTCTTTGCTTCAAAATGGCTGACATCCTATGTTAAAAGTTTGATTTCCAACTACAGTACTTATTATTGTCTGTAATAATGAACGTCTTGCAGCAAGACCTATGCAAACTTACATGTCCAGTGATCACCATTCAATCTTTTCCTTGATTAAGAACATAAAAACCATCATTAAGCATTGTTGTAAGGATTATTTTCTCATCCTTGCACAGTTCTGGTGGCCCTCCTGGAAACTCTCCAGTATTCCCCCTTAAAATACAGGCTCCGGAACCAGACATGCTGTCCTGCTGTTAATGACGTGCATCACAGACAGCATCATGGACAGATTGATCAGGAGAACTATTCTCACCCCGTGTCTACCATGATGGGTTACAAACACAGAGGACGTCATACAGCCATAAAATGGGATCTGTATCTGACCATTTCAGAGACAAGATCATCTCTACTCCTACTTTATATTCTTACTCATATATTACTGGGGATTACAGTACTTTTTCTTTTGCTACTGCACTGCTCCGAGTGCAAACTAGGTACCATAGAAGTTCACACTCACTAACCTCTAACAAAAATGGACACTTGAAAAATGCAAGCTGAAGAGTTCTGGAGTTGACAATTTCTTCTGGAGAATACTGGTGACCTTTAAGTCTTGGACTCTATTCCAAGGATTAAACCAGTGCTGTGGCCTAATACCTCTGCACTTTACCAGTTTGTTAAAAATAATCATAGAATCATAGAATCATAGAATGGTTTAGGTTGGAAGGGACCTTGAAGATCATCGAGTTCCAACCCCCCTGCCACAGGCAGGGATAATCTATATCGAGTCACATGTTTAATTACTAAAAAGAGGTGCAAGTAATTTTTATAAATATACAAAGACTGTATATGATTTAATAGCTTCAGTCATACGTGTTTCATAGAAAATCCACTTTAGTGAGAAGACCTCATTTTAGCATTTGCACATAACACACATGGATGGCATTCTATATTCAGGGTGATACCCAATTTGAAGAGTGATAAAAATCACAAGTGTCAAAACTAACTTCCATTTTTAACGTTTTAGTGTTTTTAATTGAACAAGACTTAGAAATATAACTAATAGAAAAAAAGAAAAAAGCTTTTACAGACCACTTTTTAAAGTGGTAACACCCATAATACTGTTGTGGTAGTTAAAATACGCATTTAATATCAGCAAAAATAGTTTGACATAGGATACTTGTATCTTTCCAAAGGCTCATACAGCAAAGAAAAGCAATGAAGACAGCTGAAAAGCTCAGATACTAGATCTGTACTCCATATTGCAAGTATTTCTTTAAATGGATTTACTGGGTCCGGACAAATTCAATAAAGAGAAAAAGCTCAGTATAAAACAATAGTTTCCTGAAACAACCCAAGACATTTTTGAATAAGTTTTGGCACAAAATTATACTGTAATAAATCACCAAATTGCATATACACACAAGACAGATCTCTCACTGATGTCACTCAGGACAACCTGTACATACTTCCAAGAATGGGTGGGTCCATCTCTAACCTTTACACAGCATTAAGTGTTTACTTCCTTAGTACAAAATAGTCTAAAAATATATTGTAATAATTGGATACAAGCCCAAACCAGATCCCTTCTCCCTTATGTCCTCTCCCTCACTGGAGTCTCTAGCGGTCAGCAAGATCTATCATCACCATGCACCCCCTGCCTTCCTGGAACTTCAAGGTCACAACATCAATAGAGATAAAAAGAACAATAGCGTCGAGGGAATACATCTGTTGAAATTTGCATGGCTTTTGGAGTTGAGGAAATCAATTAGCATGTGGCAAATCTACTTCTGAAATGAGTAAAACTTATCATAGGGTCAGTTTAAATGTAGTGAAGTTTAGAAAAGAATTGTGTCTAAATTCACAAAACACTACTAGTATTAATCTCTTCGTTTACTGGATTGAGAGCCATTCCTCTATCTGATTATATTTGGCCAAAATGGCTAATGGTCTGTTGGTTGTTTTTGTGTGGGTTTGCAGGGGAGAGAGTTTGGGGTTTGGGTTTGTTCTTTTTGGTTTGGTTTTTGTTGTTGTTGTTTTGTTTTAAATGAGAAGCAAGCAGACAATGGAGGACACAGGTATCTCTAGACAGAAGACAGGTCATAGACCATTTGTCTTGATGAGACAGAACAGTTTGGCAAAGATCCATTTGTGATTGCTTTGTAGCTCAACAGTAACGTTACCCCAAGACAGCAGAGGTCCACCTTCAAATCCTATCTCAAATTCTATCCCAAAGCCTCCTTGCTGCAACAGTCTCATCTTGAGATGAGAAGAATTACCCTCCGTGTACCTTCCTGAAGCACTGTAAACGTAGCTTGTACTTCCTGCTGTATTGAATGCCCAGTTCTTTATACTGAGCAGAAGATTGTCAGTAGGAGTCTGGGACGCTACCTCATCCCCACAGGGACTGTGGCACACTCTCCTGTGACATGGGCTGACATTCTCCCACACGTGGGAAACTGAATGCACATCCCCCTCAAACTACACGAGTGCTCTTCCAGCTATGCTATGGAAAGAGATGATGAATGCCATCCATGCCATTGTTCTTTCTGTCACTGTCGGGTCACCAGCACCTGACAAGGGCACCAAGCTGTTAATAATAAAGAAGTTGTTGAGCAATTGACTTAAGATTTTCATTGTGGCTACCAAAAGAAAAAAAGAAAAAAAAAAATATATATACACACACAGTAGCAGCTGCAATAGCCAAAAGCACCTATCTGGGACCAGCCATATTTTTGGAAGTGAGAAGCACTTAAAGAAAAAAAGAATGGAATCAGACATCTCTCCTATTGCAATAACAATTAATAGGGAGCGGGGGATTAGCAATAGATGAGAGGAAACAGTCCTGAGACAAGTAGTAACATAAGGAAGGCAATGCAGCAGCCAGAGTCTGAGGAAACACCAGAGATATGTCCAGGATCTGGCTTCTACAAAAAAACAGGGAAAAACCAATGAGCATATGGTTACTGCAATAGCCATAGCTGATGTTAGCTTGAAAGAAGAAATCTGAGGCTTGGAGAAACCACTGCATTTTATGGAGCAGTTCACATAGGCACTTTGCTACAACCCAGTTGAGAACTAATTGTAGTGTTTGTGCTGCTCAAAGACTAGCTTTTAAGAACAGTGATTTAGGACTGCAGCAATTCAGGCTCCTTGCCTGCATCAGAGCCAGACACCACAGATAACTAGACAGGTACCTCTCAGAGGTAAAGCAACTTCCTTCTGCCTCAACCCGCCTTTTTCCAACAAGCCCAGCAGATCCCTGGCTGCATGGCCGGGCTGTTCATTCAGCCCATCCCAAGCCAAACTCCAGAACTTCGGAAGGGATAGCAGAATAACTTCTTGGTGCAATGAACACAGGCACACTTGCTAGGAACCCTTCATTACGCATGAACTGGCAGGTATACTTTCCATCTTAAATGGTAAGTGGAGGACTAGGTAAAAGGCAGCCTGCCATTCATAAAGAAGCATTCAGAGCACAATAGTGCTTTGAAAATGCACTAACAGAAGCAAGGATAGGGATTTTATTGGCATCATGATTTCCTTTTCTCACCGTCTGCAAAAGCAACCCAAGGCTCAGATTTGCAGGCCGTGCTAACAATAAGCTCAGAGCACAAAATGACCCATGTGCCCCAATGCCACAGGTGAGACTGTTGGAAAGGGGTTCCATATGGACAGGAACTGCTGAACAGTTAAGAATATCATGGTTAGCCTGTGTAGGTTGGCCATGATATCCTCTGTTTGCAAAATGCAAAGCAGATGTAGAAAGTTATTTCTTCCCCAAAGATCCTGGATGGGATCCATTCGGGAGGAAGAAAGCTGTAGTGAATAGAGCACAGAGAGTGTGCAGCCCACTCTTGAGCACACATCTCACAGCTGCTCAGATGAATCGCTTCCTCTGTTCCACTGACTGTGTCAATAGCTCTCCACTGACAAGTGAGAGCTCAGCCACCTATGTTTAGGTGTCAAACTGACTTCTTCTGTTTATTTCATAGATTTCTTTTATAGATTTTTAAGAACTGGCTGAAAGCAGCACAGTGAAAAAGCATTTGCAAGACAGTCATTGACTGCATATACGCACCAGGCTCCAGAAAGCATGCATCTTTGGGTTGCCTCACTAACAGAAGCAAACCATGAAGACACAGAGTGATCTACTTATTCAAATAAGCTCAGTTTAAAGATGGTTGCTTTTTTTCATTTTCTCTTCCCGAAGAGCCTCATTACCATCAACAGTCATAGCTGTGCAAGCTAAACAAAATCTTATAATCACCATTTAAGTCTATGCTGCGAGGCTTTTAGAGGGGTATCTGATTAGTGCTTAGAAAAAGAATCCTTTAAGAAACATACAAGATAGGATTAAGGCAGCTCTAAAGCTTTTAGGGTTTAGCAATAGCAACGAAAATAATCAGGAGTAATTCTCTTTTTGTCAAGAAGTATATGCATCTACCAGAAGCACAGGGATTCCAGTGGGTAAACGGGCATGCAGAGGAGGCTTTGTTACTTTTTCAGTATATTCCAAAGCGGAAGCGCATTTGGGGAGAGAGTTTTACTATCTCTTTCAAGCTCACTGTTCCTTCTAAAAGCTACAAGAGAAGAGTCCTTCATGGAAGGCTTAAAACAGTGCTTAATCATCATAAAAGGTTTTAAGTTATATAAAGTCAGCCCCCAAAATTGCTGTACAGTCTGTTACGGCAAAACACCGTCTGCTCATGTTTTTTTAAAGAGCTACTTAATAGTAATATCTAGAAGTACCTACACTCAGAAAGAACATCGTACTAATAATCATGCAGAGTGTTGAGAATACATGAATGGAGGGAGACAGCAAACCCTGCTTCTACTTTTTACTGGGGAAATAGGAGATTTGTAAGTGATTTGTCTGAGACCACCTGGCAAACGCTGATGGAGTCAAATAACACAGAAGGTTGTTCTTCTTTCACAGAAGCAGTTCCTCCATCATCTACCAAAAAGACTAACATTAAAACTGTAAGACGTCTCACTAACACACACATCAGGGGTTTATTCCAGGTGGTAGTCAAAAATAATCCCAGATGCCCTTTGACAGCTATCTGCACTTCAATATTCAAAGGCTAGGGAGCTTCAAGGCCGTTTTACGAGTAAGGCATCATACAGAGGCAGACTAGCCTGTAGAGCTTTGGATACTTCTGAAACTTTTTCCCATTATGCCAACATTGTCTGGTAATTGTAAAAATTCAGTTGTTATACTAAGCAACTTAGGCAAGACCTCAGATATAGAATCCACTCCTCCTCAGGGTCAGTTTGATCACCTGTCTTTCCCTCCACTTTAATTCTTTTTATTAGCACCACATAGTTGAGACTGTAAGCACAGGCACCTCAAGAAAGACGTAAATGTGCTCGCAATTTTAGTTTAAGTTAAAAATGCTTTAAAACAAACTGTAGAAAGCAATTGCAAAGAAAGTATATACACGTCTTACTAGAAAGACAGCTTTTTCTCTCTTGGTCAATGCCAAATAACCATGTACAACCTGCGACCCAAATAGCCAAGTTCACACCAACATTGTTTTGCCTCAAATCCTATGGACATGCTCAGTTTAAACTAGGGGTATTCCAGAAATAACCTTTTATCTAATTTCTAATTAAAGGACTGAACTAAGGCCAAATTAGCTAGGTCACTGCTTGTGTGTAAATAAGTCTTTAAATACAGTACTATGCCAGATTAAACCAACAATGACAGAAGAGAACAATGGGGGGAAGAGGCAGTTTTCTGCTTCATTGCTAACACCAGCTCCTTCAAAACCCAACAACATCCACCGAGAAGTCTCCCGTGTCACAGCTCGCACTCAGTCCTCTTCCAGGTTGTTCCACAGCAGAAAGCTGACACGAGCAAACCAGTTCCAATACAAACAACTTCTGTGCCTAGACACTGCAAACTTCAACAGGCGTTTATACAAGTAAGCTACTTTCCATTTACTGTCCAGCAGTCATGTGAAAAAAAAAATAATAATCCAACAAAAAACCCACAACACTGTCCTGGCTAGGGAAAACAATATAGCGATGAAATAATACTCAGATTTACTATGCTTAAGTTTCTTAAGCAGGCAAGAGGTAGGCTTCACACCCCACAGTTTTGCTTCAGATCTGTCCCACCCTTTAGCTAAGCGCCCTTAATTAAGCAGGAGTAATTAAAATACTCTCGTCTAACTTCTTAAATCAAAATAAATGTCACTTTTATGTGTACATTCCTTCTCTCTCAGGTTTCATAGCAATATAAGGAAATACTTGGGAGCCCCAGAGCCCCAGGTCCTACACAGGTGGTTCCATGAGGAAGCGCTTACAAGAAACCTGCACTCCCACTGAAGGAGAGCGCCTTTCACCTGACACAAATCCCTCAAAATACAGCCACTGTGAATCAGTATGGGGGTGGCATATTTTTGAAGAGTGATGCAAGACATTCTGTATCTCTTCTTCTAGACTAATTATTAGAAACACTAAAAGTGAGTTGAACAAGTGCTCCTCCCCCCCCCGCTTTTATGGATTTTCTTCCCCTCTAATTCTTTTTCTAAAGATGTTCAAATAAGTGGCAAGAATGAAATTTTCCAGAATGCTGTGAAATACTCTGTGAAAAGCCAGCTGGTATACATTTTCAATTATTAAATCCTTTTCTATGAATGTGAATTTGATAAAAAGCCAGCCACATCCCTGCCATGACTAACCACTTCTCATAGTTACAGCATATGCTTCTGATTTCCAGTGTGCTTTACTTCATATCACTCCATTATCTAACTTCACATCACAACTTACCTATCCCATGTTGACAAAGCTACACCAGGTCACCTGCTCCCTCCACCCCGTTCTTTCTCTTTCACAAACTCTTATAATTCAGTGCTATTCAGATTGCCTAAGCATTTCCTGAAATCGCAGCTCCTGGAACTGTACAATAATACAAGAGACTTCTAGAGAATATTACTAGGTTTCTTGCCCTCAGTTACAGAGAAATAACTCCCACATCTAACTTAATAGTCAACAACCAACCACGTCCTCCTTCCCCCAAAACACAGACAATGTTAAGGACATTTTAAATATGTGATTTACAGATCTACAAAAATCAAACCCACAGCCCTACACTGATTTTAGACAGTCTAACTCATGATTTTTTACTGCTTTGAGTTGGCAACACTTACATAAAACCGATTTTGTAACATGACATTAAGACTTCACAGTAGCAGGGAATTTTGGAAGTACTACCATTCAGAGATAAAACACTCTAAATCCAGGTCGACTGGCCATGATAGCAAAGGACCCAAGATGTGGGTCATTTGTTTGTTTTAACCATTGCAAAACTTCCACTTATAAACAAGAGAACAATAGCTCCATCACGCATAAGATCTTCTCAATTGCGTTAATGCTGCGGCAGCACATCCTGAGCATATAAACAATCACATCTTGTCCTGTACATGAACTGAGTCACTTATTCAAAGAAGCCTGCTTGCTTCCTCCTTTTTTCCCACCCTTCTCTCCACACTGGGCTGATAACGTAAAATCTCAAAAATATGTTTCTGTTACATCAGCATTCCTGCCTATATACAGAACTTTTAGTTCATTTTTTTGATACGAAGGCCTAATCAAAAGATAAGGTCTGCTTCACTACAGTATGTGACCAACAACCATAGGCTGTTAAGCAGCTTAGATGTCATTTTTCACTGTTATGGGAACTACTGGAAGGCTTACAGCCATGACTTTGATCCCTCTTCAAGATGACTTCACACACACCTGATATTCCTCCTCTCTCTCTAACTTCCAGATATTAGGGGCTCTAAGCCCTCCTTCCAGATGTCAGCAGCAAACCAACCTATTTGAAGTGTGCTGAACACCACAAGGTCTCTCCTTCCCCTCTCCTCCTCCCCACCCCTGCCCTTATACTTCAGGCTGCTCTTCAGGAAAGGATCTCCATTTTGAAGAGCATTTTATTTACCTCTCCATGATAACTAGTACATCCCTTGACAAGGCAACTTTATTTTTTAAAGCTTAGTTACTTATATGCAGAAATAAGCTTTCACTATTTGCCACATTACACATATATGAGTACATTTTATTTTTTTTTTTTTGTTCCAAGGCTTGTATTTGTACCCAATACCTCAAATAAGCCCAAAGGGAGAGAACTGCAGGGAGACTGGGCCACGAAAGATCAAAAACCTTGGCCATATTGGCTATACTTCATGATCTATGTATACTGAAAGAAAGAAAAAAAGCAAAAGGACAACAAGCCCAGTAAAGAAAAGAGATGAAAAGTTTTCTTTTAAAGCCTACTTTATAAGAAAAAGTTTTAAATTATTTTTATTAACAAAACTGTATTTCATTATGCAAGATAAGGACAACTAAAACTAGAATTACACAGATGCATTACTATACAGGTCACTTGTTATTCCTAAACACTGCTGCAATAATAGTATTTTAAGTTAATATACATAACTGATCAACACTGCTCTGAATAAACTCCGGAGAAAATATCTTACTGCACTGCAATTAAGTGCCAAAATTCTCTGAAGATTCAATGAAATTTCAGCCTCTACCTCCTGAAGACCACAACAACAGAACTTTAAAGCATTTTCTTATTTACATTTCTTTTTAAAATAGCAAAAATCTTTTCCTTTCTTTGCACCATATAAAGCATTAAGAAACAGAACCAGTTTCCTGCTCAGGCGGTATTCCTTGCATATCTTCCTCCTGGAAGAAAATGAAACATTGTCCCCCACGTTAATATAAATAATTTTGTTTTGAAAAGTAAAAATATAATGGAACAAGGTTTTCTGCTTCTGTGACTATGCTACTAAACTGGGTCACACACGATGCTTTCCATTTATGGACAGAACTAATCACATCTCAAGAGCAACTATAACAGTTCTCCTTATTCTGAAGGCAGTGTCTTCAAATATTATTTGTATGCTTACTATCTTGTTATTTATATAAATGTATACATATAAAAATATGCTTTTATAAATACGTGCACTTTCTGGAGAACCGGCTCTTGGCAAGGTATTCTAAGTTTACACTTCAACAATCAATTCAAATAGCTACATCTAAATACAAATCACAAAAAAAATAACTTTTCCAGAAAAAAGACACAAGTAGTACACATTTTGAAGATGAGTGTGCCTCTCCAAGCAGATCTCCCTGAATCCTCCTTTTTGAAGAGGCTTCCTTGTAGAAGCCTACAAAAGATTTTAAGTAAACTCTTAGTTTAAGTACCTTGAAGGAGCCACTATACATTAAAACACTGCCTATAGCACACGATTTTGAATAGTTTCTCACATAAGTTTTTAAAATGCTTATGAGTTTCTACTGGCATGAATCATTCCTATAAGAGGTTGAGGGTTTGTTTTTTAAAAACATATAAACAACTTTCTTATCAGTCTTTTCTCTCTGAACCAAGCTCAGCTAAGGCTGTTATATCAATTTTATTGAAGTAGAATAACCCACTATTTGTACTTAGTGATGGATCGGTCACCTCCATACTCTATTGTTTTCCTTTTTCTTTCGAATTTGTGTATACACCATACACTTCAAATACTAATGCACATTACAGAAGATATCTCAACCCATAAAAGAAACTGTATTGTGAGAAGTTCCACAAGTCAGTGAGATAACATCAATTAATTAAAAACCTAAAATGCAGAAGGCTTGTCTAACCGAAAAGAAAATCAAAGAGATTCACACAATTAGAGAGGAATCAAACCCTACAGTAAAATTTTTATCTAGTCTTATAATATTCCTGTCCTGAGAACACACTTCCCCAATTAATGAGATTTATTAGACTGAATTATTTTGAGATAGCAATTCAGATAATTTTGGAAGCTAAACTAGGTTAACTTATGTCACCATATTACTTGTAACAAAAGTGTTAAATCACAGTATTTTTAAGTTTTAGGGGTAAAGAAAGAAACTATTTTCTAAACAACTGCCTTTAATGGGGATTCACAAAATTTTGAGAGTGTGGTACAAAGCCTCTGACGCCGTTTTGAGCAAGCTTGAGTAGTAAACGTTATATATTGTCAGGGCAGTACTGGCAAATGAAAGCAAATTTTTTCCTCTTGGAGATGTTTGCAAACTGAAAATACATCTATCTCTGGCCAAAACTAAAATGTCAAGGGTGGAATGAACTCCTGCAGATACTAAAGGGTCATTGTAGAGCTCACTGCCTTCTCCTCCAACTGTAGGGCACATCTGGTGAACATCTCTTTATGTGGCATAAATACAAAGGAGAATGTATATTATGCACAAAAATTTGGCACAAATTCCGTGCTCATAAACTAAATAAGAAACAAAACCAAACAAAAACCAAACAAACCCCCCACTCCTTTCTCTCTGCCATCCAACACAAAAACCATTCCCAAATGCAGAGCTGCGAAACGAGAATCACAGCCAAGAAACAGCAACGACTTCATTTAACAGACTACTGGAAAGTGCTCAAACTGTACAGTTGCATAGCACATGAAACTGTGTAGAGCAGACTAGATTCAGTAGAAAAACTGTGTTCAAGTTGGTCTTTCTTAGTCTGCTAAAACCATGTTGCTAATCTAAGTCATTTAATACAGTGAAATTAAAATCCCTTATCTTAGATACTGTAATCGAGAGTGTTGATAAAATATTACAGACCAACTTTTTGCAACTTCTCTGCTACATTAATATGTTTATGCAAAATTGTGCTCAATGTGGCACAGATCTAGTCAAGAACTATTACAGGAGACAGCAGGGCTAAAAAGGCAGCACCAATAATGCAACAGCAACAGTTAAAAGTCACATAGGAAAGTCACAAGCAATGACAGGTTTGCAGCCTGTACTGCTTTCACTGTCTTTTCTTGCCTTTGGATAAAGTTTTATAGATCCCTGTCCTTCATATTCAAGACCTTTCAGGTTTTATGTTTGTTAAATCCCCTCTGTCCTCCTAGACAGAGTTTAAGACCTTTATAATGTTTTCAGAGTCACAATTCAATTTGTATCTCAGTGTCATTAAGGATATCTTGGGTGTTTCATCCTAGCCTTCCAGAGGAAGGGATGGTGTCAGAGGGATTATTTATTTAATTGAATAATTCAGGGCAATGCTAACAATGTTTAATTGTTCTGGGATAATGTCTCTCAGGTAATGATAAAATTATTCTTCAAATAATATTTGTTGAAACTTAATTAAAATTCAGAGAGGTTTACTTTATCAAGATGTTCATATGGCCAGATACCACACTAACCATAATTTAGACTCTAAAGACAAAACAGGCAAACTTTTCAACTCATATCAACGAGGACCACTGACTAATCAAATTAAGATTATTTTTTTTAAGAGGAAACCTTAATATTGTCATTAGAATATTGTAGTACAGTCAACTTTACATCAACAAAAACAAATATAGCTTGCTACAGAAATAATGTCTACACTGACAGTTATGTACTTATGCTCTAAGTTTGCACATTTTTCTTTTCAGTTATATCTTTCCTCTTATCCTCTTGTTTTTGCTCATCTAATATTTGCAACTTCCATCTTTTTATCTGAAATTAGTTTAATCATGCTTTTTATGTGGGATATATTTTACCCGGTACAATACTTGCCAAGATTTAAAAAAATCACATTAATATTTCTTAAGAGTCTTATAGAATGAGATACAGGAAATTAAGACTATCCCAGAATGATTTGCCTTTTTAAAATAATAGCGATGATTTATATTACACCACACAAATAAAAAGTGTTTATTCTGGACACTGAAAACTGCAAAGCACATGATTTTATGGAATACATGCATTTCAATTGGAAAGGATACTTGACACAACAACTGATAATGTTGCTTAATTAGTAAAATACAATCTTAAAACAGAATGGATTTTGCTACATCCTCAGTAGGGTGCATTATTAAATCCATAGTGATGGGTAAGTCAACTGGTATAAATACATATGATAAAGACACAATTTTCAAGTTAGGCAGTAGTATAGACCTGTTTTATGCAAGAATCTCTTTCAGCATTACTGGTAAGCTTCATATGCTATGAAGAAATATTGTATAAGCAGCAATGGTAATCGAAATTCATGTTATAACTAACAAAAACTTCATTAAGCAAATAGGTATTTCAGATTCTTATATAGCCATAACCCATATTAGCTAGACCAGGATAGCACTTCTGAAACAAAAGCACAGGCTATTGCTTTGCTGCTTGGTTGAGTGGTCACACAAATGCTCGCCATCCATGACCTTCCAGGAGCTAAGTCACAGAGTTCACCAATCAACTTCTCTGCCAAGTCTATGAACATTTTTAAGAGTTATTTTTCAGCTTATCGAAAGTCACTGCCTGCCTTACCTAACCACGAAGAACTGGGAGAGCCTCTCTCAAGCCACTGCCATAGTCAAACAGTTGCACTCATCTCATTATAGCATTTTTGTATGAAGCTACAGGCTGCCCAACTCAGGTAAGTTTGTTCCCCACGTTCTTTGGCCATTACAGCACAACAGAACCATTTGAAGCAGGATACAGAAGTTCAGTCATATGCTTCCTGCATAATTTTATTATGCCATAAAATACTGCAATAAGCCTGATGGTCTTTTTAAGGCAGCTTGAAATCTTAATTCAGAGCATTTTAAAATAATTATCAACAGAAAATGGCATGTGTTCAGCTTACATTCTAGCTAAACAGAGGGTTTCTCAAAAGCACAGACATAAACACTAGTTGCCAATTCTCTTTTCGTACTAGTTCCTACGTATTAAACTCATATTAGATTTTTCTATTTTTAGAGTCGTGGAGATGTTAGCAGCCTATTCACCAATATGATTTGATTAGAAATGAAGCTGCAGTCAATATTCTGTTCCTAGCCTGCCTCCCTCTCCTTTCAACTTTCTAAATAGATTCATTTTTTCTCTCTCAAGTTTCTATTCAGACGTTCTAAAAGGATACGCTTTATCATACGGTTGGCTTTGGTGTAAACGATTTATAAACATATTACCATATTCAGTCATAGCAACAGCCCAGAAAAAAGGAACAAAGCAAAGCTCAGTGGGAAAGGAAGCAGACAAGAGTCCTGCTGTCCTTGGAGTCCGATCACAGTTACTGGCACTGCACTGAGGCAGAGCTCTGTACCTGAGCAGGGAGCTCTGCTTGGCTACAGGCTCCTGGATCCTGTAGTAAACAGCCTAACGTTCATCACAGGAGACCTCATACCTTTGAAAGTGGAAAAGCAAAATAAAATCCAAAACGCAATACTCATTTTAAAAGATCAAGGCATTTGAAAATTGTCCAAATATTTTTTCCCTTTATCTCTCATTTGATCATGTCCTTAGAGTAACTTAACCTGCATAAACTATGATCTATAAATCAGATATTTAGCGGTCTCAACAGGCAGATGAAGCTCTATATCCACTACTAGACCCTCAAAAATATGCCTCCTGTGAGATTAGCAAAGCAATGCTAGCCTAATTACAATTTACACACAGTGAGTTAATATTCTATACTGTATTAATGTTGAAAAAACATTTTCCAGATACTCTTCCTAAATAAACAAATTGACAAATACACTCACTTTCTGTAGTCAGTTACTTGAACAGTTAGAAACACATAAATCGCACCATAGCTTTCACAAGCCAATTGTGCCAACAGTTCCTCAAGCAAGCTCCGCCTTTCAACTACTGCTCTTTGCTCATCCATGAAGTCTGTCATGCCTCCACTTCAATTCCATTATTTCTAAGAAATGCTTTTACCTATTACCTCACTGAAAATTCCACAACGTATGTCCAGGTTTCACAACTATGGCCAAGGCCAAAAGTTCAGGAGCTACATGGACAGTGGTTATGTTAGATCTTGGAGATTCCCTTCCCAGAACAACTTGTATTTGCTGCTGTGTCAAGAAGCTTTTGCCAATACAACTTTGAAGTCAGAGAAACAGACGGTTGTGCAAGAAATCATAGTGCAAACTGCAATGGAAGCTACTTCATCTTAAGCTCTCTAGTTCTTGGTATGTACGTTACAATCAAAACAGACTGCCGACAGCTAAGCAAGTGGAAGAACCAGGTTAGAGATGTCACCTTCTGTACACAAGAATAACATGCATCAACCTAGCTGTAGTTCAGGTTTTGGTTCCAGAATATCAACTGTTTTCCAAAGCTGAGAAAAGTACTTGCTACCAGCATTAAGTTTGGACAGAAATACACTTTAAAAGGTAGCTCCTGCAGACTTCACGCTGCTTACAATAAAACAAAGGTTTGGAAAAAAAAGCAGGTAGTAAACTGAAACCAAGAATACCTAACATTTCAGCAACTCAAAGTGGCCTGAATGGCTTATATTCTGTGTCAGCTAGGGAGGGAGCTTGTAAATTTGCAAACATTCATTAAGTGCTTCAGGAAACTTTAATGAGTTGCAGTGATTTGCACAGGCCAAAAACCTTCCATGCAACAGGAACAAAACATGAATGTACCACCCCACCACCTCCCAAAAAAGGAAGAACAAATGACAAGTCACTTCTTTAATTGATCTGCTCTCCAAATTCAGATTTAAGAAGTCTGTCCCTACCTATGATTCTGGTACAAATCAGGCAACACTGCATCATTTTAACTTTATTGAATAAACTGACGCAGTTAATTATTCATCCCATTTGGTCTGTAGGCTTTTTACTTGCTTTTGATTATCTTTCTTGTTCATTTACTGCTTTAACAAGGGTGTTATAAAAATAAAGGTCAGTACAGAAATAAATACACCAGGTGTTATGTTCCTCTGCGTAATGTAACAATATTTAGACAATAGTCATATAGCCTGAAAGCAGAAGATACCATAAAAAAAAAATACTGAAAAAGCCTGTTAGGGCTGTCTGCTAGCTGAAAGCCAAAGATTCACCAAAATAAAAGTAGCTACATGTCCAAACATTTTCAAATTTGCTTAGCACAGATACTGGGACCACTACAGTGTAGTATATCCATGTAACAACTCTTAAGCACATTTAAAGTAGCATAAATAGACTAGTAAAAACTATTTGTCATTATTTAGCTTTTTATTGAAAAAGTGTTTCACTCCTCAGTGTGACAATGGTGATGTTTAGTTTCTGGTATTCACAATACAGGTTTTAAAAGATTCATGCACAATCTTGCAAGAATGCATGCATTCCTGTTTAGCGTGCAGAGCTGGGGTTGGGGGTTAGCAGGGTGTAAATAACTTGAGACACTTATGATGTGGTGTAATAAAAATTATGCCATTTTAATACTGCTTTTTGAGTTCTCTAGATGGCTTCTGGGTCACTTGAGATAACATAAGAAAAGTTCTTACTATGTTTCAAATATCACAATATTGCGATATTTGATTAGGTAACGTATTAGCTTTGAGACTTGAGAACTGATCACAAATTTTCTTGCAGTTTTACTATTACCTGTGGGGAAATGGGGAAATGAAAGGACTCTTCCTGGAAATACCTCCTGGAAATAGCATTGTTCCAGAAGGTATATAGTTCATGACACACAGCAGCAACACTATAGGCACTATGTAAGTTTTAACCTAACAAGAGAAATTTTGTTACAGCCTAGAATGCTAAGACCCAACTGCAAATACTTATCCTGCTGCTAGACAAAAATATCACAGTGAAACTAAAAGAAAATCTAATGGATTCAGTAGATGTGCTAACAGACTAGTCATACAAGAGACTGCTACACGTGAACATACATAAAATCACTACCTACAGACTTGGCATCCTGTCAATATCCCTTGCGGTGAGCAAGTCTAGCAAGGTCAAAATATTTTTAGAGTAAAATTATCAGAGTTGGGGTAGTATGCTTTTATGATCACCTTCTGAAGAGTTGTCATTTTCAGAAGTAGACGTTAAGAGTTATAGCTGGTAGTTCTAGATACCTGTCTCTGGCATAATCTGCTGGAATGATCAGAACTGTACTTCTGACCTGCAAAAAGGCAAATCCTAGTGCAAGAGAAGCCCCAGTGACAAACTGTATCTCAAAGCTTGCATTGAGACAGCCATGCCAAATGTACTCAATGATCTGTTCCATAGGAATTTGCCTTTCCCCTGAAAGCACACAGACACAGTGGCGGGCAATACGAGCCAGAGATGAAAAGAACAAAAACTAATCACCACATTGTTCTTTCAAACCAATCACGAGTTCCAAGTATTAAAACATGATCTGTTTATTTCCCTTTTGGTCAGTGTTGCCTCCTGAACCCGCTTGGCATGTGTTCATAAGACGAAGATTTTGTGATCTCCCACCCACAGAAGATCAAGTGTCACAACTGTTTTCATTGTTGAAACATTCAAGGACTCCTGTTAGGCCAAAAGCAAACAAAGTGTGGCTTTGACAACCACAGACACTTGATCTGTGCTTACATTCAGATGCCACATAGCTCCTGCAGCCACCTCAGGTGAAATTTCATCCTCAGTCTGATGCCACAGGCATCTGACACCTTGCACATAGTGATTCTGCTACCTGCAAATCATAACCTAAGCTCTTTTGTCTTCACTTTATCTCATCCATGGCATGACTGGCAACCACAAATTATGATGGTAGTCACTTTGGCAGGTGGAAGCTGAATTGGTCACTATTTTGCGTGAAGCAGGAAGGCCTAGAATTTCTCTAAGTGTTAAGCTCAGGGAGAACACTGCAGGACCTGTTCAGCTCCTTCCTGAAGGTGGGAAGATGCCACATCCTTCCTTCAAAATCACAGCTTACTGGTTAAGCACTAGTTCACAAGTTCTATTCGCATAAGCAGAAGCTCATGTGACTTTCTGGCTCACGTGAGCTCAGACTTTCCCCCTTACTGCTTTCCACCCTTCCATTATCTCTGTATACTTTTTTGTGAACTCTTCTGTTCTCAGTTCCTTCTCTGTCGCTGCTTCCCTTACACTTTGCTATCTGCATACCTTGTAATAGCTGGGTACCTTCCCCTCACCCAAAACTTCTGCAGGATCTACCTACTCCCCAAAATTTCCTGACTTAATTTAGATTTCGGTTATCTCTGAGCCAAGGGGTCTTGAAGCTAGGATCTAGCTTTATAACATTTATAACAGAAGCATATAATTTCTCATTAGTGGTACAACTTCCTGTAAATCATCCCAGTATCCACTCACATTAGGAAATTTGAAGAAAATAATCTCACTGTCCAAGCACAATCTTACTAGTAGGTCATTCTCAGTCTCTCAAAAGATACCTTATCAAACATACAGATACTCTTTAGCTTATATAACTTCACAAGGAAAGCAACAGCAGTTTTAATTCTAGGAGCCAATTAACAGTAGGTTAACAGCAACAATACAATGCAGCTGCAGAAATAAGAAACAACTTGAATGCAGAACAAGCAGCTCTGTAAGCCATGTAACAAGCTGACACTCAGCCTTCCCCATCAGCCTGCCAGTACCCAGAAGAAACTTTTTCCTCTCTAGCCTCTTGCGTATGTGCCTTCACTTCTCAGAAGTACAAAAAAAGTATGAAAAGGATCATATATAAAAAACAAAACCAACAAAACCCAAACAAACGCAGGCCAATATTGACAACCTAAGTGCTAAGTTATTATTGGCCATGATCTGCTTGTGAGACCATCCAGGCTGCCACTTGCCTATCAAGCAAAAATAACATCTGCTTTAAAACCTACCATCACACTGTACTGTAGATACTGCATGAGGGGGAGATGATTGCAATTACACCTCCCAATTCTTTTACTAAACTTTTTTTAAAGCTTACAGCAATTAAAAGAATAAATTAAAGCTCTGTATTATCTGTATGATGAAAAGAACTACCAACATCTTTTTGTCTCTCTTGTGCCACTCAAATAACAAAGATTGGAAAGATGGTAAGTAATACTTCAAAAGCAATTTTAGCTGACTGAAACAGAGCTGTGATTCTAAATAACCTACAAGAGGACTAACGTAGGTAGCCTGAAGACTTTGTACTAAGGCAAATGTCACTGTTTGGAGTGAGATGCACTTAGCCAGTCGTTTCCTGAATTCTTTTCCTGTTATTTCACATGCCTTAAAATCTGTTTTCCTGAAGAGTTTATTCCCTCATTCTCCAGGGATTTCTTTGCTGTGACTTCATAATAGTCCACTAGCAGGGGCACTGATATCATAATCTGTTGCCAGGGGAATCGATTCAGTTGCAAAATGTGTCATGACTTCACTGCAGAAATCAATTGGGAGGAAATATGCCAAAGATGAATCACGTGTTTAGTCATATGTGTCTTCAGCAACAGGCATGGAGAAAGAAATAACCTGTAGGCTTGCTTATCAGTTAAGACTGTTCATCAAGGAAGTAACAGTTTGGTTCTCTGCTCTTTTCAGCTTCAGACATGTTCAAATTCACAGCTTCAAGGAAGACACCCCAACCACCAAACTGACAGCTGAGACAAAGGCATTCATCTGCCGCTCCTGAGGAACTCTGACCACTGGACCCTGAGATGTATGGAGAGATTACAAAAGACAGTAGGGCAGTTGAGCACATACCCCAGCAAGAGGAAAACTGTCCTCACGCCACAGACGTGTTTTGAAGAAATGCACTGTCACTGAAAGAGGGCACGCTAGTGTGTTCCTTTGTGTTCTTGGACTTGCTCTTGTTATTCTTCAATGGGGAATTTGGTGCCAAGTCCCTACAGTGCTGGGGCCAACCGGCCTCAGGAGGCACAGAGGCCTTGATCAGACTGCACACCTCAAACACAGGCTCCCAAGCATCTCATCAAACAAGCTGGTGGGGAATACACAAGGCGTCCAACGTCCAACAGACTCCTTTCCTTAGTTCAGCAGCAGCTTACTCATGGTGCACTATTTCTATGAATCATGTTGAGTATAATTTTTATCTTATTCCTGTAAAACCGTATTTTGGACCATTTTCTTAGCACATTATTAATCAGCAGGGCTTGAGCCACACATCTCTCCCATTAAAAGAGCAATTGTGCTGTAATGTTCCCCACCAGCCATGACCTGAATGGAGCTTACCAAAAAACACATCCATCACTACTTAATACTGACAGGAATAACTTGAAAAATGATATTGTTTGCAAGTCAGAGTGCTTAAATGGACTGCAGGCAGAACCATACACCGTTCTTACCTCTTCAGTAAATGCAAAACACAAGTAATGCCATCTAGTTACCTCTAAAATCATGGTAAGTTGGAATTGGCTTATACACTTAAATAATTCACCACTGAACAGAGGTGATTGCACTTCAGTTTGAAATCAACCCACGAGATCCTGTCACTGTTGAGGCTCCTCTGCACACATTTCCTGACTTAAGAACCCAAAGCTGTTGGTTACAACACATTTAACAGTTATGCCTGAGTACTCCATGTTATTTTAAAACTCTATTGATTTTTTTTTTTTCTATTAAATATACTTGTGAAAGACATTTTCATGAACTAGCCAGAGGACAGCAAGTACCTGCACAAAATAGCTTACATCCTTTGGAACATTTTCTTGGACAATCCTGCTCTGTGTGTCAGGTATTAGAAAATTCTGAAAAAAAAAAAATTATCAACTGAAGCTTCAGTTCTTCAGATTATTAAACTTAACATGGACGTCTGAAGTTTGGCAAGTAAAAACCGAACCAGAGCTAAAGAGTTACCTGCAATATACAGCCTTGTATGCAGCAAAGCCCAACACTTATTAAAAGTCAGATTTTACTTTTTTAATGAAAGTGCACTAAGTGTAGACAAGCTGTTAAACACTTAACACTTGGTAAGATGCTACACAACAATCCATTCCAAAAAAAGCAACATTGTTAATTTTTTATGAAGGTCATGATTTTCTTGCTTCAGTGCTCATGAAAGTGAAATATTAATGTCATGCACAGGAATGAAGCATACTGAAACCCCCCAGAGCTCTGTAAAGACACCTAGACCCAGAGTTTCAGAAGCAGCAACCAGAGCTACTCCAGTAAAGACCATTCTTCCATACTGTGTGGCAGCTAAGCAGTACAGAAAGGCATTTCAAATATTTGACTAACATCAGTTGCTTTTTTTGTTGGCAAGCATGGATGAATCCAAATTCTCAAAAAAATTATCAGGAACATCACTATACTATGCACCTGAAGACCATGAAACACTGTCAAACAGAATTCAGTGTGCCAAAAACCCAAACCACTAAACAGCAATGAACACACTGTGTTCTTGGAGAGAGAATTTAAAATGTAGGTGGACAAGAATTTTCCATTTATCTCCTGCCACATGAAGCTTGTACCCAAATCTAGTTAACACTAGTCTTCTGTGAATCTTAAATTAACTCATGGAGCATGGATTAAAAAACCAAGATCAAAAACTATTTAAAGCCAAACCCTAAGATTTTAGTTTCCAATAAGAAATGCAACCATGGAAATGGCCAAAAAGAAAAAAAAAAGGAACTACCCCCTTCTAAAATTTTGATGACACATTCTATATGTATCAACACAAACACTTCCTATGGCACTTATTCTCAATGAAGGGCACTTGTTCTCAATGAAGACAGCAATGGTGCAATAAGAAACAGGCACACCAAAGTGCAGTAGATATAAAAATAACTGTGCACATCAATTATGGCAGGAAGCACTTTGAGGAACACCAAGCACCACACCAGATCAAACTGGTCTGGCTGTCAATATCTGCTTCTTCACTTGACATGCTTTGCCTTCCCAAATGCACACCGTCTCATTTTGAAGTCATCTGCCTTCCTTCACAGTGCTTTCTCTAGACACTTATTTGCTGCTAAGAGCATAAGATTTGTCCGGGATGTTGTGTTCAAATCAAACTTGCCTTCCCAATGCTCCTACAGAGCTGTCACTGGCAGGCCCATTTTCTCTTTCTGCACTCCAACATGACTCCAACATGCTAGAGCACCTTCACCCAAGCATTTAGGGCAGAACATTAATAGAGCTTTCATTATTAACACGCTTCTCAATTCATCACTACCCTGCTGACATGAAAACTTCATTCAAGTTAGAGTATGAAACTGCCTTTCATAGGAGAGCTCCATGGTAGTCACAGACACTATCAGAGGGCACATGTTACACCTGATCCGCAGCTGAATAAGCACCAGTTATGCCTCAGGTGGCTAACTTGATCCCACATTAACTCCATGTTTCTGGGTGTCATTATTGTTAGCAACACAGTACAGAGGAGACCACAGATTACTAAAAATTTATTGAGAGAACACTCTTTTGCAGGGCTGGTTACATGCAAACTGGTGGTCAGCCCAAAGACAGCAGCATCAGACTGTTCAGAACCAGCAGACAGGCAACTGCTTCTAAGGTTACTAAAGCAGCTAAATAGGAAACCTCATACCTGAGCACAGCCTGTATATTAAGCAAGTTGTCTACAGTTCTACAGCTCAAAAGCAAATACCAGTAACTGCTTTAAAGGCACTAGCAACACAATTGCCTTGCAATGGACAATTGACAGATGAGCAACAATTACTATGACAAGTTATATGAATTTTCCAAGAAGCATCTCTAAATCACTGCTAGAAACCGCATATGCCCACAAAGTCTAGCCAATCCATTTTTAAATAATAGATTGGATGTCCCTGGAATATAAATCTTCTGTTATGCTGTGACTTAATGCTTGAACTGGTGAGCACTATGGGCAAGAACATCTACATGTTAACACAGCATTACAATTTTATAAGCAATAATTTGTGGTTGGATTAAGTTGCCCAGGCTACAAACTCCAGCAGCACACTGCCCATCATACAACTTTCTCCAATATACCTGGAGGGTATCAGGACCAACAGGTACAGCAGAGGGCTACAGTGAATATGTATTCTATTTTAACACCATTAAGCAAAATTAAGGCTTACCCATCACTAAATGGATTGGATTGTTAGCCAAGCAATTTAACATAATAATTTCATTTGAACTGAAATACAACTTTGTATATATTCCTGTGTGGGGGAAAGCACAAGATAGGAGACCTGACAATTCTCTACCACAAACAGAATTTTTGAAAGTGTTCCATAACACAAAATTATCCACTACTTCTTAGAGATTTGAGCCTTAGCTCAGCCTGAATAGCAGCATGGAACAATTGCTGTATTCCTTTGAATACATACAAATAGATAGAGAAGAAGTGGCAGAGGCAGTCCGCTGTATAATCCCCTACAATCCAGCAGAAACATTAGTTCAGCAAACCCAATGAAACCTAGTATCATATGGACCTTGGACTCATTTTCTACAGCAACACCACCAGCAACATCTTCCCAGATCCCCTCACTCCCCACACCTCAATACCCTCAGATTCGCTTAAGTCCCTAAAATGCTACAGGATATCTTCTGCTTCTTTCTGTGTCCTTAACTGTCCTTTATGATGGCTCCAACTTCATTAGTGCCCCTTGCATAACCGTTCTGGCCCAGCAGGTGAGCAAGAGAGTTTAAGATTATCCACAGAATATGCTATCTGCCTACCAAAAGACCAGCAGGCCAACCAGTAGATAACGGGCAAATTGTGTCTGACTTCCACTCCCTACAAGAATGGATAAGTACCTGGTGAGAACACAAAAATTATTTTCACAAGACGCCTGGGCTCATTACCTTTGAAGTCGCTAGTCCCCTGTCATATTTCTTAGACAGAACACATTCACTTCAACAGACCTGAAAGATGCAAAAGCCTCAGGAAACACGTAAAATAATTTCCAGGATAGAAACAAAGGACTTAAAGGAAATTCCTGGCTTTTAACAGTGAAGTTGCATTCATAAACTTATCAGGCTTCCTTTCAAAAGGTGTCATGTATTCTTCCTGCTACTCAAGTTTGGAAAGTAATTTCAAAACATGATTATTTCCATGAATAAAAATTTTATCTTGATTTACTACCTTTACTTGCAGCTAGATCTTTCTCTTCTACACTCAACTTGATTTCAAATATTTCTCCTTGTTATTGGTGCATAGGTGCAGAATGACATACATTAAATGAAAATTATTTTAATAGCAGAAACTTCCTCTCTTTCCTTAAAGGAAAATTATACCAGATGCTTTGCAGGCTTATTAACCAACTCTAACCCCATCTCTCTTCCATTTCCCTATCCCCTGTGAAATCTCCACATACTGTTTATCACATGGCACCACAGCAAGACCGACTCAGGGCCACGCTCATATTCTAAGCACAGGGAATTCAGCAGACATGGTGTTTACCTTTCCTAAGGTAACCAACCATATTAACTGGCAGGATCCACCACTGGTTAAACCAAAAGTTAAATTTATTTCATTTTCTATTTACCTTCAAGTCTTTAATCAAGTCTTTCATTATTCTCTCCTTGAAAATTTGCTCGGAGATCTATTTGCTTTAAAGTCTTCCACATCACTAAGGTTATACTAAGGCCTTTATTTACTTGGAGTATTCCTTTCTCTATTACAAAGAGGTCCGACACTTGCTATTCTTCTGAAGGGGGGTTAGTCCTGCTAACTCCTTGCAGTTTTGTCTCCAGCACAAACACTGAAGAGAAAGTCCATGTTTTATTTTCATCTTGATTACAAGTACCTCTCATTTCTACACATTAACTCGGATTTGACATTCTGCCTCTGCCCTTAAACACCAGTGTCTTGCCCAACACCCAGGACAAAGTTAACCATTTAAATTCTATGCACAAACCTAAACAGGCTAATCTCATTCCCAGTTTATCTTCACTGGGGACTTTACCTATTCTCTTTTTATTTACATAATGGAACATACTGTTTATAGTTCTAAGGGATTAAAAAAGTAAATACTTTGGAAACGAGTAACTGAGTCTCTCTTAACAAACAATTTAAAAGCATCGGAGAGATGAAAACTAAGGAGACAAAAGGGCTAAGAACGCATTAGTCTGAAGTGAAATGGACTCAGAGGAAGAGAAGAGAAAGGTTAGTCCAGGAGGTGATGGGAAATCTGCATGCCAGACTGGAGAAAAAATGCCCAAAAAATCTGAAAAATGATCCATCAGTTTCATAAAAACTCTGGACAGGATTTAGAGAAAGGAGGAACATGAGGAACATGTAACATGAGGAATTTTTAGGGCTGTTTAGAGGGTTTCTGGGTTTTCTGTAATGTTATGAGAAATATATGCTGCACTGGTTCTTTGTTACCAAACCTAAGTACCGTCAGCACTACAACCATCATAGGCAAGTCAATTTATGACACTTTTGGCTAAAGTTATGGTGTCACATGCAAGGGTAGAAGCAGTTTAGCCACTGAAATACTAACGTTTAAAATAAAAAGAACTAATCATGTTGCTATTGTAATTCTTATTGGCCATTAAATCCCAAAAGAGGATATGTCCTGAGCCAAGAGCAATAAAATTCTCTTTTCTTCTTGTAGCTTGCAGAAGAACAATGCTTAACAGCGACTTCCTAATCTTCGTGGCCCTTGGCTCTATTGTCTCAACTTTGTCCTTTCATAATGAAGTTGATAAACTGCAATTTCTATACAAGTTTTCCCAGAGATGGAAAACTGCAGGGATTGGTATGAAATATAGCTTAGGGAAAAAAAAAAAAAAAAAAGAAAAATAATCACATTCCATGCATTTCACATAGTGCAATTTTACAAGCTTTCTTTTTTTCCCCCACAAACAAAACACTGGAGAAAAGATCAGAGTTTCTGAGATAAACACAATATTCATCATTCTGTTTGTACTCATTTTTCTAAAAGGAAAAGAAAGGTAAAATACATAAAGTACAGAAAGAATATAAACATTTTATACACACATACATATGTGTGCATACGTATGTATAAAAAAAACCACAAGATGGCATATATTATGGCAATAAAATTATGTCCTTGTCCTCTTCTTCTCTCCCACAAAACACAGACAACCCCAAGTCTAAAACTGTTACTACTGAAAACACATATTTGGTGCAAACTGCTCATTTTAAGTTAATGTATAGCAATTAGGAAACTTCATTTGGCACCTGCAAAGGTAATATCTAGCATACCAAGATGATGGCGTTCTGAGTCGGTTTAGAAAAAAAATAAGAAGTTATTTTGAGCGCGCCATGTTGCATGAAGAACACCTTGCCAGAAAAGAGCTTTATACAGTAGAGACAGTCCATTACTTTGGTGGGAACAGTGGGATGACTTGACATAATTCAGAATAAAGAGATTAAGAATACAAGTGTGTCTTCTGGGAAGCTCACATATCAGAACACTGCAATATTTTCACATTGTCAATTTGTTCACTTCTGAAAAAAAAGTTACAGAAGTGATGCAGAATATATAACATATACTTACTATTTCCAACAACGTATGAGCACCATCTGTAGTCATTCTCCCTTTTTAAAATGACAAAGGGCTGAATAAACAATGCAAAGCCTGCTCAGGCAGAAGAAAGCTAAGCATAGTGTTAGCCTAAGGAATCCTTCTGAGCATTCAACATTCAAAAAAGCAAGCACATCTGCTGTGATCATGCCAAGGGTTTTTTGTGTTTGGAAATGAGCTGTTGAATTGAGGACACTTTGTACCTTTGTTAACATGACTGTCTCCTAAATCTTAGTGCTATTGCGAAGACAATGAAACAGATAGACATGTCTGCCCCAGGAGGAAAAGACATTTCAGACAATGAGGCAACTTTATCACTGAAGTCTCAGAGCACTCAGATCTGAATCTTCCCAGTATGTTAATCACAGCACTGGATGGTACCAGGCACTACCCTTCTAAAATTAAAGCTTCCCCAAATTTAGCAAAGAATAATTACTACAGGAAATAAAGATATTGCTTCATGTGTTGGCTAGTAAAATATATTGCAAGTTCACTGCCCCTTATATATAAATTTAAAAATCTCAGCTCAAATACAATACTTCCATGCCAATTCTAACTCTGTAGCATTAAAACACACGGATATGATGATTCAGTATATTAAGACATGAGATTGCTCAAAATCGTCTTGGAATGAGAATTTCTTCACATATTTCACTAAGCCTACTTTAATAAAAGTATATATTTATTAATCCATCAGCCTATTGGTCACCAAAACAGCAACATCATAAGCAACATATTTAACATATTTGGCCCTACATAGAAACATACAGCGATAAATTTTAAATACATATTCAGACACAGCTATTAAAACGTTGTCTCACTAAACCATGAGGAGTTCACACCCCTAAAATTAGCAAGCTACACTGGATGTAACCAGAGACAAAAATTTCTTCTTAAAAATAGAAATTAAAGACTATTGCAATGTGCAAGGGATATTAATAATATGAATTTAACTCTATGTGACACTTTAAAGCTATTTTACTAGGCAGTCTACATACTAATTGTACCCCTTTATTTTCCTACAATCAGACATAAGTGTTACTAAAAAAATAAACCCAAGCCAGTATCAGGGTTCCATTTTACACATAAAATTACTTTCTCCACTTTTAAATATGCAAATTCTAACCCAAGTCCTCAGTTAAGATTTCGGTTTCCGTATTAACAACTTCAGTAAAATTAATTCAATCAGCATCTGTAATAATGGTATAAGGCTGAACAACCTTTGTTTTCTCATTGCTAGAGAAAGACGAAGTAAGGGAAAGTGGCAAGATAAACTATGTGTCCACAGGAACAGGGACCAGCGCTGCAACTCCCTATGTACTGTCAGTCACAAGCAGGCAGGCACAAATATTAACTACACAGGTACACTTGAGGATTAATGAGTCTGAGTAATCAGACCCAAATTTCCTTAACTCAGACACTGATTTGAGCCTGTAGATAAAGGGCAGTTATTTCCTCTTTCCCCCATTCTCTTCAAAATGTTCATTTAGGAATAGCAAAAGCAATTACATACTGAAGATTGCAGGACACATTCTGAAAAGAAGACATTCCAGTTTTTGGAATTCACTGACAAATCACGCTGAAAAAGCACTTACAAGGGTAACTAATGCATTCTTACTCTGAAGATTAGAATAGAGGAAATTAGAAGATCATCATAAAGACTAAAAGTCCTAAAAATCCGAAAAGATAGGACACAGTATCATCTGTCTCTGGAAGGCCAGGATTTATGCAAGTCAAGTTACATGTTTTCTCAGGCACCCTCTAGTTTGGACCTCTACCGGAGCCTTTGAGTACAAATTCTATACACAGTTTAATAGAACAGCAGCACTCCAAGACAGTCTTTCCACCTCAAACTTCAGTCTTCTTTGCTCTTCTACCCCTGTCACTGTGCTATAAGGGTTCCTTTTTCAGCCACACCTACTTTACAAAATGAACACAACAGCACTAATACTTGCCAGTGTCTGGGCATAAAGTAGTCTCATATAAACAGCATGTAAGAGCAACATTGAAAACTTACCACACAGCACTTCTTTCCAAGATGTGAAGACTCGCTGCATATGCTCAAACACTATACAACTTTACATCCTGTCTTAGAAAACTAGATTGCTGCTCCTTAGATAAGATTCATTTTAATTGGCAGAACCTGCCAAAAAGGTTAAGGTAGACTGAGGTCTGACAGACACATGAGGAATAATAAACTGTCTAATACATCCTATCATTACATCTTTTGCTGTACGTTAGGCCAGGCCAAGGTAAACTGCTTAAACCAATAGAAAAATGTACTGAAAAAATAGCTTACTTCAAACCCAAAGTAGTACCATATATACACAAAGAAACAAGTTCAATCACACTTTCCAATTCCATGTTCTAAAAATTCCTACAGAAATTTCTGCCTCGGGCTTTTTAAGAATCAAGTTCTGAATTTCTGAACCTTGTGATGCTTACCTTGCTGAAAGAATGATTTTTTAAAATTTTTTTTTTTTTTTTTGCATCAGCAACACCTATAACAAAACAATACATATACTTAACACTGTGGCTGCGTGCCCCAGTTCCTATCACTAAAAGCTTGTCTCTTTCTGACTACTTACTGACATGCTGTAAGGTCATAAATGCCTGTTTTCATTAATGAAGTTACTACAAATAGCATCTGCAGAAGGCCTAATCCTGCACCATTGAAATCACCCAGTGTTGTTGCAGGACACAGCTGATCGGAATGCCCTGGAAGCAGTCTCAACTGCCTGCAGCCTCAAGTGTCCCACAAGACAACACATGGAAGTCAGTATCAGTCTAATTCCAATTCAGTGCACCACTAACAAAGTGCAAAACACTGTCAAACTTAACATTATCAGAAGCACATGTTGCTACCAGAAATAAAAAGAGCCCTACAGATTTACAGAAGAAATCTTTTACTTTCTTGCAGCAAAGATAAGGTAAACTCAAGACTACTCTCCTTCTTTCCAAGTCACACATTGGTATTTTTTCACCTCTCAATTTATTTTAAAAAAAAAAAAAAAAAGCAACTCTTCCACAATTTAATTCTGCCTTAGCTACACAGAGAAAAATAATGCATTTCTTTACAGTCCTCACAGCAGGAGCACTCTGTAATAATCATAATCGAGCCAAAACAGAGAGAAGAGGGGAAAGGAAAGGTAACATCCTGTGCTGCCAAATTTCTGAGCAACCAGAGACCAACGGTTTCTATGCATAATGGCAAAGCTGGCAAAAGACAGATTTTAAAAAAAATAAAGGTTTCCCTAAAAAATGCAGTTATGCATAAGAGAAATGAAGATTCAGTAATATTAAGAATGTGCAGTGCAAGAGGGAGAGCCAGAAAAGCCTTTTGCTTGTCTGTCTAATAAAAGGAACTTTAAGTCCCACTCAAGAGTAAAGTTGATTTGGCACAGATACCTAGATATTCAGTGCATACATCTAGTCCTAAAATGCATGAAAAATGGTGAAATTTGCATCTTTTCTTCAGTGCCTGCAATATCCACTGCTACACAGCTGTTTAGAGATGATTGAGTCTCACCCAGCTTCAGATGCTCACCTGTATGTGATTTAGTGTAAGCTTCTACCAAATTAACAGAGATCACCTGCAAGAGTTGTACGCCTCTACAGAGAGTGCCCTACACAACTACCATCAGAGCAGATGCCCAATTTCAAACAATTACACAAGACAGTTTTGGGCGGAAGAAGCACCTATGGCATATAGTCTTAAAATCTGCCTGTTGTGGAAAGCAAGAACATGCATCCACTGCATATTTTTGGATCTCCACAAAAAAGTCTGAGGGGTTTTTTTTAAAGTCCATCCAGATGGCTAATGATTCTGAAATATGTATCCTTTACAGTATTTATCCCCTCCCCTGTGCACATTAGGAGAAATCATATTCTCTTCAGAGAGGTTAAATGACTGCCATCACTACACAAGGGCTGAGAGCTGCCACAGTAGCCTGAACCCATGTCACCAGAGCCTTAGGCTAGTATTGTCACCACTGCTCTAGACTTCATTTCAAAACATAGCTACTCTTCAAACAAATTACTGAACTTCAACCTTCTCTGACATTAACTGCCACACCGCATAATGGCACAGAGCACACAAAGATTATTCTAGTTGACTTTCTCAAGTCCAAACAAGAATAACTGAAACAAGGGCTTGGCTATTTGTTTCAAAACACCACAAGTGGGAGTATCTTCATTGCAAGAGTACTTATTCAAAATTAAAGAGCAGTTTGCATATATGCTACAGCGTAATGTACATATTCAGTAGTAAATGAGAAATCCTGTCTAAAGTATGCATGAAAAGTGGCAACATAGGTCAAAACATTTTGCGAAAGAATAATCTGTAAGCTACTGCACTCAAAGCCCAGCTTCCTAAATCTAAAAGAATATCATAGCTTCTGGAATCAATAAGTCCCAAACAAAAACAAAGTAGAGATTCCACTTGATCACCTTCAGATTGAGCTTTGTCAGGTCATGTCTTATTCATTCTCCTGAACATTTATTTACCTGTAATCCAAGACTTTCCAGTTCTTTGGTAAAAAGAGAGAAAAAAAAAAAGATTCCTTGGAGGCAAAAGAAAACACACAGAAAGAAAGGTGCACCTTTTTTCTACATTAAATTTATATTGCAAGACACAATGATGCCCCTCAGGTAGAAATCCAAAGGAAGACAGTTTCATAAATATCAGAAATAGAAGACTTGCTCAACAGGATCTCTCTGGGCACTAGAGAGAATACCATAGGAGTTAACACTAGAAAGACACAATGGAATGACCTGATAATGGCACACCTCCTTTACCAGTAGCAGTAAGCATCTAGCTCTTACAGACAGTAATGCTCCTTGGTGCTTCCCAAGACAAATTACTTAGGACCACATCCATATAGCTTATGGGAACAAAACATGCAAGGGCCAACATGGACAGCCTCAGAATTTCCTTATATACCTACTGGCAAACAGAGGAGAAACTGTCACTGATTGTCAAAGATCTCATTGTCCTCGCTCTTCCCCTTTTCTTAAATCTTCCTCAGGTCCTGTTAAGAAATGCTTTCACCGTCTCTCATCCCCCAGCCTTCCCACACCTCTGGTACAAGGGTCTACCAAATGCAATCCACTTGCACAGAACAGTGATCATGAGAAGATAGAGTTCAGCATTAAGTGCAGTATGCACAAAATGACAAGTAGGGTTGAAACCTTAGACTTCAGGAGGGCTAACTTTAATCTCTTCAAGAAATTGATGGGAGAAATCAAATGGGAGAGGGCTCTAGAGGGTAAAGGGGCTCAAGAGAGCTGGCTGATATTCAAGCACCAGCTCCTCCAAGCTCAGGATAGGTGCATCCCGAAGAGCAAGAAATCAGGCAAGGGAAGGAGACCTGCATGGCTGAGCAGGGATGTTCAGAAAAAACTCAGGTGGAAGAAGGGAGTTTGCAGGATGTGGAAAAGGGGGCTGACGACTTGGGATGAGTACAAGAATGCTGTCAGGGTATGCAGGGAAGAAACGAGAAAAGCCAAGGCAGCTTTGGAATTGAACCTGTCAAGGGATGTAAAGACCAATAGGAAGGGTTTCTTTAAGTATATAGGAGACAAAAGGAAAAACAGGGAAAATGTGGGCCCGCTCTTGAATGAGATGGGTGCTGTGGTGACGGATGATGCAGAGAAGGCGGAGTTGCTGAATGCCTTCTTTGCTTCTGTCTTCACTGCTCGGGCCAGCTCTCGGGAGTCCCAGACTTTGCAAGTAACAGAGAAAGTCTGGAGAAATGAAAACTTTCCCTTGGTTGAAGAGGAACAAGTTAAAGAACAATTAAGTAAACTGGACACCCACAAGTCCATGGGGGCCTGATGGGATGCACCCGCGAGTGCTGAGGGAGCTATCAGAAGTCATTGCTGGGCCGCTCTCCATCATCTTTGAAAGGTCCTGGAGAGCACGGGAGGTGCCTGAGGACTGGAGGAAAGCCAACGTCACTCCAGTCTTTAAAAAGGGCAAGAAGGATGACCCAGGAAACTACAGGCCGGTCAGCCTCACCTCCATCCCTGGAAAGATGATGGAACAGCTCATTCTGGGGGTCATCTCCAAACATCTGGAGGAAAAGAAGGTTATCGGAAGTAGTCAACATGGATTCACCAAAGGGAAGTCATGTCTGACTAATCTGATAGCCTTCTATGATGGCGTGACTGGATGGGTGGATGAAGGGAGGGCAGTGGATGTTGTCTACCTTGACTTCAGCAAGGCTTTCGACACTGTCTCCCACATCAGCCTCACAGACAAGCTTAGGAAGTATGGGTTAGATGAATGGACAGTGGGGTGGATTGAACAGTGGCTGACAGATAGAGCTCAGAGGGTTGTGGTTAGTGGTGCAGAGTCTAGTTGGAGGCCAGTAACTAGTGGGGTCCCTCAGGGGTCAGTACTGGGTCCAGTCCTGTTAAATATATTCATCAATGACCTGGATGAAGGCATAGAGTGTACCATCAGCAAGTTTGCTGATGACACAAAACTGGGAGGGGTGACTGACACGCCGGAAGGCTGTGCTGCCATACAGCGTGACCTGGACAGGCTGGAGAGTTGGGCAGAAAAAAACCTGATGAGGTTCAATAAAGGCAAGTGTAGAGTACTGCATCTGGGGAGCAATAACCCCATGCATCAGTACAGGTTGGGGGCTGACCTCCTGGAGAGCAGCTCTGTGGAAAGGGACCTGGGAGTCCTGGTGGACAGCAGGATGACCATGAGTCAGCAATGAGCCCTGGTGGCCAAGAAGGCCAATGGCATCCTGGGGTGTATCAAGAAGAGTGTGGCCAGCAGGTCGAGGGAGGTCATCCTCCCCCTCTACTCTGCCCTGGTGAGGCTTCATCTGGAGTACTGTGTCTGGTTCTGGGCTCCCCGGTTCAAGAAGGACAGAGAACTGCTGGAGAGGGTCCAGCAAAGAGCTACAAACATGATTAGGGGACTGGAGCATCTTTCTTATGAAGAAAGGCTCAGGGACTTGGGGCTTTTTAGTCTAGAAAAAAGAAGACTCAGGGGGGATCTTATCAATACTTTTAAGTACTTAAGGGGAGGGTGCCAGGTAAATGAGAATAACCTTTTTTCAGTGGTGCCCAGTGATAGGACTAGAGGTAACGGGCACCATTTTGAACATAGGAAGTTCCATCTTAACATGAGGAGGAACTTCTTTACTCTGAGGGTGGTGGAGCACTGGAACAGACTGCCCAAGGAGGTTGTGGAGTCTCCCACACTGGAGATGTTCAAAACCCGCCTGGATGCCGTCCTGTGCAATGTGCTGTAGGTGTCCCTGCTGTGGCAGGGGGGTTGGACTTAGATGATCTCCAGAGGTCCCTTCCAACCCTGACGATACTGTGATACTGTAACAGGAGCATAATTTTTTTACAGATCCCAGGCCCTCATCAGGGCCAGCAGCACCTGCTTGTGATGGTGCTGTATTATCAGAAGAGACTGACTGTCACCCATTGCATGAATTCACATGTGAAGAAAGGGTTCTACTGTAGAAACCTTCTCCAAAAGCTGAGCAGGACAACATAACAGTACGGCAAACTCACTGTCAACCTTCTGGGCACATTTTAGCACAACAGGAGCCTGGCAGCTACTGAATCAGTCTGCTGCCATTTACTACCTGGCTTTAAGACTCCTGAGAATATCCCTATAACTCTTATCTTAGGAGCAGGCTGTCATCCTTCTTGTGTTCATCAAAACTGAAATTGTGTAATTTGGTCCAAAAAGGAATGGTTACACGTGATAAGATGTAAGCAGATTTCTTCATTCCTCCTCCTTCCATACCTTAAGGAAGAAAGGTAACCGCTTTTTCTGAACATAAGAGGGAAGGGGGAAGAAAGAAATCAGAAATCTGCGTGAAGAGATACTTTGCTGATCTGGCAACAAATATCAGGGACAACCATGACACAAAATTGTGTTATTCCTGCCAAAACTTCTAGTAAAACAAAGATTCCTAACATAGTAAGAGCCGCACACCCCCATATTATACACATGCATCAGTAACTGGAGTCATACCAAGTACTGAAGCATTTTATTTTATTTTCAAGTCACCTGTGTGGAGTCAAGAAGGGAAACAAGAAAATTACACCTGACCTCTGGCATAAAATTTCAGCCTGATTCTAGCCAAATCCAATTTTTCACACTTGCTTCAATACATCACAGATTCTTCCTAGTGGTTTAAGTACAAACACAAAAATAAAAAAAAAAAAAAAGAAAGCCAGATATATAATTCAATAAGTGCAGTCAAGTTGATTTTACCAGACCAAAGGCATGCAATACAGGATGCACCCTCTTCATAATCCAAGGTATCAGAATGTTACTGGTAAACAGCAGAGAATCAAGACAGGTATGAGAAGAAAGGGTTCCAGAAGTTGACATTTAATTAAGCTTTCCTTCAACAAAATGCCTTAACAAAAAGATGTATCATAGGGGGAATGTACATTTCTTGCTTAACATTTTTACTGTATTAGTCACTCTTACACTAATAATACTTTATTACCTTTTCTTCCTTTGCTTTTTTTAATATGTGCCCCACCCCCAACAGCAAGAAGCATTTCTCCTGTCCTTTCCTGGTTACTATAATTTTCAGATTTGAACTCATGTTTCTTCTAGACTTACATAAGATAATGATAATTTATTACTTTATAATAATAAAATAATTATAACACATTGACACCAGTATGACACTACTGACACTGATAATTCAGTGTCCACACACAGCACAAATATCAAAGTGTGGACTGAAAGGCTCCAGACCAGTACATTCAATATTTACTGCAGATGAAATTCTGTGTCCCACTTACAGCATCTACAACATTTAGACACTTCTCTTGATAAAAAAAAAAAGTGAGAAAGTGAGAGTGACTTCATTCTGGGCAGAGCATGTCAAGTCCCACCTCTATTCCTCTTTCCATCGTGTGTCCCTACTGTCTTTGCTATTGCCCTGACCGTGCTCAAAAGCTGCTGAGAGCCATCCACACACTTCCCCTGCCTCTCAGCTCTGGGACATGGAGTGAAGCAGCTTGGCACTGGGAGGGATGCAGAACCTGTAAGCACAATACGACCACAGTGGGGGTGAAGGAGCCCCCTGCTAGGGTGCTGTTAACAGACTTGACACAAGATAGCTCTGAGCAGCTTTGGGAAAGCTGGCAGGGCAAAGGTGGCAACCTGCAATGCTGCAGATTGGAGGAGGTGCTGTTAACAGACTTGACACAAGGTAGCTCTGAGCAGCTTTGGGAAAGCTGGCAGGGCAAAGGTGGCAACCTGCAATGCTGCAGATTGGAGGAGAAGCTGTGAATGAGTGCACAGTCAAAAGTCTGCTTTGGTCCTCCTTAAGAAAGAAGAGTTCCTCACACCAGATCTAGGCAACTCTCACTCAACAAGATCTGTTCATTCACTCATTCTAACACTAAATGTCTCTTTGAGACTAGTACTGGGTTTGATCCTACTTGATTCCAAAGTTTTCACCTTTCCTTGCAGCTGTCTACAGCCTTCAACCAAAGCTTCTTGTTCACTGTAATCCAAAACACAGTCAGCAATCACTAAAGTTCAACAAACAGCCACCTCCCATTTAATCTAAATTTGTCTCCTAGGAAGTGAGGGTGAAGCAGTGAATCTTCGGAACTCCTTAGCACACTTAACAGTACAGTATGCTACTAAGCTGTACTGCCCTGAATTAGAAAAATGTTGTCAGTTCTAATTGGTCTGTCAGTTTGATCTTTGAGTGTCACTCACCTGTACAGACATGCTGGTACAAAGCAGCATATTTTCTGCATATTTATATCATTTTGCATTTGAACAACAAGCACTAGCTTAATTGTAATTTCTGTATTACATGTACTGGAATAACATGGAATAAAGGGAGGAGTGAATGCTGTAAAACCAGAGAAACTTGCTACATCAACTTACCCTAACAAGGCTTCTCTTCCTGTCACAGTAATTCTTGTAGCACATAAAGCCTACTTAAATTTAAAAACTAGTAACCCATACACCCCAAAGTACTGGCTCCTCACATTTCCTGTAAGCTTGTTACTTGCTTTTTTGGTGCTGGTAGGCAATATAAGGTTTTCCTTAAGGATGGAGGACTTACATTTCCACCAGCTCTGCACAAGGCTTTGTCTCACCTTATAAATCAACACTTCCTGCGCATATAAGCTGACTTCAGAGCATTGCAGTCTTCCCTATCTTTAAAACACCAACTTCCACCATAATGCTTCATCTTCAACTGAAAAGCCTTGCTTTAAACACAGGATTAGGAAGTCAATAGAAAAAAAAAAATCTTATTTAATGCTTGAGAAGCAAATGGTGTAGTATCTTGTAAATGCGAGTAGCCTTTTTGAAATTCGTAGTCCTATTAACTTTAACAAAACCCACATGACATAGATAATCAGTGTGTTTAATTGTTGCAATCCTTAGATACACACACACACACACACTGACTGCTCTTTTTGTCACAACTTTTGCCAGGAAACTGAACAGGTTTCCATATATTTTTAGCCAAACCAACTACAAAATCATTTATTTACAAAACAAAAAACAAAGATGAAAACCCACCTACACCATCCTGGTTTAAACTAGATGAGATTATGATACAAACTGGAAGTAGCATCTACCATCCTGTAAAGAACACTTAATACGTAGAGAATTTTCCATAAGGCTGTGCTAATTCACCTCGGATTGGTTCCACAGGCCACTGATGTCAATCAAAAGTTTCCAATGGATTCAGCACTACCTGGATCACATTTTCATTTAAACTCAATACTACAATGTTTATTCTTTGCATCCACATGTAACCTTGATTTGGAGCTACTGAAACAAAAGTTTACAAAGGAAGATAACTGTTAGTAAACTGTACACAAATAGGTAAACCAAGGAAAAGGTGCCTCCTATAGTGAAGGTTAACAGAAAAGTATTTAGAATTGATGCCAAATATTTTATATTAAAGGTCCATTAAAGTACACCATAGTCCCAGCATCCAACACCGAGCCAACTAAGAAAATATTAGTAGCAGTGGTTTCCATAACTTCTGCAGTCTGGAATTTTATCCAGTTGCCATACCTAAACAGAACAATAATGAAGTGGGTAAACTCTCAATATTATTAAACTTCTCTTTTTCCACCAGAAGAAAATTCCAGAAAAAAAAAGCAGCGCCTAATTTCAGCTTTCTACAACAACAGCATCACAGCTCACAGTTTGTAGATATTCTTTACACCTCAGCCAGTAGAGACCTCCCTACTCTCTCATCCTTGTTCCTAAATTAAAGCTTAGATTATGTACGATGATATTAAAAAAAAAAAACTGCCTTAGAGGAGTTCTCACTTGCTGAGTGTCTGAAAAAGGTTAGCTGCACAGATATAAGCCATCCGAGTTGCATACCAGGTCCCATATGTCAAGGCTTTAGAACAGCAGGTTTATTTTTGGCTTTGCATATTAATCCTCTGCTCTTCTTTCAGACTAAGGGAAGGGCAAAAAACTTTCAATACTAAAGATATTTGCAACCCTCATTAACAATAGTGCAAATGCTTTTTAGCAAAGTTTCTCTATCTGGATACATAAACGAAAAGCAAGAATTACGTTCCACCATTCCCCAACACTACACAGAAACTCATCTCCCACACAGGTTTTTCCCAAAACTACACTCACTGTGGGGGTGAAGATGAAAGCTGCACACTTGCTAACGGTGCCAAAACAACTAAAACTGGACAATGGGCAGTGGCAACCTGGCAAAATAAAACTGGACAATGTTATATGCCAAATCCAGCCAAACCCTTAAAGGTTCAGCCTCAATGCAGACATTGTGCCAGGTGGTGCCTAGCTGAAGCCTTACCTATGGAGATGACGACAATAAGCAAGCTAGGAATCTAGAGCTGTTGGCATCCCCCTACATGACCACTGGCAACTTGACAGACAGACAACTACATGTTCTTCAAAAAGAAAACAAACCAGAAGGTTGGTGATTTTCCCCCGGTGACTTTTTTTTTTTATTAGACCTAACATTTAAAAAGCTGATAATAGATGCCACAGTCCTGCAAGCAATACCATCCACTGCAATAAGGATGAATCAAAAGCACAGCAAAAGAAAGGAGATACAGTACAGAGACATGAATTTTCCAGGTGGAGACCAAGAACTATGGAAGGTTTAAGTATAAAACTTCCAAACCCAAAAATCAGCTTAAACCTTGAAAAGAACATGCATCCCCACTGCTACTTACTGTTTAAAATTGTCATCTTGGCTTGGAAGGGAGAAGATGGATTGCGTGAAAATACAACCCTTATGGCTTATAATTCTACCTAAGAGGTTCACCTTGCAGGATCAGGGGAGCACAGCAATACTATACTAACCTGTACAGCAACAATTTCCCCCTTTTTTTTTTGCTTGACAACAACAAATTACTCCTGACATCGACCTTTAACTTTTAGATGTATTTAATCCCAAAACTCAAAGTATACCAAAAAAAGATACCAGCTTTGTAAACTTCCTAACGTTCCTTTCTGGCACTAGCAAAAAAATTAAGAAGTTACAGTTTTCCAAACAGTCCCACAATGACAAAATAATCAAAACATTATTACTGTTTTACATGAGCAAACCAGGCTTTTCTTCAGTTCTAAACAGCTAATCTGTCTTTTAGGGTTCACATTACAATTGTGGCTTCCCTCTCTTACTCCCAATACTCCCGCATCATGCAGCCTACTCTTTGACAGGTTTCACACATTTCTAGATACGCCGTGGATTTAAAACCAATGCTTGGAGGTCTTAACAATATTCTGTCTCATTAAATTATCTTCATCCTGTGTCAAAACATGAGGGAACTGTGGGAAAAGCGTGCAAAAGTTCTTTGAGCACAAAATATATGGAGATTTGGTTACAAGTCACAGAAGCCCAGAACAAGCATTTCTTCTGCAGCAATCTTTGCATTTAAAGGAACACCAGGAGATTAAATCTCCCTTTCTCCTAAAACTGTGGGTGGGGTAGTTTTTTGGTTTCGGTGGGTTTGGTTTTTTTTTTTTGTTTGTTTGTTTTGGTTTGGGTTTTTGTTTAGTTTTGGGTTTTTTACATTTTTAATCCTTCTAGGTCCCTTTATGTTATTTCCTCTAAACGTACTAAAGATTTTAAGAAATAAAGGGAATCCAAGGACAGATGATGAAAGTGATTAGAGGCTTAGAAAGACTTCCATATGAGGAGAGATTATTAAAAAGACTGCCTCGCTGACAGACAAGATGAATAGGAGGGATCATAAAAGAGACATGGAAAATGAGAAGTTCCACAAAATGTTTTTTCATCACTAGAAAGCAAGTGAATTTCTGTGTTCTTTTTTAATGTAAGCCTGTGTGTGTGAGCGTGATCACATAAGAATCAGTTTATCCACAAAACAATGATTCTATTGCTAGTCTCACTAAAGTTAAAAGCACAAGATGACTGAAATTAAGATTCTCTATTTCTTAATAAATAAACCACATCTGTTCCAGGTAAGTTTTTGTTGTTGTTGTTTTTAAATAAAGGAAGACTTCTTACCATTTCAAATATAAGTCTACCACTAAGAAGAGAAAGTTCTGAATAGGCTCCAATGTGCAAGAAATACATAATTAGTAGGACTTCCTACATTTCTCTCTAAAGTATCTGGTACTTGTTAAAAGCAGGACATACCACTGCATAGACTTCTGATGGGATGCAGTAAAGGAACTCACATGTTTTACTTGTACTAGAAAAGGATTTTTCTCCTACAAAGCCATATGTATAAATTTATAATCCTGTTGAAAAGCAAAGGATTGTTGTACTGTAAGGGTTTCTGAGATCTACATAGGACAGCCTGGTGAGCATTCACAGATGACAGCTTTAATAGAGCCTTGAAAGGCAGTCCTGACACAATGCTGTAGAAGCAAAAGTCTACACAGTGAGGCATAAGTTAGCATAGCCAAGCTACTTTGAGCATCAGGAATGTTACTATTGCAATTGCATAGACCTCTGGCATGGACATATTGCTATGAAGCACTGTGTAGCCAGATTCTGAGCACCTCTGGTTTCCCACAGTACTCACTGCAAAAAAGTCCCTTAAGAAAGCACCATGACACTCTAGCTGTCCTGCAAGCTATATTCCAGCAAGAACAGTACTTGGTGTGTGGCAGCTAAAAATGCAACCCTTGTTCACAAATCTTGTCCTACTCCATGGCTTAGGTCCTGATTTTGAACGATTTGTATTAGTTTTCAAAGTGTTGCAGGAATCAACTAGTAGCGGATGTGAAGCACAGTGAAGCTGCAGCAACTGGCATTAGCAGAGGTGAACTGAAACATTTTGCACAGCTGTACTGTTCACATTGATTCCACCTGTGCCACCCGAGCCGAGCTGCAGTAATCCAGGTTATAGTGACAAGATACAATTGACAAGGAGAGGCAGGAAAACTCTCCTGGAAGGGTACCTTTCTTAAAGCTGGGGACGGATAATTTACCATAATCAAGGTAACCACATGACTGTAAATCTACACCCACCAAATAATACCAAAACTGTACGGCACCAACACCATTACACTATGAGCAATACTGGGTTTATGCCTCACTCTGTGCTGCCATGCACAGCATAGCTTGGGTCTCTTGTGACTCGTCCAAGGAAGAGAACAGGAATCCAGCATCTCCCTCAAAATACTTGGCCTCCTTAGGCAGCAATGATTCCCCCCATGTTAAGAATGATTCAGCTGTTCTTCATTAAAGTGTTTTCTCTCTTTCAGGCACTGGGAGCTTTGCACAAAATGTGACATATGGTTCATTGGAGAGTTGTTAGCAGAGCCCAGGATATCTTATACTTCAAAGGGCCTCAAAGAAGAGGGTATTGAAGAGACCTGTTGCCTTACATTTAAGGAGCTTTTTAGCTGCAGTAGGCATTTTAAAATCCTTTTCCCCTCAGATTCTACTGTTTACAACCTCAGAAGGCTATATTCACAGTAAATTGTTCTAGTGCTTCTGCAAGCTGAATTTGGTGATGCCTTCCTATCATATATAGAGCTGCAATTTTGGAACAGTTGTCTTGCCTGTCCATAAAAAAGGCTTCACTTTCTCGTAAGAAAAATCCTTAGATGAGCTTGAAAGCCACAGGCAGTAACCTATCGGGCTGAAGAAGTCCTTCAAAATCTACCCACCCAAAAACTGGACTCAGTAGCCTATGTTATACAGGCTACGAGATCCAACAACTACTTTGACATCTCTCTTTCCTCCAGGCTTTATTAAATGTATCTCACCCTACTTACTACACACTGTCCCTATCCTGCTGACAAAACCAGCTCCAAGCCTTTATTCACACAAGCAAGTCTCCCTACTTTGTTCAAGTTCTCTGAGTGTCCTCTCATCAACTCTGTGTGGCTGTGTTCATGTTCAGCATTGCTTTTCTCCATGAATGTTTGGGAATGGCAGCTTTAACTCCAGCTGCTCTGATGCTTTTTATTCAGTCTCTAAAAGAAAACCAGCATCTTGCTTTCTTGCTTCTTTCCTACATAATACCACTAGTTGTTGCTGCTCCAGTGCCTGACCATTTCCATCCCCCGGGTTAAAGCAGTAAGAGGAATGTTGAAGTTATCCAGGCAATTTACCCAGGGAAAAAATCCTAGTTGTCCAAAATAAGCACAAATGGATTTAATGCAAGCTCTTGCTATCATCTGGAAAATACCACCTGCTTCTACCACCTCTAGCAATTATATTACAAGTTCTGCAATATCAGACACAACTTGTAACGCCCAAACCCCGGAGCAATACAGTTACATACAACTCTACAAACTTATTACAGAGTTGTATTTTCAGTTCTCATGGTCGCAGGAAGAGAAGGAGAGGCTAATTCTGATGAAACAAAACCCAAAATCAGACAAGAGCCCAATGCTTTCATAAAATTGCCTTAAGCACGAGATTTTTTTTTTTTTCAATACACAAGTACAGTATGCAACACAATGTTAGCGATGATACTTTACGCTTTTAAGCAGATCAGCTAGACTATAGAGTGGAGGCTTCAGGTTTAACTTTTAAACATACCAAAAATCATCCTTAAAGGTACACAACTTTCTTCCGTGGCCATAGTAAGCTAGATAGCGCATTATTCTTGCGGCAAGAACAATTAGGAAAAGCTACTTAAACTTGCAAAGAGAAAACCAAAGGAAATCCATAAAATTCTTAACTGGGTTATGACTAGCATGTGCACCCAGCTCCCGGTATGAAGACCATTGTAGACTCCAGTAGTAAAGGTACAGTGTACCTTTTTACCTATTTTTAAAACATTTCATTATACAGCAACAATCTGAAGCACACCATCTCCTTTCCAGCACTGTCAATTAATGGGCTGGAAAGAACGGCTATTGTGCAGTACAGGAAAACAAAACAAAACACAACACAACAACCCCCCCCAAAGAACCCTCCCCTCAAAAAAGGTCTTCGTTCACAAATAGCTCATCCTTACATTTCAAACTGTAAAGCTCATTTATTGACACATGCAGGATCTCATCTTAGCATAGAAAACAGAATTTCTGCTGATATCCCCAGTCAGCTAGAGCAACCTTCTTTTTCTTCACATCTTTCTGCAGTGCATGGGAAGAAAAAGCCATTTGTTTTACACCTGTGTGAGCTAAGCATTTAGGTAAGAATTTGAAATCTGTGCCTAAACTAGAGAGCCAACTGCCTTCATCAGCGTGACATTCACCACAAAGACTGCTAAATACGTGAAAGGATCATGACCATTGCCTATACACAGTTCTCATATATTGTACGAACAAACCACCAAAATAGTAAGATAAAGAAAGATGAACTTGCCAGCAGACCGTGAGAAAAACTATCCCATAAAGCCATATGTCATGGATATACAGCATATTCTTACTTTATCCCTAGCACGCACAGGCACACCTTCTCTGTTGATCTCCATCCCCGCCACAGCCCTCTTGTAAGTAACTTCAGGCAGGGAACCGTAATCGTTCTCTGCTGCTAGACAGAATCACCTGATCCACAGTTTATTAAACAGAAACCTTGAGAAACAGGACCAAAACCAGACATCCACCAGTGTGATCTAGACACGGAGCCACTTCATTAAATCATCAGCGCTGTTGACTTTGGTGAGTAAGTTCTCTGTTACTCTCACCCCTCCGACGAGTTTCTATGGTGGATACATCTTGAACGTCGGTTTCTGTTATGCCAACAACCAGTTTCATTTAGTTTTCTTACACCAAAGAGCATTTAGAGTAAGAATGTGGGGGAAAAAAAAAAAAAAGCGCAGATAAACTTCCCCGTAGTTCGACAACGTAGCAAATGCGGACACCTCCGGGGGGGGAGGACGGGGGAGGACACGCCAGGACACACGCTGCAGGCTGGTGGTTGTCTCCCCGAGCTCGGCACCCAGCCCCACCACCCCGAGCTGGCCCGGACAAACCCTTTCCGTGCCCTCACACTCCCCTTACCCGCGTCTTGCGGCGCCGGTGCCGCTCCGGATCCGAGTACGTTCTGTCCACGGCCAGCGCCGTGTCGCTGCCCGGCATTATTGCTGCTGCCGCCGCCGCCTCCCTCCTTCTCCTCAGCGGTGCCCGCCAAAAGCCCGCGCGCAGGTAAGGGGTCCCGCCAACGGCCGCCCAACCGCCAGCCCAACGGCCGCGGCACTGAGGGGGCTCACGGCTGCCGCCGCGGTGCGGGAGGGCCGGGCACGCCCGGAGGGGCGTGCCCGGCCCTCCCGCACCGCGGCGGCAGCCGATCCGCTTCTCCTCAGCCGGCACACCCGGATTAACCCCTCAGCTCTCCGGTTCCCGCCGCCAAGGGCCGTCAGCGGGGCGTTGTGGCGCCCAAGGGTCGCGTCCTGAGGGGGTCGGGGCTGCGGTGTTCCGTCCCCCCCCTTCGAAAAAGGGAGGACGCCTGAGGGGAGAAGAGCGCGGGAGCGAGCTTTAGCCACAGGGAGCGGGCCATAAATCGCTTTTTTTTTTTTTTTTTTTTTTTTTTTTTTTTTTAATTTTGAAGGCCGGCGCTTCTGACGGGGGGCAGCAGGAGCTGGGGCAAGGATGATCTCCCAGAGGCATGGCTGGACGATATGGGTCCCATGTCCCATTCCTCCCGAGGACAACTGCTGCTTTGCTTCAGGCTTTTCGCTAAAGCTCCAGCTCTTGGAGGGAGTTACCGTCCGGATGAACTCCATCGGCCACCTCAGCTTCTGTTAAAAGAAATCTAGACCCTGTGGCTATGGCGAAACTTCACAAAACACTGCAAATCGTAAAGGTTCAGAAGTCCAAAGGGGAAAGAAAGGAAGAAACCAGACATACTAAGTATGTTGTTGGTTTGGGGCAGACTCACTTAGAAGGTTTTGATTGTTTGCAGAAGCATAAGGCACCCTGGACACGGCTGAGTGCTGCTGCTGGAAAGCCCTCGATACCCAGAGCTTCTCACAATAAACCCGTTGTAAAAATTCTGTCAAACTAACTAAATAATCAGAGTCTGCATTTTCCAAAGCGGGCAATGGAGCACAGCAAGCGATTCAGTCCCCACTTCTGCACATTACACATATTGGATGAATCCTTCAGTGTCCTAGCACGGGGGAGCTTCAAACTGTACTTGTGAACACCTAAGGAAAACATGTTTTCCAGGGCATCCATATGCCAATGTACTTAAATTCCTAAGAGTTGAGCAGAGTTCCTAACTGATTTTTGCGTGCTAAGGAATGCATTTAAATCAGTAACACCTAACACATTTTAAACTACTGAAAAGTGTAGGAAGAATACTGTTTTTATAATCACTCATTAAGTTGTACAGGAGATGTATTTTTTTATTTTCTGGAATAAGTAGAATAGTTGGGTTACCACTTCTACCTTGTTACACAAAGTAAATCTGGAGTTCCTTCAGAATGACTCCCTTGCAACAGCAGCAGGACTTCACCTTTTAGGTACAGTTACGATGCTCGTGCATGAGTCACACTGCTTTTCTTCTCTAGTTGGAGACAGCAGCAGTCCCAAGGCATGTGCATATATAAACACACATAAATCAACACAGCTAACTATCCTAGAGGGGGCTTGCAGCTTTTAAAAAATATTTCCCTGGCACCATTTACATTTCCATTGGAATCTTGTGTTCTGAGATAACACTACTATCGGAGGTTAATTATCTGACACAAGGGCCTCCTTGGTGTTTTCACGTAATGAGGTCTATCAAAAAGGAAAGACCTGAAATTCCAAAATAAAAATAAATCCTAGACCTCACCTTCTTGGCAGGTATTTCTTCTTCAGCTCTAACACCAGTTTTTACAAAGTCATCCCAAATACATAGACAAATTAAGTAGTGGGTGGGTTTACTAAGGGACAGGTGATGACTTGCCATCCTTCTATACTTCTTATGCAGCTGAACGAGATAGCTGAAGTTGGAAGGCTGCTGGGGAAATGCTTTAAAAAGGGAATTGGACTTCTCCAGTCCTTCAGCTCAGACATTAAAGTTAATTCATGACTCAAAATGTGCCAGAGGGTGGGGAACTCTGGAGGTAAAGGTCAGTAAGAAATTAAATAGGCAAATGTTGTGGGTTTGGGGTTTTCACTGAAGTCATAATTGCTCATTTCCAAAGGGGACTGTGCAGTTTTCAGCACCTAGGATGAAACATTCTTATTTCCTCACAAACTTTCAGGAGTTTTTTTAAGCGTTGCCAGATGTAGTTGATCAAAGCATAGAGAGGGTAAGTAGTTGGAAAAGGGGCACATAAAAGGCTTCAACAGCTTGGCTCTTTAGTAATGCAAGGCTTATTATAAATCATAGTTCAGTCAAAAGTTTAAGAGTTTTATTTAAATAATAACAGTTTTGTTTAAATAATACCAGCAGACTAGCCACAAAATGATGAAACTTCTCTTCAAGATGAAAAGAGGCAGGGATGTGCAATATATATTTATAGGTATATCATGTGTGGTTGGGCTCAGCAGTATTAACATACATACGAATATATTCACGAAGAAAGCACTCTGTCCTAACTCTCTCAGAAGAGAGGATAATATGGTTAGTCTCGTAAGACCTCGGTGTCGCATTAGTCACACGTTCCAATCAAGCCTGTGGATCTGTTTGCTTGGGCGCTGCTCTCAGCGGTGGCAGTTACTGCCATGTGTACAGCAACAGCTCCTGTGTCCTGCGCCAGCAGCGAAAGCTCCAGCACTGGGCGGTTCCTGGAGGAGCTGTGGGCACAGGGCAGCAGGCTGGGCAATTAGGAACGACTGCTGCACACAGCAGCAAGTTATGGTGGAGCAGAAATAGTTGCTTGGGTAGAGGCACCTGTCCCACAGGCCAGGAGAGCCCTTCCACACAAGCCGAACTAGGAGCTGTTGCCATCTCAGCAGTCTCCGCAGGTGCCACACTTTGCAAACATCTCAATAAACGGTCGTTTTCATATGTTGGAGTTAAATCATCTGCATCTTCAGAATGTAAGTTTAGCCTATATCAAACCACGGTGCTGTGCCATTCTCTGGCCAAAGGCTGCTCTTTTCCCCCATTATCTTTCCCCCTCACCCATGCACTGCTAGGTCCTCCCTGGCCTGCAGCAAGAGCAGAAAGACTGTTATCCTACGGCACGTTTGCGGAATACATCTCATTTTCCTCGGCTGAGCAAAGACAACTCCCCCTCCTCTCTCACATGCAGCCGGTTTGTACAGCGCTCCTTCCCCACTCCAAAACAGAGACATGACTCCCTGAATGTGGCACAATACTGCACAGCACAGTACTTCTGACAGCCTCACCAGGTACTTCTCTCACTGTTACTTCCAAAAGCCCACGGAGTTTGAATAAATGCTCTTCCCACACACTGCACCTATTCCCAACTGAACCTTCAACCCACTAAAAGTAAATCCTTCTAGTTACTGGCAGGAGCATGAGGCTGGACTCACAGTGACATACATAGAAAGTGGTAGCCCATAGACGAATCCTCTCATCCTTTGTTCTTCTCACAAGTATTTTTAAAATTCATTTCTGTGGTTTAAATTAATGATAAGAGCGTTAAATCATCCCATCCGTCCATTGTGTCAGTTTTAAAGTTCAAATACCCCAAAATCTCTCACTGACTGCCCAAATGTCCTTAGATGCACAGATTAATTTTATCCTTTTTCAGTGCTTTCACTCACTGCAGCATGCTGGCACGACCCACAATGCTTAACTCTTGATATTTACATTATTTTGCTTGCCTTTTTAAAGTGACCTTTTAAAAAATAATGCCAATTAGGAATGGAAAGTCTGCTTAGACTGAAGATCACTGTACAAGGGCATACACCACCGTATTGGGCTTTCAGAGGGCCAGACATCAATAGCGGGTTTGCCCGCATTGTCCTGTTTTAGGAAAATCAAATCTCTGGAGGGGCGGCAGAGGCAGTGCCAAAAGCAGGTCTGCGAGGAGGAGCCTGAGCTTTCTACAGACGGCTCCTGTCTCGCTCTCCCCCGCACAAACTGCGTCTTTGCCATCCATTTGCTGCTGCATGACCCCGCACAGCAGACACAGCAGTCCCACCTGTGAGCCATGAATTATCTATACTGACTTAGGCATCGGCCATGGAGGGAGAAGAAGCGGCAGTGGCGACAGTGGGATTACTTAGCAAAAACCTGACTCCCACACAATGTAATCCCATAGATGGGGTCGTGCACGCACACATTGGGAAGCAAGTACCACAAGAAAGGAAATTTTTATGGAGATGGAAAGCATGGAAATCCTATCATTAGGAGGCTGGCTTGAGGTTTGGCCCTGTTCTCTTTCCAGTTTTATCATGAATCTGGATCTTGGCAGTTTAGTTTACTTCTTTGGACTTCCACTACCGCATTTGTAAAAGGAGAAGCACAGCATGTCTTTCTTCTGCAGAGAACTTGGAGCTCTCCGGAATTAAGAATGCTATTATTAAATGTTGTGTTCTGATGTTATTGGGAGAAATTAAATGTACCGTGTCGAGTGTATATTGGCAAAGGTACAATCAGGAAGAAGGCGAAGGTCCCCTTTTCCACAACGGCAACATCTGTACTCTAAACAGGATACTGGGGCTTCTTACGAGAGACTTTTTAACATGCCTTCCAAATCTTTTTCCAAAAGCTTGTAGCAACCAGCCTCCTGGGGAAAGGTCTACGTGATGACAGACTCTCAGTGCCATTTCTAAGTCTGACGGCAAATGGGACAGTGCTGAGTGACGTCGGTCTTGCAGTTATCCGAGAGCGCACTGTCACAGTTCTCAGTTTATCTGCCAAAGCATGAGCCTTTCACACCCACAGGAAAAGAGATACTCCACTCATCTGTACCCAGCACGAACTACCAGGGGATCACACTGAGACTTACAGATTGCATTGCCAAGCCGTGACGTTCATTCAGATGATGTTGATAAACATTCAGCTGTCAAACTAAAATTTTAAATCGTCTCCTCTCCTCTACTCATTAAGAAATGTTTTATGTGCTTTCAGGACATAACAGCCAAGCACACCCTATGAGTACCCATTTTCTACCTGGGAAAAAACTCCAAAACTAGGACTGTCATTGTGTGTTAGCGAGATGCATTGATGGGGGGTGAAGGATAGAGAAGCAAGTGAAAAATTCCAATTGAGGGTAACAGAAGTTCTCCCTCTTCTTTCTCTCCTCTGCCTACCATCCTGTGTCCTGTGCCGTGTGATGAGAGGCAATTTCAGGCCCTTTCCTTGGTCTCGTATAGCGTAGGAAACTTCTGCGACATAAATCCTCCTTGCTGCTGCTGAGTGACAGCAACAGTGCAAACAGTACCTACAGGATGGTGGCAGTGTTTTGCATTCCAAATGCTGTGAATAAAAGCCACCTTTTTAGCAGACTTGAATGACAGCTACTCTGTATACCCAAGAACTTGCCTGGAGCCCAGCTATTTACATTAAAGATGACTGCTCTTGCAGAGGCAAGTACAGAATTCTCCCTCAGGCAATCTGAACGGTTGCTGCTCATCAGCTTACAAACTTTCTTCTGCCTCATAGTATGTGATTTGGGGCCCTTCTGGGAATAAGTGTATCCAGCCTGTCTGTCCTGAATCAGCCACTTTGATATTGCCACGAGGTATGCAGGACTAACAGCTGCAGCCTGTTGGCGCAAAAAGGTGTACCCCATTCCAAAACAGGAATGCAAACTCGCATCCAAACCATCCAGACTGCAGCCAGAAGACAGACAGCCTGAATCTCCTATTACTGCATATCCCCGTGGTTACATCAGTGAGACCTTTTATCCCAAGTTAAAACAAACAAGCCCAAACCTCGAACTAGACATAGCCCACGAGCACAAGAATTGCTCTCAGGATGTGCCACCTCTACCCACTGCTCAGAGAAGCGGACGCAGCCCCCCTGAAGTGGCGTGTAGCTGGGTAGCTGACATCTGAGCTCCTACAGGCTCTGTAAGTGAGCACACCACAGCTTTCACCCTACTGCTCTATGGCCGTAGCTTCACAGACATCCCAGCTCAGTTTGTGGCTGATGGTTGCACACAGAGGTCGTAGACTGTGCTGGATAGGAACCTGTCAATTTTATGTGTCTATGACGTGCATTGCATGGCTGTGGCTCTGTATAAGTTACATCATGCTAAATGTGCAACATCAATTATTTCCATATCAAGAGACAATGTCAAATGCAGGATTAGGACCTCTTTGCCAGTCAACCAGAAAATACAGTTGGGTTATGAGGGGACAGAAAAATTAATGATTACACAAGTAGGCCTACACCTCTTTGTGGTAAGTGTTGCTACAGTGCAGCCCTTTGGGTTTCACTACGTTGACTCTCTATCTAGAGAAATGCAAGGGACACGAAGCTCAAGTTCCCTCAACACTACCGAAGTCGACCACCTCATCTAACTGTGGTTCTGCTCAATCTAATTCCATGCAATATGAAAACTTTCCTTTAAAACCAGGTGAACAGGGAAGTGGCTTAAGTCGGTTATCTGCTGGGTTAACTGGGCATTAATAAAAGCCATTAGATAAATATGCTTAAAAGCCCATTTAAGATAAGCATAATAAAAACAGAAAGCTCCTTCCAGTTTACCTCTCAATCTGCCAGACCTAAACATATGACATTCAGCTCTGATTTGGGTGACAGGGACATGAAAGATTAACATCAACTAAGCAGAAAAGCCCAAATGCCTCTATGTTTAATTGGCATAAATTTTCCAAGTGCCTGATTTTCACAACAAATATTTTAAAGGCAGCAAATTGCAAACAAAAAACCCACAGCATAGCACAGACATTTGCATTAGGCTAAGTAAATCTGTATCAACCATCATTTATAAGTATCGAGCAACGCAGTCCCTTTACTCGTCTAAATATAGTAATTTATCAAGAAGCAGGTTCTGGGTTACCACTATGTAATTCTAGAGGATAGTTCTCACTGAATAAAGTATTTGCTGTATTTGCTTCTTGGTTGCCTTGCTAACGGGTATTAAATTCATTTTACTTTAATTTTATAATGCTTTTTATGGATAAAATCCAGGTCTATTGATTAAAGTCTTGTCAATTGCTTCAATATGCAAGGCCTTTAATGCATATTTCTGCATATTCCTCAGCAAATCCCCTCATTACTAATGTCCCAAAGACAGGGGCAGAGCTTCATAACTTCCTGCATGTAAGTAAGCATTTTTAACAACGTCAAACTGCAGCATCTGTATGCATACATTCCTGGGTCAGAACTATACAATTATGACTACTGAAATCATGACCTAGATTGCAATTTAGATTTAATGAGTTTAGATATGTGACTAGTTGACCATGGAGGCCAGTGATAAGATATAACATGATTTTTATTTTTAACTATCCCGATGTTGTCAGATGCTTCAGAATATCTGAGAGATACAGATTTTAAGCAGGAAAAATAAGTCTAAATTTTAAAAATATACTCATACTCATCCTTTTGGGCCTTTTACAATCATAAATTCATAAGCTATTATTCAGTAGGAAATTCTGGGGACAATTTTTTAAAGACTGAAATCTGCTTTGTTCTTATACAACCGGTGAAATGCATGAGATATGATAGAGTACAACTTTCTCATCCCTGGGACCTGAGTTTTAGCAGGAATACGTAAGAAGCAGTTTATTTCACAATGTTTGTGGAAACTGTGGCAACTCAAGTTAGAGTCAGCATTTCAGGAGAGTTTCCCCCTGAACTTCCACAAATGGAAAATGTTACAGCACGAGATCACTAGAAAAATGGAATGGTAGAGATACAACATTTGCCAATAAAAATTCCTGATCTGCTATACAGAAATATAATTTTTTCGGAACAAAATTAATGCCTTTTTTCCCAGCACAATTACAACTGAGCTTTTCTTACTAAAGTTATATCCATGAAGGGTAGGATTTCTTTTCCTTTACCTTCTTAACCGACACAGCTATGTTGATAAAGCATTTATATGTAAAGCAATCCTAAGGCAACACAAGCGTAGAGCACCTCAGTGTCCACAGACGCTTGATGGCACAAGCAGAAGACACCCTGCAGCAGCCAGACAGCTCTGTGGCTGGAAGAAACCGAGACCTCTCTGCCCTTCCAGCACCCACCGCGTACAGAGCTCCAGCCCTGCCCATCACCAGCTAGCCTCAAGTGTCACTGAAAGATGAAGCTGTCCCTCTTCCTGCCTTCAAAAAAACCAATTTCGGCAGCAGGGTTGGGGTTGGTCTGATCCGGAAGGTCGGCAAGTAATTGCCTCTGCTCAAGCTATGAGCAGCTCCCCACGTCTTTTTTGTAACCACCTCGGGCCAACAATTTTACAGATGTCAGACAGATTTTTCAAGCCCAGTAGAAAGGCATGACATTATCAACAAGGATCTCTCAGACATTCTTACAAATCAGAACAGAGGAAAAAACTGTAATAATTATAGGCTTACTAGTGAAACTACTTTTTTTTACAATGTTCCCTTAAATTTATTTGTGTTTGTATCTCACACACCTACACGGTCTTATAAATAATTTTATTTAAAGTATTATAAGGGGAGAAATTGAATGTTCCAGCTTTCTTACTCTGCTAATAAAGATTAATTATTACATGTTGGTTTTGAAACACTTGTAATTAGGAGTCTCAGTAGAAAGCATTGGAGCAATATATAAACGCTAATAGCAACATAAAAACTCTAATAGCAACATGGCATATATCATAAGTAATTAAGAGTTCCAGCGACCAGCCATATAAAAGTCACGACAAAGTAACACAGCTGAGGAGAAGTCGTATTATACAAATCAAAGCAAACCCTTCAGAGACAAGCGGTATTGCAAAGACATAGGACATGAAGGGAAAGAGCCTACCTCGCAACTCACTCTGACGCTCACCAGTTCCAATGATTTTCAGCATCTCAAACACACAGGTCTGATACAATTAGGAAACAATGGAGCATATTCTTCATTAACACCCACCAAAACCTTGCATTTCTTTCAATGAAAGATTGTCTTTTTCCTAAATGATACATTTTCTCACCTTTTCTATCTTTTAAAACAACAGATCACAAACCTTTCACTGTTTGAAAACTTAACAGGAAAAAACTTGTAAGAGAGGCGGGGTTTTTTTCATTTTCATTTCACTTCTTTTTCATTTCTGCCATAAGTTTTCATGAAAATAACCTACCATTTTCCAGCTGTTCTGTTTTGCGCCGTTGACACTCTAAGCATGGTTTGAGGATTTGCTTAAGCTGAAAGGTAGAGTTCTGCCTTGGCCGGTAAACGCGGTCGCTCTGGGCACATACCTGTAGCGCTGCTGTAACTGCACAGCGAGTAATAGCAAGCAGCTGCGAAAGGGCGTGCTCTATATATGCCCTTGTTGCATAGATAAAGAACCATACCAGCTACAGGTGGGGCTTCCCGATAGTACAGCCGCCGTCTGATATCAGAGACCTTGAAACTACGAGCACCGGAAGGTATTAGAGGCCCCAGGGCCATAAACAGAACCTGCCCGGTTACTGATACGGACCTGGATACTGCCCACAGGCAATAACCCGGGCACAGGAGCTTTTACACTATGTACCTTAGCTGCAACAAAACCCATTGACTGCTTGGGTGCCACTGCTTCAGAGTTAGTACGTAGAATAGATGAGTGGTACTCTGTAATGCTACATGCGTATGTATTATCGGGGCAGAGAGATGTACCTTTAATGCCTGTGTTTGGTACAGTATCTAGTATCTTACCCTTGAGGCTGGGTTGTAATTTGGATGCAACAATGCTGAGCTGGTCAGAGAGCTGATCCAGGTGAAAACTACCTCTGTCAAAACAAAACAAATTATTAGATTGCAAAAATACACACATATGAGGTTTATTAGCTCCCTCATCTGACCAGCTGCACAGCTCCTCAGGCCGTGGTGTTGATTCGGGAAAGTGGGCAGGGAATCACGCCTGAGGGCGGAAGGCAGAACCTAGCAGAAGTCAGAAGTAAGGACTAAAGTTGCCCCTGCAATCGCATTCTTAGTTGCCAAGGGTTTAATTGTGTATAGCACGTTGGATACATTTGTATCCAAAGACTCTTCACGTCAATATACTGTGGATCTTTATAAAGGTTAATTATCCTTGTAAAAGATAGGGAGTGAGGATACAGTCAAATGTTAAGCTATCTAACATTCATGGAACTCTGCAAAAGCATGGACACCCCAAAATGAACTATTAAACCTTTAAAATGAGCTATTTTCTCATTTTCTAACATAACTTGAATAACAGTATGATTCAGTCAAGCCTTGGAAAAATAACAAGCGGCTTCATCCAAACAAAAACCTAGCGGGAAGCTTCAGAGTGAATCTTCTGGTGAAGCTGAGATCAGCAATTATGTCTGAGTATCATAATACCAGCTGCTGAAAATATGATGAGGGAAAGATGAAAACTAACAGGACTGCCTGAAGGACCAAGAATAATGCAAATGTGGCATTAGAACATCTGTGGAGATAAAGCGTCTGAGGTATGCAAACAATTATCGGGTTTGCTAGAAAAGTGAAAAAGTCTTTCTATATAACTAAAATAAGTGACCCAGCAGGAATATACTCTTGTCTTCTCTAAGCATGTTTCATCTCCAGGGGATGCTTCACTAAATCTGCATAAACTTTCCCCTTGCTACTGATAATGAAATTTCCTTTAGATATTTAGACTTCATCTGGTCAGTCTCCAAAACCATAATGTATTTATTTTTCCAAGGCATCCAATAGTAAGAAATAAGGGCTCCTCTGTACACAACTCAGCTTCACTAACGCAGAAAAGAAACAAACAAACTCAACTAAATCAGCAGGGAATTCTTGCATTCCTCTGTAGTGAATGGAGACAGGCAGCAGAATAAACATTTAAAAACTAAACAAAGTCCTTAAGCATTTAAATAGCTTAAAGTGAATCCTCTCCTTAAGATGAGAATAAAAACAAACAAATGTGTAGTAACTGCTTTCAGCAAGACATCTTCAGCCCGTCTATCAAAATCATACAGCAACTTTAAACCAGAAGAGATCAACAGACCCCAAATCAGCAGGTTTTGCCCCACAAGGTGCATTTTCTATTTATGGATAACTTTTTATTTCCTCTTCATATGCACAGAGCTTAGAATCATAGAATCATAGGCTATTTTGTGCTGGAAGGGACCTTTAAAGGTCATCTAGCCCAACCTCCCCTGCAATGAGCAGGGACACCTTCAACCAGATCAGGTTGCTCAGAGCTTAACTCCCTGCAACTTGCTTGCATCGCAACAAACCTCTTTTTGACTTGATTCCCCCAAAACTTCTTGACACAGCCCTCTTGCTTCCTTTTGTAACTTCCAGGTCTACATGCACACAAACGGGCATTGGTAAACACATGCACAGGAGCATTTCCCCCTCCCCTAGTTTTCCAATAGTCCTTAGTAGCTGTGAATGACACTTCCAGCAAATGAATCCCTACTATTTTCAACATGTCTTTATACTGCCCTGTAATCTCAGAAATAAGAAAAACACTAGACAGAAAACTTTGAGGTTAAAAATATACTGCTCGAGCTACCTTCGCTTTGTTCATTAGGTATTCTACAGACATGCATATGTATAAAACCACATTATTAATTTATGCCTCCCCAGTGCTTACAGCATTTTATAGGCAGAGAGAGCAGTTTACACGTGGCACTGCGCAGTGTGTAGGGGGAGCACCCACATCACGCCTTCTTGACTTCAGCCTGCCAAAAGCCTGAGCAGTTGTCAGCTAGGTACCATGTTGGATGGACAGTAAATAGTAAAACAGGGCAGCGGGAAGAAAGTTAACAGTTTCTTTGAGAAAGGATGTACCAGTCTTGGTACGTTTTTACCCCAAGAATTAAAAAATAAGTGGACTTGTTCTGCATGTTACAGGTTGATTGGAGGGGTTTCTGAGCTGATTTTCAGTAATTAATTCCTGCAATGGATTTTTAAAATGTCCTGAAATTGGGACAAACCTTTTGACTTCTGTGAAGATTACCAATTTTCAACAGCTAAGGACCCTCCCAAATCTCTTCTGTTACTGCCGATGGGTTTTAGTTCAATAAATTGTGGACATCCATTAAAGTAGGGAAAAGATCAGTCCCATAATTGGAATGAGCAAGTTCTTCTCAGGTTCTGCAGAACCATTCAAATAAGATGCAGCATCAGTGTCTTTAGTTTACTACAGCCCTGCTGTAGATGTGCAATAAAATCTGCTTTCAGCCACTAGTAAATTTGAAATTCTTTTCACCACAAATTCCGTGCCACTTGAATACCTTTGAATGTTGGATATGGAGTCCTCAGTCACACTTACTTGTGTGTGTCTAGCTATTTCAAGCTAGAATTTATATACATAAATTATATTTATACACATAAATACATATATTTCTAGAGAAACATATATATCCATATAAAAGAAAGAATATGAAGTAGCATCCTTTCTTGAATCACAAGTATAAGAAGCTATACGAAAACTTGCAGTTTTAACACTGAGCAGCTGCAGTGTTTTCATATTAATAGGTGGGCTGTAAGCTAGCAGGAGCACTTCCACCAGGACAGTGTCTCAGGAGGAGTGAAGAAATACATAATTTGTTCTAGCTGGCTTTTCCTAATTCAATATACTAGGATTTAAGTGAATGAGTGGAGAAAAGCTATCTAAGAGCAGTTTGTTCCCCGTAAGAAACTTCAGAAATATGTCTCAAGGTTTCTGTATGTATGTTACCTCTCTGATTCAATTCTAATGATAATAATTAAGATGATTTTGATCATCAAAGATTTGATCAGTATATAGTGCTGCTGCTTAAACACACTGGGATTCCTACACCTGAGACATCACAGTTCAGTTAGACCTCAGATCATGCTGTCAGTACGTGTTAGCATGTCTCCAGAGCAGCTGTGGCAGAATTTACCACGTAGGTGAGATACTTGCTGCAATGGATACTCAGGACCAATTCTATGGACTTTGAATACTTCGAAGAATATGCTGACCTTGTCAGATCATGTGGCACCTGAGCGAGAACATGGAAACTATTTTCCAGATTTTAGAAATGCATGCATAGAAGTTATTGACTTAATTTACAGCCAACGGCGCTTCCATAAGGTTATTTCAAAGGCACACTGGTGTTTTACCGAATTATCCCTCACTCAGGGCTATACATGCATCATTTATTAAAACTTAACTTTCCCTGGATAGTCTACTTGGTCTTCTCACTTCATTTTTAATCTGTCTTTCCTTGAAAAAGACCTGGAGAGTATCAAGGTGAGGTGCTAACGAAACAACAGAAAAAATCCTCCAGAGTTAACTTTCAGATATGGCCATAGCACTAACACTGCTAAAGAGGTAGTGTGAAAGGTCTCCCGCTGCAATCTTTTATTAATATTCAATCTTGATCTTTCTGCATCCTTTGATTTTTTTGGCTTATGTGAAACACTTGATACATATAGGGATCTTTCAAATATCAGTCTGAAGGATATTTTTTATATATATATACACATATATATATTAACAAATGTTTATAGCACTTGTGCTTTAATATAATACAAACAAATATATCTATGTGATACCATTAAGCAAATCAGAGATGAAACCGTTCCTGGAACAGAACTTCTTGAGCTCTCTCTGCGTTGGGCTCCATACCACTGTCAGGGCTATTGTCGTGAGCAAGGAATGAATTTCACCCCTCAGACAGTTTCCAACTAATCTCATTTCTGTCAGCCTCTCTGAAAGATGGAAGACAGTGGATGGATGTGTCAGACAGATGAATTTGAAATAAGCCGTAAAGAAGATAGATGTTGTTAACTGGGTCTCTTCTTCTGCTGAAGGCTGATGCCTCAGCTGTGTACTGATGGAAATTCTTGTCACCACAGATGGCTTGTTTTGACCACACTATGTCATTTAAATGTTATAATAATAACAGAAATTGGGTTATTTTGTGGCAGCAGCCAGTTTTCAAGGGAAGTTAAAAGCACGTGGGCACTGAGAAAGTTATAACTGATACTAAGCATGGCAACAAAACTCAGCAATCTGCTGCGTAGGTGATACTGCAAGACACATGAAAGCTTGTCTGAAACAATCCACCGCATCTGTTGGCGAGCTGTAATCCAGTGGTACCATGTTTTACATTTGCCCTGAGGTGAGAAAACTCAATGTAAACAATGTTCTCGTATGTGTCAACATTCATCTTTAAATGTACATTGATAACTGGTAGCCTAATAAAATTAAAACAAGTGTGCAGTGCACACGTTTTTGTCGCAGCTCCGGCAAAAAGAGTGTTTCCTTGTCCCAAATGGAAGATGAGCACTTTCTTTCAATCCAATATTGCTTCACTTGCTGTGGAGTTACACATCTGATCCTTCCTCCAGCAAGAGCAGAGAAGGAGGGGGCTGGGGTGGCAGATGTCACCTACTGTGTCCTCGAGGAGCTGACGTGCAGGCACACATCCTGCTCCATCCACTCGTGGAGTGGGGGGAATCTGTGCTGAGAGATATTGTTGCCTCCACTGACGTGATATGATAAATTCTTAAGCTGGTTTTTTTCTGTTAAAATCTGCCTGTGGCCTTATTTACTAATGCCAGTTACCCTGGATAAATGCCCAGCAAGGACTGATGCACACCAGTTCATCTGGGGAGGGAAAGAGGCTGGACCAACCATAGCTTTCCGTTGCTATGTTTTTCAAATATTTTCAGATGTTACACTGCTTGTACAGGACCCCAGGGACTGTCATGGGAAGTTACTGGGGCACATACATTTTTGTAACTCTTCTCCAGATTCAGTTTTACAAAATGGAGACGGGGATGGGGACAGGGGAACATGCTCAGCGACCAAAGTTCACTTGGAGGCCTTTACACAAGAAGCAGAGACAAATCCTACATAAGCTGACAAACAAACCAGGAGAGCACATACTCGGCCTCTGCTCTTGTGCAGGATGGAATAAGAATGGAAGAAAGTACCCAAAACACTTTGACAAAACTTTCCTGCTTCATGGGCAGCCTCCTGAAACAGCTGCTACCTTCACCTTCATCCATGCATCCCAAGAATCAAAATAAAATGCACAGCAACAGGAAAAGAAATCTGCAGTAACCTTTCAAATCCCCAGGAGCAGGAATACGCACGAACACTTTATTATGTCTTAAAATTTTTATGTAACTTGAAATGCCTGCGTAGCCTGCAACAGGTCATTTACCTCACAAAAATATCAAATCCCTTTAAAGCTCAAGACATTAATGAAACTATGCACCAGAAAACCATTTCTATTGATTTTTGTTTCCCCTGTCTGCTGTTGCTGTAAACATGCTTCTCATTCAAAAGACTTATTTTTAACCCATGTGTTGCACAGTCATCTGGACATAGAGGGAGGAGAAAGCGATAGGACATGGAATAGCCCAGGGGAGGAAGCAGCAGCCTGGGAAAAGCAAGAGAGGAGACAGGGAAAACTCGAGCAGTGGCTATATGCTTGCGTTTTTCAGAGCAGCAAGCGTGTTAGTTTGTTGATATACCATCCTCCCCGCTTCAGGTTCCCTGGGTAAGACAGTAACTGCTGACTGTGCAAGTCCCACACCGGCTAACAGAGGGTTAGGGCAGGTTATAGGGTCCGCTAGGCATATACCACCATACTTGGAGGAAGTGCCAGGTAGGGAGATGGGAGCTAAATGGCCAGGTGAGAGGCTAGTTAGCTCTGCCACTGTAAGAGGCCCAGAGGACAGCACCATCCCTCCCGACAGAGATCATCATCCCTTGATGCTTCCCTTCGGTAGAATCACAGAATTGTCTAGGTTGGAAGGGACCTTTAAGATCATCGAGTCTAACCATTAACCTAACACTGCTAAACCATGTCCCTAAGCACCACGTCTACCTGTCTCTTAAATACCTCCAGGGAAGGTGATTCCACCACTTCCCTGGGCAGCCTGTTCCAATGTTTGATTACCCTTTCTGTGAAGAAATTTTTCCTAATATCCATCCTAAACCTCCCCTGGTACAACTTGAGGGCATTTCCTCTTGTAACCTGGAGCAGGGCAAAAGACAGATGCTCATTATGGAGAGAGCTGGAGGCAATACCTCCAGGTGTGTTTTTTCCCAGCCCTGTGCCCACCACAGCCCAGGATGGACCATCTCTCCGAGGGCTGCTGCAAGACACGACAATGATGAGTTGGAAAATGGCAGCATAGCAAACACAGAAGTCTGTAACTTGCCGAAAGATGTTTTGATACCCCCTATGAACCCTGTAGCTTATGCGTAGGATCTGCCCATGTTGTAAAACAGAGAAAGTGCAATGTATTTTTAGAGCATTACTACTGGTCTGTAAACCATTTATCTATAATGCCTAGCACAATTATCATGGGTTGAGTGGCCCACAGGTTCCTCAGCAGTTAAGTAACCTGTGTAATCAAGTCAAGATTTTAAATCCTCTCACCAACATTTTAAGACATCATATTAAAAAAAAAAACACAAACACATAGCACAGATTTGAAACACACACATACACACAAAAAAGTCAACTTCAGCTTCTATGTAACTCAGTAATTCCTTGCCTAGCACTTATACAAGGACAGCAGAGGCAGTATTTCTAAGCCTCTCCCTTTTTATGATCGTTATACAACAAGGTAATTAAGGTCAGCTGAGGTCATCATTCTTTAACTGAGTTCCCAGCCCTGACAACAGAAACCTGTGTCTGATCTTTGGTTCACAGAAAGGTTTTTAACCTTGTTTCCACCCACCACTATGGTTATAAAATTCCTCTAATGTGTGTTGGCTGCTCCTTTTTCTTAACCTTTGGAGGCTGTAACGTTCCTTCACAAGGCTGAACTCTAAGACTGCCAAGAAAGCAGGCATATGGCACAAAGCAGTTCAAGTAATTTTGGATCAGTAATGAAGTACAAGACCTACACACACCATTTGCAAGCTTAGTCTTAGCTATATTTTTCCTGATACTTGGCTGCTGAATTCCACTACCATAAAAATTTTCTTAAAGACCTGGACTATCTGAAGCTGCAGAGCAAAAAGAACTGAAAAAAGAGGGACAAAATATATCAAGGAGAACAACATGCTAACCTTCTAGGACAAGTCTAGTCAGGTATAGTGAATCACAGACAGAGAAATCACAGCCATGCTTGAAATCGCCACCCCGGACTTTCCTTTACAAGCATCCGGGTAACAATATCAACAGATGTGGAATTTTGGTTTTGGCTACCAGGGTGACTAATGCCAATAAATCAGCACAGCAAAGTAGGTCACAGAGTTACCACCTCACCTGCTGCTCCCTGAGTCACAACAGGCTTGCTCTCTTTTGCTTTGATTTCACATGTTAGTTTGGCACTTGCAACTATTTAATTATTTCAAGTAACTCTCCAACATTTTACATGGAGTTTGCTTCTCCAACTTGTTCGTTGTAGTCAGTGGATTCAGGTGCACAACAAACGGTCCCTGGTTTTACACTGATAAGCAGAAGAGCCTTAATTAAAATGCCAGTTAAAATGGTAGCACAATTACAGGGACAATTTTCTCTGAGCAATGGGCATTCACAGCTGAAGGTAATGATTAAATTTCTGCAAAAATTGTTCTTTATTTTGAACTACTATCAGTCAGCAAAGTACTTGGAATGCATAAATTAGACTCCCCCAGAAAATAATCTTCTGGACAAATAGTTATTCTAGTGGCAACTAGAATTTTGAGCGGATGCGTTGCTTCCCCATTTTGTGGAATTTAATAAAAATGCCACCACAGATAATGGGCCATAAATAGAACTTAGTTTTTTCTATTCAGTTAGCATTGACTCGTCTAATGAAAACTATTTGTTTCAAAATAGGATCTTATGTAATTTTCTGCAGGCATTTAAATAACCTACCAAGTAATAACGATGCAGAAGAAATACTGATATAGACTGTAAATTAAGAGCTGTTTATTACTTTGTACCTGTGCAGTTGTTAACAATACTTCTGTAACCCTAGTTGGTCTTTAACCACTGCAGTGATAAATCCAGTCCACCAACAGTCCAATGACCAACTGAATTAATAACTTCTGACAGTTTAGCTGTGTTCCTACTCAAGAAGTGCATTGCGAAGGGCTTTGCGCAACCCACATGAATATTACTCTATTCCGGCAGACGTGGTGCCAGTCACACCTCCCAGAGTATTGTGTAGCAGTCCTGGGTTATGGCAGCCCACATATAAGATGCCTGAGGTCTGTCCTGAGCGTAGCTGAAACCCAGAGGGCACCAGCCCACCAACTGCTAACCCTGACAGGGTCCCCTGTGCTGTTGCTCATGCTCATGGCAAACCTTCTCCTTCTGCTGCCCTCAAAGCTGCACAGGTACCATCACGCTCCCCAGACATCACTGTTACCCATCAGCACCACGAGTTCATCTCGAAAGAGCAAGCACAGGCTCGAACTCAGGCCCTCATCCATGCACAGTGTTGTTTCTTCATTTCAGGTACGCTCAACTTCTTATCTTTCCAGTTCACCAAGAGAATTCTTTAATTTGTGACTATATTATTGTAGCTTCTTGTGTTGTGAATTAAAATAATGCTAATGATAAAAATGTCGCATTTCTCTCAATGCTGACATTAAAAATCTGTGCCAGCACTCACTGATTGAAAATATACAAATAAATAGATAAATGTTGAAACAAAATTTCTAAAGCCATCGATGAATTTGCCTAAGCCACACAGTGCTGGTAGTGTGGAGTATCTGGCACTTAGATTTGCATTCAAACACTAGGGACCATGTTACCCTGGCCTTGAGCATCAGTAAAGCAGTTTATTGAATTGGAATTGCAGAAAACTAACTTGAAAATTAACTTGATGGTAATCTACTAATTAAAAATATCCCACAATGGCAAGTGGCTACAGCTTCACTACTATTGCCACCTACAGGTATTCTTCTCTTCCTTCATTACAAAAAAATAATGTAGTAAACTTGCTGTCCTGGCACTATACTCCGGTAAATTCAGTCGTTACCATGTAATTCACTGAAGATGTAACATCATCAGCTCTCTGGGCACAAGCAATAAACGAACATCTGCTGTAAGATTCAGTGAACTGCTATTCACTTGAATGAGGAAAAATGTTAAATATTCAGTGGCCGAAAGGCTAAAAATATATAAATTCTGTTTAGTTAGAGAAAATAAAGACTTGCTCTATGTGATCAGACACTCTTAGGAGTTAGGCAGCTTCTGCAGACAGTAAAAACCTGTAGAGGACACGCTTGACGGTACACCCCAGGCAGTGAAGCGTGCCAGCATTCAGGTTCACCTCGGGCAGCAAAAATCCTATAGCCGAAGCAAGCGTGGGTCTCTGCTGAATGAGGGATTAGCAGGTTTGGTAACCCTAAACGGCAGCTGAGAACACAAAGCACACAGCAAGGATGTGGTTGTCCGTCTTTGCTGCCTTGTCTAAGAGGGGGAGCAACAGCCTTCGCCTTTTTAAAGTAGCATATGCTTGTGCAGTGCAGAGTGCCTTCTGAGCAGCCTCTCTCAAACGGTAACGTTTTTCTCTTCATTTGAAATACATTTTTTTAAAAAAAGATAGTTTAATCATAATTTATAGTGGTGAGTACAATACTTGTTGCTCAGACTGATTACAGCCTATGAATAAGTCAATAGCAAAGGTATCTAAATGAAGTACTTAAGCTTGTTTGAATTCCTATTTTAGTTACCCACACTGTAATTCCCAGATATGCTCAAGTATCCGCAAATATCACTGGAAAATAACAGAAGCTGTGAGTGCTAGCCATTTCGAGAAAAGCTGAAGAAAACAAGATATTAGCAAAATAGTATAGTCAGAATAATAAAATAAACCACTTTTGGCACGTTTCAGTCTCACCATTAAGGACAGCACTGAAAAGTATTGAGAACACTGACACCAGGGCTTGTGAGGATGGGTATGGGGCCTGGTACACAAGACGCTGGAAAACTAAACAATACAACAGTCTTTCTGAGAAAGCCACTTAAAAAAAAAAAAAGTTTTTTACTGAAAACAAGGATCTGATTTTAACAGCACTTCCCAGTTTTACACACGTGGATGGGTGCGAGTATTGTCAGAGAGATGAACGTTACTGTCTGGAAAGGTGAACAGCCAGTACAGCCACAGATTCATCTTCGCTATTGCTGCCCCACACGGTATTAATATTCTGTATATATTCACAACATTGCCGGCAGACCTAAATCACTGTGACTAACACTTCAGCTACAGCTGAGGCTTGTAATTATTTCAGAGTCAGAAAGACACAATATATCCACTCTGAAAACAAAATTATTTAGCATATGCACATATACAGAATACAAATGATGTTGACATACCTCGGTCTTTCATATTAATGGATGATTTCAATCCAAATGCAGGTATTTCTTTTGGCATGCCTTTTATCATGCTTATTTGCATAAAAAATTATGAGCTGATAAATGAAACGCAACCACCACTGAAATACCACATACCAGATAAACCCAATTCGATGTGAAGCTCCATGCAATAAGGTACAAAATAGGTGTGTATTACTACACTGGACATCTCCAAAACCCTATCCATCCAGGAGAAGCAGGTTCACACTATAGAAAGAGAAATTACAGAAAATTCTTGCTCGAAGCACCTGATTTTTCTGTGTTCTACTTTTAAGGTAAATGGCCAAGTTTGAACTTTACCAGTCTCGGGCCCCTTTACTAGATTTCAAAGAGGTAGTGAAAAAGCTATTTCCTTTTCTTCATTTTCTCACACTTTCATTTGACAACATTTTGACTTCTGACACCACAACTGAGTTCTAGCAGCGTCTCCTCTTTGTATGGAGTCTTTCCACAACAAAACAAAAAGCAGGCTGTTTTTCAACAGTAGAATTAAGAGGGGAAAAAAAAACAACCGGAAAAAATTATATATGCAAGCATCATCCCTGAAACAATTACCTCTGTTTCACAATTAACTACATTTCAACCTGATGATATCTAGTTAATCACAAATTTCAACTGAGTGGTCAGGAAATGTCTTAGAGCACAGAACATAACAGCATTTGAACAGACCTAAGCAGCATGAAAAGCATCCATTTGAAATCAGAAGATGCTCGCACACCACCACAAATCTCACAGCTGGGCTGGTACCCCGGCTAACGTGGGGGCAGCGTTATAGCCAAAACAGCCATTTGCCATTTTGTGTCTGGAAAATAACACTGGTTTGAGAAATGATGGTGCATCTTTCTGAATTAGTATGAAGCCACTGACCAAGAAATCTGCTGTGCGTTAAAAGAGACGCAGCTCGCACCCTCTGCCCGAGGTGAGAGCGATCCAGCCTGCGCGGCCGACGGGAGCGAGGGATGGGGAGAGCAGGGCTGGGAGCTGATGGCTGCTACGCTGACAATCCCACCGGTTTGGTAGCTCTGAGAAGACAGCACAGAGAGTCAGGAAAGGCCCCGTATTTCAAAAACAAGTGAAAAAAGACCTTTTGACATGCCCTTTTGGAGGCCAAGGAAGAAGCTGGGACTTGTATCCAAGTGACAGGGAGCCTTAAGGTTCTCCCGTGCAGGATCTGACAAAGATGAGTTTTGGCTTTGCTATTAATACACATATGAGAAACAACCGATGTATCTTCACATGCTGAATAATCCAAGCAAATAAAACCACATTGTCCAAGCAATAAAGTCTCCAATGGTGTTTACAGGTTTATGCCAGTACAGTGACTCCTTTTGCTCTTGTACTTAGGAGATTCTGGTCTTTTATTTGAAGGGACAAAGAACTAACATATTCTTAAACACACTAGGAGAACTCTGATTTCACTTAACTAAATGAGAGTTTTGCCTCTGACTTAAGTTACACTTTCACCCATCTTCCCTGGTACTGTAATAGGGATGTTTCTTATCCTTTAGGCAGATATAATCTTACCAATGTGGTCTGTGTCAACATGAAAGGAAAGCAGAAGTGCTGTTAAAATTTACACTAAAATTTAACACAGTTTCACTTCTGTGTTTGTCCAAAAATGTAAAGCATTTAACCTTTAAAATAAAACTCTTTAAATTATAAATATGAAACAGAAACAGTACATTCACTTGGACTATACACTGTTTTGTGATCAAGAACATTTTTTACAGATAGTGTCTGAGTTGTACGAATTTTTAAACGGAATTACAGTATTTAGGTACAACACTGCAAAGTCTAAGTGATTCAGCAGCTTCAGTCCTACCATCAAAATAACTTAAGGGCTGGATTCTTAAAAATACTCAAGTACAAAACTCTCTTGGAGTTGATCTGTTTAATTCATCGAGAATTAAAGCTCTGACTCATTAGTTGATTTAGATGAGCTTAGGAAAGCTTAGAAGAATTTTCTGGCCCAACAATCTGCCCATTTTAGATGTCTCCCTCCCTCCTTACAGGACCAGTTCAGCTTCTGGTGAAGTAGATGCTGTATCATTCCGGCATATTAACATAAACTGGCATCAATTTTGGTCTTTCCCAGTACACCCAGCTATGATTTAAGCACATCTGCAGCTGCTTTATGATTAGCTGAGCAATCCCAGCAGCAGGGGCAGAAATCTTTGAGGAGAAGCAGAGTGAAAAGCTTGCGGACAGAATTGCTGCAGCAGACTTAGCATAAGCTGTCCCCATTTGTGAGCCAAAATCTTTGAGCACTCAAATAGGAACCCGAGTTCAATTGCAATTAACAGACTCTTATTAGTATCTATGTCTTTTTTTAAAGATGAGAATTAAGAACAGCTGAAAAAAAAGTTATCTGTATCTTGTTGGCAAACACAGACGTGACCTGTACTTTGAATTCACCACTGTGTGTTTTACAGCAGGTCATTATTCTCATTAATTGCTAAGTTGCTGGCAGATTCCTTGACATTTTGGATGAAAGACCTATCTGGATTTAATAAAGTGATCAAGAGGAAAGAGGTTATAATTCTTTTTCTTAAAAGTCTGCCAAATTAACGGCATTGTGCAGACTGACACGATAGGCAGTAGCTTATTGATACAGCAGTCCACTTTTTAATCGGGGTGACATAATACAGCTATTGTCTGGCTTGACAAATTTTACTGCAAATTCAACACAGTGTCCTTTCCCAATTCCTCCTAGTTAGAAGTGTAAGGTGGGCAAGGCAGGCAGGCAGAGCTGAGAGGATTTACACGGGTGTTTTCATCTGTGGACATAGAAGATCTTTTGTTGGATTTACATGTACACGGATATTTAGATTCAGAGGGTTCTACCTTTCCATTCATCATCATTCAGAACTACTAAGAAAATTGCCTAGCACCAGATCTGAACATACAGGGTTTTAACTCTTTGGTTTCCACTAATTGTGAAGTTTCCTTTCTCCCTCTCATTCTCCGACACATGTGCAACATTCTGGCTTCCACATTAATATAAACATCACACTGCTAAATAAATGACACATTTAGCTTCAGGCGCATCTGATAGATTCCTTTTTATTTTCCTGGCCCATCCCTAATTCACGATGGCGCAGCAAGCATGCTCCTTTCTGGAGCTTGGAGCGCAAGAGCTCACTTGGATGGGGTTAGCACTGTGTCCTCTACCTTTGCTTTGCTGGCCCAGACAGAGCAGGTCTGGTTTTTGGTTTTTACAGGTAATTTATCTTGGAGAAATTAAAACAAACCTTGTTTACTCTAAAACATACATCTCATGGTGGAAACATCAGATAGCAGACACTGGGGCTGAACTGAAAAAAAAAAACCAAACCTGGCAGAAGGATGAAAGAAATTATGACAACCTGCTCGGTGCCGGGCTTTGGGCAGGAAAAGTTGGGGCAAGGGCTGTGCTGCTTTTGCAGCTGACTGGAGTATGCTGTTAACTCAGTATAAAGCCCAATAAGGGTAAACAGAAATGTTGATTTCAAAGAGCTCTAGGTCAAGGCTCTGCTCTCTTGCTTAGAAGGCAAGTTCAGCCACAACACCTGAAAAGGTATAAATGAGAATACACCGTCCACCTGGAGTAGGAATGGAGCTTGTAAAGACAGGATTTCAGCACAGTGTAACGAATTCTGAAGCGTGCAAGGAAGAGAAAACAGGAAACTGCCAAAAACTACTTCCAAGACAATGTGTTCCCATTGTGGTCCCTCGAAAAGTGAACTTTTGCCGAGCTAAGTAACTGGATCCCACCAGATTACAGAAGTATCATCAATCATGTGTTGTTATATATAACTGACTACTTATAGAAAATGAAATTCAAAAGTAAACACAGTAGATCTGTAGTTTCTAAAGCCTGATGACATTTATGTCGGATGTATGTATGTTGAATATTTTAAAATTTGGGAACTGAAGGCATTTTGTGGAAACGTCTTCTAAAATTGTACATTTGAAAGTAGCAGCAATATGCATTAGGAAGTAGTAAGGCATGAAATTGCCTCATAAAGGAAATCACTTTTGTGGAACTCAGTAATAAACATCACACTGAAATTACAGATAATGATTAGCATTTTTGTGCTACTTTCCACAGCCTGCTCTGACACTTGTTCTGCGTAAATGAATAACGAAATTGTCTCCAGCCAGTGAAACGAAGAAGAAAGAAAATCCTGGGTTATCCTAGTTGGTTGTGTCTTGGTATGTGCAGAGATGAAGCACGTGCTGTTTTGGGGTATATGTGAACTGACAAAGCAGGTACCTTCATTGGAGAAAGGCTCTCTGCAGCTTTGTGATACCTGCAACAAGTGAGCTGCTGTCTCAGCAGTCAGTCTATCACATCCTTTCTCTACCAGTCTAAAAAGCTTCCTGCTGAGCCTGGCATATACTGATTTTTAACCCTGCGCCCCGACTTACTGAGTAGGGCTCTCACCCCTCAACTGCTTGAAATAGGACAATTGCTCCATTAAACAGAATGGGGATTTAACACATTAACTGCGTGCAGAGGTTTTCAGGATGAAGTCTAGGAACATCTGAGCTACTGAGACAGATGAGATTGAACTCAGTTCGCTGTCAAGAGCTGATAAGTGGATCAGATGAGAGAAAATGGCATGTTACATACAGTTATGGCTGGAAAAATTATTCTCTGTGTACAGGTTAGAATAAAAGCTTGATTTGGTTCCATTTGGGACAGTGGAGTTTTAATGGCTGGAAGTACAGTTAAATAATGCTAATTAGCCATTAACAAGAACTCTACACCTGCAAAGAGCTCTTCAATAGTTGGATACAGTGAGTTATTCTACACAATATCCTTGTGTCGTATGCGTTAGGCTTGTTTTTTAGCAATGGAAATTGAGGTCTTTAGATGAGATAACCCAAATTACAGACAATTATCTTATTTGCAGATGGCTTACCAATAGGCATGTGATGAGTCAATGACAAAAATTCAGCTGCAAGTCTTTGAGTCTGTGACTTGGGCTCTTGTCTGGTAAAAAATCCCTCCTAGGGATTAGGAAAGCCAGAAATAAATAGACCGATACGTTTTAGCTGATTTGCAGAAGGCTGGAGACTTATCACAAGTCTCCACAGCAGTCTTTTGCAAACAGTGCACTCATAAGGCTCCTCACTCATGTGTGTCCAAACTCCTACATAAACAAAGAGGTTTCCTGTACCTGAACTGCCACAAAATAGGCAAATATAGATGCAAATCTGTGGGGAGCTGAAAGATTATGTTAACCAGTCCTACCTGATACACTCTTCAGAAGCAGCCAAATGGCTGCCACCAGGGATCCCACAGCAGCTAAACTTGCCTTCAGCCTCTTCTAGGTCATTTCCTCAGGGATCTCAAATCCACCAGCTCACTCACCATCTCCAGCTATTTTGTGCCACGTGCCTGGGGCTTGCCGGTACAAGAGGAGGACTTGCCACCTGAGCTGCCCAGCGGCACCTGCAAAAGAAGGTTCTGAGGCATCTATAAAGCACCTGTCTGGCTCAGATCACTATGGCACACTTAGCCATAAGTTATTCTAGTCATAAGTGGAATCTGCATTGCTAAAACGCCTGTTCTCACCAGCTTACCAGTCGCCGCGGTTTTTTAAATTAGGTGCGGGGACTAAGAGGAAGGGTCTTTCATCTGAACACAGTATCCCAGTTTTTCCCAGGGTCTTCATTTGATGGAGACCATAAACAAGCATCTGCCATTCTAGCAACATAATCAGCCTCAAGGAAGGCTGGCTCGCACTCCACATGAGCAAATCAAATACACAAGGAGAAAACACTAATTCTTATCCTGTTTTTTCAAGAAAAAGAAACAGTTACAGAAATGTCATTGGCTATACCTAATTTTGAGTAAAACTTAGAGAATACAGATTTTGCTAACTAAAGCTCAGAAAAGTCAAAGACCTGACTTACAACAAGTGCATTGGGGAATGCGCTAGTTCACTCAAGACGGGTTGACATACCTTAAAATAATCCAGAAAAGAACATTTCTGGGATCCTCAATATTTCAACAAAAGTTAGGTCCAATTCCCCTGACCAACCTTGGTAGCCAGTGACTAAGTCAGACTGAGGTATGAGAACAGAGGTAACTTTGCCAGCCACTTTCGGAACAACCCATGTGAGTTATAACATCAAAAATAAACAGTTACCTGTAGCGGGTTTGGTATGGGCTTCCTGGTTTTACCTAAAGATACCTTCTTTTTTGAGAAAAAACTGGCTTCCTTCAGCCTGTTAGATCTCCCCGTTTTGCCCAATTCTCCCGTTTTCCCTCTGAATATCTTTAGTCTTCTGAAATCAGATTATCTTCTCCAAGGATTCGTACTGGGTTCAGTAAGAAGTACTGACAATTCACCACTTAAAAATTCCTCTGAGCGTATACTAAATACGATACCTACTGCAAATCTCAGTACAGGTCCAGGTATTCCCAGTTCCTTGGTAATATTAAAGCTCTCACTGCTCTACCCCTCTAGTAGCTTTAAAAAAAAAAAAAAAAAAAGAAAGAAAGAAAAGGCAATTTCTTGCACATCTGAGTGGACACATCTGCCAGAACAGAAGCAGGAGAAGACAATGACCCACCTCTTCCTTTCATGCTCTTTTTGCATGCTGAGTGTGGTTTCTGCCTCCTCTCCTTGACATCCTTCCCTCCAGCCAACCCACTTCCATAAGCACCGCTCAGTAGCCGGTTGTTAGCACACAGAGCGCCGATGGAGAGTCATACGAACAGCATACACACAGGGCATAAGCGAGAGAGCTGATACGAAGTGAAAGTGTCATCGGGGGTGGGGAAATCAAACTTTCTGTATAGTTAACACATCTTGCTCTAAACACTCATTTCTCAACTTCCCCCGATTCCAGAACACAGCTTGTGGACTCCACATACCTGGATGGACCAAAGAGCACATGTTCATCATAACCAAAATGCCTAAACTGCCAGATACTTAGTTGCTGGGATTTTGTTTTTTAATACATGTCACCAAGTCTTAGCTCGGCTGCTTGGAAAGGGTATATTTGAGTTCCGCAGGCAAAGCTGACACTTTTCACTTGCACACATCCAAAAAAAGGAAGCAAGACTGTAATACAGATACAGAAAGGAAATGGCTTTATCGCACACATGCTCTTTTGGCCACTGCCTTCGCATTTCCCACAGGATGGGAGCGCGCCACACAGCATTAGACTACAGAGAAGCGATTCAGCAGTGAGTCAGGCTAAGTCGCTCATAAGGTAATTCTGTCTGGATCCTTAAGGACTGGATCTAGACTGTAGTTTATCACCAGAGGCTGTAGCAGAGTTCTTGTATGTAATTGCATTGCTGGATTTCCAACATATGCCATTCCTCATCCCAAGTCTAATGGCTTTTCAGCAGAACACAAGGAACTCACGAAATGCGTGTCATTCACATGATGCACAGATCTTCCTTGGGATAAAATAATCAGGTTTTTAAAATCAGAGAGATACATTCACAACTTACTTAAATCATGTTAGGAAATATCAATTTCAAAGGTGATACAAACATGGAAATTCAGAAAGATAACAACTTTCTACTTTATTTCTGTGAAATGCAAGAGTAATTTCTCTCTTGACATTTTCTCCAGTCATTCTCTTATTTGGCGATTGTGTAAGAATTACACAAGGTTAACAGCACCCCTTTCTTTTTAATTCCTTATTGGAAGCAGCTAAAAAAATCTTGAAGGGGTCAGAATATGCAACTGACAACTGCTATTGCTTATTTTAGGATTTCTTCTTGTGCCCTGGTAGCTCAGACTGCAGACACTTTGACAAGCAGTTGAAAACCAGCTCTGAATGCCATCAGGAGCTCTGTCTTGTCACAATTCTCTGTGAAGAACAAGTAAATGCCTGTGCTCACTACCAGAGAGGAAGTTCAGATATTACTTTCTTCTGTGTTCTTCAAGGGCAGGTAAACACCGTACCACTGTCACAGACAACGGTTAGGTCAGACCATGACCTTTCCTACACCAAGAGTAAGAGTTCTCATGGCACATAACCCAGAAGAAGTATATGAAGACCAGCTGTCTCCACAGTACAACTGCACGTGGGCCAAATAATCCATTTTTGACAGGGATTCAGTACAGTTGAAAAGGAGGTAGTTTCCTCAACTCCCCATCCATACGCAGCTGGCCAGTATAGAGGATATGGACAAGCAGTGGCTGAGATCCCACACAACCCTTCCAAGGGGACCACGCTCATGGCGTGTGTCTCCTTAGTGTCATTTACTTGTCAGTCACTCCTGGCTTGTGTCCTCTTGGGTTCTTGGGTCAGGAGACCTTGATCCTTTGACACACTTTGATCCCTTTGATCACCAGGAGAGGCGTGAAAGCCCTCCTGCCAGCTCATATGCAGAACCGAGGGAGAGCTCTATTTTCCTGCCGCAGCCCTGTCAGCTCTCATGATTTTATCCAAATTTCCTGACATTTAGAGTTTCTCAAAGCTCTCAGTCCCGGAATGACAAAACTAAGTGAGATTCTCAGCTTTCATATTTTTTAATAGTGTAAATTTGTGATTACAAAGAAAAGCTAAAAATCTGTCAAGAGTGTCACCTGACGACTCATAAAACAGATGGCAAAGAGAAAAAAGTCACTGTTTTTAATCTCTTTACTTTGGAAGGTCTGACTCACGGCTGCCAAGTACAAAAGTTGGCAGAGGGGACGTAATACATCTAAATGCTGCCTCAAAGAAGTTGTACATCCTGCCCCCAAACTTTGATGTAGCTAAAAATTAATGAATATTGTGGGGTGTCTTGGCAGAAACAACTCGCTCAATTCACAAAGTCCAACTAAGCCAGGAACTGGACTCTATCTGCAGCAGCCCAGCGATACCATTGCCTCAGCACTCACTGAAAACGAACAACAGATGATGTTTTTCAAAAGCAAGCCTACTTGATTGCTTTCATATTTTCTGACTCTGATTCTGTGAAAAATAAATCACTGAGGCTGATGAAAACTGAGCAACTGGCAAGGCCAAGCCCTAAGAGGCAATTAGTCCCAGACATCATTGCCACTGCTTGTATGGTTCCCCAGCACTCCCTTGCCTCCGGCAGTTCCGTAGTAACAACTTGCATAAAAACGTACTTAGAAAATTCATTAGTAACAGTCCAAGTTAATTGTGGCATTAGTACAGCTCAATGTTAAGCTTCTAATTAAAAGATGCCCAATCTAACTAGGTCCTTGAAATATCTTTAAATAATACGCACGTGTTTGGGGTATGTATTAGAGGCACATTGTTTTGGTTTTGTTGCTCTTCAGTCGCTATACAAACTGCCTCATTTAAGGCCATTTAAATGGTAATGGCTTGTTTTAGTAATACAAAAATAGACACTAGAAAACACCGTTATCAAAGATGGAAATGGTTTAGGAGAAAAAGTTATTTAAGACATTGTAAGATACAGTTCTATTATAAAATAATTCTAAAGGGATTCATCCACAAGATGCTCCTGTCTGGGAAATAGCATCCATCTCTTCCACTCCGCCAGGGGTGGGGGTGGGAAATACATAGTGTGCCCCAGTTCATTCAACCTTTCAGCAAGTACTCCTGAATTTCTAATGAGAGTCCACTTCACAAATCTGTTTTAACTGATGTTACCCAACCTTTCTAATCAAACTGAAACTCTGACAGATGCACATACCTCTCATGTTTCCAGAGTAGTGCCTCCATGACAGTCATGAGAAACTGATTAAATTTCTCAATTATTTATCGATTGGTGAAATTGATTTAAAAAAACATAGGAAACATGCATATTTTATCAAGGCATAGCTGTTTTCAACTTGCTTTAAACAGGACACTAGACTAGCATAAGAGACGACTGTGTCAGTATATTAGCAAACAGTCTAGTTGCAGAAAAAGAGTGCAGTTTCAGTTGACCCAGCAAAAGTTGCAAGTCAGCCAGAAGTCACTGAAAAGTTTTGGTTGAAATTAGTAAAGTCAGGTATTTGGAAAGCAATTAGTTTAATGTATTTATATCTGGAAGCATTCAATCTTCCAGCTAAATTCAGAATAAACTTACGTACCTTCCACAAAACCAATGAAGGGATGGCAGTATCACGTCCCTTTATAGGCAAGTAGTTAGATAGTCTCCTAAAAGGGTTAAAAGAAAATCCAGAAAATCCAAAATTCGCAGAAACCTAAAAAAATGCAAAGGAGCTAAAGAGACACAGAGCTGCCTTGGGGATCAGCTAGCTAAACAGTCCTTGACAGATGTTTGTTGACAGAGATGTATGTATTCATCCCTCCTCCCCTCCCAAAGAGGGGAAAGGCCAAAGGCTGTCGAACCTTGAACAGTGAAGCTCTGCAGAGAACGGCTTAGCTCAGAAATGCGTGCGTTGAGCGACAGCTCAGCTTGAGAAGCCTGGAGAGATGGCTTGCATGAGAAGAAACCTGAGCACGGCTGAACAAGTGCAGCAGGAGGTGACTGAAGCAGTGTTCAGAGCAAGCCTCAGCGAGTTACCCACTGTCCTGAGCATTGGGGATGTGAGCGAGGACACTGCCTTGAGTTACTCACTGACTCCTCTGGCATTCAAGGAACTGGGATTTTGATGCAACTCTGTTTATTTCCAAGAATGGACAAAAATACCTGATTTCATTGCATTTGTTTTTTTTTCCTCCTAGCTGGACTAGCTGAAGTGCATGGCCTCTACAGCTCGGCCACGCTCACCTCTTGCAGAGGTGCCCCTGTGCCAGCACGTGTTTCAACACGTTGCTGTCACCCATTGACGTCTGCGCAAACAGAGACCTGATAGATGGAGAAAATTAAGTTCTCAGTCTTTATGTTTAGCTGTCGAATGGTCTGGATGAGATCAAGCAGCATAAAATCCTGCTAGGTTCACCTGGGTGATGTGAAATGTCAAGGCTGTGCTGTGAACACCTGACTCACAGGTAGCCGGTAATGCAGCGAGGAGTGGCAAACACGAGCTGGCAAGAAAATGTTCACTAGGGGTCGGTGGATTTCCCACAGAATAATAGGCAGCCAAGGTATTTCCACTCAGCCTGAGACACATCCCACGGTCATCTGATGGAATTATGTTCCAAGAATATAAAACTCTCAGAGATGTTTCCATCTTGCCCAATTTGATACTTGGTTTCCTTGCTATGCAAGGTTCATTCCCAAATCTGTTCATTCCTAGTTTTCCTGCAGTGTTTCTTTCTGTCCTAAAGACATTTCCCCTCCCTTCACAGACATCCTCTATCTATCGTGGTTCCCTGGGGATCAGCTGCCACCTGAAGTCTGCCCAGATGGTCAGGACCTAATCCGCAGGGTTAGGAAATGGCTTCAGACAGGGGAACAAGCAGGACTCATGGACCCAAACAATTCTGCACGAGAACAACCCAGGAACAATAGCACAGCCTAGAAATAGAAAATTTGGAATTAATGTTAGAAAGTACATCTTCACAATTGGAGGGGGGAAGGGGGGCAGACAGAAGCGGTTAAGGAAGTCGTTTTTGTGGAGACAAGTTATGAAGTACACTCTATGCTGCATACTTCCCTCTGATGCACTTAGCTGTGATCATAACTAGAGTTGGTGAACTACCAGTGTGACCCAAATTGGTAACTCCTATTTGCCTTTAAGCAGTCTGCTTCCTTCATTAAGCATAAGTAATGAAACAGAAAAAAAAAACACAACCAAACCAAACCCCAGAAATATCTGCAGACAGCAACGCTGCTATTTATTGACGTGCTGTGCATGCCTTACACTGTAATTCAATTCTTTTAAAACAGACCAACCAGCCTAACAAATCAGCATCACGTCACCTCTTACAAGAGTGTTGACCTGGCAAAGGACAAGGGCAAAACTTTTCTGCTTACTGGAAAGCACACATAACCACAAGACAGAGCCACCACACCGCCAGTGAATTTTATTCTCTGATTCTGTCATTGTAAGGACCCTGGAAAAATGAAATTAGGGAACAAATAAGCATTTTAAAATATTTTTAAAGCATAAATTAGGGTATATTCATGCAAAGAAGTTTCATATAGTTAAGAATGAATAAATAATTGAAGTCCACAATATTGCAAAAGCTAGGTTCAGTGGCTCGGTTCTGCTTCTGCCAAGTTAAGCTAAGATAAAGAACGTTAACACTCCCTTTCTGTACAGAAAGTCCTGTTACTTCCTATCATGTCACTGTGTCCAGTCAAAACAAACCTACTAAAAGTAACAAGTGTTAATGAGGCGTTTTTCTAATCTAGCAATCAGCATGTTATTGAGGCCAGAAGATGTAAGGCTCTGCAAGAATGATGAGCAGCCTCACCGATAAACACTATATCTGTGCCCCACCACCGACCGTCCTCCTCCGGCTGCTGCAAGCAACCGGAGCAGCAGATCCAGCCACTTGGCTCTCTTGAAAAATGAATCCAATGAGCTCGAGCACTTTTACATTTCATCCGTGTCAATGTGGCCTGAGATAGGATTTCTCTCTCACCATGCAGATCCCAGTTCACTTAGGGTTAACATCAGTATTTTAAAAAACTAATGAAAAGCCAAGAGCCTTCAATAAGAAAGCAAAACATAGTATAACATGACTGAAGCAAGATGCTCTGTTTAACAGTGTTGTACACTGCTTAGTCCTTAGTGGAGCAACTAAGAAGCAATTCAGAACACAATTCACTGCAAACATCTCTAATGTTGAAGTAACAGCACAAGGTAGCAAATGAATACAAATAAAACAAGTACCATAAATGAGTACATGCTGATTCTTTGCCGTTATCTGGAGTCTAACTGAGGCCTTCAGTGGTCCATGGGTGCAACCACTGCGTCAGGGTAAAGGGGGCAGGCATATTCAGGGTATTTTTCCCAAGCCTTTTTTATCTGCACCGAGAATGAGCCAGATCACTCTCCTCTATTTTCCAGTCTTGACATGATAGTGAAAAACTTGCTCAGCTGTATATTAGACATAAGCAATAGGAAGAAGATATGTGTGACACACCTTTTAACGAAGAAATCAAAAAGAAATGAAAACCCATTTAGAGAGGACTCACATGCACATATATCACTCAACACCGTAAGGGAAGGGAAACAATTTCCCAGTTTCCTCCTCAGGATCTCTTCACAGTTTAGTGAAGCACAGGCTGCTTACAAGAGTCCCATCCATTTCTTATGCTCCACAGGAACGTCAATAACCCCTCAGGAGGGACTGCATGAAAGGCAGATACATGCATTGGAAACAACATATGGGTAATTGATCTCTGTGCATCATTAGGAAAGAGAGTATGAGTCAACGCAACTAGCAATACAACTCTATCACAACCTGGCAGCTAGACAGATGGGCTCCTAGTGAGGAAATTAGAAGCAGCTGGAGTTGTCTCCCTGCACTGTATTAATCCCCAAGCTGTATTTTGTCACGGAACAAAGGTAGAGTGATTGGCAGTGCCCGGTATTCAGTTCTGGAGCACCCCAACGGGCTGTACGGTCAGTAGCCTTCCATTTTCTAGGACACTGGGAGACTTGTTCTCCCCATATACTGCACCTTCCTGGGGGTTTCCAACAGCCAAGAAAGCCAAGAACTCAAAATGCAAGATCTAGCATAAAATTACTTTGACTCTTCAAGACAGAGCCGCAGCAGGAATAGGGCAGGAGGGGTGTCTGCCCTATGCACCTTCTAGCACAGGGGGACGCAGAAAAAAAGAGAGGCTGGTTGAGTCAAGTGTGTGGCAGCATCCTGAGAAGGAAGCCCAGGGAGTCAGGAGCTGCAGCAGAGGACAGGGGACAGCAAGAGGAAGGAGGGGGTGCACACGTGCTGCCCGGAAAGTCCTCCTAGTCCTTCTGCCCTCCCAAACACACACGTGTCAGGAGAGGCAGAGAAAGAAAGGCACCAAGTGAAGGTCCTAACCAGCTGCAATGCAAGTTGGAGATGAGATAGGATGAGGTACGGGAACACCCTGATGGCTGGCTGGGGTACACCGCTTCCAGAAGTTTGGAAAGAAACTGCTCGATTCAGCTCACATAAGACACACAGGTTGTGCAGTGGGGCAAAATGAGGAGTTCATCACTGAGGAAGCTCATCGAGGCCTAGAAATTTCACGTGTATGCACTTAGAAATGAAATGCTAAAAAGAACTAATGATCTTCAGCAGTTATTTCCTGGCAAGGTTAATAAAGATACATTTTTTTCCCTAAAGAGAAGAGATATTTCCAAAAATAAATAAAAAATATTTAAAAAAAAATTAAAAAGCCCCTACACTTCAATTTAGTTAGTAACCAAATATTTTATGAGGGTTTCTCTTCTGCTTTCCTGTGGAGCGCAGATTGCTTAGCAATCAGAGAGAAGAAAACTGGCCCGAGAAGTCTTTCTGTTCTGTTAGCTGCAGTCCCTTACTGAAGTGAAGCAGTTTTTCATTCCAGTCAACAACCACATTAGTATTTCGTGTCTCTGCATGAGTGTCCACGGGATAGTTTTATCAGTGCTATTAATTTCTTGCATTTACCTACAGAAGAGGCTCATATTCACACCCAGAGAAAAGGGGCCGTGATCGCTGTAGCTGGAGGTGCTCAGGAGTGTCACAACGTTCAGCCACTCCGGTCATGAGGTCTTCTCTCTTCCGACAGCTGGATACAGAAACGTCCTCTCTCCATCCGCAGAATGGCCTCGTGTCTTCTACAGGGAATGCTGCTGGCAACCCTCTAGACTGTGGGGTGACGGGCTTGGACTCACAGCTTGCCACGTGCTGTCTATTCATGGTATGCAGCAGTTTCAGCCCTGGTCCGCCATATCTCAAGATGTATCTCTCTCACTTGAAATGTAAGTAAGGCTTAAAACACCACTATATAGAAATGCAGTTTTTGTACTTATCACTAAATTTCCTTCAGCAGCACAACGTAGAAGACTACAGCAGTGTACGAATTATTGACATCTGAAACCGAAAATGTTCACATTTTCATAAATGTACATGGGGATGCACATTAGAGAGATTCATCAACTAACAAAATCCAGAAATGATACTAAAATGTAAGTGCGTATCATTATTTTTATATTGATGCCATCTTTTAGCACAGAGCCTCAAAGCTCTTTGAACACATTAATGAATTAAGCTCCATAACACTCCTGAGATTTAAGCAATAACTAGCCAGCCAGTACAGGTAAAACAATGACAGATTCTATAGAAAAAGTTAAATGCTCATTTGTTGTTGATACCTCTGAATGCTATCAAATTATAAAGAATCATTCATATTAATTGCAACATCATAACTGATTAACTGCACGCTCTCACGCCTGGGATTTTTTCAAAATTAAAGCTTTCAAGTATTTCTCTTTCTATGAAAATTTCTCCCCCAGATCTAGCTTTATTTTAGGGTGAATTCCATTTTGTTTTCTGACCTCATTTCTATCTTTTTTTGTGATGACTTGCTTAGTACGCGTGGGCAGTGAACATCCATGTTGGAGGCAGCCTCTGAATTTCTGTTTTTCTAGTTCTGTGCTCTCACGCCTTCCTTTCTAATGTAAGTATTTTCTAGGATTCTAGATTCACAGATGGAAACTGCCTGTTTCTAATTTAGCTTTAATTACCTCTCATTCAGTCTGTGCCTTTAAGTAGACCAGCCTGCTCTCTGGGATATTAAAGTCTTAAAAGTTTCTCCTTTAGAATCAAGGACTGTATCTTCAATAGCTGCATGAGTTTTTTCTTCACCAGGCTCAGTGGGTTTTTACACTTAGTACCTCTTGGTCTTGGTTTAGAGGTGTAACAGAAAGCACATTCTCTTTAATGACAGTGCTGAGAAAGGAAAAGAGAATGTAGTTTTATTTGTGAAGAAAACCTAAGGGTGATCAACAATCTCCAAAACGTGAAGCTGCCACTTATTTACAAAAGCTGCACAACCTATGATTAATACTAACTGGGACTGAAGGACACTAGAGCCACCGGAGGGCTAATGTTTTACTATTCAAAGAGAAGATGCAAGTTGAGAGAGCTCAGACATTAGCTGTAGGGTTCAGACACAGCACATGTCCTAGTTTTTACCCAAGTTTTCGTGAGTTCGAGCTTCCTGTTATTAGTCCTCCATAAGGCATAAACTTGGCTCTTTCTCAATAAGATATTAACAGTGTTCAGCTTCTTAACAAACAGTTCACAGCTTCAGTTATGGTAGATGTTACTTACGTGACCTGTGTGCATGCTGAGTATCTGATTTCGCCACAGATAAAGTGTAAAATCACTCAGCTACCTGGCCCACGGGCAAGGCAGGTACTCAGTATTTCAAGCCACCAGAAGGGAATATTGACCACAGTCCCCCTCAGCCTGGGACTGGACCATGGTCTCCATCTAAAGATACCCTTGCGTAAATACTAGCTAACTGATACCTACATAAGTCTGCACTAATTGTTCTAAAAACCAGCATTATTTTATACTCAGTAGCCTGCTGATTCATGATGAGAGAAATAAGCAATGCAAAAAAACCCCTGAACAATGTCATATCTAAAAATAGCCAGCAGTTCAGACCAGTGCAGTAATAGCACCGTAATATTGGTCCTAATTACAGGCCAACAATTGCAGACCTTAGAGCTAAGAGCAGATTTCTGAAACAAGCCAGAACAAGATGTACTCATAAAGACAAAACACTGTGGGATGCTATCATGAAGACGGCTGCATCAGATCAGCCTCGTACTGAGATGCAAGGAGAACCTCTTAAACCATTAGTAAAGCTGCAGCATCTCATTATTTTTAATAGCTCTCGATATGAACACCGGTGCCAAAGTACCTACAAACAACCCTACTCAGTAATCTCCAGGGTTCAACACTGGGCTCCACAAGGCCAGACCTTCATTTACAGCACCAGGCGGGCTAAAGCAAATGCACAATTAATAACTCACAGTATACCTTCTTCCCCAGCTTCACCTGCCACATCTGGGATCAGCCTCCCAGAGCTGCTCATTAACTACCGCCGGAGCTGCAGCAAGCACAGGTCAGCGTGACCCCTGTGATTTCAACAAAGCTGCATCACCACCCACTGCTTCATGGTATAGACACAAGACCCAGCACGCGCAGGGGAAAGGTTTAAATGTGCCCATTAGCACTTCTTTGCACAGGAGACGAGGGGAAGAGAGCTGGGAGTCATCACGGGCAGGCAGAGGCCCTGCAAGGGAGGAGTGGGAATGAAAAGGAAGGCTCGAGTAGACCAAGGGCAATCCAACATGGGAGAGAATGGCAAAGTGCGTTTGCCAGGGGACTAGGGAAAGAGGGTGCTCCTGAAACACAAGAGAACTGTCAGCCCTCTCAGAGGAGGGCGAGGAGGAAAATCAAAGGCTGGGTAAGAAGGAAGTGAGAAATCACAACCTGAAACAAGGAAGCTTCTACAGTGCTTGGCCGCTCTCCTGCCTCATTGGGAGCCAGTGCAGGGCATGCCAGCTAGTCACAATAACCATCTCCGCTGAAGCTGGTGTAACTTCACCACGCCGGGGGAGCATGCACACACTGGCTTCCCAGCAACCCCCCCAGGAAGAAGCACATCTTAGCACACACTTGTTTCCTGGCCGCCTGCACTTCTCACCTCCATCCTCGCTCTCAGGAGCGGCAGGAAAAAGCCTGTGTTGGAAAGCCACATGCTTACGACTAGGTGAACAGGACCTGCCACGCTCTGCCGTGCTTCCCAGGACTGCAAAACATGTCCTGGACTTCTGCTTTGCCCTTGCAGGGAACTTGGTCAGAGCGTATCACAACAGCAGTACTTTTGACAGACACTAAAGGATATGGAAAAAAGGACAAGGATTAAACAAAGCGATTGCATATCATTCACCTGAATAAAGAAAGTGGCATTTGCTGTTATTATTGAGCTGTGTTTTTCTTATTTCATAATGTCATTTCCCAATCCCCGTACCCTGCAGTTCTGCAAGGACATTACTGTGGAATCATCAGACTCCTAGAGTTCTCAAACTTTTCTAAGGTTAGCTTAAATGCATTAGAAAATTACAGGGTACAATTTTACAGAAGGGAAAATGAGACACAGAAATATCAGTGCCATAATATCCACCAATTTTGGTTTCATTTTGCGCAGAACTTCGCACTTTTAGAGCACTTCATACACTCAAAGTGCATCTCTAATTGATACGGTTTCCCATTGGATTGCTCAGTTCTTCTACACAAATTTTCTAAGGAGATAAAAAGTTGTCTGAGGAGCAGGAGTAAAGTCTGGCTTCCCAAACTCTCATGCCTTATAGCTGGGAAGCCTTGGTGCTTGTGAGCTCCAACTCAAGCTCTTCCAAGACTTTTCCCACAACTAAGGCTTCCATCCATCTGCCTTTTGGGGCCAAACCTGGTAGGCTAGAGCTAACTGCCTGCACAAAAATAGGAAATGTCCTCGTCCTCCCCCTTCCAGGCTAGGCACACCAGCATGCCATGCTGGGTCCCGCGCGCTTCTCGGGAGCAAGCGATCTTGTGCCCAGCTGCCTTCAGAGGAATAGAAACTCATCAGCACTACCTGGGGACTTCTTTAACCTATTGGCCAGCAAGGGGTAAGGGGTGAAATGGGTATCTGTGTGTTCTGGATTCGTGTTTTGGAGCAGAGGGGAGGCTGAAGGCAAATCTGGGAGCCAAGTCCCTTCTCCAAGCCTGTGAGACAGGAGGCAAAACAGCCCCAGTCTCGTGCCATAGCCTTCATTCCTTGTAAGAACCAAAACCTTTTTTGTTGCGTATTACAAAAAGCTGTTGCCTTTTTTCCTCACACGAGACCAGGTCCTTGCAGCACGCCAGCCTACTCTCAAACACCAGCAAACAGACAAGACCAAACTATTTTCCTCAATCTTTCCCTCAAAACGGGTGAGCCCTTTTTTCCCCCCTCAAATTCTAGACAAAGAATTCAGCCCGAGTTAGACATTCAGCATTATCACCTCTGCTCAGACACTTAAAGGATTGCAAAGTTACTACCACGGGAATGCAAGCCTTTCAACGCACTATTCCAGCTCTCGTAACTTTATAATGAATCCCACCATGATGCTAAAGGACCCAGCGTCTGGATCAGTGTCATCAGAGGAACATATCACCTGCCAGTAGGAAAAATTAACAATGCCAAAGTTCCAAGTTTTTAGCTCTCCCAGAGAAAATGTGAAATGAGATCTCAGTACGTCTGAAGGCTCAGGAATCATAAGATGAATGAAGAAAGCAGGTTTTTTGGTCAGTCTCAGTTTTTAAATATTTGACGTCAGCGATTCCGCTATTTGCCCCAAAATACCACTTCTACAGAATCTAACTATACTGCCACTCTCAAAAAGTAAAAAAAGGAAATGGAGTACAATTAAAGTTAGTCATAAATATTAAAAAGTAGCTAAATAATGAATAAATGCTAATTTTACCTCTCTTCCTGTGCCCACTAAAGTTTTCCACTACATGAATTTAAAATGGCACATTTGAATTCCGCTCATGGAAAATTTTTGTCCCATAATTGAGCACAAAGGCATATATTGAAAACAAAACCAGAAGTTGCCAGTGAAAGTCACGCTTCAATTAAAGACATTTTTGGTTACAAAGTAGGATATTTGCACCTTTAAAATGGGGCCAAAGCCATTTTGCTTTTGAGCAATGTCCTGCAAACATTCTTGCACTTGTGTGGCTTTATTTGCATGAATTTAGTGTGGTAATTCTTGTAAGTAGAAGTCACTTACATGGTTCAGTTTACTTCAGTTCATTTTGAAATCAAAATATATTTGAAAAATACACTGAAATGTCAAAACTTCTTGCAGAGCAAGAGGACCATTTGATGCTGAGGACTACATGGTAATGAGCTATTCTCTGCCTTCCAAGATCAGCAACAAAATTCATAAAAATTTCATTGCAGAGTTTTGCAAACTGAGGGCTTTGTTTGGCTTTACTTCATTACACATTCACATCACAGATGACTAAATACTGCCCAAGCTGCTTCAAGCCTGCAAACACCCAACCCCGCGCCTCCCCCCCCCCTCCAAATAAGTTTGATCTGTGAAAGTCTGGCTCAACCGGAGTTCAAGGGAGAGTTTTGCAGCTCATGGCAAAATGGGTTTTGGTCCAAAGAAATTCTGGATCTCCTTGACCCTAAGAACTGTCTTTGCTTTATCTCAGCATGATTTATTTATTTTTAAATTATTTTTTTTTTCCAGTGTGGTTTGAGAAGTCTCACTGATGGCACCCAAGCACGGGAAAGCCAGTTGCTAGACATGAACTCTGCCTAGCACCAACTGAAGGTGGAAAACATGCCAGAAGGTTCAGTTGCCTTTCGGCTCCCCCATCCTCAGCATTCAGCAGGGTCTTGGTGTAAATGATCGCAGTAAGTGCCTTCTGGCTGCCACCACTCCCAGTAGGCTGCTCCAGGCACACGAGCAGCTCCTCAGGCTCAGCTGATGAGTAGGGATGATTGGAGAGAAAGCAATTCAATCACTTCTGGTTTTGTGCTTATATCCTAACACAGACCATCTTCCTATGCCCTCCTCCTAGGCTGAAATTGTAACTGTGTAATCACCATCACTGTAATGGTGATGCTGCTGAAATGACAGAAAGAAACTGAATACCATGATTCTTTTTTTTTCTTGTATGCCAGAACCAGTGTTGGAAGAGAGCGTGATCTTCGCTCAGCTGGGGACAGGGCTTGGGCCATACCCTGCCTGCACATTGCATCCAGAACCACCTGCAGAAATCATCTCCCAGGCATATGAGGGGACTCACAGCTGGCAGAGTAAGAAATGTGATTTATGGAACACGAACACCATATGGCACAACCTCCTCTCATTTGATTCCACTTCGTATCTTGTAGTTGAAAAAAAAAAAATATCCCATGCTATCTAGTTTATTGGAGGGGAGTCAGGATACACTAATAGCAGAGACTAACCCATCAAATCAGCATTCACTCACTTCAATTAATAAATATAAAGAGATACCAATCCGTGACCAAGATGGAAGATAAAAACTGAATTGAAAACCATCATGAAGAAAAGTGGCATTCCTCTGTCAAAGGAAGATTTATTCATAAAGCAGGAAAACAATTTCCAAGCTGGTCAAAATCATCCATGCAACAAGAAATTAATATAGCAAGATCCACGTACAAGCCAAGCTATCCAGTAGAATTGCTGCCCCTTTTATTCACGATGAAAACTGTTGAGAAATACATCACTGCAGAGTTAACAGGTCTTTCACTTCTCTGAGAAGACATTGGGGTGGATTAAGTGTCATTTTGCAGAGATGAAGCAAATTATTTTTTTTTTTTAATCAGTGAAGTGTAGAAATGTTCCAAATTCCCTGAAATAACATTTATGGGAGGAAACAGGGCAAAGTGGTGGGAAATTAGTATTTCCATGGTTCTTTGGAAACTGGGAGAGAAGCAACTGGTCCCAGGCATCACCAGAAGCGTGTGGCAGAACAGGAAGGGAATTTCCATTTCCAGACTAGTGTCATGCCTCTGTTTAACTCTAAAACTAACTTGCCTCTCGATGCCCCTGGCACAAGTGAGGTGGTCTCAGGTGGCCAATGCAGAGAGAACCAATACATCCCAGTTATGCCCTGGCAGGCTGTTGGGAGGGCAACTGCGTGGCTGCAAGGGCTGGCAAGTCAAAGCCAAGCTGTGATGATCGCCGTGCCACCTCCCCTTTGCCTCCTGCCTCTCCTGTCACCTAGAGACACACACTACGACCAGCATGGAAAATCCCTCATTATCTATTTCACTTGCCTGGAGTGTTGGGGAGAATCCTAAACCAAGCCATTAAGCACTGAAGTCCAACTTATTTGTCTAATTTCTTTTTTTCTTTTTATTTATTATGATGATTAATGACTTTGAGTCTCCATCCCAGTACAAAGACACAGAAAAGCTCGGTACAGTCTCCTTAATGGAAATGCAGAGCTGAACAACATGTTTGTCAATTAGCAAATCCCCCGCTGAAGGGTCTGACTCTTAAAGTAATGAAACAATTACTGTCAGATGTTATTATTTATTAATTATAACACAGTGGCACTTTCAGTCTAGGGCAAGACCCCACTGTGCCGGGCACAATACAAGCGTTGAACAGAATACATAATCCAAGTGCGTTTGCTTGCAGAGCTGTGGCCTTATGCCTGATCCTACCGCTGCTCTTTAAAACATGCAAGCAAAAATGATGTTTATATTAAAGCTAGCAGCAGAAACAGAAGCAGCTATTCCTCCTGTCAGGAGGAATGCCAGTCACTTGCTTTGGGAGTGCCATCCCTCCTTCCCCCACCAGTGCTGCAAGGAACTCACCCTGCCCCAAAGATGGGAATACAGGAGGAGAGCATCCCAGCTGGTGCACAGGCTTTCACTTCTGGCAGACAGCACTGGAAGAGCAAAGCAGAACTTGCCCCTTCTCCTACCTCCAAGGCAACTGCCTTTAAAAGACACGGGCAGCCCCTGACTAGTGCTAGCCCAAGAGAGGAAAGAGCGTAACACTTAAAACAAACTCTACAGACAGGCAACAACCCCATGTCCACAAAGGTCAGCTCAGGTTTTCCAAGTGAGATGCTGTACAATCTGTCAGCACAGGATGTATCCAAGAGCGAGGGTTTCACCTGAGAGAGGGAGCATGGACACTGAGTGTTGGGGAAGACAGCTCTACCAAAATGTGGGACGCTTTCCCTAGGCAGCTGACGGAGGCTTCATTGCTGAAGCAATTTACAATCAGATGTGAAAAGAATCACATGAATACCATAGGGAAACTCAAGAGTGGATTCAGAGTGATGAAGAATATGATCCAACAGCCTTTCCCTATCTCTTGACATGTGTCCCGTAAAGGTAAACACTTACCTTTTAGAGTATCAGTGTGATCCAAAGCCTGCTGAAGTCTCTAGAAAGGCAAAATTTAACTGGGCTTCAAATGAGGCCATAAATTTGAGGGAAGGGGCATAGGTTTTTTAATTTGTTTAAACAATAAAAAACTAACTATAGATTTTGCCAGTAGATCTTATAAATCTGTTGCAACCATTTACACATTTTGCCATAAATCCAAGCACATTCCTACAACCCAGGTGATGGAAAGCTTTTGCTCTTTTTGCCCTGATGGTTCTTGAACATATTTATATATAGGCTTGGCAATACCAATTAATGTGGTAGCTGCATCAAACATAAGCGTCCTTATTTTCTCCCCTCATAGCAAAACTAAAACATTCAGTAACTTTGCTTCAAGATACCTAAAATCTATAAGTTTGTAAAGGCAAAAGGAACATGGAATGGAATCTGATGTAGTAACTATATAAAAAAGAAAGTAACGAAAACACTTCAACTAGTGCCCCATCAATAATGCAATCATACTGCAATATCCCAGTTTTGAAAAAACGTGATTTTTTTTTTCTCAGAACGTGTATGTTATTCTTTTCCATCTAGAGTAAATGTGTGCAACTTCCAGCTCAGCTGTGCATGAAAGTAAGGGTGTGAGGCAGAAGTCTGTTTTCCAATGAAATGGAATCCAATGTAATGAAATCCAACTCAGGTCACTATACAGAGACATACCTATAAAAGCAATAGTCATAAACCTGAGAAAAAACAGGAAACAAATCACTTCATATGATTTGGGATTTTAAAGTAAAAGAACCAATTAAATTTCTTCAAGGTTTTGGGTGCCTTCATGGGCTACCATGAGGGAAAAAAACCCACAGAAACCAAAAACCCAAACCCCCAAAACCCAAGAATACTCTAGAAATATGAGATTTACAATGAAGATGCTATGACAGATGCTATGAAAGCATTCAGACTAGTAAATTTTAAGCACAGTTACTGCTAGTTTCTGGAAATTGTATATCTAGAAGACACAAAAGGGTCAAAGGACCATGAGGATGGATGGTCTGGAAAGATCAGATGTGACCATATTTTTTGTTTCCATTCTTCCCACTAATGAAAACTGCAGAGATAAAGTTTTGCCAGTGACATGGAATGCAAAGTCTCTATTATTAGCAACATCAACTAAATCCTACCCCTCCAAAAGGTGGATACCATTCTTTCTTCTGTATTTTTCCGCTCTTACAAATGTCTCTTTTTCTGCCTCCTGTTTAGTAAGTGCCAGAATTAGTTGGCCAAGTCATCGCGACTACATGCAACACCGCCTGAAGCCAGTAACCGGAAAGCAAGAGGAAAGCAATGTTTTTTACAGCTCAGGACTGGTGTAAATTTGCAAGGCCTGAGTGGCTGACACTTTTGTGTTATGTTTCTAATTTTCCAGAAGAGGGCTACACATGCAAGTGGGTGTGAGAGGCAGAAACTTCACCATTTCAGTCATCTCCCTTATCTACCTTTTCCCTGTCCTTATGGAAAAAAGAGCAAACTTTGACAGTAGTGCCAGATCATCTCATCCAATTCTCCATCTCAGAAAGACAGACACCACCAGCTAGGACACAGTGGCTTTTCGCTACACACACTCCAGGCAGCCAACATTGAAGGCAGTAAGAAAAGCTGCTGCAAGTGAAAGCCCTACTTAAGCCTTTATGTTTATCTGCAAGTGGATTCCTTTCTTTTTTGCTTGTATTTTCTTACAAGGCTAAAAATACTTTAGCAGTGAAAGCCATTAATAATGGAGATAATAGTGTTGCAGGATTTGGTGTCAAGTTAACCGTTTAAAGAAGTAACAGCAAAACAGGGGTCTGGTTAACACTGCATCCCCTGTTGAACTCAAGATAGCACCTAATTAACATGACGGGGGTAAAATAAGGGTTTGCGTTAAACAGAGTGCTGATGCAGGCTATCAGCTTTTCTGACAAACAACTGCTCCACTTTTTGCTGTTACCCGGTTCACAGAAGCACAGACATTTTAGGCCAGCAAAGACCACAACACGCAGCTCTAATCTCCTGCACCACACGGGACACAGAAGTCACCCAGGAATCCTCACAGTGAAGAGATGACTTCTGAGCCTCATGAGCAAACACTGACCTCAGGAGTTTGTAGATGAAATAAATCCCAGGCCTGGTTATGATTTGCACTAAAGCTGGCCTACATCCATTCAAGGCTTTTTAACCCAATAGGACAGACTTGAGATGCAAGAATAATGTCCGGTCCCTCTTGGGAAGGCATCTCGCACTTCGTGTCTCAACCTCTTACTCTCTTCAAATGCAATTCACTCTTTAGCACAGACAATTTGAGGTGCATACGCAGGCAGAGAAGGTGAAACTTCCAGCATGCTGCTACTTGGGATTTAAATTATTAAGTGAATCTCAACCTTGAGCAGTAGAAGGCTAGAGAATAACCCAGCACACCTCTAGCCCCAGGAGTGGTACCAATGGATGCTCCAAAGCCAGAGGGGAGCTGCTGCCTTTCAGATGGAGCGACTGACAAAAACGGAACTGAACTGGATGTAAATGCTACAGTCTGTCTTCTCAAGAGGAACCGTGTTGGGTCAGAGGAAGCCAAGAGCAACTGCTCACTGATATTTGTAATGATAATGCTATTACAAGGCACTACTTTGAAGAAGTTCAAAATCCAAGCACAAGTCAGGCTATTTTCTCTGCAAGGATTTAACAGCCTCCCTTTAACTACATGTTTTTAAGACACATGCTGCATTGTCAGTTATTACAGTTAATTATCCCTTTTTGTTGATTTAAGATCCTATTTCTTAAATCTCCTCCTACTAAGAAAAGGAATAGATGACATAAGAAAGAACCAAGACCTTGCACTATTCCTTCTTGCAAGGCAGATGTGGGAGACCCCTAGCACACGTCACCCACGCGGCTGGGTAAGGACTCCCTGCTTCAGGTGCTATGCACTGCCTCTACTCTGACCCCAAGAAATCCCGAGATCCTTATACAGGCAGGGAACTACAGATACATATACATGAGCGGATGAAACCTTCAGACACTGAATCTGACATGGAAGGCAAGCCCAAGACTCCTGTATGCCGGCCCACATGCACACACATGAAAAAAACCACTAACCTATCGCATACAGCCACCTTCTGGAAAAACAAACTTCTCTGGTTATTGCCACCCAATACACAGAATAAGAGTGAGAGTTGTCTGAACAGCAGCTGGCTTAAAATACCTAAGCCCATGCATTTAATCCCTGTGTGGCCAACTGTAAAACAAGGGCATGATGATATATCATTTTGTGGAACCTGAGCTTTCTTCAGTCTTCTGGGAGCATCACCTGGTCCTGTCAGGACACTGACCTGTATGGCCCTGCAAGAGAGCTGCATTCAAAGAAATAAAAGTGTTGGAGACTTACTCCAAAATACCACCATAGTGTGCTCAACAAACACCTCAGTCATTAAATACTTAAGTTCTGTTTATCAAAGAGGATAGATGAACCAACAAAAACCAGTTTATTCTAGGAGCTGTCTTTGGGCCTTTCTACCTTTGGTGCTCCTAATAGAGGTGCATCGCTTTGGAATACAGCATTGCACTGTACTCCACGAACAGATCCTGCCAGCCACCAAGCTGTATGGACACCACACAACATCCATGCAGCCCCGGACTGTCAGGAGTAGCATCTCCTATTTTGCTAGCGTATTTACACGCACTAATTACAGCAACATCTAACTCAGAGGAAATATTCCCTGGGGCTCCCACCACAGAGCAGAGAAGAGAGGGCACGACCTTGCTGCTGTTAAAGCAAGAGGCCTCCTTCCGCAGTACCCCTGAGGTGCTCGATGTTTTCACCAACAAGCTGTAGCCCAATGCTTAGATACTGAAAATACGAAAGAGTTCTTGCAGTCCCAGGAGACATCCAGTCATGCACATCCCCTTTACCTCATCTTTTGAGCTTGTACATGTTTATCTACACAACTTTGAGGCTGTAAACCGTCTTCTTTTAAACAGAGCGTAAATCATCTTATTTACACCATTGTATGGTGGCTTTTGTATATTTAACACCCCTTTGATTACCACTGGCTATTAGATGGCTGACCTGGGCTGTCCCTGTCTAAGGTTCAGCTACCTGAGGTTAGGCAAGGAGCACCCCACGCCAGGCAGTCAGTCCCAAACCACACTGCAACCGAGCAAGGATTCCCACTGGGCCACTTAATCCCCAATATTTTGCTGCTTTGCATGTAAAGAAAAAAAAAAAAAAAGCATTTTTTAAAATTGATTTTGCTTGTCTGTGTTCTACTTCTGGTGTTCTTTCCCAATTCAGTTTTCCCAGTTCTTACTTACATAATCTGCCCTCTGTATGCATGTGTTGCTCATGTAAACTATTCCTATTCAGGTTTGCTTATAAAAACCAACCTTGCCCTACCCACAAAATGCATTTACTATGGATGACCACGCAGTCAGGGGATAATCATGTAAAATAACTTGTTCTACTTCCAGCTAGTGTCTTCTGTCCCTCACAAGAACACCTCCACCCCTGAAATCCCTGGTTATTGCATTATCAGCTGCTATTCAGAATTTAAAGAGTCATTCAATCCAGAAATATGTTCTTATTCTGAAGAAATTTCACATTGTCTTCTCTTAGAGTCAATACAGTACGAATACACAAATGGGTGGGGTATCTTGGCTGTTGTATCCCAAAGGAAAACCATATTACATTTAAAGGAAGGATGGTGACAACTCTCAGTGATTTTAATTCACTTTAAAAATTAGTACTAGATAAAACAGGCTAGAACCTTTGATAAATTTGTTGCTCATTTATACCAATGCATTCTGTACGTGGGAATTCAAGTCAGCACCAGTGAAACTGGTCTCCTGGCCAATTTTTCAAAAACATATGATAATAGATTCATAAACTGAGTCAACGGCTAACTTGAGCAATGAATGCTCAAAACTAGCCCTTGCAAAACAAGAGATGAGTAAGGAATATGACAAATATATTTGGAACATTGTAAATGCAAGTCTTTCTCTGTTTTTCCAAATTGAAGGAAATTTGTGAGGTATGGGAAGGCAAACGACTGCATTTACCAGTAAGTTCTGCAAACACTACAGAAATGCTGATTGACCTATTTTCTGATCCTGCATGAACTTCAGAAGTAAAACAACTCCAGTAAATACTGGTATTATCACATACAGCTCATGTCATCTAATTAATCACTGGTAGTTATTACTGCCAGACTCTTGACAGTCAGGATACAAAAACAATCCGTCCTACGTTAACAGTCACCTCTGCAGGCTGATTACGACTTGTTCAGCACATACACAACACAGCTTGCTGTCATGGAGGCAACGAATAAGGCCTCTGTAAGAGGGCAGAAGACATAGTCAAACTAAAAAGCATTTACTCATAGAGTGTGACCACAGCAGACCACCTAGCCCTGGCTGGAAAAGCAGATGAAAGCAATATCTAAATACAGGCAAGTTCTACTCAGGAAGCCAACGGTGTTCCCTAAGCAGTCCAGAAGAATAATGTTCTCCCAGCAAGGTGAGAAGAGGTTAAGTAGGTACCGTTAACTTGGAGAGGTAGATGGTTTCTGCCTGGATGTAGCGTCTGTAGGAGTTATCCCCTGGAGAGAAACAAAAAGTGTGAGCCGAGCAGCAAGAACCTGGACAACACTGAAGTCAGACTAGAGGGCTGCTTGTTTCTGGAAGTGCAACCCAGCAGTGGTCTGTCTGCTAAAGATAGCCTGAGAGCCTTCCTCAAAACCAGATGGCAACGACGACTCCTCCTCCTCCTCTTGCGTGAATGCAAAGCCTCTTGCGCTGTGGAGCACGTCCTGCCCAGCACCGAGCCCAGACGGCAGGTCTGCCAGCCACCAGCCTACTCGCCTCAGCTGTCCAGGATGGACAGAGCGTGCGGGAGGGCACACGGTGCCTACAGTTTTTCTAGAGGCTGCTCTTTCACAGCAAAGATGTGTGGGCAACCTTTCCAGGTTTGGTTTTGATAGCTCAATATTCATGAAAAGGCTGAAGACCCTGCAGGAATACACAGGAAGCAGAAACTGCAAGGAGGACCTGGGTTTGCTCTTTTTCCAGTTAGGCATTCTTTTTTCCTTTATAAAATTCATTTAAGTCTATAAAATGATGTAAACTGGATGAATTTTCATTGCAGGATTTCTAAGACCAATGAGGGACAGATAAACCCTTTGCTCCTCCTCCCTATGCAGTCACACACAATCAAGTTTAAAGTTCAACAGACACAAGTCCTTACAGATTGTAGATGCACTAAGGTCTCCCGGGGAGACACTGGCCATGTCTCATTCTCAGGCTACTATAAATAAGAGCAAAAGAATAAACCAAATAATTTGACTAATGCACTACTTGATCAAACAAACAAGTAAAGCAATCTTCATTGCTTCCGCACTGCAGAGCAAGCTTCTCTGAAGGACTGCAACCACCAGCTTGCCTTTTTTTCCTTTATTATAATGTTAATTTTTTAAAAATATTCTAGACATTTTGTTGACAGCCAGTTCACTCCCGCTGCATCCAAGAGGCACACTACGTATAGCCCTATTACACCCACTTTGGCGCTGCAGGTTGTGTTACCCGTACCTTGAGGACGCAGCGCTTTCTCTCCGCTGCACTGAGGACAAGGCACTCACCAGCTCCTACCTCCCACCCATCTCCAAGTCAGGCCTGGGTCATGCCATGCAGAGACATGCCTCTGCCATGCTGGGCACCCACATGCTGTGCACAGCTCACTGCTGTGATATATGGTCTCCTTGAGCAGCCGAACCCAACACAAGGGGACATGGCACAGGAGAGGGGCTGCAGCCCTATATTCTTCCTGAGGATATTTCAGATGGTGACACTGTTCCTTCTCCTCAGTCCCATTACACAACCCACAGATGTGGCTTAGTGCTGTGGCCATTCCCTGTTCACATGACCCAACGAGTGGCCCATCGCATCATCCAACACGTGGTGCCTCTCTGCTGGGAAAAAATTACACTGTACTTGAACTTGAGATTTCTGACAGCTGCCAGTACTTCCCACGCTCCCATGTTTAGCTGTCTTTTATCCACTGAGGCCTGCAAAGAGACTTACTACTAGGTACAAGTTTGTCCTCATCTACCCCCTCCTTCCTTGCACCATGATCCAGGTGGTTTCAGAGGAGTCTGCTGGGGGAGCCGTGCAACGGGGAGGACAGTCTGTTCCCCTCCAGCACCATAACACAAAAGTAGGTGTGCTGGCAAGGGAGATGCCCAGGCTGTCCTCCAGAGAGCGGGGAGAAACTTTTTTTGTGGTCAGACTAAAGGGATTTAAAAGCCTGACCGTCCTGAGGTTACTGGGAGCTTTTGCTCTTGGTTTTCAGCATTTGGATCTTATCCTGTTTAGGGACAGTCAACTAGCTATCAGAGAAACCACTCCTTTTTGAACACGAAATGGAAACCCTGGAGCGCACATTAAAAAGGCTGCCTTTTTTTTTTTTTTAAATAGTCTCTAACATTCAAAAAGAATTAGATAACAGCTATAATGGCCCCACCTACTCTTGATCCTTTCTGCTGCCAGAATGTTTTCTGTAATAAATCATGAGAGCACTACATTACTCCAAAGCTAAAAATGGAGCAGAGTCAGGAGGCGGCACAGAGCTCTGCATACAGAATACACAGAGTCGTATTTGATAACATCTGTACTTGGTCTGATTTTAAGCTTCCTCAGGTGGGATAATGAACGCAAATGAGGAGCGAAAGGTTCACAGGGTGATTACAGCACAGGCTGGCTTTTAAGCCTTTTTTCTTTCAACTTCACTTTCATCACATTTTGATTTGGGTTGGATTAGCTTCTGGAAGGGGTTCTTAACAAAACACTGAAGGCATCACTTACATTTCTCCAAAGCCAAGACATTTGTTGAAGGGTGGCAAGAGAGCACAGCTGAATGGCAGGATACAGTATCATCTTTCCTCAAATCAGAGGGGTAAGATCAAATAGTTTCTTCCAGACTCAGAGAGAGAGTTTCTGAAAAACCAGTCCCACTAGCTGTACAGGGGCTAAAATACTGATTTTGAGTCTGAAATGAGTAGCAAGCACTGATCGTAGTGATCACAGCTGACTCCATAAGGCAGCTCACTCTTGCCGAGAGCTGACACGTTGTTCCAGTTGTATCCCACAGCCCAGTCCCAGACCCCCTCACTGTAAGCAATGGCTACCCATGCTGAAGAACTAGCCTGGCTAAACGTGACGCCCGCCTGCCTTTGCCATGCTAACCAAACGGGGCAGCTGAGCTTCTGCTAGGCAAACAGTCGAATGAAACTATCTCAAAGGTTTAGTCATAATAAGAACAAGAGGTTTTAGCATCTGCTAGGGACAACTCTGGATAATAGTCATGAACAGAATTTTTAGGCTTTAAGAATGATTTTAGTTACAAAAGCTGAATTTTGTAGATGGCTGAAAAATAGACCCTGAATACTAGCACTCACTTCAATTGGATAAAGCAGTATGTTTCAGCTGTTGACACTGAAAAAGCTTTTGGGACAGATTCATACCAGGGAATCAAAGATAATAAATCAAATGAGATTATTTTTTTCTTCAAGTAGTCCTACCACCTAGGAACTGAATTTCAGTGAGAGCTGAAACTCATGGGGAGCTAATGAAAGTACAGCTGCAGGCTGCTAGTCCAGGGAGCTTTAACACCCACAGCTGCTGGAAAGCACATGGACCAGCTCTCAGATTTCTGGCAGGCTTTACTCCTGCACATTTACCATGTAAATAACCCTGTGTGACGCAAAAACATCTTAAGGGCTCTTTCCATGTCCAGATGGTATTGTTCCTTCTAGGCCAGTCTGCTAGATGTCTGATCTCAAGGCAGCCTGGCAGGCTACTTAGATGTTCCCCTCAGATGTCTCCACATTTTCTTCTGTGACAGATTCACTGGAAGAAGAAAAAATGAAAAGCAAAACTCAAAATTGCTACTCACAGATGGGCACAAACTGCAATTACACGAAGAAATCAAATGGAGCCACCTCATTAAGAACTGATGTGAGTACCTCTTCTAAAAAAAGAAGAGGAAAAAGAAGAATAGTTAATGACCGACATGATTTGAATTAATAGATATTAAGGCCAGCAAGACTATTACACTTACCAGCCAGTCTGATCTGCAAAACACCAGCCAAAGAAAGCCTCAGGACTCTTCTGTTTCCACTTAATTATTTTTAAGTCTACACACAGGTGTTCATTAATCACATTCATTTAGTCCTTCCATCATTCTGCACTATTCCAACTTTATTATTTATTATAGATCAAACAAAGGAAGATGATTTCACTGCTCACACCTAGTACTTTTTGTGCCTTTCTCTGCATGCTGTAAAACTAGCAGACTTACGAATGACCTGATCTGCTTTCTATGGCACTGCTTGGCATTCTGGCCACAAACCAGCACCAAACCACAATCCCTACTGAGGAAAATCTGAGGGACAACTAAAACATACCGTTAGCACTTAGCTCACTAGCACTTTCAGTCTGTTTCTCACTCAATTAAATTTCCCTTTTTAGAAATAATTTTATCTGTTTCCTGTAAACACGCTCTCTGCACTGCTTTCTGTCAGGTATCTTAATCAGATTTTAACTCTACAGCGATATAATGAGTTAAGTGTAGCATTTACTCTCCACCCAAGGACCATCACGCTACCTACTTCAGTGCAAAGCTTATTAACGTTGCAGAGCACTCTCTCACTTGAACACTTAACACATAACTGCCAGCTAATACTAACGCGTGGACCATTGGTGCTGGCATCACGGTCTAGTTTGGTTTATTTATATAGAGATTGCATCTGCATGGCCATCTATTTCTAGTAGGCATCTTTAATAAATGTAACTCGAAAAAAGCCACCCAAACTTATAAACTGTTTTTTACTTCCAAAATGTGATAATTTTCCCGTATATCTAGCAAAGCAAAATCATTAGATCAATTCTCCTTCAGTCACTAATCACCCCAGGAGTATCTCCTCAGTTTTAGTCCCCCTGGGCTTGAAGCCATACCCCAAATATACTTTGGGCCTGGACAGGCAGAAAACTGCAGGGACAAGAAGAGTTCCAGGCACAGGCATTGCCCTGGCTGCTAGGCTGGAAATAGGAGATGCATAACCAAAATGAGACTCCAGGGGCTGATATTCTGTTCTTACCTCAGTCCCAGGCTGCTTTGCATCAAATCATGACACGATGACCCAAGAGAACAAACTCCCTAGCTGATCGCAAGTTTTGCGCACCGTTTTCAAGGTAAAAAAAAAATCAACACAAATGGGTAACTTCTTGAGCTAGACTCTAAAGATCGTAAAAAACCAAAACAAACTACAGTGCTATTCCTCTACAAATGAGGGGGAACAAGAAAGAAAAGAGCCAAAAAATGGAGTTGAGGGAGGGAAGAGTTCTCTAAGACCAAGGTTGTCCACGGCATTTAAAAACAAACAAATTAAAAAAAAAAAAAACAAACAAAACAACATTGAGTTCTGGTGCAGGAAGAACATGCAGAGTCTGCAGTAAGGAACTCTGCTCGGAGGGAAGGGTTGCTCCTAATTTTTTTCCTATCAGGAAGTATTGTTTGGTTTGGGTTTTGGTTTCGGTTTGGTTTTGTTTTGTTTTGTTTTTTAAATGTATGGGTTTTTTTGAGGGAAGGGGGAGTGGTGGTGTGAGTGCATTTATTATAGGACTTTTAGGCTCCTTAAAGTATTGCTTTAATTAAGATTTGAGCTCTGCAGTCTGAGGACCTTGTATCATGCATAACCACTGGCTTAAACAGTGTTGAATCATGAACTCAGTCACGTACGTAAAATCCGGAGACAACTGCGAGATTAAACACTATCTCCATTAAGACGTGTTTTGCAAAGTGTCTTCTACTGAGGACATATTTTGATAAAACATGACTGTTATCTCCATGCTATGAATAGGTGGGCTGTTATTCTAAAAATAATCAAACTACTTTTCTTCAGTTCAGGAAGTTTAATTTTATTAAGTGACTGCAAAGCAACGTACAATATTCATAAGCAAGTCATGAAGACTGCAGGCTAATACTGGCATGGTCAACTTGCACATTAAAAGGAGAGATTAAGCTTGTTGTCTTAATTGCACTTGTGTAATCAGGTTTTTTTGGATACTGAAGAACTGAACAAAATGGTGCTTTCATTTAATTTAAACAGCAACAAAAATTAACATTTGGATTTCTAGCTAAGCAGCCAGAAATTACTTCCACTGCTCATAGTGCAGTGCTCATAGTCGTGCTATAAATAAGTAGCCTAATGACATCCAAACAATCCAATCAGTCAAAACAGGGACACAAAATGAAAAACTATTTTAATACTCTTGCCATTTTAGCATGCCAGAAGTTAATTAGTGGTATTAACATTTGAGTTTTGAGACTCAAATCGAGGTTGCTTTCAATGACTCTAGACAATACAAGGCTGCAGAGCAAGGCTAGTCAAAGCAGAATTTCAGTATTTTAAAATACTGAGAGAGTCCTTGAGATTGAAGAACCTGTTTTAAGAAAACAACCAGGAGATGTTAGATTGCATACTTTGAAAGTTTTCTTCTTCTGGCTTACAGGTCTCAAAATCCTTATTTTCCCAGAGCTTGAGAAACTAGAAATGGTATTTAAAAGGTGAGAACTGAGTGTAATGATCCCCAAAAGAAGCCACTCTAAAACCAGCAGAGTGTAGCAGTGTCCTTGTGAATGCATGCTGCTGGTAATACAAGCAACCTGTTCAGCTAATCTTGTATTTAATCTTCATAAAATGCTTACTGAGGGGAAAAATGTGAACCTTGTAAGAAAGTTATTGCATTTAATATTTCCCATAACATGATGCACACGGTTTACCAACGTATCTCCAGGAGGCTGTAAGAGGCAAAAAATCAGCCTCCATCCCTCCAAGCGCTAACTGCAGCATTGCTGCCAGACCTTAATAGGGAGGGGAGGAGGCAACTGCCTGCAGTCTCACCTTGGCAAAATGGGGCCCAGCCTCAAGAAACAAGGAGGCTAAATCTTCTAAGAGGCAAGCCCTAGAGTCTGCTGGCCTGGGTTGGCATGAAAGGGAGTCACCTTTAATTCTAGGCCTAGGCCTTACTGTTCCTCTGGGCTTTTCTGGTCCTCTCAAATTAATTTTTGGAGGTCAGCAGGACCAGGACCATGGCAGACTTTGGTACCAAGTGTTTGCTGGAAGGCTATCAGAGCTAACGTTCTCCCTCCTGCCTGCAGGCAGACAGGCTTTTTACCAAACCAATGTCAAACACACCCTGAGAAAGTGCCGCTGCAACTGGATCAAGGTAAAGGACTCAGCAGCCAGCTCAGACAGTTCCATGTCCACCACAGCCTCCTGGAGGTCTTCTCGACCAATCCAAAAGATCAAGCCTAAAAAAAAAGCTCTGTAGCAGCCAACAAAGAAATCCAAGCAGAAAAAATTAATGGGAGATGCAGTAGTCAAGCTGAGACTAGGTTTTCTTCCTGTTTGAGAAACGCCAACAAGACTATAGATTGTGTACACACTAGTTTAACTGAGGCTGTAAAAAAATACTAGGATGGAGTATCTATTGCACATATGGTCTCTCTAGGTCTCTCTACAATCATGAATCACAGAATGGTCAGGGTTGGAAGGGACCTCTGGAGATCATCCAGTCCAACACCCCTGCCACAGCAGGGTCACCTACAGCAGTTGCACAGGACAGTGTCCAGGCGGGTTTTGAATGTCTCCAGTGTGGGAGACTCCACAACCTCCCTGGGCAGCCTGTGCCAGTGCTCTGCCACCCTCAGAGTAAAGAAGTTCCTCCTCATGTTAAGATGGAACTTCCTATGCTCAAGTTTGTGCCCGTTACCTTGTTCTATCACTGGGCACCACTGAAAAAAGACTGTTCTCATCTACCTGGCACCCTCCCTTTAAGTATTTATAAGGATTGATTAGATCCCCCCTCAGTCTTCTTTTCTCTAGACTAAAAAGACCTAAAAAGACCTAAGTGCCTAAGCCTTTCCTCGTAAGAAAGATGTTCCAATCCCCTAATCATCTTAGTAGCCCTTTGCTGGACCCTCTCCAGCCCAGAACTGGACACAGTACTCCAGATGCGGTCTCACCAGGGCAGAGTAGAGGGGGAGGATGACCTCCCTCGACCTGCTAGCCTGCTTGTTTCTAGAGGAAACCCAGTGTACTTGTCCATCCACTGACATCATGGCAATGCCTTTCAGAGCTATGTTTTGGACGTCATCTGCTCAACAGAGCTCTATTTCGGCCAGACCATAGGACAGGCTGCCCACAACAGCCATGGAGTCTACATCCTTGGAGATACTCAAGACTCAACAGTGACACACCCAAGCCACCTGCTCTAACTGGGCCTGCTTTGAGCAGGACATGGGAATAGAGGCATCCAGAGGTCCTGTCCAACCTACCCGATTCTGTGATTCATCTCTCCCCTAAAACTAGCAAGCTGAAACTGTGCAAGATATTAATGTGAAAAATAATGAAGGTAAAAGTCAAAGGAGGTTATATTTGGTAAGGTTAAGACATGGAAGAAAGCTTAAATGGAAAATTTTGAGGAAAGACAAGAACAGGCAAAGGTTTCACTAACTCCCGCTCTGGTGTTATTCACAGTCATTCGCAGTTCACCATAGGCAGATACTATTTTAAGAAAGAGGGCTGAAACTTTTAAACTAAATATAACTTTTAAACAGCAAGAAAAATATTCTGAAGTGTCTTGTGCTTAGTGAATTCTTTTGTCTATCAGAGTTCAATTTGGCTCTCATGAGCTCACAGTCCATCCATTAGTTTTAGTGCAATTTGGAACACGACCTAAATTAGTTGGCTGATCAGCTTGTCTTTTTAGTCTCAGCATTTTGCATAGTCACAATTGTGGCCAAAACTGATTACAGAGAGACCCTCTCAGGGCATTCCTCTCTTAGTGAGGTCTCGATGTTTTTTTCAGGAGGTTAAGTGATCGCATCAATTCATGTAGTAAATCATTGACTTTAAAGTGCATTTACTTGCTCCCTGTTGCCCGAGTTGATCCACCTAACTTGTTTTCTTTAACTGTGGCACCTAAATTGCTGTCCGAGCACTCTCTATATTGAGTCCAAAGAGAAATGAGTTGTCCTTTAAAAGCTTCAGATTCTTTGAAGTGAATTTGGGCTGGTGTATCTAGATCTCCCAATAGTAACAGCTACAGACAAATCAATGCTTTTACATCAGAGATAGGACTCTGCTTTCTGGTTCCCACTATTTGGAGAGTAGACTACCACAATTTCCATTACGTAGAGGACACTGTATTTGGCAGTGATTGTTGAAAGTAAGCTTGACAGAAATTTTCCATCAAAAGTATAGATGGAAAACACAGATTCTGTAAAAATACAGTGAAAATCGAGGTGAAATCGATTATAGTTACCTCCACATAAGAGAGAAAGCGGACTGTGTTTGGGAACTTCCATTCAGCAGGAAATTTGCTCTGTTTCTGGGAGCAACAAATATGCTCACTGATTCAGTAATGTCCTAGCCCCGCTGAACTTCGGTTTACAGGAAAAACAGAAACGGGAGAGGAAATGAGCTCCCTCTTTTGCAAGAACCCAGAAGGTTATAGAGTGTTAAGGAAAATCTAACATGGATTTATTGGAGACAGATCGTGTCACTCGTCCTCCCACGACAGGATAAAAGGCCTTTCTGGGCAAGACAGAAGTGGGAGATGCTCTGTATCTTCAGTTAACATACAGCTTTTTTATGCTGTTTCACTATACAAAACTAGAAAGCGCTTCTCAGTGGTTCACTGCCAAAGAGGAAGGTTGTACTGTGTGATACGCGCTTAGGTCTCCACTGAGACAGTGAAGCAGAGAACGTGCATTTTTCTATACACAGTACAGACAGCATCTGCAAGGGGCTGCGAGCACACGGGAGGACAGAATTAGAAGCCAAAAGGATTTTAGAAATCGCTTGGAACAGACTTAAGATGATAATACGAACAAAGTAGTACTAGTTATCAGCTGCACAAATGCAACATGGAGAATGGGTAGATGTGGAGATCACATAGGGTCACAAATATATGTCCGTGTGGGGCTGTTACAAAAACACACAGACAAATTATGATCCTAAAATAAACTTCACCTTGGAATCTATGAACATTTGTTTCACCTGTAGATGTTTATGTTTCAGCAAGAATCTGCACCTAACCTGGGCACCATACTTCTCAGAAAGCTTGGGCTCCACAGGGTGGAAAACGAAGAACACAGATAATTAAATGTAATGAGAACTGAGGTTGTTGCATTTAGTCCAGAATGTTTCTGCTTCTGTTCTCTGCTACTGCTCAGGATCCCTGGCCGTATTACACCTTCCACATGACTCCCGTTCCCATTACTCATGCCGCATCACAGACCGGTCAGATGAGATTTTCCATATTGCAGCACGGGAAATTTTGTTCTACATAAATCCCAGTTCCCTTAACAACTGTAACAACATATAGCACTGTTCTCATAGGGAAATGCATCTGCAAGTTATAAATGGGACAGCCAGCATCAGAACTGGAACTGAGGCCCAAGGCAGGGCTCAGATCACCCCACTAAAAGCACAGCTAATTTCCTTCTTGCCTACACCTTTTATTTCAATGTACAGCTGAAGCAAAGGTGGGGCTGTGACCTTCAGGGTGTTCTCTCTGTCCCAGATGACTTGATTGGCACAGAAAGGACAGGGAGGTACAGCAGTGGTTCAGTGACATTACAGCTTCTACTGTAAAGCGACAGGGAGAAAAAAAAAAACGCAGATAAAAGAGAAAAGGAGAGGCAAAAGTGGCATACTTAGAGACAGAGCAAAAAAGCCAGTGGTGGGAGAGAGTCACTGCTAATTAAAGCACTCCCTGCATCTGACAGTCCTAGAGAGTCCAAATGCACTCATGGGCAACTCTAGCACCAAAAAGAGCTCCAAAAGAAATATAAAAGCATCTGTTTTCTTTCTGTGTTAATTAATACCAACTAAGCACACAAAAATCAAAAGCAGACGATGTCTTAGAAGCAGCATGGGAATTCACAGGGGCCTATGCTTGTTTGTTGTACTTTGCTAGCATGTCAAAAACTTAAGAGATTCATCAAATAGCCTTGACATTTTCCTACTGTGTGATGCTGCAGATACCCGTGTTTTCAGCTCAGTTAAATGCTTGGGAAACACTATACCTAAAGAGGAGACAAGTAAGAGTGTTGGTTCAGGAATCTCAGCTCCTCAGGCTACGGGAATTGTTATGGAAATGTCTAGAGAAGATAAACTTATCTCTGACCAGACAGCATAAACCATCATTTCGATGCCAGTGCCTGTAGGAAGCTAAGGCCACCCTGCACCACCTCAGAAAGTGTTTTGTTTTTTTTTTTTATTTACTGTTTTCTGTAAAACATGAAGTTCTTTTGCCATGGATAAGATCTCCACAGCAGGGTGTGCCTGCACTCCCATCAGAGCTCAGCAGCACAGCTGGCTGTGCTCCGAGACCCAAGGCAGGGACGTGGGCAAGGAAAAGCTCCACCACCAGCCTGAGACCGACCTTCGGCCACTCACTGCCCCTGAAGCCCAGCCACCACCACCACCACCACCCCACCACTTCGTGTGGGTGCCCGAGCTCCCCTGCTCGGCGCCGGAGGCAGACAGAGCCAGCTCTGCCCCCGCTGCGCCATGGGGCCAGGAGCAGCCTTCCTCCTCCAGCTCTGCCATCGCTTCCCTCCTCCTGCTCTGCCATCCCCTCCCTTACATAAGCCAAGGTAACCCAGGGGCCACAGCAATTTCTGGATGAATACATGTCGTACAAGATATCTGCTGGCTCACAAGCCTTTTTTTGTTTGCTTCGGATACTGCTGCCTGATAAGGACAGCAGAACCACTTTAGCCTTGAGGAAGGACTGTGCTTACAAACGCATCCCCATCGCCCAGACCTCACTGACCCACGCTCAGGCTGGAGGACAAACACAAGCCATCTCTCCCTTCAGTTTGCCATGGGGGCAAAGGTAAAGAGCTTCAACCTTCACCATAAAACCGCATATTTAATACATAGTTGTCATCATTACCCTTCTGGTCAACTACATTAAATTAATGCATTACCGATTTTCTATTTGGAGGATCATTCTAAAGACAAATGAGGGATGAATCACGAAATAGAAAAGGTAACATTGGGAAATTTTATAAACAAATCTCTTTCTCATGGTGTTATGCGAAATAATGCGCAACCACATGATGTTTTCATGTCTACAGGTTGACTATTTGCTCCACAGGACACGGGGGAGAGGGGAGACCACAAGGCTTTTTGCCCCTTTTCTCCCCAGCTCTCCTTCCCATTAATCAAAACATGGCCAGTCCTACAGCACGTGTAGCAGCTATGTAAGCAGAGTCTGCCTCCCTTTTGGATCTTTTTTCCATCTACGAGAGCCATCCTGCAACTCTCCAACAACAAGAAATGAATCAGAGACCAGTCTGTGCCTGCACAGGTGATTTATGTTTGGGAAGGACAGTTTGATAGACTACAAAACAGAAAAATATAAGTGCAAAATCTACAGGTGTCAAGAGAAACCCAGTAATAACCTGCTGGGAGCACGCAGATTCACTGGAATGAGATTATGCACTGTCATTTTCCATCAGTCCTCTCAACTGATTGCAGCATTTGATATATGCAAGCAAGATTCTCAGGCGATGGCAGATGAACACAACTCATTTCTTCAGTCATTTGAAAGTCATTAGGATTAGAGTGCCACATGCACCAAAAGCATCAAATTAAGCACCCATCACAGGATCAATCCCCATCATCCCCCGGGTTTTTGCAAATTAACACTGCAAATTAAGTATTTTAGTGAAAGAACTTTTAATTTGTTTTCTTGGTTAGCAATGATTTAATTATGCCTACTTTTAAAACACATGATGATCAAAAGTTCTCTTTTTTCCATACCTAACAAAGCTGTAGCTAACAAAGCAATATTTTACTACTCCCTATTACACTTGCAAAATTATGATGTGAATGTAGAAATTAAAATTCATCTCTCACGTGGTTTTTATTAAACCTGTTAATAATACTTGTATTACCAAGGATTAGTAGAATCAGTAGGAAAGTGCAGTTCATAAACGAGGAAAGTACAGTTCATAAACAACCAGAAGTAGCAGCAATGTGGGGAAAATGTAACAGACCCAATTTTCAAATAATTTTATCCATCTGTACCATAAATGAAGAAATTATCTAACTTCAGGCTCCAAGCCTGCCAAACGCTACATACATTGCTAGATCAAAACATTTAGAAGCACAAAATGGGCTAAACAAACTTTTATGATATTTTGATTTGTTGACCAAAGACACATAATCTAGAAGACGGTGGCAGTACAAGTACCACTAAGTACCACAACAAGCTTTGTATGTTTGCCAAGTCACTCGACTATCACCATCTTTAACATAAAATGTAATATTCTGGCTTAGGCTTGCTGGATTTATTTGCAAAGTAAGACAATTAACACTGGGAGAATAAATCTGGGAAATACATCTCCTCATTCAGTACGCCTCAGAAAGACAGCAAATCTTGTTAGAGTATTACCTTGAACAAGAAAATATACGGAGCAGTGAAGAGAGGAAGCAGAAAAATACTCCACAGCGTATGGTTTATGTAAATTGAAACTGAAGTCTGTATACAGAAAATGAGAGCAAAATGTAACATTTATTGGATTCTATTCACTTGGAGCATAAAGCCAGAATTATAATAGCAGGTGTTCTCAGATATATGTTTCAATGCCAGCAAATTACTCCAGTACAATTTTTGTCTACTACAAAGTACGTGATAGTAATTTAGCTCAAAATGGTGTTAGTATCTCTAGGTCTCCCAAGTCTGCTTTTTTTTTTTTTTCCAGGCCAGTTTATCTTCTGCTACTTCTCCATGTATTCTCCACACAGCATCTTTTAAACAGTACGCCACAAAGAAGCTGAAAACTGCTAATAAAAAATGGTAAAAGAAAACCTTTTAAAACTGTGATTCTTTCCCCAGATGTTATTAGGGATTAACACCACACACACCCCCACAAGTGGATAAGGAAAGAAGGTAGATGTAACACATGCATAATGCTACGCCTATGCATTGCTAAAAGGAGAGATTGCCACAAAGGATTAAATTATTTTCTCTCTGTGCAAAAAGTACACAAACACTACTGAAAATAGAACTATATGTTATTAGGCCCCTCACATCCCATTCCACACAGGCCACCACAGCAAAGCGTGCCCCCTCTTTCACAGCTGTATATGATCTCCAAAGTAGCTGGTATGCTGATAGACTTGAAACACTGTTTGGGGAGTCCTTTTTGAACTACTCTCATACTGTGGAGCAGTTGCCGCTCCAATTCAACAAGGCTGTTCAGTCTGTAGTCCCAGGGGACCACTGAAACAAGGGAGCCAGTTTATATGCTTCATCTTTTAATGAGTCAAAAGTTTAGAAGAAGTTATGATTTCATACAAAAAGTCACCCCTGTGGCTCCTTCATAAGCCACACACACTGCCCTAATTACTTCAAGTAACTAAATTCAGTTGTGTAATTCTAAGCCAATTATTTTTTTTTCTCCAAGTAGAAAATCAGGAGTTTAATGCAGAATGTGCAGATGCATGTATCCAAGTGTGTGCATTTGCTTATGCGTATGTTCACGCTTCATAAGCCTTCTGCTAAGGTTTAATTCTCATTGGATCATAAATATCTGAAAAAGATTGAACTCAGAGGATTTTCACAGAGTAAACACTTTAAACCTCAGAGCTGGATTTTATTTCCTGCTGTTATGCAAGCAGTTTAAAGCACTGAAATACATTATGGAACTACCAAGCACATGTCCCAGGGCTTGTCACATAGTGATTGATTTCTCCATCTTCCCAACCAGATCCCAGATACTCATTTCAGCCAAGGACTGCATATTCTTATTATCTACTACAGCCAAGTTGTGGGGTTTTTTTTTTCTCATCTGTGAGCCAGATAGAAATTTGTTCCAACCTGAAATCAGAATTTAAGAGAAATAGTTCCTAATGAATTGATGCTCCCTAACCAAATACCTCTCTCAGAAAAGATAAGGCAACATTTTTGCCATCTGGTCTTCCCAGAGGAGTGAGGACAGCTTTGCACTCCTTTAGAGCAAACTGCTGAAAAATTCAGGTAAATATACACCCATCCAATCTCACCTTTCTCCCAGCCAGGGCTGTCTCCCTCAGATGGTTCCAACAGAGGAAATTTTCACCTTTATGACCAAATCCTGAACTTCTGTGACAGGATTTACAACCAAGAGAGGCAGCTGTTAATAATCCTGTGATGGACCTCCAGTGAATTCAAGCCTGAATCCAATTCTGCAGTCATTTCCTCTGAAGCCACAGGACCACTTGTAAAGGGGAAAGATCTCGACAAATATCAGAAAAAGGTGTGTGACTAGTCACTGGTTTAAGCTTGTTTCATTCCAAAAGTACTTTCAGAAAGTTTGTGTCTGTCCATGTGCTGTCCTGGGGGAAAAAAAAACTCAGATGCAAAATAACAGAAGAAAGATGTTCTTGTTTTGACTGCAAAAGAATAGCCAAATTCATTCCAACCGCAAAATCAGGCTGGAAAGTAATACAAGAATGTAATTCCAGTGGAAAGCAGGTGTGTTGACTCTGAGAAGAAATTTGAAGGCAAAACTACCTCAGATAAGAATCTTGCTTTAACTAAAGCAGTCAATGCTACTTTCCCACACAGCTCTAAATCAGGACCCTGTATATGCAATAAAAAGCAAAACACTCATAGATCAGCTGGCAAAACCAAAACCCAAAAGCTATTCCAAATGAATAAGAAATTGGTATCATCTCTACAAGCTGACAGGGATATTTGCCCTCTATTTTACACTTCTTAAAATCATGTCTGGTTTTTTTTCCCCTTGTTACCTTATTTCCAAATTATTATTTTTCCTAGTCTTCTCAAGAGCTACATCTCCGGGGCTACATGCAGCCAAGCAAATTCAATCAGAGTGAAAAAAAAAAAATAATAATAAAAGCCACCCCTGTTGCATGGCACAATTTAACTGTGGTGGTTATTGGCAGTGACGTTCTGGAGGACAGAAGTACAAATGGGCTAAAATATGGAAACCTCATGGAGGCCATGACCATCAGTAGCTAGTAAGAATGGCAGCTTGGACACAAGCTTTGGGTCAGCACTCCCCCCCAACAACACTGGTTACCAAAAGTGGGCTATTGTAGCAATGATCCCTTCCATGCATAGCTATAGCTACATCTGTATATACGCACCCACACAGCTGGATGCCTACATCTGTGTTTTAGTATCTAATACTGTGCCAGAGTCAGATAATCAATAACATCTCTTCTCATGACTCTTGCGTGCCTAGGGCTGCTGTTGCAGCAGTGGGTGCAGGATATACGTATCCCCAGTGGTGTCCCAGAGAAGGGGTAGCTAATGGCCAGCCAGATGCAGATGCAGATGCATCGGTAATGTCCTGAGGTACGCTGCCACCTTGTTGTAGTTCAGAGAGATGACAGTGAGCAGCTTTTACTCCTTCCACTTTCCTGCACAGCAAGGTTATCTGGCATCCAGAGAAGTGTTGCTGTGTTTGTTGTTGCAGTGGAGACTGGGGGCGGTGAGGGTGCTGGCTATTTAACTGTACAGCCTGGGAGTCCTGCAGGACACGCCAATTCTATTCGGACGCATTGGAAAAAAAAACACTTTCCTCCTGATGCTACAAATGTACTATAAAAACCACATATAAATAGATGGGTTCTGGTTTGTCTAGAGCAATATATGCTTGTCTAAGAACAGGAACAATATTCCATAACAGGCAGGATAATGCATCTAGACTGTCAGTAGGATTAAGTCAGCCTAAGGACCCTCTGACTTCCTCAAAGTGTGTAGCTGGCAGCACATTTCACCATAAGTGAGGTATTTTTGCTCACACCTACGTATTAAGTGTCACCAGGGTCTAAAGCAGAGTCTTGTCCCATTCTGGAATAAAGGATTAGGGAGTGAAAGGATGAGAAAAAAAGCCTTATCCCTGTCCTAACAGGTAGCACTGGCAGTTTAAACAAAAACAGAGGAGAAAGATCAGTGGCCTTATAGCTTTTGCTTCAGATCCCTCCTGCATGGGCCATCCTGCTCCTTCTAACCAACACAGCGTTTACTGCCCGAGCACAGTGGTGGTAGCAGTAAGTGGGGTGGGGTGGGATGGGCTGGCGGTCTCCCTGCAGCAGAGCAAGCTCAGCTTCCTCTTTACCATCCCTCACCAAGGACTGTATCTTAAACCAGCCTGGAAACCGGGTTGGGGATTACAGTCTGGATGGGAAAAATTACATCATAATCACGAATGTGTTAGCAACAACACTCATTTCGTACAAAATAGGGGGAACCAGAGCCATCGAGAAGCTGACAGATGAAGAAAGCAAGGATCTGCGAACTAACCTTCCATGTAACTCGACTGGCTCCAGCAAATTCAGCCAAGTTATACTGGAAGAAAGACTATAAACAGGATCAGATTCCAGCCCACAGCCCTGCATTTCATCACATCGGTAATATAAAAAAAAAAAAAAAATATAAAGCCTGAACGCACACACTGGAAAAGAAGTGCAAACATTTGAGAAGCCAGATGTCCAAGGTTGCAGGACTGGTGACTTCACGGACTGTGTGTTGCTCTGGGTAACTTCAGTATGAAACACTGTCGCTCACGTCACACAGATGTGAAAAGAAACCTACAGGATGCAAAGGAATGAGAAATACAGTTCTTAGGGTGAACTGTGGCCTGTTGACACATCTGCCTGTTCAGGACATCCTCAGGACTTCTTGGAGCTTGCACACACACACACACACACACACACACACACAAAGTTTAATGGGTTCAGCTTAAAATAGCCATTTTTAAGAGCTGTATTTTTACCGACGTAACCCAGGACGAAAAAGTGGTTGGAAAGTATACAGTCACATAGCTGTATCTCCACTGATACAGAAATGTTTCCTTAACTGGCACTGCTCTGTATCACAGTCAGTCTTTTACAGTGGTCCTCTCCAAGTTAAAGGTTGGGGTTCTCTTACTATTTCCTGAGGTGCTTGTAGAGCTTATACCAAGAATCTGGGACCAATTACCATGAGACAGCCAAAGCAAGAGGGTAAGTTAATTAGTTAAAAATCAAATTGAAATCAAACAATCTTGTTTCTGTGCCTCAGGAGAGGATTTCAGATCCTTTATAAGAAAATGGAAGAAAAGACAAGACAGTAAGAACCTCAGGAAATACAGCTTAGCACTAATGATTTGAAAGTTCTATTTTCTGGAATTCAGAACAATACAGTTCAAAAGTAAGGCATCTGAAAGATTTAGGAAAAGAAAAAGCTACAGGTGAACTTAATTTTTTAGCTTAATTCATTTAAAACACAGAACTTTGAGAATTTGTTTAAGTAGACAGTACGATCTGTTCAGACCTTTCTCGTTATCTTTTTATTTTCTGGCTGCCAGCAAGAAGCAAATGTTACCTTATGCCATATAGTCTATCGCTGTGAGAGATGATGGCGGCGTTCATCCCATCCTTTCTTTCCTTCATCTTAATTAGAATTGAAGACCGAAAATTTGTGGCTCTCAACTCTCAGGAGATATGTAAACTACAAGAGAAGCATAGCTAAGGTCTTGCCTGCGTGTGTTGCACACCAGATAAGGCAATGCTCTTTCCTTCCCCTCTCCTATTATGGAGTTTCTACTACGGCGTGTTCAGCTGTACTGAGCTATACAGTACAGCAAAAGCTATTTATGAACTTTCACATCTGTGCACACATAGTGTTGACAACACAAGACTGTACCAACTGGGAACATTTTGATATGACATTTTCCTAAAGGAAACCTTATTTCCTTGATTTCTGCAGGAAGGAGGAGAGGACCCTGCTTAAGTCTCAGACCTACATTTAAAGCACTGATGGGAGACCAAAGCAGGCATTCAAAACCTCACTAAGATTCACCTTTGAAGATGAAATGCCATTCTGGACACTCATTTAAAATTAGGTTTAATTGATTCAGATGTCCCTTGCATGGCAGAAACAGTAGCTTTGAGTAAAGTGCTCACCAAAAGGAAATGAAACCACTAACACAATGTGAAGAGACAAAAATAAACAGTGATGCAGCTAACACACAACTCACAGACAGTGCACATCTTGGTTTTCTTAGATGGCCTCTGCTTAAGGATGTCAACCAAAGGCTCTTCAGAAACCCAGGGACAATTCTTAAAAAATCCAGTTCTAGGCGCTGATCCTGAAGAACTCTGAGAGACTTCACCTGCCACCGAGTCACCTAAAATTTGTCTGCTGGGTTTCTGACAAGAGAAGCGTGTACCTGTGCTTCCTTTTGCTGTGGGAGTGAGTTAATAAAAATAATTATCATTCCTATAGCATTTGGTGGCATTGGTAAGTGAAAAGCTGATTCATGTTGTTCTTTTTTTCCCCCAGAAAATCATTTGGCTCTGTTACAAAGTGAAAACAAGCATTTTCTAAATTCCTAGCAAAATAAAAAATCCACTTATTCTCAAGTGCCACCAAACAATTCATTATTGTTTAAAACTTCTAATTTTACTTAAAATAAAAAGTGGTGACTTCATAGAAACGCAATGATACCTTGGCTTTTCAGAACAAAAAAATCTGACTAATGTCTCATACATATGGAATGTGATAGTGCCACCAAATCTGCTTTTTCTCTTGGGAAAAAATATTCTGCTTTATATTTTTAAAGATGTGATTCTTCCCCCCCACCCCCCCCCCACCCCCCGAAGGAATCAAACTAAGGTAAAGTGGCACCAGCTAACCTCAGGCAGCACCAACCCTCAGCAATACTGCTGGAGATGATGTGGGCTCCTGGTCTTAGGAGGAAGGATGCCAGTCCACCACACAGTCCCCCTTCCCTTCACTTTCCCCCAACCTTATGTTTGTATTTGGCCCCATGGTCTGGACAGATAATGTTGCATATCTTGTAAAACTAGTTCCTGCACTTGTAAAAGCAAATATTTCATCTAGTATAAGAAACATGCTGAGGTACATACTGCAACTTCATTTTCTTCCTATTTTTTTGTTTTGAATACTGTGCTGTGTCTTCAGGGGTCTGAGCCTTTACTTCTAGATCATTTGATATAACAAACCTAATAAACAGACCCACAAACCTAATAAACAGACCCAAGATGAACACATAAATGGAAGCTAATCCCTTTACTATTAAAAAAGGGCTATTTAATTCATATAGTATGGAGGAATAAAATACTTCAGCTACTCAGCCACCATTTGAGAAAGGAACATCGTGTTAAAGACACAAATATCACACTGATAATTTGATTTTACTTGCCATAGTTGCAGCAACTCCTAAGTTTCTTGGAGCACAAGATGCTAACAAAGAATAGCATGGCCTGTCTGGCTTTCAATTTATTTTGTGCCTTTGATGGCAATTTTTATACAGCCACTTTCAGAGTTTCCTCTTTCTCGTTTGCCAAATCACTCTCAGAAATATTGCAACAGGAACAAGCAAGTCCTTTTAAAACCACGCTAAGAACATGACTACAAACCACATCTTTAAATAAAACTGCTGTCCTCTTCAAAAGGAAGTATTTGCTACGAATTATTCTAATCTGTAAGACAAGAAATGGTATTTTGACTTGCATTTCATAGGGTTTTCCCAACACTAACGAGCGCAGCCTCCCAGCACTCCTCCAAGGACGGAAGGTGTTCCTTCTCCTGCAGTGGAGGAAGAGGCACTGTGAAACCCCATGAGTGCCTTGAGGGTCATGGAAGAAGTTTGGGGTAAGGCTCAGTTCAGCTCATGGCCCCCCCCCAGCTGTTGGATCCACCTCCTGAACCAAACCCAGCAAATGCTGCTCCCCGGACAGCCCGGTCACCGCTGCTGCCCATAGTGAGATCCTTCAGCCAAAATGAAAAATGGAGGGGAAGGGAAGAATCTTCCACACCTTTCTAGCCCTTTTCTAGCTCTTCACCTTCTCAAAATCTTAAATTGTTGATTACCAATGGTGATCAAAGAGATCGATCAACCCCTCCCCTTTGAACCAGCTGGTGGTTAACCAGTAGCACCCAACTGGGCAATGCACCGTTGCACCAGACAATTCTACCTGTGACTTGCCAATGCCACCACACAACAGGAGCTCAATTCGGCAGGATCCTCCTCTTCCCAGACCGTGCAGAAACCTCGCTAGCTGTAGAGAATAACAGTTTGAAACGAAAATCACTGCCTACCTGTGACTCAAACAAACAAACAAAAATCATAAGGCTCAGATCCTGAGCTGGCACTGCTGTCCTGTGCTGCCAGAAAAAAATATTTGGCAACGTATGTATCACCGAGTTGTTTATTACTGAATCACATCACATCCATACGTAACCTGAGCAATCTGTTGCTAGGTGCTGATTTATTTGATAACTTAGTAGACTTTGAACATTTTTCCAGAAAGGAATGCTGGACCTGAAGGTTTTGTTGTTATTTTGTTCAAATGAAGCAACAGTAGCTGAAAAAACTCTCATGTCTCCTCAGCAGACGTAGGAAAAAACCCAACGGTGTTTGCATTGTGGCACAACTTGAAATCAGATCACACAGCAACTGTGAAGCAACCTCTTTTGAACTGCAAGAGCAGATGTAAAGAATTATTTAACCTTATGCTCCTATGGTAAGATTAGATGCAAAACTTGAAGAGACTGGTTCAGAAGCAACACTCATCAACAAATCTTTCACAAGACGTATACTGTTCAAAATATGATAAATCTTTGAACTGGATAATCTTGGGAGATTTATTTTATCATATTTTTGGTCCTGCAATTTTGCATCGTCAAAGTGAAACTCAAAGGACTTGTTAGGCTTTCCATTTTACCTAAGTGTAAACAGATCTTCTTCCATTTCTGTAGATTGTTTTACATTTAAGGATGTCAAAATATGCTGCAGAGTCCATTAAATGGCATTCTCTTTTGCAGAGAAGCGGGAGGAAATGATGCACAGAACACTGCAATGACCCCCTGGAAGTCACAGAGCAGTGAAGTTTAGCAAAGACCCACTGCAAGCCCTGGGCCTTCCTTACCAGGCTGCTCTGCAGACCACAGGCTGCCGTGACTCCAGCGCACCGGCTCCTCTTCAGGGTCTAAAGACAAGACCTGGGCAACATGTTTCTTTTGACAAAGCAGGTTTGTGGCTGGTGAGACTACACTCAAGCTAAGGTTTAACACATACCTCCCGAAGGCTGTTCACACTGGCGTCCTCTCGCTGCCCTGGGCGGCTGGCATTCCCCTGAGCGCCTCCCTCCCACGCATGGGGGTGGAGGGGCATGGCAGTGGCGGAGCCCATTGGAAACAAATTCGGCACGTGCACTTTGGCAGGGGAGCCCCAGGCTGACGGGACAAGTGGTGTGGCACAGCAGGCGCTGGCGGCATGCGTGGTGGTGCACAGTGCTGTGCGCTCAGGGACGGTAGGCATCAGCACAACCACCCACAATAGCTTCAGCTTTCCATGGCTGGCTGAGCGACGCAGGCTCAGCGGCGGCAGATCCTAGGTACGGTCTTCAGTGAAGTGAGATCTGAGTATCAGACAAAACCAGGGCCCGAACTTTCACTAAACACTGCAAAAACCAGAACCGGGCTCAAACCTCACAGCCTCTTGCTGCTGGTAAAGAGATGGACCTGAATTTCTTAAACACACAGCCTTGGAGGTCTCGACATGGATTTGAACAGACCAGAGCTAAAATTGCCATAAGAATACAATAAAATCACACTGCAGAATCCAGAGAAAGACACTGCATTTCCCCATAAGAACCCCTGTTTTAGTCTGTGCTACCAGATAAGTCTTTGAGCAAGAATAAAACAAATATTTGCTATCTTACCAATTTCAAGGCCAAAGCTATACAGTTACAGCTCTCTTGTGCTCTACCTCTTCTGAAAAGGAGATGGTAACAATAAATGAAGTTACTTTCTAGTCTCCCTTTACAAATGCAACACATGGGTTTCTCAGTCTGTGCATCCTTAAACAAAATGTGATTTTGTTATTTTTACAAAATTTAAAAAGCATGAATTTACAAGTTCATGGCATTTTTAAATTAAAAACTGTATTCACAACTCTTTTAATATTACTATCCGTCCCTGAAAACGGGCCCATGGTGAGCACAGGTGAGCTAGACGCACGGCAAGAGCCTGAGCGAGTGAATTTTTCTGGAAGTCAAAATGCAGCACCTGCGTGAACTGACTGTAGCTGACAGAGGCACAACTGCCTCCGTCCACGAGTTTCCCAATATTCCAGCTCCATTTGAAAGCCCCCATAGTCTTAGAAAACACTGCCCTGGCCAGCTGAAGGCAGTAGTTTCTTCTGGCAGCCTACAGGCAGATCTGAACTTTCTTTTTCCCTCTAAGGGTCTTACACCTTACACAGCCCTACGTGTCTGCCAGCTGCAGTGTTCACAGAAAAGTGGATGCAGTGAGCCTGTCTCCTGAAGGTCCACGAGGAACCTGCCCATAAGAACTCCACGAGCCGTTGTCCCTTGTAAGGGGTTAATCCAAAACCGCATTAGAGATGGCAGAAAAAAATTCCTCCATTTGACCTCTGTGGCTCTTTGTGTAGCCAAGGTCTTACTGCAATTATATGTCTACACATTACGTATACTCTATATATCTATAGAAAGTTGTATTACAGTCTCACATCACAGGCTAGTTTTGGTATAAAATCACATCCCTTAGCCTGAGAGAAGGCAATAACTTTCAGAACAGGTGAAACAGAAGGATTTGTATGTTGCACCTTGCATGGAGATCCTGCTGATTTACTTGTTTCAAAACTCCATCTAATCATTTGGCCCTTTGAAAGGCATCAGTGAAGTTAGGATGTAGGAGTGGCCCCAGAGCCCACTGAAGTCACTGGGTACCTCATGGCTTTCTATAAGTTTTGGATATGGCGTGCAACATCTGCAAAAAACCTAAACCTCAGAAAACTGAGTGCACAAGAACAAATGGGACCAATCGCATCAGCAGATGAAGAGCTTGTGGCAGCTTGAAGTCATTTTGTGTACAAGGAATTTAGGATACAGGACAAGACAGGCTCAGTTTCTGCAAGGAGACGGGGTTAAGCTGTCTCTTGCAGGGTGCCTAGCTCCTAGTATGATCTCTCTCATAAATAATTCTTTTACTCTTGCAGGGCTGTGTTGGAAGGATGCAACAGAGCAGGAGGCTGAAAGCTCAACTACCCAAAGCTCTCCGTCCTAATGCACTCCTGCTGCGCACGGCAGGGCCTCTAAGAAAGAGGAAACCAAGTGGAGAGCATTCAAGCACTAGCATTTACTGCAGAGCTCAGAAAAACAAACTGGAAGACAAAGCTTTATATAGCATTTCAGACCCTAAGCCTGCCACTTCAACTTCACAGGACGAGCTTCTCACCCACATTCACACTGACATCACACATTGATCCTGCAGCAGGATCCACGCAAGCATGAAGTCCTACATAACGTTAATTACCCCGTGCCCTTCAGCAGCACTACTTTTTCCATCCAGCTTGTTGCATCCATAATAATTTTCCAGGGGATGCACTAAGAGGTGTAACTCTGACACAACATGCCCTCACATGAGGGGCACCTATAGCGCATCAGTCTTTGTGTTGCATGCTTAATCGCTTTGCACAAATTCCTGTACATTTGTGCATCTCTGAGGTAAAAAGGGTGACAAAAGCAGCCTGATTCTTTTTATGATGCAGATATAATTTTCTGGAAAACAATTCTCTGTTAAAAATGTGAGAACAATACAAAGACTTCAAATGCCTTCAAAGTAAACAGCATAAAAATAAGGCACGAGTATTTGCTGGTAGTGCAATTAGGCTAGAAGTTGATCCCAGTTGAGGTGTCACAAATTACAATACAGGGATGTGAAAAACACTGCAAGACATGGCACGGTTTTCAGTCTCCTCATCTTGCACAAAGCTGTAGAGAAATAAAACAACATTCAGCTACACATACAGCAGTGAGATCTTGTATGAAAGCGTAAGCAAACCTTCAAGGCTGACAATCAGAGATGCTATAAACCTGCGGATACTGTTGGAGGCACGTGAAGATCTGTACATCTTTGAATCTGGCCATGAATACCAATGAGAGAGTTGGAATACGAGTATGTCACTACTTCATACCTGAAACCATATTTAGACACCAGGAAACATTAAAACAAACAACAGTGACAAAAGTCTACTCTTTCTGAGGTAAGAAAAGTAGGGAGAGGGATGAAAGATAAAAGAAAACCACCAGAATACTCTGTGGAAGAGCACTCACCAGTGATGCCTTGCTGACAACGTGAGTCTCGCTACAACTATGAACTTGGGAGGTCGTACAGTCTCGGAAACTGAATCTTCAGAAGCAAACCAAAAGCGACTTTCTCCACTCATATAATCCTGAGTCCTTTCTAAATGTTTTCTTTCATATAGGAAAACCTGGCATAAAAGAACCTGGCAGAATCTTTGAAAAGCTTCTTTCTTTGTCTCTCAAATTCAGCAACGTAGTGTTAAAGGTAAGAAATACTTTATAAAAATAACCTGCCTCCATAAAATGTGTTTATAAAAGAAACAAGTCAAACCAGTAACTGCTGTTTCAAAAATACATATAACACAATAAATTTGCATGGTTAAAATGCTAACAAGTCAAATGAGACTTCAAAACAAAGCTGTAATAATTACTCCATTAATACCACACTTCTGATGAGAATATACTCGTTTTTTCAAAGTCAGCTTTCTTCCAGAAAATTAGACCCCTTTCTTATACAGAAAGGGAGGAGTAAACCCATTCCATTCATTTAATAATGCAGAGTGAGAGTCTGTAAACGCAAACATACACATGCTGCTGAACACAATCACAACTACACACCCACGAGTCACAGGGTCCTATTTGGGTGAGTAAAGTTCCCGTTTACATCAAGAGAAGCCTGGTGAGCGGGGAGCTCCGACATCCAGCCCTTGCAATGGGTGTACCAGGTTGTGACAGCCAGCTACGCATGGTCACAGGCATGTTTAGATATTTCAGAATTTTTGTATTACCTACTGTATGTGCCTACAGCTCACCTGAATCTGGACTGAAATTACTTACCAGAAACTGCTCGAACACCGCAGTTACTTAATTCCCCAGATATATATCATTTTGATATCCAATAGTCTGCGTGATGCCAATAAATCCATCATGCATCTGAATGCGAATACACTCCATAACCAGATGATGCTGTTGAAAGATTATATCAAGGGTACAGAGAAACATGGTAAGTTCCCCGTCAGTGAGTTCTCTCATTTAGGATACGTGTTTTTTATAACACGTACCATCACTGTTTAATAAAAAAAGCTTGATTACAATGAAGTGGAAATATCGACTATACAGAAATAACGTCAAGCAAAAGAGTAAATCATAGCGAGGCCTGCGAAACCAGTACCACGTATTAAAGTTGCTATGGATGCCCCGAGGCAGAGCAGCACAGTGCTTTCGAAGCGACACTGGAAATACACAGTTCAAGGTACATTGCAAAGTTGTTCCAAAATGCGCTCACCCTCGGCTGGTGTTCAGAATGGTGCTGGACTGGAAACTGCCATCAGCAAAGCTGTAACAGTTTGTTCCCAAGAAGAACCTGACCCAAGTCTGTGAGTCAAGACATTCAGAAATAAAGTTTGCAGTATTCCTTAAATCATGAAAGGTAGTGATGTGAAGGGTTTCAGAAGCTCTTACAAGGCAGCTAGAGAAGCATGACCTCCATTTCTGGAATGTTTTCTTATATCTCCATACTTCCATCATTTTCATTTTTTTTTTCTTCTTACACTGGTTGTGATTTCCATGCTTTTGGTTTGGTTTAGTTAGCCTGGTTCCCTATGGAAATCAGACTTCCAGGATCAGTCGGTGTATGCGTCTGTAGTAAGCCTGTAATGTTGATTTCAGACCAATCAGACAGATACTAGAGATCTCAAATATGATGAGCTCTCTGTGTATTTTGTAACTTCAGAGTAAGGGAAGGCCAAGGGTTTGATTCTGTTGGCCAAATCAGTCAAATGAGGCAGCCTGCATGTGGCTGTCAAAATATTTAGCAGAAGAAAGCCTGTATGCAAAAGCATGGGAATTTTATAGGATGAACAGTGAGAACAGAAAAGAATAGTATAATTTAAAAGTCTATGACCATAGCTCAAGAGCACAGGAAACCGAGCTTCCGCAGTATTCTCTGTAGTCACAGGACCTTACAGGCACAGCTTTGTGAACAAGCCAAATTCACACCAGCAGCTACATTTAAGCTAAGATTAATTACGAGATTTTCATTATTAAGCTTTACTGTCTTCCACAATAAAAGGGCCTGATGCTGGAACCTGAGGGATTCAGCAGTCATGCTGGGATGGCCACCTCTGCACAATGCTCGGTAAAGCTGCTGTGTAGTGTCTGTGTGCCTAAAAGGATGAAGAAAGGGCTGTATAAGAACAAACTAGTTCCACAGAAAGAGTCGAAGAACCAGCTAATGGCTCCTGTTTTGTTTTACCCCCATTGCAACCAGTGGCAGATCAACACTGAGGATGGCACTGGTGATGGTTGTGTAAACTGCGCTGAGCAGTGGGGCAGTACCGGCTGAACGTTAGTCCCAGCTGCTCCCGCCACATCCATCCCTGTGCCACTTCTCGTTCCCCTTCAGATAGCAATTTCCCCGAGAAATGGATTTCCTCTGCATTCAGCAGGGCAGTGAGGAATCCCATCTTCTTTAATCCCACTTCTGGGACTTACGCATTGCGGTTGTTGGAAGGAACTGCTACTTTTAAACCCAGAATTTAATTAAAGTATCCCCAGGATTTTTCTCATGTAATTCAGTGACCCTTCTCTCACTGGCTAACTAAAATTATTTGCAAACTGTAATGGATACTGCAGGCAAAAGAGGTCTCCAAGCTACACCAGTAGCTGTAATTAACACATGAACATGCGTCAATAGGTAATTGACTTCTCAGGGAACTCAGTGCAGCCACACAACCAAGCAGCTCTGACAAGCTTTTGGCATCCAGGCAGCAGCTAGGCCTGCCAGAAACTGGAACAAGAGCAGGAACAGACTGAGAAGACCAGTTGCTTCTACAAAGATTTTTCTAAGATTATCTTCCTTGGGTGCAGGGTCACATCCAGGCCCATGACACCCATGCTGCTTAGGGATCGGGGATCTAGGTGAGCAACAGTGCTGCAGAACTTCAAAGCCTTTCCCCCTGCTCTTGGTCAGTCAGCGATTATTTACCGTGGCGTGAACGACAGGACTGCAGGAGTAGGTATGATGAATGTGGGCTGCAGCTACCAAGATTACAGATTGTGACATTGGGTTGGAGCGCGTCCTCTCAGCAGAAATGGGAGCCCCAGGTGCACCTCTGCAAGCAGTCTGGGAGGGAAGGACTCGGGGCAGGATTTTTTGCCCAGGCGAGCAATGGGATGGTTAATTGTACAGAGAGAACAGCTCTTCTTTGAGAAGCAGGCTAATAATTGCACTCGTTTCTCTGCAATTAGTCCTGATAGTGATAGGTATAGGCCATCACTGACCCCTGTCATCGGAAGCACACAAGGTGATCATCTAAGAAAGTTAGAGCGCCCAGCCAGATGTTTTGCACGGTGTTTTTGCATGGGTGGGAGGCCACACGTTCCCATTCTCAGATGAACCATAAGGTGGCACTGCTTTGAAACATTACCTCCGAATATTTCCCCTGACACTTTCTATACTCTACATGCACACAAAGAGGTCCCACTGAAATCACGTGAATAAACTCATCCTACAGAAATCTCAGTGATGCAGTGAGGGTTAACATCATTGGCATACGTACTTTCACACATATTATTTACTCTTAAATCGCTAAGTTTTGTCCTGAAAAAACAAAATGTCTCAGATATACCTTTGTTCAAGCATTGCACCTCCTATTTCAAATGTCTGTCTGTGTGTGTAACACCCCCCCACTCTGTACAACCGACTGTCCTCCGGCATGTAATAGCATAAAGATTCTGCTCTTTTTCTGTGCCACATTAACAGCCAACAAAGACACTTCTAAGAAGTCATTTTCTGTTTCACATCTAATGTGCAGGATAAGAGTGGCAGAGAGTATGGGAAAGCAGGCTTTGCAAGCACAGTCACAGGGGATGAGTGGTGGCTATGGCAAAATGACCTACAGAGATTCCCTGTGACTATTGATTTGCTGTTGTAAAACAACACAGTCGAGCAGGCACCATTTTAAATGAATGGCGAAAGGGACCTAAAGCCCAGTATAAGAAGGAAGGAGGTGGTGACAATCTGGGCGAGAATAGCGCAAGACTGGTTCTTAACAAATCTCGAACGCAAAGATTAGGACCCTACCGAACAGCTCATCTCTGCCAAATGTCCTGTGCACGCACAGAGAATGAGATGCTGGTTGTGTGCTGGTGTACAGTGCCAGTTATTCATAGCACAGGGAAAAGAAATGGGTCAGAAGATAAATGCTCACCAGCTGAACCTTCTGCATGGCTGTCACGTAGGAGTCCAACTGATCAGAAAACAGCAAGGCCATGACTTCAGGTCCCCCTTCATCTTCTGTATCCAGGTGGTCTCCTGCACTGCAAGGAACTCCTCAGCTTTCCGACAGCCCTTTACTATGAACATACAAGGTCCTGAACCACTGTTATTTTTGTAGTCTCTACCACAAAGTACGGCTTGCCCACCTCCAGCTATCACATGCTGTGCAGAAGAACATATTAGGGACAGACTGCAGAACTACTTGAGCCTAGCCTTAGACATTTTATTTTTCTTACAGGTACTTTTGATCTAGCACTACATTCCAGTAGTGACCTTGCACTGGCATCTTTTTAGCCAATGGCTTAAAGTGCTCAAAAAGCCAATGAGACGATGGACGGGCAACAAAGCCCTTTCCAAGCGCACTGCGTGGTGGAATAACGAAGCAGTGTCAGCTGCAGACTGACTTCAGGATGCGCAATTACCAGTGAATTGACCCAGGCTACATCTCAACTGATAAACAACATCCATTCATCATGCATCTATCTGTTTGGTTTCATCTATTCATTCCGCCCATGGAGCAGAAGACACACTCACACACAGTCTGGCAGAATGCAAAGCAGTCAAGTAAAACAGCTGGAGAGCCACCAAAACAGTCCACCCATATAAAGATGAGGATGTCCTCATTTACTGTAAACTTACTGGTATTTGAAACAGGAGAATATGCTAATTCATACCAAGAATGTAAACAGAGATCTCTTCAGTGTGCAGCGACTCAGGTGATTTTGAGTTGATCCCTACCACTCTGGTAAGGTAACGTGATGCTTACTGCTACTGGAGTTCTCTGAAAAACCCTTCATGCATTTAAAAACCAAAAGGCAGCGATAGTGGGAGGCAAGAGATGGAGGAACTTGTGAACATCAGCATGCAGAGTTAATAAGATTCTATCAGTAAGACTCATATGATGAGTTTTAGTCTTTTTTTTCCCCTCTTTTGAGCATCCAAGATTGTCTTTATTTCAAATATCACCATAGGAGCAGTAATTAATTCAAATGAAGTGGGATTTACTCTAAATGAGGAAGAAAAATATTCCAAAACATTCTGAGCTCCAAACCTTAACAAAAAGGAAAGGATTTCCCTTTAAAATACAACTTTCAGAGAAAATTAAGCCCACTAATTTTTTTTCTTTGAATCAGCAAATACACTAGGCTGTGTAAAAATGACACGTTGGCTTTCTTTGAGAAGCAGGCTATCAAATTCTCCTTTTCTGTCCCCAATAATAGCTAACTGAAGACTATCAGTGGCAGTGAGAAGCACGTGGACCTACTTGGCTCTTATGGATCTTTCTGAGTTGGATACTAATAGCAGTTACCGAACTGCAGCCCAAACATTAAATACTATTACACTCTTTGAATCCAATACAGAAGCACTTCAATTATCCAAGCCTTGTGTTATCCCAGATGAGGTCATGATTCTTAATGCTTATCATATTGAATATTCCTGCCATTTTCTGAAAGCTTGATTATCAAAATTATCCTTTGTCCCTTGTGGCGTATGGATAATTGAGGTTTATACATTTCATGCAAAACAGGTTTTGTACCTCATTAAACAGACCCATCTGTATTTCCACAATGTAATTCCCGAACATAATCTGTGCAGTTTATATGCTGATGACTGGAGAGCGTGATTATGCTAACTATGAGGTAAACTGGGCTTTAGGTCTGAAACTGCTAGAAACTCACAAATCAAGTGGCAGGGCTCCAGCTTTGGAAGCAGATTGATTTTCTGCGCTGTGAACAGGCACGCAAAATGGAACCATTTGTTACGTTATTCAAGCTGTTTAGCTGAACAGCGTTTTACTCATGTCTAACTTACACTGGCACTGATCATCAGTTGTTTTTAGTAGGAGTGAGAGTCCAGAAGGCAAATCATACACCGCTCAATTAGTTTAAACTGGTACTACAAAAACATGACATGCAGATACTAATTCTTAGTCTGTTGTAGCAATGCAGGATACTTACACAGAGGGAGCTCAGTATATGAGTTTACATACCCCCTTTTCTATATACTGGTGACGGACTACGCAGAACTCCTCAGCATGAATTAACTCCTGTGTTTACCTCAAAGGCAGAAGTACGCAACAGTACCGAGGCATCACACTCACTAATCACCATGACGAATATCTGCCTGGCATTCTTAAAATGGCAAACAAAACCCACAAGACACACAATCAAAGTCTAGGGGGGAACCGAACACTTCGCTAATCAATCAGCCCATCTTCTGGGGAAGAGCCCACGGAGAGCGTAGGGAGGTTCACAACTGCCGGAGCATCACAGGAGCCTGGTTCCCGGATAGCAGCATGTCCCATAGGCTAACAGAAAAATTCTTAAAACATGTCATTAGCGAAAATTGGGACATCAGCTTCTGCTCTGTTTTCAGGAAGACAAGTTTACAGGTGATAACGTGAATCTAATCCAGCTCTTTTGAGTATATCGTGTCGCTCTTTCATACCTCATTATCTGAAAAGCATCCTAACAGTGCAAGATGGCTGAGAGAGACCTGCGCACCAAGTCCTAGTCACAGGGCAACCCCGTGCAAAGGTGCTGCCTCTGAGGGGGCTTTCGGGAAAGAAGTGGGATTTAGAGAAAGGAGAGGGGGAGGAAAACGTCTGGTACCCGCCTCAGCCCACTGACTCCAGAAAAGACAGAGCAGCGCTGAGAGACAGAGAAGGGGACAACAGAGGAGCCATGAGGGAACCGGGAAGAGCTACACAAAGGTCACATAGCAGGGCACAGGGACCAGGGCTAAGGCAAGCCAGAGCTGCAGAGCCTGCCAGGACAGGACAAGGCAGCAGCACTGGTGGATGGACCCCAAGAGGACAGCAGTGCCATCGAAGGTGGGAGGCAGCATTTGCGGGAGCACCTCCTTCGAAGGAGGACAGAAAATAAAGATGTTATCATGCAGCAACCCAAGGTACAGAAAAAAGATGGGCTTCACAGCTTCTGAAACAACGTTATTGCGAGCAAACCAACGCGGTCAGGCTTTCTGTGGCCAAGTCACGGTGTCACGCTGTCATGCTCAGAGCACACGGGTTGCAACGGGCATTAGAATCAGCAGGGACACAGCTGGTGAGCTTTATGCCATTTAAAATGCCTCAGAAGGGTTGTCTCATGGATATTTCAGTATGCAGAAACTTAATTTGACCAGAAACATAATTATCTGTGTCCCAGTTCTTCTCTACACCCAAGTATTTGTCTTACAAGGTATTACTCCCAATGCACGTCTAGATTTATGCTATATATATTTAAAAAAATCTTGAATGATGTTTAGTGACCACTGATCAGAAAACATTAGTGCTACCTGTAAAAGAAATACAATATGGTGCTTTAAAATCAATACTACTGAAATAGGTGTTCATTTTTACCTTAGCTTTTTATTCGTGAAAGAAGATCCTTCCCCAGAAAAGTGATTTTATACAGCTAGAATTAGCTTACAGACTTCACTTGAAAAATTTAATTCATCATACTGAGCTCTACCCTACAGTGGCTAATGTACTTCCACCATAAATCCACCTGTGGGAAGGCAGTCTCAGCTCAGGGGGGCCAGCTTAAGTTGAGTTTAGCTCTTTGCAGGATTAAGCCCTATGACGCAGAAGTAGTCTGCAATACAGAGGAGGTCAGAGTAGAGAAATTCTCTAAGTGAGGCTGCAGATGATGTCTCGTGCGGCAGGTTGCCAAGGAGCTGCTAGGAGCAGAGAACAAATACAGATGGGAGGAGGTGGATGCAGCAAGGGTGGGACTACACTGAAAAGGCTTTGGCTACAAAAGGATGACAACAACAGGCAATAGGAGCAGACAAAGCCCAGGACCTACAGAGGCCAGCCGAGGACACTCCAGCAGAACTAGCAGAAGAGCCCCTGAAGGTCCCAGCAATGCTTCCTCTCAGCTGGAGTTTCATGACAGCAGCCCTGTCAGGCATCCTCAGCCCCAAATCACCCCCTTCAGCTGCTCTCTCCTCCCATCCGCTGCCTGGGACCCAAGCACCGCTCCTCACATATCGTGGATGTGCTGCCCCTTGCCCTCCCCTCCACCCTTTTTCAAACTGAGAGATGGGGAAGGAGAAACCGCATGAGAAAAGTCTGAAATTGCGAAACAAGCTCTAATCTTAAACCCTATTAGGATGAGCTTACCCTTAGTAAGCTCAATAACAGATATAAAAACCTGACAGCTTTCCTCTGCAGAATCATTCAGCTATTTCAAAGCTGCACTGGTTTCCCAAGCACTAGTTTAGGAACATTTCTTTATTCAGGAGAGCACTGATGCATGTGCCTACACAAGTGTATGCTTTTACAATGCAGTGTCTTAGAAAGACAGATTCTAGTTGTCTTGGATAATATAGTCATTTAAACCTACTGGGTTTCCCCTTGGCTTCTTTGGGTGAGACTTACACAAGAAAATTTTCTCTCTTGCCCTCCCATGTACTGTAGGGGTATCTACATCGCTTCATAGTGGTGTCATGAGGATTCGTTAACGCTTATAAGCACTGCGAAGATGAGAATTCCTACAAGCATTAAGATGCATCAAGGCAATAGGTATTCAATGCACATTTAGCCCTGTGGTGAGTATCTCTCCCCTTCTACCAACCCATATTAGAATCTCTAAAGCTCTTTGCCAAAATCCGCCCTGTGGGACAACCAGCACTGATCACTGTACAGGCCCGAGGGACTGAACCACTCAGACAAGTAAAGTTAACAATGCCAATCTCAGGCACGGCAAAAATTTGAGAATGCACGTGTACTTTCAAAATCCCTACAGCGGCAGTGCCAAGGAAGAAAATGTGCTTCTGAAATAAAAATGGGCTCCAGAAGCAAGGAACAAACGAACTGATTGTTATTTAGCTTGAGGAAAGTATGACTTTTTCCCCATTTGTTTCAATGCCATGTTTCCCTCTGATTTAGTGATTTGTGTCTTTCATTTCTAAATCATCATCTGCCTAAATTTAGTTACCATAGAGAACACTAAACCCAGACTGCACACCTGGGCACTTGTTACAGGCAGGCCAGTCTGGGGGTGGTGGTTCAGCACACCAGAACCAGCAATTAAAAGCCGCCACCAGTGTGCTTGGCTTTGCTGAGACTCCCGACGGCAGTGCTTGGTTCATCAGGCAGCTCCTCTTCCTCTCCCCTGTCCCACCGTATACATGCAGACCTGGTCCACACTCAGTCCATGGCCCTGAAACTGGAAATAGCAGCTATCGGGTTGCCTGCTCACCCTGCTCAGGTGCAGGTGGTCATTTCTCCTCTGTCCCCATGGTGCCGCAGTTTGACAGGGACCCACATTCTCATTCAAATTCACCAGGGAACCGCAACTGGGAAACCAGAGCAGGCGGCACAGGCTCCAGCCAACGCCAGCAACCAGCTCTCGAGGACTTGTCTCCACCTGGATGGTCGAGATTCAAACTTCATGTGTTTGTTCTCTGAGCATCAGGATCTACCCTGGCTCCACCAGCCACGTACAAAGGAGGCACAAGCACCCTTTGCAAGCGCTGATAACGTGTCATTCTTCCAGCAGCGTTTCTACAGGAGTGCTTCCTACGCCCAGTTTGTCGAGCTACCAGCTTACCCTCTCTTGACAGGAGTTTTAAATCTGTACCCGAACCTCAGAGGCTCTAGCAAAAGAATGCCACAGCTGATTTGTAACACAGCATCAAGTAGCGCTAAAGGAGGCCGGGAGGCGTGCTGGTGCTGCCCCAAGCCCGCCGGCAGGTCAACGCCAGGGCTGCGGAGGGAAAGGGCTCAGCCCCGCCGCGGCCGGCCGGGCCTCCCGCAGGCAGCCGCTCTCCCTCTGGGCAGGGGCGGGCAGCAAGAGAGATACAGCCTGCGTGCTCTCCTCTCTGTGCTGCTGGATAACGGGGCCCAGGAAAAAAGGGATTTTAGGCAGCAACGAGGAATTTCAAAGCTTTAAAGAACTGGCGAAAACAATCCGGCCACTTGTGAGTCTGAATACTAGTTTGCCACAGCAGACTTTATATGATTTCTGTGATTCTAGGAAGGTATCTGCCTTTCTTTAATGAAAACATTCTGTCACCACCTGTCAGGAATAAATTCAGGCGAAGAAAACAAGACAATATTGAACTAGAAGGCAGGATCTTGCAAAACATCAGAGCTGATTCATCCCTTCCCATCCCTTCCCCCCCATCCTACTCTGGGCACCATGCCGAGAATACATTAACTTAACCTGCCTGGGGATTTACATTAGATTACTATCCACTACCAGTGATTCAAAATTCCTTTATACTCCACCATTGCCGTATTTCTGCAAAAGACATACTGAATAAAAGTAACTTCACCTTGTTCTTGAATTATTCAAATTTCAGCAGAGTCTGGCAGCAAGAGGTGCCAAGTACAAAAGTCTTGACTACTCACTCCCACCTCTAGAACCGGTACACCAGGCTATTAGGATATAAATCTGTTCTTCTTCTCCCAACATGTGGGAATTACCAGAGTATTATGTATGTCGATACACACATTCTTGCTTGCTAAAGCTGCACTCCTACTTTTTAGGATCTGAAAACAGTAGTTAAAAGAAGTCACCTGTTGTGGGGCTGTTAAAAACTCCTCTTGGATACAAAAACCTTTTGGATCATACGTTAATGGGAGGGATGATGAGTAACTGTGAGGAAACTGTGGCTTCTATTATCACCCAAAGCCAGGGCATTTTATTCTGCATACCCTCAATTCATTCTACATAGTTTCTGCAATGACGGCACTAGGGGTTACAGCCTAGAAAGCTCTCTGGTAACACTTCTCCCCAGTAATTAAAAAAATCAAACTTTATTCATGTAATATAACACTTACCACTCTGCAGAACGACCTTTTTCCTGCTCCCTTCCCTCGTGAAGGTAGTCTCTGTGCTCAGCTGCCTTCCCGTGGAGGTGTTCTGCAAGCCACAAAAGCCCAGTCTGCCCGGACCAGCAGCTGACCTGGCAGCAGTGAGCGGTGGTGAAAGCAGCCCTCTCTGAAAAGTTTTCTTTGTGTTGCAAAGCAGTTTGGAAAAACAACTCGGTCTACCTGAGCTTTCCCACGACTTGAACAAGCATCCTCAGCGACTGGCTGCTCCGGTGGGAAGGGAATGCGTCGGTCTGGCAGCAGAAGGAAAAGAGCCTCTGAGGCTGGACACGGCTTCTCAGCTGCAAGGATGGGCATGGCTGTACCTTTGCTGAGAGTGGATGCACATAGCAAAAAAGCTGAGAAAGGTTGTCCTAATTCTTTCTTACTAAAGGTCAGAAGGAATCTGTTTGCTGAGAAGGCATCTCAAGTCTGTACAACTAACCCTGCTTTCAGAGAGGAGAGAGGAGAGGAGAGGAGAGGAGGAGAGAGGAGGAGAGGAGAGGAGAGAGGAGGAGAGGAGAGAGGAGGAGAGAGGAGGAGAGAGGAGGAGAGAGGAGGAGAGGAGAGGAGAGGAGAGGAGAGGAGAGGAGAGGAGAGGAGAGGAGAGGAGAGGAGAGGAGAGGAGAGGAGAGGAGAGGAGAGGAGAGGAGAGGAGAGGAGAGGAGAGGAGAGGAGAGGAGAGGAGAGGGATAGAATAGAATAGAATAGAATAGAATAGAATAGAATAGAATAGAATAGAATAGAATAGAATAGAATAGAATAGAATAGAATAGAATAGAATAGAATAGAATAGAATAGCCCTGCAATCTAACTCTCAGGAAGACCCAAACAGACTGAATCTAAATGGTAAAAAGCGATGGAAAGAGTATCTCTTCAGGCTTCCTTTATACATCAAAGAGCAAGACAACGGACAAAAACCTCCCTTTATTTCTGAGCAAGTCAATATGTATCATACATCCATTTGCACTCATTAACTCAAGTAGGCCAGTACCAAAGGACTGCCACTAGGGGATATATCGTTTTTAAATGGTTAATGGAGTTTTAATTAATTGTGTTACCTGAAAATATATCTCAACAAAAAGCAAGATAATTGAAATGCATTAAAAAGTGTGTTTATTCATCTGCCCAGAAATAAGTTGAAGAAGATAAAAAGACAAAGAGGACACGTAATAGAACAGTTTTTAGAGCATTTGAAAAGGATGGAGAACTACTGGGAGATTTGCAAATTCAATTACTGCTATGAATAATTATATGCTAGCAAATGTCCGAGATGAACAATAATAAAAAAAGAAAAAACAGATGTAAATACTAACTTATTTTTTACCAAAAAAAAAAAAAAAAGGTAGAATATCTGAATCAAACTTGAAAGCATTAATACTATATTGCTGTTGGGGGAAAAAAAAATATTTTCCTCTTCTGGAAAAGATTTTTGACTTCCCATTGAGAATAAAGAGCTTTAAGCCATTTTTTCAACTAGAGGTTAGTTTTTCAGGGAAAAATCAATATTTTCAGCAGAAATATATTTCCTGTGGTGGTTTGGGTTTTTTTTTTAAATCAAAATCCTATTTTCTATTAAAAACAGCTTTGACAAAAATAATATGGGCCAGTGAAGCATTTCCTTTCATAATGGCTTCTGGCATTCAAGGTCAGGCTCTACTACATTAAATACAAGAGCTTAAGATCAATTGTTCAGAAGCAGGAAACTAGTGACCAAAGAGCCAGTGTCCTCATTTTATAGGTCCTGAAGCCACATGAGATCTGTCAGGGCACACGCAGATGTTTTAGTAGGGCAGAAAAGGTGAGCCCGAGCCATTTTTCACCTTACAACTGGTGACTATCAAAGATTTTTTGCAAGTCTTTCTTACTCTTCAACAAGAAAAAAGGTTTCTTCACCAACAACATGCCCAAGACAGACAGTAGCACAAAAAGATCAAACAAATTTGCCTAAAAAAATCACACATCGGGTCAACAGCCCAGTGAAAACAGAGTATTCATTTAACCAAGCCCAAAGGCCAAGCCACTGAGCCACAAGCCCTGTTTCAGGAAAGGCACCATCATACCAAGGGCTAAGGTTGGTGCCACTTCTTCCTCTGAAGATGGAAGTTACTCCTCAGGCAGCGAGGAAAGGGTACGTTGAACGCTTGGTGCTTCTTAGAAACCATCGCTGAGGCTTCAGAAAATGGTGCACAGACCAGAAATGTGTAACAGTTTCCAACTGAAAAACTATTAATATAGTTTTACACGGGTTAACAGTTCACAATTACCTGCTGGACTGAAACGTTTGGGATATTTGGCCTAGAATTCCCACCGCAAAGCAGTCAAGATGCTGCATCAGTTAGTTAGATATAAAGGAGACCTCAGTCATCATCAAACTACACAGAATCTAATATCAAATGATCTGGTCGGTCCAGGAAATACCCAGATTTGCTCAATCTCAGCTGAATTACTTGGAAGAAGGGTGTTACCGTCTGGAGCACTGGGCGGACACATCGGCCACATCCTCACCCGAGCAGGTCTCGCCGCTTCTCTCAGAGGAAACAGGCGGCCATGCAGACCAAAACACAAACCATCGATGCCAATATCTAAATGTACCTCTGCTGCGTGGTAAAGCAGCAGACTGAAGAAATCCATTTTTGCACTAATTACTAACTACTGCAGGAAGGGCTGACAGGAAAAAATAGTCACACATGGCTTACTTACCAGGAATTTATACCAAGGTGAACCTATTAACCTATTATTATTTGGCCACTCAGTCCAGCACAGCCATATCCCAAACAATGAAAACAAAAAACCCTTTGGAAATTGCAGTTTTATCACTGGGCGGACTTGGAAACCATCTTTGTTAAAGGAGGCAAAATTTCTCCCCTCTCCTCGCAACCAAAAAGGTCAGTCAACACATCTGTCCCTTTTTTCTCCATGTCTGTTTGCAGATTTTTTCATATATATTTTTAAAAGTTAAGATTTTATTGTCTTCTCACCAGGACAACATTCCAGCAGTGGGGAATATATAAAGGAAAATATATTAACTGCCCTTTTTTGAGTCTTTTGCGCTAAAATCTGCTTTGTCCCCAGCTCAGAACACGAGGACAGGGGAATGTTGGTCCTGGCGCAGGCAGCCTGTCGAGAGATGTGCAACCAGCCGCTCTGACCTACCGTTGCCCTGAAGGGGAGTCACAAACATGAGAAATGACTTTTAGTTCAATGAAGCCAACATGCTTAAGAGATCTTAATCTTCCTTCATTTGTTTTTCCACTGCTTCAGTCTTAAGCTATGCACACATTCTCTGAGATGGTGTAGACTCATAAAACATTTCTCAGCTGACCTGCTTAATCAACAGTATGACTCTAATAGGCTCAATATGTCACAAGCAACCTCAGGAGAAAAGAAAGATCAGTTCTGTGGTGCTGGACTGTAAGGAGCATACTGGTTTACAGCAAATCCATTCCTGTATCTCAGCTGAAATAGTGGCCAAGAGCAGATGCTCTCACGATTAGAATAATCAAGTAATGCTGCTCCCCAAAATACTTTCCAGCTGCTGGAGCTCTGCAGCCCAAGGGCTTTCTGAGCCAGCGGTGTTACTTTTGTACTCTAGGGCCTTTGAAGTATTCTTCCTGAATTTGCCCACTTGTTTTTTGAACCCACGGAAACTCATGCCCCCCACAACTCCCTATGGCAGGGAGTTGCACAGCTAAACAAGAACACCTTTCTGCTCTGAACCCAGGGCCTGCCGGTTTCACTGGAGGTCCCCAGTTCTTCTCCTGACAGAGACAGTGAACAATCAGTCCGTCCCTAATTCTTCCTCCCCGTGCCATTTACGCCTCACTCTCCTCTCTGCTTACCAACAGAGGTGGCAGATAAAAATACGACCGGTAAGAAAGATGTTTGAAAGCACGTCAGCCATTTCAGTCTCATTTTCCCACAGCAGAAGCCGCGATGGGCAAGATGAACTCTTTAGCAACGATGAGTGCCTGAGGTAAAGGTAGGAAATCCTCTTATCTTTACTCCTTCAAAACCAACGCTGGCGTCCCACCAAAATCCTCACTCGCACACCATGTAATTTTTTAGGCACATAAACACACCCAGGCACCTAAACTCACTAAAAATCCACTAAAACACACTTAAAGCCCCCCAGACACCGCCTGCCCAAGCTCTAGCAGAAACCTCCAATGTCTGTCCTGTTTCTCTCGAAGGCCAGAGACCCCTATTGCTGGGTTTGGAGCAAGGATTGATTCAGTGCTCTCTCATGCCAGGATGGCCAGTGTCTCACCCAGTTCAATTGCCTGCACGTTAGCTCGGCTAAATCTAATGCTTAAGTAAGTTATCTGTTGTCATGGATTTAACTGGTAACACAGTTTATATTCCCTGAGTGTAGCCAAAATATTAGAGCCTCTAAAACAGCTGAATAAGGAAAATCTCTTTATTACCTCTACTCTGAAATGTAGTCTTTGACTGACAGTGCTATATATGGTTTGAAGACAATCTCTGACCAACTAAAAATACCAAAAGGGCAATTTTTTTTACCCCAGCAGAGCTATGACGCCACCCACTCCCATTAGCCCAAATTGCCCCAGTATGTGCAGTTTTGCCCAACAGGTTGGAAAGACCAGACAATGACAACTTGCTTAAAAGTAAAGCTTTCATTCTGCTCAAACATCTGGTGAATAAAATCTACAGCAAGATGTAGTACTGATCTGTACCTGTCAAGGTATATATGTCCCTCCTACCTACCTTATGAATTAAACTGAGCATCACCAAGCAAGGCTGTTCCCTTTCCCTCCTCCGAGAGTTGCTACTGATTACTGAGTGTCAGAGCCAAAACTACCTAAGAACATTAAATGATATAATAAAAACAGAAGTAGCACACAATTTCATCCTCATTACACATTTTATTTAGCCCAGCCTGGATTTTCAGTACATTCTGCCCATACTAATTTCTTCTTTTTGATATCCCTAAATAGTAATTTCTTGTTGATGTGTTTGATTTCCATTAATTTCCAAGTGTGGGCACATCTTGCCTGAAGAAATAACTCCAGCAGAATTTGACATGTGAATTTGTTTTCCCTAGCGAAAATGAACAAGATACACAGAGCTGATATTCAAAAGGATAATAAAAGCAGATACTAATGAAAATTTATATCTAATATGTACTTCAGTGATCTGGTGAAGGACTGTCTAGGCTGAATAAACTAGCTCCTAATACGGTCGATTAAGATAGGTAGGTCATCTGGCAAGAGAAGCTGAAAGAGAAACAAGTCCAAAGAGACGAGAATGCTGGGGTTTGGAGAACTGGCTTTCCACCGGTTGCTTGGAAATGCAGTCTCTCCTCTCTTGACTCTGTTACCGCCCTCCTGCAATGTCTAATAAGACAGCTTGTCTCTATTAACTAGAATGTCAATCTGTTTTATTTGAATGACAGGGAAGGGGGAGGTATGTAGAAACAGGAAAAAAAAACCCTCAGGGATTTTCTTCCTGCTTATATTTGCCTTGGTATTTCCTTACAAATAAGAAACTGAGTGAAAAGTGAGGGGCATACAGGAGGAAAAGAATCAGGTCTTTCACCTGGGATGAAATCAAGTGGACCAACCTCAACTGGCATTAGCTACACATCCAGCTGCAGCACCTAGATACTACACAATGGTGTTCTTAAAGACGTGTATTCATTCAAGCAAGAAAGCACTTGGAAACACCTATGTCATCTTTAACTATTTTGAACAGCTTGAAGAGGGAGGAAAGGCAGTGGTAGCCAGGAAACTCTGTATATACAGCTGTCGCGTTTCTCAGGTCTGAAGAAAAAGTGTGTAAGGACAAGGTTGGTGCATGCCCTCTGGAAGCATGAAACTCCTGTAAAGCATCTCAAATAAGGCATTAGGATATCCTAATTAGGAAACCACGACCTCACTAGTACCCAGAGGACTTCAGAAAGCACTCCCTTCATGAAGAACATGTTGGACATACGTAGCTGGAGGGGGCAGAAGGAGGGGAGGGGGTGGCAGGCAGGGAGGTCTAAACTGCTCCCTAGCAGGAGCGCTCGGTCAGAGCTGCCGAGCTGCGCTCCAGGTTCAGCAGAGAGCCCTGAAAGCAGCAGGCTAGCAGTGTCTTGCTACTGCCCATCCTTCCCCATGGTAGTCTCTCTTCCACACCGCACAGCCGTGATGCATACAGCACCAGACCCGCTTAGCCGAAGCTGCTCTGCTTTCCTCCACGGACTACGGCAGGGACCTGAGGAACAGCTGGAGGGTCATCTGCCTAAGATGCGCCCCTGCACTGCTGAGCAAAAGTGCAGAGGAGGTCTCACAGAGCATCACTGTCACTCGTGAAGCCACAGGACTGCCAGCACCTGTGTACTACTGCTGGCTTCAGGTCACCACTGCCTGAAGGACTTCACCCTGTTTCGGTGACTGGCGCGCGGGGAGCAGACAGGCTCCTCGAGAGATCAGCTCACCCGAGAAGCCAAGGACTCAGCTGAGGGAAAGCCCACCCCATGCACGCAACTTAACAGCAGCTCCGCCGAGACACTAACATTTCACTGATTCCACCCGTCCTCACAGGTCCATTTTCTCCATGTTCAAGCTAAAATTCAGTATACCCCAAAAGAAAGGGCGAGGACATTATTTCATCTGTTTCTGGCAACAAAACCCAGGTTTTCACTATGCTGCTGAGATATCCGAAACAACTCTTTTACTGATTGCTCCTTTATGAGTGCAGATGGCACTGGAAAACTTGATCCAAACGGGAAGTGTGGATTTAACACTGAGCTGTTGACCCATACTAAACCCTGCGCGAGTGTTTCAGCTTTCTATCTCTGTGGCCCAGTCCCCTCCAGCTTAATTTATTTTTGAAGCAATCAATGAAACATCAACTGCGTTTAGGGACAGCAAAGTCAGAGAGGTCCTGAATCTTAGGCTTCCTCTTTTTGGCCATAAAATCACGCGACAGGCAGAACAATAGAAAACCAGGGGTTTCTCCCTGTTTTATCTTCCCTTCCTGACAGATACAAAAGCAGAAGGAGGATGCTAACTCACAAATAGTAGAACATCCTCTGGAACAGCAGAGAATAAAGAGGAGACAAAGCAATCAACACGGAGGTTTTATACTCCAGCCTAGAGAGCCATGGCATGAAATCAGTTTTAACTGTTGGTTGCCCACATGACTACTGTTTTTCCAAGACATGCTAAGGACCTGATCCATGAACTCAGTGAGAACAGTTCTCCAATGGGATGCCTAAAGTAGGATTTGGGCACGCATGATCCAAAGGGAGGGCTGCAACAGTGTTTCTTTTTATTTCTTGCTCCTTTTGCCTAAAAGGAGAGTCCCTCTGTCGGATGGTTCTTCATGCAGCCTTCATTAGCTCTGAGGTATTGCCTAAGAATTAGGGATTACACATTTTGTCATTTTTAAACTAAAGTTAGCTTGGTTTAACTTCTCTTGGCACTGCTCTAGTTGTCGTGTACAACAGAGGAATTTGGCACAGGTGGCCCATAATTCCCATGGAGGTCAGTCTACAATGGGCGGCTCATGAACGTGCAGCACAGAACAGGCTGCTAGCATAGACCAACCCTCAAGCCCCGATTCAGCCCTTGGGTAGCCGCAGAATGAGGTATGAAAAAGAAACAAGGCTCAAATACCTTGTATCCACAATCCCCAAGGTCACTTTGATCTTTAATAAACCCTTAATTTCAAATCTTGACCATCTCTGCACTCCCCCTCCTTGTAAGCAGAGGAGTATGACACGTAGTGGAAGAAGGTAAAATTCAAAGGAAGCATTTGTTCCACATTATTCACAAGGCAAGGATAGAATTAATCAGCTTTCTCGTACCCAGCCTGTCCAAACTGTATAATAACTATATAATAATTAGCACTAACAGTATAGAATCCTGTTCTGGGAATATTTGTAAAACGAGATTAGCAATGCCGGGCTTTCGGAGCCTGGCTAAGTGGAGAGTTCCTCCCCAGAACAAAGGGAAATCCTAAATCACCTTGTTTGTTCTGCGTCACTCGGGCTCTGCCAAACCAAGTGCAGCCATCAGCGCCCAGATCAGCGGCTTAGAAGCGCTGGAGAGGACCCCAGGCTCCAACCACCTCGCTCACCACACAGCGAGGTGAGAGATGTCCCACACCTTTTACCACAAATTTCGAGGGCTGTCTTGCTCACTCCAGTTGTCTGAGCTACTGCGTGCTCAGGTTAGCGGGCCTAAAGCTGTAACAACAAAATTTGGGAAGATAGCACAAAACGAGAGCAAAACAGGAACACCAGCGGGACAAGAAGCCTGAGCAGTTACATGATTCATTCTTTTGATAACGCGCCTTCTACACTGGCACTTGCCTGTTACAGCCAATTTCCAGCAATGATGGGAAGCAGCCCAGGTCCACCTAGAGGAAAAAGAGCTTAGAAAGCTCTTGCCTTTCGGAAGGAGCACTGAAAATTGTGGTAGGAGCTGGAAGGTCCGTATGCACACCCTCTTATGCCAGGGAAGGGTTTCCTACCGACTTTAACAGTTTTTGGTTGTTGGTGCTGCTGTGTAGCCATCCCTCCCTCGGCTCAGACCTTCTGGGTTATTTTTTTCTACAGCTTTTAGCAGCGGCTTCGCCAGCCACGAGTGTCCTCCCTTCGCCTTCCCACGACACAAGCAGCCTAGCATGCGAACGAAGAGCTGTTCCGTTCGCCCGTGTCTCTCCCTGACCGAGATTTTTGCAGCTGCCATGCAAGCAACAATAGCGGCGAGCGAGCCACGGACAGTCGCCACTCGCCCGGCAGGGCTGATGCCCACCCACACCGGCGGTTCGCTCCCCTGGGGCGGCTCCGGGCGCTTGGCACTCACCGAACCTCCCCCGCCGCAGCCGGGTTCGCAGCCGGCGGCGGCGGCGGCGGCCTGTGGGGAGACCCGGTACCCCCGGTTCCCCCGGCACCCCGCAGGCATCCATGGCAACTCCAGCCCCAAAACGAACGGCGCCGCTCGGAGACCCGCCCGCCGCGGACGCCAAAGTTTTGCCCGCCCCGCTGCCCCCCGCCGCACCATGGACAGCGCCCGCCGGGCTCCGGCCGCCCGCCCCGGCCCCGGCCCCGCCGCCCCCCGCGGGGGCCGCTCCCGGCGCCGCGGCGCCCCCTGGCGGGGCCCCGGCGGACACTCCGCTAGCGGCCACCCCCCACACCGACACCCCCCCCCCCGCCTCAACCGCCACCCCGGCCTCGACTCCCGGTGGCGGCGCCCCGGGGGCTCGGCGGCGGCCCCCGCGGTGCCGCTGTGCCGGCGGGGCAGCGGCGGGCTCCTTACCTTGCGCAGCATGTTGGGCAGGCAGCGCCGGGGGCTGCCCGCCACGGCGCCGCGCTCTCCCGCCCCTCACGGCGCGGCCATGCAGGGGGAGCAGCGCGGCTGCGGCGGGGTACCGCACCCCCGGCACGGCACGGCACGGCCCCGGTACGGCACGGCCGGGCACGGCGGCGCGGTGCCCAGAGCCCGCGGGCGCGGCGGCCCTCCGTGCGCGCCGCCCGCCTGCCCACACTGAGCGGCGGCGCGACGGCTGCCGCCCGCCACGAGGCAGCGCGGCCGCGGGGAGGGCGGGGGGGGGGGGGGCCGGGCCCAACCGCCCCCGCCGCCCGGCCCCTTCCCCGCCCGCCGCCGGGGCTGAAGAGGTGGCCGCGACCCGGGAGGGTCGGGGGGCGAGGCAGGCGCCCGGCGGCTCTCGGTCACGCTGCGTGGGCGCCCGTAGCGCTGCGGGGTACGGGGCTCCGTCCCGTTATCCGCACCTCCCCCGCCTTGCAGCCGCTCGCTCCCCGGCTGGGCAGCGTCGGCCGGGCCGGGGCAGGGCAGGGGCTGAGCGTTGTTTGCCCTCCCGGGGGCGGGGGGTGTGAAGGAGGCGCCGGGCTGGGATGGCTTCGTGGCCCCGGCCCCATCCGGGCCGTGGGAAGACACCGGGACCGCGCTGGTCCCGTGGTCACCGCGCTCCGCTTTGCCATAACGAAGCGAGTCTCACCCAAAGCAAATTACACCTATTCCAGGAGCAATTTACTTTTCCTGCAAGCTGTAGTACACTGTCAGAGCTACAAGCTGTTCTCAAGTTAAAATAGAATCTGATCTCAAAAGGTATTTAGCGCTAATTATAAAGTACTTGCTGTATTAACGTTAAATGCGAGAACCCGGGGCTCCTGCTGTCCGGCATGTGGTAGTGAATCAGTGCTTGGTGTGTCACATCTGCACGCATGCAGTCCCCGCCTGAGCCCGTGTGCCCTGCAGCCCAACCGGGACGACGGAGCGGCAGGTTGTGCCGTGTCTCGGGAGGACAGGACCACGCGTTTCAGATTCCGAAGGATGTGGCTTAACTCAGGGCAACCCATTTTTTTCAAGTTTTCCCTGCGCCCCGGTACGTTCTCAAGTAACTTTCATGCAACTTCAGTCCTGTGACCATATAGTGACCCATGGTAAATTAATTTCCAGCAAGCTCATAAGTAAAAAGCAGGCAAAGGAGTTAGAGGAAACTGTCATCGCATTCACACTTGGAATTAGTTTTACAGGAGCAGTTTAGCTGAAGTGAGTGAATATTAGCCGGCAGGTTAGTACGGAGCTCATAGCCTTACATGGTCACGGGGGACCACACACCACAAGTACTCGGCCATCACATCTCGGCCCTCGTGTTTGCGATGCTGTGCAGGCTGAGTCAGATGCTGCCGCCTTCGACCTTGGGGTGTAAGGTTATTTATTGGGGTGTGAGTTTGCCCAGTGATAGGACAAGAGGTAATGGGCACAAACTTGAGCATAGGAAGTTCCATCTTAACATGAGGAGGAACTTCTTTCCTTTGAGGGGGGCAGAGCACTGGCACAGGCTGCCCAGAGAGGTGGTGGAGTCTCCCACACTGGAGACATTCAAAACCCGCCTGGACGCCGTCCTGTGCAACTGCTGTAGGTGTCCCTGCTGTGGCAGGGGGGTTGGACTGGATGATCTCCAGAGGTCCCTTCCAACCCTGACCATTCTGTGAGTCTGTATTACTCAGCGCAACGTCACATTAAGGTGCTAAAATGGAGTGGGGTCACTTGAGTGGAACCTGCGTGACTGGTGGGGTTTTATGTCGGTTATGGTTAGCCAATGGTTGTTACATTGCCGGTGACAGCTTTTGGGCTCAGGTTTGCCGGGCTCCTATTAGCATGTTAATTTGTGTCTCATGATGCCGGTTGTTAATTACTTCTCCTTTCTCAGGTCTGATGATACAGGCTTCAGCTGTGCTTCTATTCACTTGCTCATGTTGCCTCTTCCCTTTTCTCTTGTCTCCTGAAAATGAAGAACTCTGTGTTTTGTCAAAGTTTCTGTATCACAGGTACGATGTGATGTTTTCATAGTCACTGTAGATGACTTCATGGAAATCAGAGGTGTTTCCAAGAATACTGCCTGCTACATCCATTGACTCTTCTTGTCCACTGCCCAGTGTAAAATACTACAGGACACATCCCTCTTCATGCGTCTCCTGTCGTTCCTGGTTGTGACAGACTCACAAACTGCTTTCCTGTCTTCCAGACATTTCTCACTGCAGTGCACATGTCCTTCTTGTGTGAGGGTTGATTGTGTAAGTTTGATAAAATTATGGTATACCTATAAGTGAAATGGAATAATCGAGAGGAGTGAAAACATCAGCAATAATCCTGGACCACGGGCATTTGGGAATCCGCTCTGGGTATTTGGTTTGTTTTATCTGTGGTTACACTCATGCAAAGACGTGTGGTCTGGAATCACTTCTTTTCCAAAGAAGATCTCTGGGTATGATTAAAAGAGAATTGGAACCCTGAGATTCAGGTGTTGCAATGCTTAACTTACAGGTATGGGGTTCTTAGGGTACCCCAAACCTCAGTGCTTGGTACCGTGGCTTTTTATGCATTAGGAGGGTTTTAGACCTTGGAACAAGTTTCATAGCAATCTTCCCTTCCTGACGAGCCAGAAACTATCTAAAGTCAGCAACTGAACGGGGTTTCTCCTAAGGCAGCCTCTCAGGATCTCTAATGACAGGTTCTTGGAAATCTGGCTCCCCACCTCAAGGCCAGGGCTTTTGTCTTCTCAGAATGCAGGGATGAGCCATATGCCCTGGAGACAGACCCTGACATCCATATCCTTCAAAAGCTGTATTAGATAACTCACCTCAGTGCATGTTTTTTACTTGTTTTCTTGTAACAGCAGCAATACTGCTGCCTCCTTCTTGCGCTATTGACGTCTGCATTTTTTTTCTAGAGCTATAAAAGTTTGAGTCCATCCCTTTAGTTCGAAAATGTAAACATTTTAAGGTAGATGAAAAGTTTGGAATCCAGACCTATCCAGAAATCTGGTGGGCAGAGATTTTTGATAAAACTCCAGGGGCATCTGGCCAACCAGCAGCAAATAATTAACTTTGCTGATTTGTCTTGTCTTGTCTGAGATAATATCATCTCAGAGCATCAGGATTGCTTATGTTTCCACTCTTTCATCCCATCACTATCCTTTTTTTTTGTGATCTTTATCAGTTGTGACTCTGCATGGCTCTTGGCACCCACCCTTTCTCCTACTCTTCTGGTGCCGTAAGCTTTCTCCGTGTTCCTCCCTGGTACGCTCACTCTTACATCACCCTCTGTGCCCCTTTTCTCCCACTTACCATGCTTGTGCAAACCCAGGTGTCTTCAGAGGAAGCCTGAGCATGAAGCAATGCATGATTTGGTGGGATTGATCCATGATCTCCAGGAACAGCCCCTTGATCACTTCCCCTGTACACAAACTTACTTCCTCCTCCAAAAAACCTCTAATAAAAATTATGACTGACGAGTATTCTACAATTATTTTCAAGCTTGTTTTGACAAAGCCGTGTTAGTTTGCTGGTCTTCAAAGAGCTTTACTCACGTGCAATAATGCCACTAAATCAGAGTATGACAGGTGGGAACTCCAGCCCATGCTGGTCAGCTCAGGTGAAGCTTGGATAACTTGAGAGCAACCGGCGTTCAGCATCACCACACCTGCTTCATGTTTCCTCTGACTTTCACTCATATTTTTTGGTGTGAGGTGTCTTCCTTCCACAAAACTTCTGCAATCAGCCTGCCCATACTTCCTTCCCCCAAAAGAAGCTTTAGGAAACAATTTACTGCCTTCTCATATTGGGGCCATTTTACAGTTTTATGTTACCAACTGAATGGTGCCATGTTACAGCAATGCTCTCTCAACTTGTTCCCGCTAAGGTATTTGCCAATAACACCAACTTTTTTGTTATTCTTAATGTCATTACTTTGCTTATCAGTGCCCAAAGGCAAACACAGAGAAAAGGTGACTCAATTTCCCATTAAAGTATCACTGTATATTAATATAATATATAATTCCTAAAATACTCTAATATTAACTCTATGTGAGCATTTTGTTTGCAGTTCTGTCCTTCAGGGTGACTTGCCATCATTTTTTCCAGGACCAAACCACTGTGCTTCTGACATGTGTGTACTGTGCCACTGAGCTGTGTACCTCCCAAAGTGAAATCCTGGATAAATATTTGGAATCTTCCAGTTCTGCCTGAACAAGGTTTGTGCTGAGCGAGATGGTTTGTCTGGTGCAACACAGATAGACGGCAGCCGGAGAGGAAGGGCCAGTTTATGTCATCTCCCTTAAAGACTACGACAAATTTCTTCTGCTCTGTCCTTCTTTCCCATTATTTCACAAATGAACCACAAGTCCTGACATGAAATACCTTCCTTGTCTTCGCCCTCTGTCATTGAAGTCTCATTCCCTCTTCTTCAGCCACAAAAATTACCAACTGCATGATCGATCCTTACAGTGTGAAGTGCAAAACCCAGAACCCAAACTGCTTTTGTCCTCCGTTCTTTCTCCAGTGGTGTCTTCCTCCAGCACCTCCTTGTGTTGGGAAAGACTTTTTCCCTTTGCTCTGCCTGCACTTCTGCAAGAATTCAACAGCCCTTCCCCTACTGCTGCCCTGTGTCTCTGGGGTGCAACCTCCTGCGTGGGTTTTACTCTTCCTCAGCCTACCAGCCAGTTGCCTCCAAACACTATGCTTGGTGGTGGTGTCTCCGCTGAAGGTAGGAGGAGACCTCTTATAAAAGTGACATCTGAGCTTTGGACCGATTTTTTACTGAAAGTTGCGGTGTCTGTTCAGACAACTGATAGCAACGTGGTCAGGTTGCTTCACTGCGTGCGTTTTACAAGAGCAGTTCAAGCGATGCTCTGTAGCATACCTAATATTAGCAAGCTCCAGTTTCACCTATGGGGATGCGAAGATTTTTCTCTCTGTTTCTCTGGTGTTGACTAAATAATTCTGTCAGATGCAAAAATGAAAACACATTGTAGAGCACCAGCCGCTCTTTAAATGCAGCATGTTTGAAATGCCTCTAGCCAGCCTCATTTTTGCAGGCTCGAATGCAAAAATGTTGCTATGGGAACAAAACCTTCTCTCCACCCAATCAGCTGAAGCAAGAGGTGGGGTTTTTTTAAAATAACAAGATTGTCTACATCTGCACTTCACCTAATCAGTCAACCCGAAACGTAGAACAATCATTTTCACTGCCAAACAAAGGAAAAATATGACTCACTCACTGCCCAAAAAACCCTATAAGCTTTTCAGGGATGGGAGATTGCCGTCTTATTGTAGAACGTGAGCAGACAGTAAGACAAACTGGCAAATCAATCCCATTTGTCAATGGAATCAAGGAAAGAAACGGGTGTGAAACTGCCCAAATCTAACTAAACCTTGTTTTGGGAGAGAAAGCTTGAAGAAGTTCTCAAAGAATTTGAAAGAGGAGTAGCTGTAACAGAGGACAAGACTTAACATGATTGCGCGATTGCCTTCTTTGCCCTGCACGCATGTTGAGACTGGGCTTATGTGGTGACTTTCTTTTCCCTGAGCTGATACCACGTACCCCGAGACAGCAGCTCTGCTGCCCATCCCACCGCAGGGGTGTCCTGGCTGCTCTCACACAACCCTGTGGAAGTCAAGGTCAACATTGGCTTCCTTTGGTGACCAGTGCGTACTGCTGCTCCACAGGAGTATGGACTAGCCCGTCATTGAGCATCAGCTCCTCCAGGAAAAGGGGCTGTGGACAGAGCTGCTCTGTGAGACAAGGCTCGTGTCTTGCTCTGCCAAGTCCTTCACAGTGGACTCTCTAATTAGTCTCTGTCATTAATGTTTTAATTCAGTCAATGTGAGTCAGAGACCTCTGTCCACAGCAAATTAACATAACCTAGCTTGACCCTCTCTTGTCTGGAATGGTGTAGTAGTCCTTCAGCTCTGCTGAGGTTTAGCAACCTGTTCAACTACAGTAAGCATATTTTTTTAAGTCCTGCCTCTTGTCAGTCTCTAGGCAGGAAAGATATTTCCCAAAATTAAAAAAAAAAAAGGAAAAAGATCAGTAATTTTGGGGTAGTTTTCAGACTAATTAAAATTCTGCTTATTGATAGAGATTTTTCTACACTGTCATATGAGGGGAAAGTACTGAAGCAAACTTTAATAATAATAATATCCTTTTAAAAATGTTTTAGAATTTGACTAACACTTTCATGAATGGGAATACAGTAAGTCTTTATTAATGAGTGATTGAACTGTCAATCTTCACTCCTTCTTAGTCATTATAGTGAATGAAAGCATACCCTTATCAATCTTGGATCCTGTACACATGTCACATGCCGTCTGTCTCCTCCAGGAGCTGTCAGTTTAAAGCTATGAGACAGTCCGTAGATGAAAGGAAGGAGCTGTCTGCTCATAAGGCCCATAATTAAAATAAAGTAATACTATATGCCCAAATACAAAATAAAATGTGAGCATCGTCCTAGTTACTTTCTTCGTACCAAATGTAGAAGAATGATCTGTGCTTTGTGGTTCTTACAGGTATACAGGAAATTATAGTGACACAAATTACTGAATTTCAGATCAGCCGACATTCAGGTCTGATATAAGCATTATTTAACTAAACTTTTTGAAATCAGCTGAACCTGATTCAATAGTAAGATTTAAAGCAGGAAAATGGTGATGGTCTATGTTATGGTAAGACCTGAGTGTTTCTCATGAGAGTCAGAGTGCAGCGCTAACTCCGAATGACAGGGCAGGTTCTAGGCTCGGTCCACTCTGCAGAGATACTAAGATCTTCTGTCACTGTGGGAAGTGCAAATCCTAGGATGGGCAACACAGGAGAGATGCACAGCTTTGTTCATGCGTACAACATAAATAGCCAGAAAAGTGGACAAGTTTCCAGAGCGGACTTCAGCCCAAAACACTGGGATATCAGCGAGTTTGAGTGAATGGATATTAAGAGACCCGGCTGGAGGAGGGCTTTGAACGCTGGAGTGCCCAGCAGGCGGTGGACCAAACAGGGCTGCTGCCTCACTCGTATTCCACGTTTATCTGAGGAGATGCCCAGTACTGCAGCGTGGGAATCATAACACCTTAAAAAGGAGAAGGGACATGTTTCCGAATAAGCACGGAAGAAGGTCCTGAGGCCTTTTCTACATATCAGTTTTATTAGCTCAGTTATTCAATTAGGAGTGTGAGCAACTGCTGTTGCAGCTACCCTAGGTTAAAAAATAAGGGTACAACAAGGAAGCTTTTTGGGATAAGACAGTTATACCAGGCCAGTGAATATTGGTTTCAAGGACAAGTATTTCCAATGTAAACACCTCCATTACCAGCATAACAGGTTGTTACCGTTGTGTCTAACGTTGGAGGGTTTTGTCAGTTCAGTTCTTACGCTGAACTTGTTCAGCTGCCGTAACACCTGCAGCCTAACAGCAGCGGAAAGCATGTGGGGTGCAGGAGAGCTGGGAAGGAAGTTGGAGCACAACTTTAAAGCAGTTTTACTGCTGAGAGGCTCATGTGGAGGACACGCAACCGCAGTTCCTGCTGATGTCTGGTCTCACCTGCAGAGGTGCCTTGATAACAATGGCAAATGATGCACCAGTAATTTGAATTTATTATGGGATTTTGTTTTATCATTTACGATGTTGTAACGAACTGTAATATTTTCAGCTTTCTTGCTGCTCACACTTTTCAGGCTGCACTACGCAACCTGAGTTAATCCTCTGTTCAGAACTGTCCTTGTCACTGTTTCCTGGAAGCTGTCATTCAGAAAAAAGAGATACAATTACAAAACACATATTTATTTACAGTGTCCTTTGTTCTTAGAAATCCGGAAGGTACATGACGTTGATCAAGTAACTGTTCCTCTTCCTGCCTGGATGAATGTTTCCATATGTATTTACACCAGGAATTTGATTATAACTGTAAAAATTTAGTATTATTCCTCATTCACAAAGCAAAAGAATTGGCTTGTCCTTGCTAAATAGTATGCTATCACAGTTGTGGTATAACTTTTAACTCACTGTGAATTTAGCTGTCGCGTTCGGGATCATTAGAGAGCACTTCATGTTCTCGCTTTTCAGACAGCTACTTGGTTGGCTTTGCTGCTCCTACTGATTTGCCTAATAATTTTACATACACAAAGCCAAATCCTGCTATTATTTATGTACATGTGTTCCCAGTGAAGGCAGTCCAAAGATTCATAATACCAAGACATTATGCTGGTTGAGGCAGACACAAAGCTTCTCATTTTGGGAGTCAATTTAGGACCTTGTTAGACCCTAGAGCATCTCAACTCAGAATAAAATTGCCACATTTTAAACAGAAATATAATAGATTGTGTCTTTCCTCTGCCTGCAGAAGAGGGAAATATGACAGTATATTCTTCCCAGCTTTTGTACCAAAGGACACGGCAACTTCTAACAGCTCCATAACAGATGCCTCATGCATTCCTTAGTCATCATAAAGCAAATCATCTATCCAAAAACATATGTTTGTGTTCGTTCACCTATGAACTCGGAGCAAATGGCCATCAGCAAGCGGCAGGGAAAGCAGAGAAGTCCCAGGAACGCTAGCCAGACTGACTTAGCTAATGAAGTGCACATAAACAGCAAACATCCATCATCATAAATTATCCTCAAACTCCCCTTTCACATGCAGTCGTCTCCTTGCGTCTCATGCTTCTCAGACAACCTATGACATCCGTGGCCTGGATCCTGCAAATGGCTAGACTGAGTAGGAAATGTGCTCTGTAAACATGCTGTTCATTATAGCTATTTTACCTACTGCCAGATGGATTGATTTGAGATGGTTTATTGCTTACTCACCCTTTTGCGTATTTGAAGTAGATGAGTTAGCAAACTGCCTAGTAGTCAGGAATCAAGTGCTTCAGGCCAGCAAGGATTTTTAAACTGCCTTTTCTTTTCTGCCTCCATAGGCCATTGTAGGGGAGCCGAAAATTTACATGGGAATATTTTCATTTGAGTTAACGCAAGATGAAAGGGATTGACTTTGTTAAATAAACATCACATTTAAAATAAAACTTGTACTTCAAGCCTATTCATAGAAGAAGCAAGTATGAAAAGATTGTAGCTCAATAACTGGTTATGGTATTGAACAACAGACAGACAGACAGATCTAGATAGATAGACCTTAGTAGAAGAACTCAGCCGGAATGTAAGAGTTGATACTAAAAAAATAACTTCCCCAGAAAAGGAAAGACAAGGGAGTGGTAGCAAACATATATTCATCCAGTATCACTATTTCAACATCATTATCCAGGCATGAGGTCAAAATTATTACAATGATGGCATTAGTACCAGTATCCAACAGTTACTATTAAAGCAAATACAGACCAAGCAAACCACATAAGCATGTATTTTGAAGCACATGAGTAAACTCAAGGACTAAAAACATATTGAAAGGAATAAAATATTCCAGTCAGGTAGAACAGACTGGAATTAATGGAAATACATTATCCTGTGGCTAAAGAAACAAGCTCAGCCAGAATTTATGCTCTCCTCCAATGCTTTCATGGTGTGATGGCAGGTAGCTACCCAGCTACTTATGAGATTATCTAAATGTAACTTTGCTGAACTGAGAACACTGCATTTGCAGCAATTTCAGTAATTGCCATTCTAGTTTGAGCCTGTAGATTTTCTAAAAGGTACAAAAATACGTTTGCATTTGGCTTTACCTGCTCTATAGATAAAGTAATTCTGCCCCCCAGCTGCCGTAAAAATGAGCCCAGCCTTTCCCAGGGCTGGCGAACTCAGATATGGTGCCGGTGCATCCGGTAAATATTTTGCATCTCTTAACTGCACTGCCATTTAAGAGCGCCTGCCCTCTGGGAGGCCACCTGGGCCGTAGATCTTTTATCAAACCCGGTTTTGACTTCCATTTTGCATTCCAGCTAAGCTTACAGAATTCTTAATTTTATTTACATGATCAGATGTTAGTCCTGGCTCAGGAAAGCATTTAATAATATCCTTGAGTCCCTTAAGCACTTGCTTAAAGTGCTTAAAGTTTACTACATGTTGAAATGATTTCCTACACTTACACCACACAGTGCGAGACTGTCCTGAAATGACTTGCTGTCTTTCTTAGCATTGCTTTCCACCGCCTCTGTAGAAGAAATGCAGTTTAGAAATGTTCCTTTGCTGTCTTCCTTCACAATCCACTGCTAATATCTTCTCCACATGAAGGGCATTCTGAGGAGCAGATCCTCTCTTGGTACAAATCACCGTACAGGGCATAGCTCTCAACAGTCCCAGCAGGTGCATACATCTGCGTAAAATTATAAACATGGCATAACTTAGGGCACGCAAAGCACCACAGTCCACTTAAAAATCATAATAACGACCTACTTTTGATAACAGCAAGGACTTGGGAACGTGGCAATCCAGAACACATGGAGAAGTAGTATTGCTCCGCTTTTCCCAGTTTGTGTACCTTTTGGTGGGTATTCACACATCAGATGCTCAGTGCCTCGCTCAGCTGCTGGCAAGTTTTTTACCTGTACCTTGCCTTTAGGGAGGCTCCTTGTATGACAAATGAGGTAAATTTACTGAAAATAGGTAGTATGAATATGCCCTGCGTTCAACACCTTCCCCAAGCCAATAATTGGAGCCAGTGCCCTTCCTAAAGAACAGAGGAAGGACTATTTTAAACAACAGCATTAATAAGATTATAAAGCAAAAATTTGGTAAAGAGAATGTAATATTTTCCGCAGTCATTTGGACATCAAATTGGGCCCCTTAATTACCAAGTACAAATAAAGCTGTCAGGCATCTCCTGACGGTTTTTTAAAGTGTTCTTTAGCACACAGCATGGAAAAAAAATATAACTTCAGCATGCGGTGTCAGATCAAACAGGTTGTCTGCCGTCGATTAAAGTGAAAGAATATATTAAATCTCGGATGGCATCTGGTATTTCAATACAAAATTGGAATCTCTCAGACTTAAAAAGGCTTTCGCCAAGATAATCTACATTTAAAGCTCAGCAATGTAAACTGTGACCAGATCGAAGACTGCAAGCACTAGCACCCTCAAAAGAGAGACACTGAAAAGGTGACTTCTATTTAGTTGGCATTTTCCTGGTTTTTAACTCGAAGCAGTATGCTGTGAGTGGTGTAGGGGCTGTGCAGAGCAAAATGGAAAGCCATGGGTGGCTGCGCTGAATTAGCCAAGTACTGTAATGTTTACTACTTCATAAACCCCATCATATGAAAATCAACTCCCACCACAGAGGTTGTTGGATAGAACTGTAAGTTCAATAGCTAATGTGTCTTGACATAGGATTTTTTTATTTTTGTTTTTAGCAGTTACTTTACATAACCGACTATGACTTCTTGTTTTGAACAAATGTAAATAAATCATCTGTGACAGCGTGTATTAAACTGATTCGACCCTCGCAGGCTGGCAGGAAAAGGGAAGGGAAGGGCCACGCGCCTGCTGTAGTGGGACTCAGTCAAGCCATAGAGGGCCATTACTTTCTGATTAGAAAAAAATAGGTGGGACCTTGGACACCATGGAGAACTGGTAATGCTGAGGTAAGCTTTTGCCTCATGGCTTGGTTTATTATTTTCGGCTGTTAAATGTGGGTAAATACAAACACTGTTGCACAAGTGGTGGAAGTAGGGAAACCCCCATGGCTTCATGTGCCCGCCAAAATAGCTCCGGCTTTTTCCTCCCTACATGACCCCATCATCAGACGCCCTGTTTCCCCCGCACATCCTAAATTCCCCTCTGCTTTCAGTGCTCCCTGCCTGCCATCACACTGGCTCACACCCCCGCTCCCTGGCTAGCCGGGGCACGCAGGCTGGTGCGCAGGGGCAAGCCAGGCAGCACCAGTGACTCACACAAACCCATCTCCTGGTGAGGTATTAATTCACTCTTTTTCCTTTACCCAGGTGTCAGTATTTACAAAACTTGTAGGAACTTGATATCCCTGCTACCTGTACCTCTCACTCTCTGCCTGGCACCGTACCCTTGTTCTCTGCTAAACGGTTAGCAGCAGACATCCTACATTCAAGACAAAAAACCAACATTATAGTGGTGTCAAATTCTTCACAGGGCTCACACATTGGGAAACCAATGATTCAGAAAGTAGCGATGTTGATAAAAAATCCTAATGTATAGCAGTTATCACGGTCAGAAATAGGGGCAGTATAATTTGGTTTCCTTTAGAAATTTCTGAACAACAGGGTGAATCAAGAGTAACAATCAAAATAAAGCTTGTGCCACCAAAAAAGTATGGCGTAACACATCAGGTAAGATGTATAGAATGTGATATTTTAATGCAGTTGGGGATTTTGGCAAGCGACTATAAAGTACTATGTTTTTAGAGACACCAAATGCTAAATTAAGAGTGCAGCTATAGCTGGTGCAAAGCCACCCTGTCATTTTATGATGGCACCATGTTACAGCTTGCTCAGCAGCTCCCCGGAGCAGCCTTTCTGGGGTTTTCAGCCCCGGTTCAGTCTGTGAAACAAGCGCACGCACTCCCCTATCAGTCAGCAAAGTCTTCTGCAGGGTAATTTTTCACTAACTATGTAAACAAAGTGTAATTTTAGCATTAGCTGCTTCCCACATTCTGGCTTTGCTACAGCCTTCCAACACAGAAAAAATAGACCCGCAATCCCCTGAAGTTTCTCTGATGCCAGTCAGGAGCAAATACATTAAAAGAATTAGCACAAAACATATGCAAGAGGAAAGTCCTCCTCTTTTTAAATGAAACCTAACATCACAGGAAGCAGAATCTAATGAGATTCCTGGCTTTGATTTTTTTGTTTCATTTTAATTTCCCATTTGTCTGTATGACTTTAGACTGATGGTGATCAGGGTGTTGGTGAGCACCCCTGACAATCAGCGAACACAGTCCCAGCATAGCTCTTGAGTCTAGAGAAAACTGGGAACAGTAGGAAACTGAAAGGAGAGTGGGAGTTTCCATCTTTCCCTAACAGCCCCCTGCCCTGGTTAGACCTACCCCAACAAAAAGCACTTACCCTTATTGGATAGAGCAGTGTGAGTCATCAATCATTTTAAAACCTGTATTAGCTTGTGAGCAGGTTATCATCAGCTGAAATTATTAACAGTCATCAGAGAGGTGCCTTAAACAAATGCTGCTCTGTGGCCTGTTCTTCCCCATGGCTGTCATCAGCCTTGTCGCACCCCAAAGCAGATTCCCCAGTCCTCAGGTTCCCCTGAGAGGAAAAACGAGGCATGCAGGCACTTACCTTCTCACCACCGCCTCTAAAAGTCAGGCAGCTCCTACGGAGGAGGTTTGCATGCCAGCTGCGAGGTTGAGGTCAACACAGAAGTACACGAAGAGCCAAACATCTCAGGAGAGTAGATGGTTCAGAACTGGATGGTGAAAGTGCTAATAATACAGAACAGCTTAATATTTTTATTTTGTATCTGGAAAAAAACCACAGGGTTCATATCATTTGTATCAATTAGAGAGAACTTGATCTTTGATCGTCAGGAACTAAAGAGGACGTGTAGGATGAATGTTACTAACCCGGCATGTTTAGATGCCAGTGAAACCCAGCAGTGGTGGAAGAGTTGGCCGAGGATCCTTCTTTTCCACTGACCTTGATTTTGAAGGTACTGGGGAAATTCCGGGAGACTGGAAGAATACTTAAGCTGTGCGAGTATGTAAAATGTTGAAGTGACTTGACTAAGATAAACATGCCCTAGCAGTGACTGGGATTGTGGAAAAAACATACTGGTAGAGACAATAGGGGGTGACAGGACTCCAAGAATTACTGGTAGGCACAGAGTGTCACTTGCGATTTTTCTGAGACTTGCCAAAGAAATCTGATTTCATCAGTTCAGATTACAGGTCTGTACAGGTAAATGTGGAGATGTAACACACCTAGATGATTGCAAGGGGTTTAGTTTGGTACTGTGTAAAACCTGATGAAATATTAACAATATACCATGTCAGAAAAGCACTTGCTAAGCGGTTTAAGAAGTGGCTAATTTAGCAGTTCCCATCAATATATTTTTTTATTTAGGTCTCCCCCCTATACTTGAGTATATGTCCCATCCTGTCCTCCCTCTCAGTGTTTGCTGACATATAATTCAGCAGCTCTTAAACTAGAGGGACGTGTCTGAGAGTGGGGCTGGAGCTGCACCCAGCGGGACATGGGTGAGACTGGAACGGCAGGGTGAAGGGTAGGTCTGGAGCTCAAGGTGATCAGGACTCGGCACTGGAGCTGGAGAAACCCGGGGCTGCTGCAAAGTGCCAAATCACAGCCAAGCTTCTCAGATGGGACCTGCTCACCCATCCCCTTCAGGGCAACCTAAAGTGAGCTTCCTGTGCAATCCTGCAGCAAACAAAACAAACACACAAACAAACAAGTCTAGCACATCCTTGACTCCTTGCTGCCAGCACGAGGGGAATAAAGTAAGCAGGAGGAGAAATACGATTTTTTACACTTTGTATACAGGATTGGTATGGTAGGTAATCCTCATTCTGAAAAGGCTGGTGAAAAATCAGGGAGGGTAGAGAACCACAAAAATTACAAGGGAAAAGTGCTTTTCATAGAGAGATGGAGGATTCCATCCGTTTAGCTTGTCAACAAGGAAAGTGAGAGGTGACTTAATTACACTGTGCAAGTGCTTTCCCAGGCAGAAAATACTGGGTAGTCATCACTTGTCTCAGCTTGCAGAGAAAGACAACAGGATCCAGTGGCTGAAAGCTGGAGCCAGACAAATTCAATTAGAAATTAGGCCCAGCTTTATAATGATGGAGGCAACAGCTCATTACGACACGTGACCAAGGAGAGACGGTTCCACAGAGCAAGACAGGACGCTTTGCAAGAAGATTTGTTTTAGCCAAACATGAGATGCTTCACTTGACTCTGAGAAATATAAATGCAAGTTAGTAATTTCTAAGAGGAGAGATTAAATGGTCAAACACCTACTTAAAAGAAAAAAAAAAAAAGCTCTTTAGTCTATTTTGGTCAATTCATGGATGTCTGTCAGATTAGGAGAACAAGGGGCGATCTTTCCAGTTGCTGTGGGCTGACAAAGGAGCCACTCATGTTTGAAAGGAAAATGGCCAAGAATGATATATGTGCTAGCAGGACAAAATGTGGATCTCGCCTCTCTTGCTCAGTTCATTCATACTAGTAAGTAATCGTGCAACTTTCCTCTTAGTTCAGATGTCTGGGGAAAGAAAGTGAGAGACCAGCTTTAATTAGATTGGATTGATGCAATTGCATTAAGCACTCGGCTCCATCGGTGATGAACTCCGTATTAACGTCCAGAAGGGCAACCTTGCAGGATTAGCTGGGGAAGGGGAGAGGCAGAGGGCTACTGGCACAGGGGAGGGCGGGCAGAGTCTGACGCAGGAACTCAGGGGTGGCACAAAACCCCTTGGCTGTGGGTGAGGGGGGATGGATGGGAGGCAGGAGGCAGACCTGCAGCGGCAGCCCCGGGAACAAGGCAGGACAGCAGGGGAGTTGCCTTCAACAGGGGCAGAAGGTGGCCAACAGCATGTGCGGAAACAGCAGGGAAGCTGGAAAGATGCAGAGGTGCACCTCAGAGCAGTAACGCATGAGCCCATCGACTGGGTTGAGAGGAGCAAAACTACTGCCTACTGAGAGTTTCCCCCTGCTTTCCTCTCAGAAGTAATTACAACTACAAAAATCTGTTTGTGGTACCAGCCTCCTGCGGCCTGCTACCATCACGGCAGCAAAAGCGGCGTGTCCTGCTGTGGTGGAGCCAAGCTACACGGAAGAGGTTGCACCTGGATCTCCCCAGCTTGTTGCCACAATGCTCTCCACAGTGTGGGGCTTCCCTGCAAAAATCTAGCACAGCCAGTGAAAGGCTTTTCAGCGCTCTTAACAGCTTCACTAAAACGTAAAGACAAAACACCTATGCACCCCACAGGCTTGGGCTTTCTTGACCCACTGTGGCACGGCTGTTGGGGAATAAATGAAGAGAAGTGGGAGTTTCAGGCAATGCTGGAGCTGAGAATAGGTTCCCTACAGACTAAATGTATACCAAAGCTAAAGAGCTACCAAAAGAAAAGGCTCAAGCAACTCAAGGGATAAGCACAAATATTCCCTGTGTACCATATGTATGTCTAAAGGTATGCGTGTTTATTAACCCTATTTAGGAGGTTAGTGTCTCTCTTAGGCGAGTTTGTTCTTTTAATTAATAATTCTTATCTTAATATTATTTTAATTGAGGCACTGGGGAAGGACAGAAAGGAGGACAAGACAGTCCTACAAATTCACTCACAGCTCCTTGTTAACACTGGCAAGCTGCTCAGGAAAGATACTGTCTAGATGCCTGCAAAACGTCGTCTTCTCCGAAAGAGCTGTATGAATTATAACACACCACTGCTAGTCTACAGCAACTTTTAAACGCTCGATTCTAGGCAGCATATGATGGGTGATAAAAGTTGTTTGTTTCCTTGGTATCTTTCTGTATCAAGAGGTTATCTTGTTAATTGCAGAGCATGAAGACAATTATACTGTAGAATTATGCGTTGTGACATAAGTGCATTCATTCTGCGCAGTGTGGCGTTGGACAAACAGGCAAGAGGTTTGCTGCCGCACTCAGGCCTGGACGGTCAGTTATGGCTTGTGTTTTCCTATTGCTGAGTAACAACAGCAATTACAATCCTGACTAACGGGAGCTACAAGTACAGATAAGAACCCACTTGGGCTTTAGAAGAACAGAAAGTTTACTCCGTGTAATTTGACAAGTGTTAGAGCACAGATTAATTACTGCTAACCGCCTTTTTTTTTTTGCGGGTATGCAATTGCACTCACAGGCTGGGTTTGGAGCATCCAAACTGTGCTTGGCCACGACAGAGATGTTCACTCTTTTGGTGTCTGCTTTTTGGAAACCAGTTTGTGCTTTTAATGAGCTGCCAGAAGCAGGCCTGCGGCCGGAGCAGGGGTAGGTGACAGGGCCACCGCCAGCCCCCTGTAGCCGCGGTGAGGTTGTGGCTGTAAGGTGGCCGTTAGGGCGTGGGTGACACAGCAACAAGTCACTGTCCTTTCTTTTGTAAGCTGCGGTGGTTAAGTAGCGAGCAGCAGAGATGATTGTGCTTCAGAGGAGTTCTCCAGCTCTGGGGATGAAGGCTGTTATTAGCACAGCCGATAGATGCCCCAACGATCGTTTGGATCCAAGTGGGCGGCTGGCGCCTGGCCAGGAGGACGGGCTTGCAGGGGGCCAAGGGTGAGCAGAGCCAGGTAGCCACCTCCCAGCGACCGTGCACGCTGCGCTGCAGGGGAGCTGTCGCTGCGGATTTGCGTGAGCACAGCGCGCACAGGTGCAAGCCCAATGGGTGATATGGTTCCCCAGTCACCAGGCGAAGCTGGATGTTACATTCGGGATTAATCTCCATGCCTTGGTTTCGTTTGTCACAGATGTAAATAACCAGACACCACTGCAGGACAGCGGAGCACACAGCCACGGTGCTGAGCAGAGGCCAACGCTGACATCTCCTGAGCAGCTCTGGGCCCCCAGCCCCGCGCCCCCAGGTGCCTGCCTGCCTACTGGCCACAAGTTCTGCAACCCACTTTGATGAGTGCCAAAAAAAAAAAAACCAAAACAAAACCAAAAAAGCCATGCTTAATTTAATTCTTTGTTCAGCTCTGATAATTGGCTACAACAAGTAATAGTTGCGTGCTGAATTAATTTTTGCCCTCTCAAGCTCCATACTTTCAAATGTGTCACAAGGCACGTTGCTGTTTACTGCACAGTTTGAAGCAGCTCCGCCAGGACACATTGGCTTCTGTTGCTGCTTTTCAAAACCTAGACTTCAATAGCCAAATCAAGCTTTAAAAGCCCAAAGACTAATAGATGTCTAAGGAATTTTTTTGGAGAAAAAAATCCATCAGGAATTATTTGAAGTCCATCATCTGAAGTCCATTAGAAATTATTTGAAGTTGATAAAACGCAAATTAACATTTCCTGTTAGTATTTACAGCAACAGCACTGCAGGACAGAGAGCCCCAAACTGAAAAAGCTTATTTATAAAAATGAAACCAGATCCCACTGGAGGGGAATGCAAATTAAATAGCAGGAGTTAAAGGAAAGCCAGGTGGATTTTAACCTACTAGCTGAATAATAATTAAAAAAATTTTTAAAAAAGTATGAGTACCTTCAGACTGAGCTCTTTCAGACAGCGTAAGATTGTGTCCTGACCTGCAGCCCACAGCTTTTATCTCAACCCCATGTTTGGGTCAGTGTCAGCTCCATATGAGTCCCCCATGGGCTTTAACTCCTACAGCTGATGTGGAGTTAGGGAAGAAAGCCTTTCCTATGGCAAAAGAAATAAAGCCAGATATTTGTCTCATTCTTCCTTTTTCGAACGAGTAAAATGTTTGAGTTTTTATACTTTAATATAAGAAATCTAAACCTTGCTTTACTCTCTGTGATTTGATTACTTGCTCGTTAAATATATGAATGTGAGTTGATCACTCAAAGTATATACTCCCTCTGTGATCTGTAACAGGCTCATTTTAGTGGCAGGTTTTTTTCCCCTCCATTTTAATAGCTATTCACAAAAAATTGCAAATTCTTGAATAGAGACATGTGTTTCCTGACTGCCTGGCCAGACTCCAGCTGGAGACACCTCTGAAGCCAACACGACTTCCAGGTGCCGGGCAGAGCTCTTGGTGTCACCTGCACCTCCTCCTGTCCGTGAAACAGAAGACAGACAGCACAACTCCCTCGTCAGCTTCTGTTTCTATTTTCAGACTTGCACTTCTGCGTAGATTCACATTATTAATGGGCTCTCTGAGGCAGAGGCATCCAGAAATTAAGCTTTGATATACCCAGGAGGCCGAGAGTGCTGCCGGGAGTCAGCACCTGACTTAGACCCCCAGAGACAAAGCTCAGTTTGAGATTCAGAGGTGACGTCCCCCGCCAGAGGTGGAGTGGTCTCTGTCCCAGGGCGGCTTTGTGCTGAGTGGCCCAAGTGCCCCTTAGGCTGGGTCCCAGAGAGACGTGAAGGTCAGACCGGAGACATTCAAAGTCAAGTTGAGACGTGCCAAATAACAAGAAAGTCTCACTCGTGCCAGCAATGGTCTTGCTGCTGCGTTGTGGGCAAGCGAGGCGTACTTGAGGCTCATGCTGTAAAAACCTTGCACTTAAGATTCTTTTCTTTAGAAAGTAAAGCAGCTCCATGAACCCCCCAACAGCCAGGATAAATAAATCCTTTTCTTTTTTTTTTTTTTCAACACAGCTGCCCCAAATTAAAACATGCTATGGTTTTCCTGCTTCCTCTGGCCATTGTTTCACTGCAAGACACGAGGGAAGCGCCACATGGACAGATATTGCTGAATTTGGTTTTGCCTCATTGAATTTTTACGGATGGTTACCCTCAAAAAACAAACTATTAATAGGCCTGTGTCTGAATGCTCGACCACATGAGACTTCATCTGTTACATTCAGGCTGTGTTTTGATGGATTGTTATTCCATCAACAAAAAATCCTTTGGGCTATGAAGGATATAAAATAGTCCTACAACCACTTGCCCTAAAACTAGTATTTAAAATATATATCACAGGGGAAAATTGAGCGGTCCATTAGAGGAGTAGAAAAGAAATTACACCGCAGACAAAGAGAAAGAAATAGATACAATATTCTAGTAATATAAATCTATGTAAAACAGAAGTCTCTTGAGCTGCTGCTTGCTTAAGTGATGCTAACAGTAGTACAGATTATTTAAATAGATTTTTGTAACCACTGTTGTTATTACAGAGATGAGATTACACTAAGCTCTTAATGTAGTTTTTGGTGGGTAATTTACATAAAGAAAAATACAGGCTTCTAAAATTTTAGTTTGCTGCATGTCTTTCTTAATGGGAACAAAATCCAAAACAATTTAGATTTTAGAAGTAATTCATGAAGCTGTCCTGTAATCATTGCTCCTGCTCTAAATACCCACTTAAAAATTAGCCAGTAACTCTTATTTTCGCTCTTATGCACACAAACAAAAATTTTTAGTTGCAACATCAAAATCAATCTCTTCTGCCTTATTGGGTTTGTAGTGCAGGATAAACTGATCTAAATGAAGTGATTCATGATTTTAATTAACAAGCAAGAAACTTTGATTTGAATACCAATTTTTAACTTGTATTACATATCTTCGTAACTTGACGAAGGAAGTTCAGCATTGTTTATTGGAAAATTTGTAATGCAAATTTCCAGCTAAATATAGTCTTTATGCTAAATTTGGTATTTCTCTTTCCTACTAAAAGTGTATCTATGCACTTTTGTGTATACACATATTGCTTAGCATGCATATATTCACGTTCTAATTTTTTTTTTTTTACTCTGTTGATATTTAATAGGAACAAAATCACGAACCAAAACCTCTAAGTAAAATGCATAGAGGAAATTACAAATGTAAGTCTGAAAGTGCTTTTTCAAAAAACGTACCATCTTATAGGTGATTATTACATACATAAATTTTGAAAGCACTGCCTTTTTTTTTTTTTTTCCTCAAAATCCTGCTTCAATGCTGCCCTTTGTGTTTATCACATACAAACAAAGCTACGAGCACCTGAAAAATTCATCAGTCTGGGAAATCATGTTACATGGGTTCAAGTGACTCAAAAACGTAAGGAAAGGAAATGGCCAGACCTGGTTTTGGCTCTTCAGCAAAGGGAAGGCTGTAGGGGCTCCGAGATCCTCTGCGGGCTGATGATGGTTGTGCTCCTGCTGGCAGCTGGGAATGGCATACACAGCACAGCGCTCCCCTTCCTGGACTCCACGCTGAAATTTGGCTGGAAGCAGGAGCTACCATTAGCTCTGGTGCGTGGGCCCCCACTCTGCTTGGGAACCGGAGGGTGGTGTTCAAAGCTCAGCAGGTCTCCGGGAGGAAACCCCTGCTGGGCACTTCCCTGCTGACACGCACTGCCCTGATCTCTTCCACTGAGACAGGCTTCCCCCTGGTGTAACACAGCATTTACTGTGGGATTTGCGTGAGGAACCTGAAGTGCTATTTAAAGGCTGCCACTTATCCCACCCTACCTCAAAGTACCCACTTTTGTACACCCCTGGCAAACACCACATGAAGGGAGAGCCTTTAGACTTGCAGTTGTTTTACACTCTTAGTAAAGCAAGGACCTGTTCCCTCTCTCCCCCCGAGATGCCAGCAAAATAATAAGCCCCACAGAATTAGTAACTCAAAGGTTTCACTCTGAATGCATCACAGCTGTGGAAAATACATACCCTGGCTTTCTGGGCTGATAGCTTCCACCTGTATCCAAAACAATCATCCCTGTAATTCCCACTCAAGACTGCTTCCCAGCACCAACCTTAGCAGGAAACATCCCAAAAATTGAAGCCTGAGCTTATATGACATAGAAACGTGAGGGGGTGAGTATCTGAATGTTCTCAGCGTGCCCTCAAGGAGCCAGGTGGGCACAGTGTGCAGAGTCACAACTACAGCACAGGTTGGTCAGGAAAGGACAAGGCCTCCTCCCCTCTCCTTCCAGCTTTCTTAAATGGATGAGGATGTCCTCACCTGACAAAGATTTCTCCTCTTGCTGTAGCCAGAAATGGTTATGAAGTGTTAACTCTTTGCTGCAAGCTCTTCAGTGCGATGCTGGTGCTGCATCTCCGCTCCATCTATCTCATCTGCTGAAGTGACATTTTGCCAAGCAGAGCTACAGCGGATTCATTGGCTGCTTTCAACATCACAGCCACTGTCAGGTCTCGCGAGCATCGAACAGTGTTGTTTGTACTCACCCACAGTGCAGGTCCTCTGTTGGCAAGGCAGCCTCCACCTGTTCCAGACCTGCGCAGGACAATTTTGGAGTCTTAAGGTCAAAATCTGGAGGCTTAGTGAGTGACATACTGCCAATGGATCCTGTCCATGGACCCCACTTTTGTTGGGGACCCCACACTGTGCTGTGCTGACCTGGGCTGTTGGACTACCAGGGTCTTGATGAACTCCCTGCTGGCAGTCACCCCCGGCGATGGGGACTGGGCAGTGTGTCCTGCTGTGAAACGCCAGCCAGCTCGGCAGGGGGGTTGAACGCGGCGCACAGGGGCATGCACGGTCGGCGTTGCAGGTGCCATAGGGCCTGCGCTGCAGAGCGGTGTTGCATGCCCCACTACTGACTTACTGTTTCTGGGATCTTCACACGGGGAGATGGTCTCCCGAAGCTCCAAGCATAGAATCATAGAATGGTTTGGATTGGAATGGACCCTAAAGATCGTCTAGTTCCAACCCCCCCTGCCACAGGGAGGGACACCTCCCACCAGACCAGGTTGCTCAAAGCCCCATCCAACCTGGCCTTGGACACCTCCAGGGATGGGGCATCCACAGCTTCTCTGGGCAACCTGTTCCAGTGTCTCACCAGCCTCACAGTAAAGAATTTCTTCCTAATATCTAATCTAAACCTACCCTCTTCCAGTTTAAAACCATTACCCCTCCTCCTATTACTATAATCCCTGATAAAGAATCCCTCCCCACCCTTCCCATAGGGCCCCTTTAAGTACTGGAAAGCTGCTATGAGGTCTCCCTGGAGCCTTCTCCAGGCTGAACAACCCCAACTCTCTCAGCCTGTCCTCATAGGAGCGGTGCTCCATCCCTCTGATCATTTTCTGTGGCCCTCCTCTGGACCCGCTCCAACAGGTCCATGTCTTTCCTGTGCTGAGGACTCCAGAGCTGAACAAAGTACTCCAGGTGGGGGGGTCTCACCGGAGTGGACTAAAGGGGCAGAATCACCTCCCTCCATCATTTCACAATCAACTTTCTCCATCATCTTCCACCCTAATGCCTCACAGCCAGTTTGGGCTGTATCAGGCGGAGAGGGGCAGCCCCGGGCAGCAGCAAGGGAGGATGCAGTGCCCGGTGGAGGGAAGGGCTCCACGCCAGCGCAGGGGCTGAGCCGAGCGTGCTGTCAGCACAGCCACAGCCGGGGGCAGCTACAGCAAAGGGCTGCCCTGTACTGGGGGGATGTGGAAAGCCGCTGGTAAAGACACAATTTTAAAATAAAAGTGAGTTTCAGCACTCTGCTGCTCCTGAAAGAGGTACTCGTCTTCTTAACGAGATGGTTCCCATGTCAGAAAGTTGCCTCTTTTAAAGTCACATTTAGTGCAAGGGGAATATTCCTGTCAGTGCTTCAGTTGCACTTGGTTGAAGACACCATCTGCTGCGACACTCGGCCAGCTTGGCATTTAAAATGTCATTTAGACCGGAAAGCAACTGAGCTTGGATACTGAGGCAGATGTCATCAGCAAAGGTGAACTTCCATAAATGAATGAGGTCGCTGATAAAAGGGATCGCGGAAATGTTTACAGAGCGCCCTATGGAAGACAGCTGATTTTTCTGCATATGCTTTATTTCCTGTGCACGTGTTATGCCATCTACCTTGGAGAAGCAATGTTACAAGAGATGTCAGTGAAATTCTGCATTTAAAACCCAGCATTCGTGGCTCCTGCTGATTAAAGCAGGGTGAGCGGGTTTCTGTCCTCTCCAGAAACGGGATTGATGATATCTTCCCAACCGAGCTGCTGAGCCCTAGGCTTGCTTCAGCCCGGTGGGGCAGGAGGAGGAGCCCATTTCCCTGCCTTTCTGTGGACTATTGCTGTACGCAAAGCTGTTCAAAACTGCTTGCTCCCCCAACTGTTCCTGTTCCAGCTGACAACAAAAGGACAAACCAGCTCCGAGGCCTCTTTCTTCAGCACAGGAAGAGTTACTGCATCCCTGTCTGTCCCCGCAATACAGCCGCTCGTTCCCAACGCTACCTCCCGACCTGCGCTTAGGCTGCCATCCAAAAAAATCCACAGGACAAAGAAGCATGAGGAATGGAATAGGTAGAAAACGCATTAAAAAGAAGTAGAGGCTAAAACTAATAGAGTTAATTGCTCTACCCAGGTTTGCGCCTGTAGGGCATGTACAGATGAGTGTTAGTAATGAAGCTCGTCAGCAGCGCTGGAGGGAACTTGGTTCTTAAGGTCAAATAATCTATCAGGATGAAAACGTTGAGAGAGTCCTGTCTACCTACGCTGCTCAGTGTGGCTCAAATTGCTTTTCAGCTGTGCTCGGTGCTTTCGGTGAATTAAAGTAAATTAAACATTATCCTTTTTTAATTAGATAGGTTAGGAGATCTCAGTAAGTGCTACTTCCTACTAATTTGCAGACTAGAACTAGTTTAAATCAATTAAAGCTAAAACCCCCACCTTTAAATAATGAATTAATACGGAAATTGATTTGATAAGCAACTGGGCTTCAAGCAACCCAGTCAGGTGGGGACGGGGAGGAAAAGAAGCCAGCATAGAGCCAGCAGCGCAGCCGCTGGGGCGGCTGTTTGGGAGCAAAGTAGGTTTTTTCTTCTTGACAGGCAACTGCAAGCATATAATATATCCAAAACCCTTCTTAATCGTCTTTAACAATGATTTTTATAAGTCAGTGTATTGGGCGTTATTGTCAAGGTGCTGGCAGTGGGGCCTGCAGGGGAAAGGGTGTTTAAGATGGGGCAAAAGCATTGCCCAGGCAGGGGAGGAGGAGAAAAGAAGCGAGCGGCAGCTGTACGGACACCATGGTGAGAGCAGGAGGGTGGAGTGGCCCCTCCAGCCCCCAGAGCAGAGATCCCCTCCAGCCCCGGGAGGAGCCCGCACCGGAGCAGGTAGGTATTTCCCCGACAGGAACCGCAGCCCGTGGAGGGCCCATGCTGGAGCAGGTTTATGCCAAAGGACTACGGCCCGTGGAGAGGACCCACGCTGGAGCAGGGCGAACATGTGAGGAAGGAGCAGCAGAGAGGAGCTCTTATGGACAACCTCCATTCCCCATAACCTCCGTTCCCCAGTGCCACTGTCGGGGGGAAGTAGAGGAGTTGGGAATGAAAGTGTGAAGTTGTGCCTGGGAAGAAGGAGGGTGGTGTTTAACATTTTTTTTTGCCTTTGTGTCTCACGGTGCAAACCTGTTCTAATTGGCAATAAATTAAAGTCAAGCCCCTTTTGCCCATGATGGTAACTGGCAAGAAGTCTCCTGGTCTTGATCTCAACCCATGAGCTTTCTATTTTCTGCCCCATCCGGTTGAGGTGGTGGAGTGAGCGAGGGGCTGGGTGGGCATCCCACCACCATCAGTTACCTACAGACCAGGTCATCAGATAGAGGAAGCCTTGTGGAGCGGGCAGCTCTGCTAAAAAATATCAGCGGGCTAGAATAAGAATCAACCTACTGCAAGATACAGAAAAAAGCCACAGCCCCAACCAACTCTCTTTCAAACGTAAACTTGCAAACTTCATATTTTTGAGAACAGGTTCTGGTACCTTTTACTTTTCTACCCCCCCAAAAAAGCGTGCATTCTCAAACTTCCAAAGACCTTTAAAGTCTTGTCACAACGGGGCAAACAGCCCAAACTCTTGTGAGAACATCTTCTAATGAATCTCAATAGCACAGAAGCAACAAAAAAGATTTGTGACAGGGGTCGCTCTGCATATGGCTGAGTTCCCTTAGGGGGTGCGATGTCATTTGATTACTGTAGCCTTACAAGTTTTATATTATGCATCATGCCATACTGTAACACAGCAATGCAGGCGCCCTCGCGCACAAAGAATTTATGAATAAAAACTATAATCCTTGATTGGCCTTATTATTCTAACTTGTCTTATAAATATTTAAAGAGATGGCTTCCTAAAATAGTACACGAATAGTACATTATTTGCCATGCAGAGACTACAACAGGATAATGTTAAAGATGAGAATCCTGTATTTCAAATTTAGATTTGTATTCTGTTGAATGGTACAAATGTGAGAAGTGACTCTCACAGGAACGGTTATCATGCTAAAAAGAGTTTGAGAGCTGCTCATGTGAAGACAAGAGCCACTGACGATATGACAAAAAGCCCAGTATCTTGATGAGATTAAGACTTGTCACGTATTCTGTCCTCTACCTCTTCCCAATGTTTTCTCACTTGTTTTCCCCCCCAGTTCAATAAACTAAACTACCGCTGTTATAGGAGGCTTTTATTTTGAACAAAACCAGTGAAAATACAATCTACACTGATAGCCAAAGCTGAGGCAAGTCGCATTTTTTGTTGCTGTTATTTGCTAGCTGTTGTAGGTGGGATCCACTCTTGTATCTTCTTGCGAGTAGTAGAGTAAGGTACGTACTGCCCGGGAGTGCCACTCAGGTTGAATTTATGGTTCTCCCAGATAAATTTACGAGCAACTGGTGGATGACTAGTTGGAGGGTCATCTGTCATTGAGTGAAGCCAGCGATGCCTTAAGAGGAAAAAGACACATGGTTATTAAGGAGCACCACATGATCTATAACAAGCCTTCCTCCTGACTCTGAAGAGACACTAAGTATTTATTTGGGGGGGAGGGGGGAATAATTTTAATCCTGTATGACTTTGAATGAGACTACTGGATACTGATTTAAAGTAATTACACAAACATAACTGATATATAACAGTTCCGCTTCCAAGCAACCGAAAGCACACCTGAGTTTGAATTTCCTGTTCCTTTGTACACTTAGTATTTGGGCAGAGAGTATTTCATTGTTACATGTTTGTATGGCCTCAGCCAGCCAGCCAGGTCAAGGCAGGCACTGCAAATTACAAAACCGCAACGTTTTGTTTTGTTGTCTGGGTTTTTTTTGGGGGGTTGGTGGGTTTTTTTTTTTGTGTTTTGTTTTTTTTTTAATTACCAAAAGACTACACGGCACAAGTTCAATACCGACTCCAAAGCACTCACGAGGCTACCGCTTGGGATACGGATAAATGATGCAGGTTCACGTAAAACAATCACGTAAATATTTACTGACTGCACAATAAAATGATTAATACCAGTCAGTAATGGGGTAATTACCAAGTGATTATAGTGATTACCCTTTACCTACAAACTAAATGTCAATTCTCCCCTGTGCAAACAACGTTAATGATCAAGCAAAGTATTTTCCACACCAATTTACTGAAACACTACAGCAGGGATCAACTGAATTGATTTCATCCCTTTCCTATTTCAGTGCCCAGAGCAACTTTCAAACCTGAATAACATTTTAATTATCTGCCAGTTTACATGTACTTCATACTGCATGCACAGTTATGACAGAAGTGAGGTTATGACTTCTTTTGCAAGCTTATGTATTTTTTAGTGAGGTAGAATTAAAGAGCCTTCTGCTAATCAGCTTTTGCCAAAGACTTGACCTAAAAATAAGAAGTCTTCTATTCCAGTTGTTATTAGAAAGCCTAAAAATTGCACCTTCAGCCTTTAGCAACAAATCTGGCACACTTCATTGATACAGCAAAACAAAACCACAATAAAAGCAGTGAGAAATAGACTGACAAATATATTCTAAATCTGAAGAGCTCTACAGAAGGTTGGTTATCTTTTCAATCAAATAGCTTCTAGACATTTATTTCAGAAAAAGAAAAAAAACTCACGACTCTGGATATAACTTTAGTACAAAAATCTCACTTTTAAAAATGTGTCAGCCATATGTTCATTTTTTATAAGGAAAAAAACAAACAAAAACCCCAAATGAAAGCCACACGTTGTAGGACTAAGGACTGCCAGGAAACTGGCTTGAATACCAAACCGGATGGAACCATAAGATCCTTTAAAAGTATGAAGAAAAAGCTCATTTAGAGGTAAAGAATGGCCTCCTATTGGAAAAACCATCCACTTCAGAGCATGAAAGTTATACACATGTTCAGATGAAGTGACCCAATGCAACACGGATGGCACAGGGATCCCGCTCTTCCTCCCTCCACTCTCCTTTGTAAATCTAGTATCGTTTGAAGTATATGTTTCCCACTACTTCTACTAAAAAAAGACTTTGTGTAATGATTTCTGTCTGGAAGAAGGCGGCTCCATAGCATTACTAATCACGCTGTGGTCTCAGGATACAGGATGAGGCCTTGCTCGATTTTAAACCTGGTTATACCAGCCTCTGAAGTTTCCTGGCCACACAAAGCTCTGACCTGATGTGAATTTGCTCCCCCAGTTCATACCCATTGGAAGAATTCTGTGTACTACCAGTGGGCATCACACTACCTGAGATACCACGCATCCTATGACGCGTAGCATCAAAGTTGGCAGAAACGCTGTAAAACGTCTAACTTGACAGAGATGGAATCGTATGCTCATACCCAACAAGCCGTCTCTCTGTTGCTAACACAAAGAAACACAGTTTGTGGCACGGGAGGAAGGGAAAAAGAACAGTCCATGTCTCCATATATATTCTGCCAATACTGACTTAAGTATTGTGTTTCAAAATGCTTTGTGGTATCACTCTAGAGCAGCCTCAGTTTGTCAAACCCGCTTACCGTAACATACAGAGGGAACTTAAACACACACACCTTCACCTGGTGATGCTTTTGGTAACAGCGGTTAGGGATCCTGCAAACAAAACCCTACTTACGCACCCGTCATCATATCTCACCATCCTCTCACTCCTCTGAGAGTCAGGCACACCAACAGGACAAACAAAAAATTGTTTTCTTGGACATAAATGAAGTTACAAAGGCCCTGAAAGACAGGCTGGAGCAGGTGAAGCACAAGAACTCTATTAAAGGTCAGTTAAAATCAAATAGATTTCAAGCTTGCATGATGTCTGGCACCTCTTTGCTTACAAGTGCATTGACGATGTACGCTCACTCCTTGAAACATCAGAAAAATTACCACAATATTGACGTAGTCATTTAACTCAGAAGACAGAAAACAGAATAGCTTCATTCTGTCATTTAAACTATTGTTTTGCAGCTTTTCTAAGACTAAATCTGTGAAGTCTTTTAAAATACAGTATTTTGAAGTAATTAATATATTTGCTTTCAGGATTGTCTGAAGTTCTATAACATCAATATGAAATCAGGCTCAAATTTAAATAGATCAGCAAAACCAATCCTTAAATCCCATTTTCTCCCTGGAAAGTAGAAATAAAATCGCTCAGCTACAACACATGTCAGTACAGTCACAGGTACCGAAATACCTGAAGAGTGCGTTTAGAACTCCATCCACTATTAAGTACGCTTTTATTTAAGAGCTTCAGGGCTTAAGCCTGGTCACAACAGATTCTCCTTAGACGCCCAGCATGTGACTTACAAAAGCATTTTGATTTGCAAAGAGTCTGTTCTCAAACAAAAGTTCCCACTCTCCACTCAAGCAAAATACATAGAAACTGAAAACTTTATTTTGGAAAGACTTTTCCCTTGACAATCTCCCTCAAAGAGTCCTTTGAAGCCCTGATGTCTCATACTCTACTCCCAGATGCTCAAGAAAAGCTTTTCAAGCACTAAATTGAGCAGCATGAATAAAGACATTTGACGTCTTGCAGATGGCCAGATTTCTATACAAACTCTGCCTATAAATCCATGCATGGAAAAACAGGATTCAAAAGCAATTAATGACTTAAAACCTACAAAAAAGCAGACAATTTACACGGAGCAAAGAAAATAAGGAGGATAGCAGAAGCTCTGAAGGGGCTGATGCAGCTTCCTGAATCACAGAGCAGAGTCTCTACCAAGCAAAGCCTCTGGACTTTTCCTCGGGTAAACAGATGAAAGACACCGCAAAGCATCTTCAAATGTTCTCAAGACTATGCAGAATTTTCTCCCAAGTCTTAGATAAATATTTAAAAGCAAAGAGATTTCAAACTGAAGCTACAAGGGACAGGAGCCAAATATATGATGTACAAGCTGTCAAACAAGAACCAATGCTACACAAACTCCGTAGCTACTACCATATGTGCATCTGCAAGGTTCAGGCACTGTCTATGGAAGTTCGGGATGTTTGCCAACTTGTTAGCATCCACTTTTTTCAACAAATTAACCATGCTGCAATAAGACAAAAGAGAAGTGAAGATGTATGTTACAGTCAAAGGGCAGAGGAGAATGGGAAGAGAAGGAAAAACGGACAAGAAACACGTGTTTATTTGTTTACACATGAGAGGTAACTTTGATTTGTCATGCAAGCCACGGTAAGATACTGTCCTATAGTAACGACACAGCATGCCATTTACCTGAAAACACCACACTAGCATTTAATCTAGTTATAAACCCCACAAATTTATTGTGAAACTATTGAAAGGATGGAAATTTTACATCGCCCCACCTTCCTTTTCTGTTCCTTTTTCTTGTTTTGTTTTCCTTGGAGGCAGACTTGAAAAGCAGCACTTTTACATGAGAATAGCACATCTCTTTATGTTTCTTAGTATGTTGGCACTTTAAGTCTGAGATGCTACATTTCTCCCTCCTTCAGCTGTCAGATCAACTAACAAAGAGGATGTGGATTATTAAACTGAAGTTAAATTTGAAATATTTCATTGCATGAAGTTAGCACTCCTGAAGCTCCTTCCAAAGATGTCAGATTTGCACCACAAGGAAATAAACATCAAAATACAGGACAGACACTACACATACATCGGACAGTGCTGGCAAAATTAAGTGTCCCCGCAAAAGGAGAAAACTATTATCAAATTACAGTTTTTCTTTCCCCACAGGACATAAGATACAGAAAATTACTTTTAACTAGTTTGTATACATGAACCAGTTATCAGTTTGTTTTTGCAAAGTATTTGGCCAAAACACAAACCAAATTGCATTCAACCAGATAAATGGTGAACGAAGAGTGTGCAGACAGCCACAAAAGACTTCTAATGTGATGCAAGAGAGGAGCACCTAGCATCTAGGATATCAAGTCCTGGCTTACATGGACTTTATATACTCTCAAAAGGAAGCTTTATTCCACAGCATAACCCTGTCGAAAGTGGAAGACTGTGTTCCAAGTTGCCCCCCCTCAGTGGGCTCAAGCTGAACCGCCCAGAATCCTCCAAATGCAAACTCATGCTCTTCAAAATTTCAGCTACAGGAGTATCCTGATTGCTGAATAGCAAATAGGAGCCTATGGCAGGAATAAGCAGACACATAAGGAACTTCTGCATGAGATGTGAACATAACCTGAAAATCAAGACTGATATAGGAAATGCAGGGGGCAAAAAAATGATACTCTCTCCTCTTATCCCAAACAGATTAAGGACAGCAAGATACTCAGTCCTCTCCCCTGACCTTGATTCAGTGGAAATAACTAACAAACCCTTAATTGTGAGGGCCAAAGAATCTAGAAATACAGGTCTGGGAGGGAGTTAGACACTGCATATGCTTTAGACCCAAGGAAGGATCAGCTACATCCATGTCACTCCCAGCAGATGCCTCCTTCATTTGTTATGGAGTTGCTAGAATACTGGCTTGCTCACCTTCCCAAACCAAGTTATGCCAGTGAAGATGAGTAGATTTTTTTAGTGGTAAGGATAGTAATGTCCAATCTGTATCACTTCCTCTGTATTTTAAACCTACTGCTTCCTATTCTACCCATCTATCTGTGGCAGACGGACTATGCCTTTCCCTTCTGCGAGAGACTAAATCCTTCAAGATTATATCCACCATCATTTCCTCTCCTTTTTAAGCAAGCCCAATTCTTTCCAACTGTCCTCAGAGGTCTGATTGTTCTTGCTGCTCTTCTTTAGGCTTCTTCTACTGGTGTGTGTGTGTGTGTGTGTTTGGGGTTTTTTTAAGCGCATGGTACCAGAGAGGAGTACTATACCCTATGTAAGTCTTCCTGGTGATAAGCAGAAAGCAAGAGTCACTTTGCATGAATGCAGGCGGTAATTCTTTCTACTTCTCAGGATGGCACGCTTCTTTCTCAGCACTGTGATAATGTGGACTTACTCAACCGGCCATCCCCCTAACACCTAGATCATCCCGCAGCCCTGCCCGTTGCTCTCCTCCTGCACACGAAGAGGCCGCAGGTGCCAGAAGCGCAGGGTCCTGCCCTCTGCCTCTGCACTCAGCCATATGATTTCACTCCTCCTTTTCCTCTTGTGATCATGAAGTGAGACAATGCTACGTTGCCAAACTTTAGTGCAGGTAAACTGCAGCTGGTAATGACATTCATAAAAAAAGCAGCACTGAACTATTTGATTCATCTATATTTTACACCCCTAATATTTCACTTCTCGGTGCAGCCTTTGATTAAGGGGAAAAAAAGCTAACACTGCTTTAAGAACACTTCCTTACTAACAAACCTGCCCAGAACATTTCACCTAGGTTTCAGTTTGCCTGTGATCCAAGCCTGCTTCTATCGGGGCAGGTGGGAAGGTGGATGGAGAGAACTATCACCCCTATCGACCTTGCCCAAGGAAGAGAGCAAACCGCATTATTATCAAGTAGTGCACATTCAAGATAGCCAGTTTTTAGTATGAAAACTCTTTGCCTGTGAAAATACTTTTGGTACCCTAACTAGTACTTACAAGCTGCTCAGGGATTCCCAAGGAGTCACATGTTCCTCTTAATCTTAATGCTAACGTTCTCTTCCCTGAAACCTTTCAAAAGCTTTTCTACAGAGCCAAAAGTACAAAGCATTAAAGCTGAAAGTCATTTATCTGTATCATCTTCCTGCTTGGTCTTTGATTATTTTTAAGCAAACAGAAAAATGTTTTGCCTGTAATGAGTGCATCTGTACATACTGTACGTAAGTTGCGACTACGTGTGAATGTGAGCACGTGCATGAAGCAGCATACGCCAGTTGTATAAAACAGTATCTATCACCTGGGGGTCCTGCAGGTGGTTTGCTAACTGTAGTATTTTTAGGTTGGGAGATAAATGAATGAGGAACAAAAGGTGATACTGGGCCTTCTAACGTAACAGTAAAACGGAAATGAGGTCAACAGCCCAACAATTAGAGCAATTCTGTAACAGAGACTTCTATGAAAGCACTAAATAGAGGGCATACAGACACTGGCACAGGCGGATTTAACCTTTATCATTTCTATGTTCACACAGCACACCCCATCAGTGTTTAAAAATGAAAGCACTGAGTCCCTGCAAACAAAATGCTCTGACAGCAGGAGACAAAACAAATATTTTGGCTTTTATAACTGCCTAACAGTGTAAAAAGATATCTTTGTGGAGGAAAAAAAAAGTGCCCAATATCTTGTATAGCATTACAAGAAGATTAATACTGATCATTCCCAATGCAAGTATTGAGGGAATTAAAAAAAAAAATCTAATTAACTTGTCTCCAAAGCAGATACCAGCATCTTCATTTTGAAGATAAGAAAAGAAAACCCAGAGTAACAAAGAGGTTAAATAACACAGCCAAATCAGAATAAACCACAAGCCTACATATTCTGGTATGGCAACATTTTAAGAAAGCAACAGCCTCAATTCCCTGTATAGCAGACATGTCAAAACAACTCTCTTGATTTCCTTCAGACTGTGATTTCAGTACATCCGTTGTCAAAAGACATTACACCAATTATTTCAGAATATTGAAAATATTCAGTAGTTTCTAAAAACGGTACTACAATATGTTATTACATATGAGATGTCTTTTTTTGCTGCTTTTTCCCGTTCTCCAGTATCTGATAGAAGGTAACGGGTAGCTAAATGAATTCATATTTTATTTTTTCCAGACAGTTGTTTTCAGAACTTTTCAATATACCAAAATGTTTTTTTCCAATTCATCATGCATGAAACGCAAGGTCCACGTAATGGTATTTCAAAAATCATTCATATTCTACAATCCTGAAGGCACATGACTGACCACAAAATTACACCTGAAGATGCACAGTGTATTCAACAACTAGAAACACGAAGCAAAACCTCTAGTATGACTTATACTGAAGAAAAAAAGGAAGAAAGTGTTTTTCCTGCACATCTACCTGCTAGTGTTCTCTATACATCCCAAGAAAATAGTGTAACTACATATACAGTAGGATTTTTATGAGTACTACAAAACCATGACAAATTAGTTAGCATTACTGCTAACAAAAAGGAAAATCTGAAATCTCTAGGTTAGCCCTGGTCTTAAAGCTGGATTTTGTTAAAAGTGTGATCTTGAGGCATGACAGTTGCAAAACATTTTCTGAAAGTAACACCAGCATCAACAGTAGCAAGACCCACTTCTACCTGCAGAGGGTATAACAACACACCCACGAAATGCTCCACTGAGCTGAATTAACTGAAACCCCGAGTCAAAAAAATCAGTGTTTAGAGGAATTATTTAGATCACAACCCAGCTGTTACAATGGTACTTTATGTACTTCCTAGTTGACTCAAGAACAACAAACTTGTCTGAACTTTACATCTGTTGAAGGGAGGGCTAGTGCTTTAAGAAATAATATTTTTTTTTTTTACAACTGAGAACGGATACAGGACCAAATGGATCTCTTTGTTAACAGAAGTAATTTCACACAATCTAATTTATTTCCAACAAATTTCTGGGTCAAAAAAAACCCCACTCGTTTCCTGAATAGTTGCACAACCCCAGTGTTACACTGACAGCAACTTGTACAATATATTAACCATCTCAATTCAGAAGTCTATGCCATGTTAAAAATTTAAGACAGTACACCATCAGATGAAAAAAAATCAGTCTTAAAAGACAGCATTTATTCCCAGTCAAAATACTTCTGCTTTTAAAGATGTATCTAATCGGTACAGAATTACAGGGCAGTGATTTACAGAATCACAGTATCGTCAGGGTTGGAAGGGACCTCTGGAGATCATCCAGTCCACCCCCCCTGCCACAGCAGGGACACCTACAGCAGTTGCACAGGACGGCGTCCAGGCGGGTTTCGAATGTCTCCAGTGTGGGAGACTCCACCACCTCTCCGGGCAGCCTGTGCCAGTGCTCCGCCACCCTCAGAGTAAAGAAGTTCCTCCTCATGTTAAGATGGAACTTGCTATGCTCAAGTTTGTGCCCGTTACCTCTTGTCCTATCACTGGGCACCACTGAAAAAAGACTCTTCTCATCTACCTGGCACCCTCCCCATAAGTATTTATAAGTATTGACAAGATCCCCCGAGTCTTCTTTTTTCTAGACTAAAAAGCCCCAAGTCCCTGAGCCTTTCCTCATAAGAAAGATGCTCCAACCCCCTAATCATCTTTGTAGCCCATTGCTGGACTCTCTCCAGCAGTTCCCTGTCCTTCTTGAACCGGGGAGCCCAGAACTGGACACAGTTAGATGTGTCACAAAGCTAGGATTCCTACAAAAGAATAAATATCTAAGGTTGCCATGCGATATACAAATTTATCAGCAATAAGAAAACCACCAAAAAACTGAACAGTACTGCACAACTAAGTTTCCTGACAAAAATACCTTAGAACACAGGACTGTTTAACTTTTCATGCCCCATTCCACTGACCAGTCTTGCAAATAATGAAACACTTACTGTTTCTTCTAGGGCATTTTTTTTCACTTCGATAGGAAAACAAGTTTTTCTACCTCACTAATTTGTGTGATCTAAACAAGCTACTTAATACTAGTAATACGACTTTGATACTCAGGAAGAAACCCTTTACCAAGGTTTGTAGGGACACAATAAACAACACAGAAGTATGAGCAAAGAAAAAAAAAACCCAGCCCCAGCAAAACTCGTGCCTCAAAATAAGGAAAATCTTGAAAACTGGCACAGTCTAATAGTGAAAGGATAAAAACTAGAACCAAACAACAGTTATTACGCAGATAACAAGGAACAGCCCTGCACTGGCAGGAACACGCTAGTTTTGGAGATTCTAACGTCACTTCTAAAAAACAATCCCATTAAGCTCTTACTGGAGAAGACAGAAAAAAACATTAACTGCATTAAACACAATTTTACAGCTGGGAGAATCTGAAACAAAATTGACTACCAAGACAGTCTACCCACACATTTCTCAAATGTTCTAATGAGAGCCACAATTTAGGAGTTTAAGACAATCAATCTCAGCCTTGGCACAGAACATCTATCACAGGCAGAATAAAAGCCAGTGTTCACCAATGTTCAGCATACCCAAGCACCTCTTATTTCATATCACCTTTCATTGCTTTGTGTCTGAAGCGCTATTCGTATTCCTCAAAAATCAGGTAGAGGTTGTTTTTGCTAGCGTACACTGATACTTTATTTGGCGTGTGTTTTTCCTGAGTTATTTAGAAAGACAAAAAAAGTATTAACAGCTGTGTGGCCAGAGGCTTCTGAAACTCAAGATTGTACAGATTTGTTACTGAAATGCACGAAGAGAAAATAAAACCTTAAGAAAAACAGTCAAGTAGCAGTAAACATATAGAGCATCCTGGCCCTTTGCTGTTCATCATCTTGTAGAGTATCAATGTATATCAATTGAAACAATTACGCTGCTAATGGCTGTGGATTAAGGAATGTTGTTGCATCATTGCCGTATGTTCTTTAGGTTCTTGTCTAGAACGGACAATAGAAATATTTTTTCTACCTCTGGCTGCTCAATGCTATTGCAGGCTTTGCCACACCATTAAGATGGAATCACAACTAATAAGTAAAATTGGAAGACTGGCTGGACCTGCTCGATCTGGCTGGCAAAATGCTTTTCTTATTCCAAGAAGCAGTGAGTGCCACTGTCAGGAGAGTGAGCAATATAACATTATGAATGCAGTTCAAAATTAAAAGTAACCAGTCTGAAATCTTCTGGTCATATACAGGACATCTGCGTCCAAGAAAACTTAATTACCATAAAATTGTTGTGGTTTTTTTAATCTTCTGCTTTGTAATACAAGAAAATATACAGGCAATTACACAATTGATATCTGTCCACATTATTAAGCTAAATTGTTTACCATTCAGGGGGCACCATACTTCCATCAACTTCCCAAAACGTATTTTTGCCATTCATTTCATTAGTATAAATGACCCATCTGTGTCGACCTTAAATAAACAGACAAATATTGTATTAGCTCAAAAAAATAAATGATTTTCATGTAAAGGAGAGAATTCATAAAAACACAATGAAAAGTATTTTGAATAAAAGTATCTACCATTATGGGTACCTATTTCAACATCAGTACAGCTTTTGTTTTTCAAGTCTTCTGTATTTCCACTGTTACTGTATTTTTACATGGCTGAATCTAACACTCTCACAAAGAAGCAAGTATCAGCTATTGTATAACTAATGGGAAACAAGACCTTACAAAATTTTCAGGCAGAGAAAGAGCTTGGGGATTTTTTTCCTCCATTAGGAGGAGTCTTTTCCAAAAGGACATTGCCATTAGTAACCTAAGATTAAAGTAAGTTTCAGCCACCTAAAACTACCAAGCAATGTTTACCCGCAACTGTTTTCCCCAGGTACCCTACAAGTTAACCTACAGTTGGCAGAGCTTGGTCTAACCAGCATGTCAATTGCTTACGTGTCACCTTCACTGTTTTACATGCTACCTTTTTGAGTACACTACAAATATTATTTAAAATCTCATTACTTAAGGTAATCGGAAGTTTAAGCTAACCTGTGCTGTTTTGCCCTGAAGTGATCGTAGAAGTACAGCTGTGAGGCAGTTTTAAAGACAGTTCTCTTTCTTCTCCGACCTGGTAAGCCATCAGCTCTCACGTCAAGGACCAAACTCAGCTCTCAATCACGTTATCATATAGGCATACCTACATGGAAAGCACCTAACTGGCTTAGATTTATCCCATATTTATTATGTGAGATTTAATATGTTTACAAATCAATTGAGGGAAGCAGTAGGGAGACAGAAGATGTCAAAGCATTTCTACGAGCCCCCTCTCTAAGACTCACACAAGTCAAGTGTGAGAAAGTTGGGCAGACAGAAAGTTCTATTTCACCAGCAGAAACTATGCAATCTATACGAAGTTGGACAGTCAGTCAGGAGGTGTTCACATTAGCACACATACCAAAGAAGTTTCTTTTGTCTTCATAGTACTTGTTTCCATACTTGTCAGTTCCTATCAGCGTACCAGTCTTCAAATCATTTACCCTGCGAATTCCCAAAACAACAGTTTCAATTGACATCATCTTAGAATGAAGTTGTGATAGAGGTTTCTTGGGAGCTAGTAAAAATCTGTAATGAAAACTCTTAAACACGTATATGTAAAGCTACTTAAAAAAACTATTCAAGCTTTAGGATTGCAAAACATAATCACCAATTCCTGCAACTAACATCAGCATGCCTTTACCGTATGTCCCACTATCAGGATAATAAAAGTCATACAAGAAGGCTTTTGGGGACTATTATTTATTTAAAAGCTCTTTATAGTGGAAGATAAAGCAACTCTGCAATACAGCACAATTTAACACCCACAAACCCTTAAATACTGTGGAAGGGAGTCCCAGAGACACATGTTAATTCACTTCTTTGAAGATGTTGCCATCCTTCTCAACTATTCGTTACTACCATTTCAGCTTGAATTGCCGTGGGAAGTGGTCAGCACTGAAGCAGCTTAAGAGATCTCACACGTCTGTGTGGGCACTAACCTCCAGAAGAGGAACAGTAGTATTTTAAGCCTTTGTAGCTGCTTGCCAAGGAAATGCATGCTAAACCCTAAATTAAAATTGTTGCTTTTATATAACTGTGAAAAATGCAAGCGTTTACCCTGTCACTCTGGGAGACTTACACTGACTCAGGTAACGTATATACCAGTTTCAACTCTTTACACAGAACATATTTTAATGTTACTGTACATATCGATAATTAAACTGAACCTATAATTGACATTCTTTTGATAAAACCTTAAACTGACTGAAGTGCTCTTTTCCCCCTAGATCTGCATCTTTGGTTTCCTTTTTACTGACATTTATCCCAGGCAGAATTACATAAGGAAAAGTTTACTCTTAAAGGTTTTAGTTGTTTATAGTATTATACGCACTCTCAACTCAGGCCCAAGTGACAGAACAGATGTGCACATGCATGCTTCCTTCGTTGGGAACTGACAGATAAAGGGTTGTTTTGTTTTTTCTCCCAGGGTCCACAAAAGCAATAATCATTCCACCAAGCGCTCATTTTAAACCTCTCTGGTCCCAGGCAGAAAGATTCTCTGATGCAGCTCTCCTCTGTCAAAGAAACGCTCAAAGACCTCTGGCTCAGCTATGCAAGCCCGAGCTCACAGCTTCAGAGAAAGAAGAGCCATTTCACTGCTGCTCTCCCTTCCTTCTTCCCCTCCCTTTCTTGTAAGGGTTCTTACGCCCTTGTCCTGACTTCATGCCCTCTGTACCGATATCAAACACTAAGATGTATTTATGGCTTCCAGAGGACATTTTCCAGCCGATTTCACTGAGTCTTGAGTAAGGAGGATGTTTCCGGGCACGTAGGCTCTTAATAATTTGACTTCTACTGCATAAAACCTGTTCCAGCCTCCTCAATGGGAAGCACATAGAGAAAAGCAGGGAAATTCAGAATAAAACCCTTGCAGAGAAAGAGCCTCCTGACTTGGGTAAATAATTTTTTCCAAGTTACCAGTAGTTACTTCTTAAACACCCCAATTGTTGCAAGAAAGATACATCTTGATTACTCTTCCTGTAAGCGCCAAATCTATTCCTTGAGCTGGGACACAGGATTCAATGGCTTGAAAAGTGGATGGGAGGTGGCAGCTATGTTTGTCACTTGTATGGTTATGAGGATCAGGTGCAATTCTCCACCTAGCCCACCTGTCTTCTAACTTTGGTCTTCTGAAAGAAAGAGAAGAGTGCTGCCTCCAACCTTCCTCCCTTTTTCTGTGTAGTAGAAAGATGTCAACACAGCCTGTGATCTTTGATTCACAAAAGCTCCCTGACATGACGTTCGTTAAGATGTGCTAAGGAAGAGGCACTCAGGTGAAACCTAATACTCTTCCACACTTTTATTTCCCCAGCTCCATTTCTTCTTGAGAACTGCCAGTGTAATAGCTACACCCTCAGAAGGGAAGCAAAGTGGAGAAAACAACTTAGGGGGGAGGGGGGAATGACAGAAAATAATACTAACAGTAAAATACTCACCGGGGAAATCATATATTGTCTCAACTTACACTGCTTAACAGCTTGAAATTTCCCTCTAAAAAGTTTTGCAAGAGGAAGGTCTATCTGAGCTGCTTTCTACAGTGGAGACAGAAAATCCAGAAGTTACCTGTCACCACAGCTAGTAGGAATATGACGACAAAGTCAAAGTTGAAACCTCCCAAAAGTCAAGTTGACTTCAGAAAAGCATACGATACTGTGCCACAAAACAAATGAGCAAATAATTTAAAATAGATAATAATTGTAAAGGGAGAAATACATTGACTGACAGGAAGAAGACAATATGCTCAGCTGAAAGCAGAGATACAGAGCTGATTGAAGGTTACTAGTGAAGTTCCACAAAGAACGTTGATGTCAGGAGCCTTATCTAACACTTTCCAAGGTACCTGACCAAAACAAAAACGAAACTGAAACCCCAACCACAAAAAGCACAGGGGTCTGATGGATTATGATATTACCATACAGAGGAAGGTCACATTATTTTCAGGAAGTTCTGTACTGCCTTCAGGGCTGCAGTGATACCACCAGAATGAAATTCAATGGTGTGAAGGTCATAGCACAAGGTGATGCACCTGAAGACTAATAAGATCTGAAGCACCGTGTGCGTAATCACAAGGAAAACATCTGGATGTCACAAGGCAACACTGAGCTGCCAAATCAAGTGACATGTGGGGAAAAAAGACAAGCTGATCCTAGGATGTCCCAGGTGAACTGAGCTGTCTTCACTGAACAAAGGAAGTACTAAAGCCACTGTATGAAAATACTGATGAGGCCTGATCAGCAGCTCTGTAAAATATTATGTTTAACTGTTCAAAACAGATCAATTTAAACTGTAAGAAAAAAGAGAAAAAAGGCTACTATGCTGACTGGAAAAAAAAAGTCTTCAAGAAGGCTCAGAAAGCTTGGCTTGTTTATTCTAGTGTAAGAGAGCCCTTGATACATAGCAGGGAACTTTACCTTTGCTAATCCTCCCTATCCCATACTCTTTCCCACCATTAATTAAAAAAAGGTTTTTTGGCTACGTGGTCAGGCCTACAACATTCACTGTAACCTGAATAAGTGTTCTATTACTTTTCCAAGACGAGCTACAGAGATGACACATGTTACTGACACTGCCAAATTTGGATCATGGACCATTCAGACTTCCACCCTACCTTTCATCAAGGATCTGAATGAAAAAAAAAAAAAAAGAGTAAATCTGTGGCTCTTATCTGGGAGGAGCTTCAAGCACACTGTACCACAATTCAAAATACTCCTCACAAGGTACAGATGAGATGTGAGTGGGGGGAAAAAACAAATAAAAATAGGAGAAAGTTTAATGTGGACGAGTGCGAGGTTCTGTGCTTGGGGAACCACGTACACAGGCACCACTGGAAACAAAGGCTGCGCCCAATTCTGCAGAAAACGCCACTGCGGCCAGTGGGCACCCAAAGCACGGGTCAAGGGTGACAACCCACTGCCAAAAAAAGAGGCAGAGGTAGGGTTCAAAGTGTTAAAAGAATTACAGCCTGTACGGCAGATGAATTAATTCTCTGCTTTACGCCGCAGGATTTCAGCCGAAGCACAGCCTTCAGACCCGTGCACTGGGCCACCCAAGAAGGCCACCACCAACCTGAGGCGGCCCAGAGCAAGCAGCCGCCGGGCCAGCGCCATGGCGGCCCGCAGAGGCACGGGAGGCGGCTGCGGCGGAGGGGAGTGTCACCACGGCGGCCTTGGCCACGAACACGGGCGGAGGTTCGGGCACCCGGGAAACCCGCCTGAGCCGTACCGGCCCAGCACAACCCCGCCGCTCGGGGGAGCGCTCCCAGGAGAAGGGGGCTGCACCCAGCGGCCTTCTCCCGAGGCCTGGCCCGGCACCGCGCACCGCCCGCCGGGAGGCACAGCCCGCCGGACCTCCCCGGCGCTGCCGTGAGCAGCGGCGGAGGCCGCCCCGTCCCGCCCCCGCCAACCCCGCTCCCTGAGGGGCAGCGCGCCCGCCGCCCTCCAAGGTGACCCCGCGGGGCGGCGCGGCGGGAGCGAGGAGCCGCCACCGCCGCCGCGCCGCCTGCTCCCGGCGCCCCGGGCGCCCCGTTACCTCAGCAGCTGCCACAGGGCGCCGCGGACACCGCCGTGGCCGCCGAGGTGCTTCATCGCCCGCTTCAACAGCTGCACGTACTCCGCCATCTTGGGGCGGTACCGCCCCGCTCCCGGCGCCGCCGCCGTCCCGTCCCGGCCCGCGGCCGCCCCGCCTCCCGCCCCTCGGCGGGTCAGCGCCGCCTCGTCCGCCCAGCGCCCGGGGCAGGGCGGCAAGGTCGAGGCGCGGTGTCAACGTCCGCCATTTGCTTGGTTGGTTGCCCGAACACACCGCCCCGTCAGCGGGACCGGACGCGGCTGCGGGTGGCTGCCCGGGCCGCGGAGGCTGGGCCGGTTGGAGCGGGGCCGTCCGGGCCGGCGTCCGGCTTGGAGCAGGCCCGCGGTGGCTCTCCCCGGCCTGCCCCGGAGAACGGGCAGGGATTTGGAGCCCTCCGGGCAGCCCGGTGGTGCCCTGCCCAGCTGGCGAGTACGTTACTCCTGATCGCGCCTCAGCCTCGCAAGCGGCTCTTCAGCCATCCCCTCCTGCTCTGTGACCCGCTCCCGTGAGGAACGTGGCTCCGTCGTCCGTGTTAACTCTCCTGCCAGGAGTCGTAGGCTGCAATCAGACGCCGCTGACCACCTCTTCACCAGGCTGTAGGTGCAAGAACTCAAACCCCATCTTCACAAATCCACGTGTCCCCGGCTGGTGGCCGTTGCAACAACCATCTGCTGGAGCAGGACCTCAACATCCCACTTTAACAGGACCCTGGTATCCCAGGTACCGCCTGGACAGCCAAGGGGATGATAACTTGCCTGGACCGGCACACCACGCTTCTCCCAGTGCAGCTAGTATGTGGTTTGCTTTGTTTGTGATAACAGAGCAACTGTCCAGAAACTTACCCAGCAGTGAGATCCTTCTTTTGGCCTTTGTTAAGGTTGCTGAAGGGTATTTTCCGATGAAGACACAGACATTATGGCTTCCAATCTGCATTGTCTAGATCTATAAAAAGAGCATTTGCCTAGTGGTCACGTGAAGATCAGCAAGAGACAAAGAACTTCAGGATAGGGGAAAAAACCAAAAAACTTTTTAATAGAAATGTCTACCCTTTATTTCAGACAGGTCAGAAGATCTGTGATGAGAAGAGAGTTACCAAGACTGGCAGTGAGGAGTCCAGGATTGCCTACGTGAAAAATTAGAAGACAGGGGAGGTGACATCTCACCCCATGCAGACTGTGGGTGATTGTCAGAGACAAGCTTAACAGTCGTGCCTCTCCCTGGCAGGCCATTAAGGAACGTGTATCTCTTATCTACCTCTCCATCCCACCATCTCCATTTGGTCCCACTGCCTCCTTCTCCTGGTTCTGCACCAGCAGGAAAAAATATTTTTGATCGTCCTGCTGGGGACATTGGGAGTACTCTACTGCTGTCGCTGCAAGTCTGGTCTGGCAAGGTGCAGAAGCTGCTTTACAAGGCTAGGGCTACGCAGGCCAGCCATAAATAGATCCACGGTGCCTTGTCAGAGCAGGCAGGAGTTGGAAAAGCACCTGGTAAACACATCATCGGTGCTGCAACCAGCACTGGCTGATCAGCGGAGCCCGGCTGTCAGTCAGTACCGAGAGGCCAAGCTGCTGGGTGGGAGCTGACACCGTCAGAACTGGGGATTTGGGAAGGGACAAAGCAGGAGTCGAAGTGAAAAACGAAGCAGGTAGTGTTAAACCTGAGAGGAACATGAGACTGGGGAAAAGGTCTGTCAGACAAGTTCACAGTGTGGAAATATAACGCCCATTTCAACGTGAAGTCTAGTGACTTGAGTTTCCCATTCAAATTTTTTAATTTGAGCACAAGCAATTTTGCGTTCAAACACGAAACTCAAGCCCTGCTGATCCAGTGCTCTGCCCTCTAACCACAGCATCTGTTTTGTGGTCTTAGGCTTCAGTACACTTGTAGCAGGTTATTTGCGTTTTCACAATCAAAACTCTTAGAAAATTTATTAAATGTATTAAAATATGCTCAGATAATTGTACATTAGCAGGCAGAAAAACAGGGAGGAACATTTACAGTCAGAATTCACTCATTTTGTTGTCTGTGACTTCATATACAGAAACCACTATTTTGATATAAAATACTGATGATGGAGTGTAAAATATGAAAGAAATTGAGTTTAAATTAGGTCATCCAACTTTTGAAGCATTGGATAGGTTCAACTCTTGAACCAATTTCTAAGCCTATTCCTGATTCGTGTAACTGGGATCATTTTCACTGACTGAGAGTATAGTTCCACGAGCATTTTCTCTGCTGGCAGTGAAAAAACATGGGTTATTTTTTTTCCCCAAGGGTTAAAATGATTGGAATCACTTTATTGATCCATGTGGCACCATGGGCAGTTCTGCTGAGTGAGATGTGCTGTACAAATTCCAAAGAACTCATGGCGGGGCGGTTCTGTCTAGTTACTCTGCTCTCACAGGCAACTCCACCACAGAAGTTTAGTTAAAAGCATCCCTGGGATTTTGCTTCTGTGCTATCCTCCTTTCCCCCTACCACTCCACACAAGCCACAAATACTCCTCTTTCCTTATTAGCACCCCACACACCTTCCCCTAATCCAAGCACCGTTAACTTGAAAATGTATTTGAGCAAGCATCACTACAAGACCCAATTGCTAAAAAATAACCAGGAAGTGCAGTATTTCAGCCAGTATCAACAGCCACAAAGACCTTAAGCGTCCAGCTGGTGATACTTGAAGATGGTGATACGCTAGTGGTCCAAATGACTTGCTTTCATCTCCAACGCAGTGACTCAGAGGACACACTCGGTTCCTACACTCAAGCCAAAATGCACAACCCTGACTTCTTCCAATAAAGGTTCATGTAGGATAAAATTGTATTCTGTACTGGCCGTTGTGTATCAGAGCCAGGGTAGGGCTTTACAGTAGAGAACTCAGAGGGTAAAGGAAGACTGAGGTGGCTGAGCAGGGCTGTTCACAGGCGTGTATTAATGCAAGAATTTTTACACATGTAAAGAAAAACAGGAGCTTGTGAGAGATGGATTCCTATGGTGAAGTACAAATGTTCTTTGGGGTTACTTGATAGAGGTATGAGGAGGAAAGGCAAGACTGGGTGCTAGGGATGTTTGTTGAGTAGAGGGAAAAAGGGAGATGCCACAGCGAAACAAAGTTGGAGAGTTCCCAGGCGAGTTTTTGCTGTTCACCAGAAGAGCACTTTTTTCTAGAGAGCTTTTCCTCTTCCCTTCAGAGGTGACGAAAAGGCTGTAGAAAATTACTGGTATGAGAAAGAGAGAGTAATTGATTAGCAGTCCAACTGGGGAACAGGGCTCTGTAGAAGATAGAGTGGGTTCAGAGGAGGACCACAAAAATGGTCAGAGGGCTGGGACACCTCTCCTATGAGGACAGGCTGAGAGAGGTTGTCCAGCCTGGGGAAGAGCAGGCTCCAGGGAGACCTTATTGCAGCCTTCCAATATATAAAGGGTGCTTAAAAGAAAGATGGAGAAAGACTTCTTACCAGGGCCTGCAGTGACAGGACAAGGGGCAATGGTTTTAAAATGCAAGAGGATAGATCTAGATTGGACATTAGGAAGAAATTCTATACTATGAGGGTGGTGGGACACTGGAACAGGTTGCCTGGACAAGTTGTGGATGCCCCATCCCTGGAAGTGTTCAAGGCCAGGCTGGAGAGGGCTTTGAGCAACCTGATCTAATGGAAGATGTCCCTGCCCATGGCAGGGGTTGGACTAGACGATCTTTGAAGACCCCTTCCAACCCAAACCATTCTGTGATACTATGATTTAAGTACTGAGGAAGGTAAGTTTTTAAAACGGAGGCAAGAGAGAGCCTGGAGTGTTTTGATGTGGAAGACTCTAAATGATTATTTCTAGCTCTCATAATTAGTAAACTCATTGCATCATCCAAACTTTATCTGTTACCAGTGCATCTTTCAAACATTTTCTCTGCAGTGTGGCAGTGGGCAATTAATTTAATTCATGTCCTGGTTTCAGCTGGGATAGAGTTAATTTTCTTCCTAGTAGCTGGTATAGTGCTGTGTTTTGGATTTAGTATGAGAATAATGTTGGTAACACACATGTTTTAGTATAAGCACTACTTAGCAACAACTAAGTCAAGGACTTTTCAGCTTCCCATGCTCTGCCAGGGAGGAGGTGCACAAGAAGGTGGGAGGGAGCATAGCCCGGACAGCTGACCCAAACTGGCCACAGGGATATTCTGTACCATATGACATCATGCTTGGAATATAAACTGGAGCTGGCCGTGACGCTGGGATCACTGCTGGGGGACGGGATGGGCATCGGTCAGCAGGTGGTGAGCAACTGCACTGTGCATCACTCATTTTCTATATTCTGGTTTTTTTTTTTTTCTCCTCTTCCTTTGCCGTCCTATTAAACTATCTTTATCTCAACCCAAGAGTTTTGTTTTTTTTTCCAATTCTTCTCCCCACCCCACCAGGGGGGCTGGGCAGGGGGGAAGGGGGAGTGAGCAAGCAGCTGCACGGTGTTTTATTGCCGGCTGGGGTTAAAACCACGACACTTCATGATAAAAACATTTCAGAATTTAAACATGGAAAGAATGGTAGCTCATTTCTCATTTGGGATGCTGTTCTGGGTTATCTGCACATTCATGCAACTGCCATGTTCATTTATAATAGGAGACAAAGACTAAAAAAAATTACACTTTTTCAATTATCATTGAGAAATCAGTTCTGAAATATACCAAAACTTGTGATAATGTCACAATTTTAAACATGAATAAATTCATTATCTATCCAGTAATATTTAAAACGGAGATAATTAAACCGGAATATCTGAAGTCTCTATTTCTTTCAAAAGAAAAAAACTCCTGTGTTCAACCATGCTCCAACCTAGAACTGATCCATAATGAATCAAATAATCATTTCCAAATATACATTATTGCATTATATGACATGAAGATCTGCAATCAGGGTTCATTACAATACACATTTCTATGTAGTGTTTTAAAAAGAAAAAAAAATGGTAAATTAAATTTTATAATAAACTATTACATTTTCAAATTCAGAGGCCAGAAAGTAGTAAGCATGGAAACAAAGGGTTAATAGCAACAAAAGTTAGCAAACAGCAAGATACTGCAGCTATTACAAATCCCAGAGACTGAATATAAATCACAAGACTACACTGTGCAATAAAAGCGTGAAAGATCCACAAACTCTTTGTAACCATATCCACTGTTTTAGGTCTGTAAGTCAATCCATATAAAACACTAACAAAGCAATAGGTTATTGCAATTGTTTCCTATAATAGAAAGTTACAATTTATTTTAAAAAATACAGTCAAAATAGAATTTACCAATTTAGCCAGGTTTCAAGACATTTACAGTGATTTTGTTTTTATACAACAGTAAACAACTACAGTGACATTGCAATGCTTACACTGAAACCGATGTACTAGCAAACTGCAAAGGCTGAGCAAAATAAACAGACCGGTTTCAAAATGAAGAGACGTACTTTCACTGACACTGAAGATCACACAAAGAGAATAAACGTATGGACAGGTAAGTTTGTAATGGCAGAAGGTATTGCAATGAATGTACTTTGGAAAAAAGTTTAAAATATCACAATTATTTGCACCAGGAACTTTACCAGTATGAAACAAGCAACCTAAACGCACGTATATATGTACGACATATATTTCCATGAAAAATGTTTGAACCAGTAAGCTTATTATGTGTAACATCGCTCCCATCTTTAAATGACAGGATTCTAACTTGTATAAAATTGTTTTTCCTTTCATGTGATTTACATTAAAATGACTTTTCTTGCTCTTAACATGGAGAATTTTAAAGCTGTTGAAATGAAACTTGTCCTTTCATTGGCAAAGAGACTTCTCATTTTTTGGCTAGTAAGTGCCACAGTTTGGTTAAATCCTGATTGCATATGAAAACTGTCAGACTGCTGAAGATCAAAAAGTTGAAGAATAAATTAAAGGTGAAAGGAAGAGGTCACAAAAATAATGAGATATTTTAACATCCATGGTGGAGTGAGCTTCAATATTCACATTTTTGTTAGCTAATTAACAGTGTTAACTGAACAGCATGAAAGAAACCAGTAATATTAGCCAGCCTTTCATTCAGTAGCAAAAAACATTTATTCACAAGACTATAAATGACAATAAATCACACAGGTGGTAAGGCGAGATCATGCCATCATAAAAAATAGCTGTTAGAAACAGTAAGGGCCTGAGTTGAAGGTAACTTAATATGCTCCATTTTACTGAGCAGCAGTTATCTTAAAAAAAACAAAACAACAAAACCAAAACTTCACTGTTCAGCCTTTCTATGAGCTGTTGCATTATTCTCAGATGACTGCAATGGTTAACATCCAGAAATATGGAAAAAACCATGTTCATCCCCATATTAATTTACCTGTTTTAAAGCTCCCATTCCTGAGAAAATCCAGTTATGCCTCATTCCTTATCAAAAGCACAAATTTACAGTTTAAGAATGAATAATTAAATTATTTTTAAATGAATAGTGAAAAATCTCAATGAGCAAAGTGTGTCACAGGGAAGCAACAACCTGTAGTATGGGATCCAGCTTCTAGGTCATCGTGAAGGCAAGAGAGAGCACACTTCCCAGGCAGCACAGACCAGCTGCGTCCTACCTTTAAATGATTATTGAGCTTATGATGAAAATTTATTATTATGAAAAAAGGTAAGAAAACTTTGGGGGAAAAAAGGTTACTTACCAGTAGCCAGAGCTCTTTGTAATGCGTTGTTTGTATGCATGTTTGCTCTATAGAGGTCCAAACATCAGAGGTGTCCAAGATAAAAAAAATAGGGTTTTTTTGGCCCTCACAATACTGTGGGTGCGTACTCACCTCTCTCCCTTTCCCTTGACTTGACAGCAAGCATAGAGTTATAATATTCTGTCAGCCACACATAGCAAGGGAGAAGGGTATATGGTTATCACATATATGGACAACACACAAGTAGCTAGAATCTGTTTGAGATAAGCAACTTTTCTTTACGTGCATACCCATATAGATGCCCACAGCACAGATAGTTAAGTGTCCCAGTATTCTCAGAAAAAGACGGCTGGCAGAGACTTCTTGGTTCTTTGGTTGAAGATTTCTTGAACTAGTTGTCCAGCTTGCAAAGATATGAAACAGAGATATTATTGACCAAAGGCTCAAATGTACTCTGAGAATTATTAGAGTATATCCTGATTACTGATGCTGACTCAACCGTACTGTTCAAGAGAGGTAATACAGTCCGTTACCTACTTTGGAGATGGTTATCCTGTTTGATGTCTCAGCTGGTCAAGAGAACTAGATTAAAGATAATCTGAAAGTCTCTGTCCCATGCAAATAAGACGACAATACTCTCTTGCTACCTAACACGTGAAGGGAAATCTCAGACCTGAAAATACAGGATTTAAAAAGAAAAACACGGATGGGTGAATTTCCTGATTTGGTGATCTGGCAGAAATCCCAGATGAGTCCATGGGATTTGCCCGAAAAAGAACAGTAAGAGGTGTGGGAGGGGAAAAAGTCAGCCACCAGGATTTGGATCTTCTTCTGCCCAACAGAGGTGATACACATCAAAAACAAGAGCAAGGACACACTTCAAACACATGAATTTAAACAACCTGATATGAAAAATGACCACAGTTCTTGTGCTTTTGAGTTGATGCATCCTAAAAAAGTAGTCTTGACCCAGCAGTCAGTGGTAATAGCAGTCCACACGTTACTGAAGTAGGCTAACTTGTATTCAAACAGACTAGGGCACAAAGAGGAAGCAAGAACAGAAATCCAGAGAAAATAAGGTTCTAAGGCCATGTCCTCCAAAACAGTGCTCCGACAAAAAAAGAAAAAAAAAAAAAAAAAGAGCAGCATACCAGCTATAGAAAGGCAGTTAAATACCCATCCAGGACTACAAGAACCTTGCTAGGGCATGCAGAGATTCAGTCAGGAAGGCTAAGGCTCAGCTAGAACTGAAATTGGCCAAAGATGTCAACAACAACAAGAAAGGATTCTTCAGATACGTTAGTAGTAAGCAGAAGCACAGGGAAGACACAGACCCATTGCCTAACAGGGCAGGGAAACTATCCAGTAATAATGCTGACCAGGCAGAGGTTCTCAGTATCTTCTTTGCCTCTGTCTTTACCAGCTGGACCACAGAATCAAGTGACTATGACAACGCACATGTTGATTCCCGAGTAGTGCAGGAAGGGCTCAACTCACATAAATCCATGGGCCCAGAGGAAATCCAACGGAGAGTATTAAGAGAAGTGGCTGACATTGGTGCAAGTCCACTGTCTATAATTTTTGAAAAGTCTTAAGGGATCTCAATACAAGAAAGAAATTTTTTTATGCTGAGAACAATCAATGACTGCAACAACCTCCCCAGGGATGTGGTGCAGTCCCCATCATCGGAGGTTTTCAAGATTGATTGGACAGGGTGATAGATAATCTCGCCTAGGCTCCCTTTCCCACAAAAGGTTGGGCTGGATGATCTTTCAAGGTCCCTTCAAACCTGGGTTGTTCTATCATAAAAATGGATGAGCTGAGGGATTCAATCGCTAAAGATTTACGTGTGTAGAAACACTGGCATTTTCTCAGCTGTTTCTGAAGCTGGACAGTATCACGCGAGAGGCTGCATCAGCTGAATCTTTTGGGCAGCTGTAAACAAAGAACTGCATATCACATCTGAGGCTCAAGCTATGGAGTAAAAGATTTCTGCAAGGATGAGAGAGATTTGCACAATGTACTGCATTTAGAAGGAAAACAAGCTTTTATTTCCACCCTACTATTATCTGGGTTACGTGAATCTGGAGAATGCTGGAGCAAATCTCTTCCAAGAGTATTGGAATGCCTGGGGAACCACCTCCAAAATATTCAGGAGTAACAGGCTGTCAGCTTCCCGAAAAGGTTTAACAGAGAGGACTGTAAATCTCCCATGCCTGTTAGGGCCAGAAGTGGGTTAGGGATAGCACAGGGCTAGAAAGCTGGGTCAGCATTTCTAAGGAGAACTGAATTGAAGAACGATATACCTCTCATCCGCAACTTGGTCCTACAGACAGAAAGATGGGCCTCTAACCCCTGGGGAGAGAACAAGCACAGCATATTGGCGGCAACTGTCTTTCATATTTTCATAAACCCTGCTGATGAGATGTGTACCTCCTGAGACGCAGAGATGTAGTCCTCATACTGCTCTCCAGGGAACACGGATGAAGAGCTTGAATCCTGTGCTCTTGGATGGTGGAATGTGGGAAGAGCTCAGCTGCCATGGCCAGTTCCAACACTGAAGGCTGTGCTCCAGCAAGTCAGTAAGCACCAAGGCAGAGCAGGGGAAATGGTTCAATCCCATCAGGGGTCCTCAGCACTGAGTGCTTGGGTCTGTGGTATTGGGTATGACCAATCCTGTAGTACAGCCTCAGATTACAGAGCTTGGGTGGCAGAAGATCCAAGCAACTCAGTGGAATTGAAAAGAACACAGAAATTCAGCGTCAGAGGCAGTTCTCTGATTCTTTTTGGCTGGTTGAGATCCTCAGGTGCCGAGAAAAACTACAGAACTCACCCAAGCCTCATCTAGGAGTCTTTTGGTGTTAGGGTGGCCTTGGAGCTGCAGAGTGGGCAAAGGCCCAATTTAAGCTGATGTTTTGGCTAAGCAATGTCTGGTGGAACCATGTGCTTCTTGATTGGGCAAGGCTCTTCCTCACCCAATGTTGCCAGATGAAGAGAAGGTTCATGATAAATAGAACTCGGCCTTGATCTAAGATTTACATAATCCTAAATGCTAGTGTCAGAGGTAGACCACCACTTATACTAGGATACTTTTCTCATTTTAAGCAACAGGTATTAAATGTGCTAAGGATGTATAACTTCCTGTTGCAAAAGGAAGCAAGAAGCGACCGTATGCCAGTGTTACTTGTCAGTGAGGCACATGCCTCAAGGTAGAAATTGAAACCCATCCTTAGATGGAGCTATGGAGTATGATTCAGGCAACATATATATAGTATCTAGATCCATTTCTAATAAGGAAAGGAAAAGCAGCAGAGACCATGCTCCCATAGGGAGGGGCACTGGATTTGACAAACTCAAATTTAAAAAATAATCATGTGGGACTGGTCGGAAAAGAGAACTACATAGCCAAAGGCTAACAATGATAAAAAACCAAAAACATTAACACAAGTTAAGAGGCATCTAGAATGCCTCCATCATTGTGCAGCGAGTATGAAACACGAAGGGGTAGCGTGAAAAAGCTTAAACTTCTGAGACCAGAAAAAACAGGAGGATGCTGTCTTTGTATATCCGCAGTATACACTTCCTGTTAGTTTTTCATAGCATAAAATAGCTGATGTCTACCCAGATGTAATACTACAACACAGTATTCCTTTGCATCCACAAATCAGTCAGTACTGACCCTTTGCTGCTTCACTTTTGATCAACTGCATCAACATATCATCAGAATATTTTAAAACGTGAACTTCTACATTCCCTGCACTTGTAATGGTGCCCAGTGTTTCATTCAACAAGAAACATATCTCTCTTCAAAACAACAGGAAAGTAATGGTCTTGTTTCCATGGAAACACTGGCCTTTTCAGGATGTTTGATCATGTATTTTCCATTTGATCAGTGAGAAAGAACTAGTAGCAAAACACTGAAAACACAACTCAGAGAGGAAAGTTAATTTATTTGTCTAAAACATCAAACTAAGTTGAGATACCTTAGTTCAGTCAAAGCTTCTTCAGTTTCTTCACAAGCCTGGACTTCATAAACAAATATTTCAAGTTCATCTATCTACAAAAATAGGATGGACAATTCTTGACTTTCTTCAGATATCAAGTTAATTTACAAGTCCTTGAAGATCAGATGAAAAATAGGAAGTGATCCTATATTCCTTAATACACTCCGCCACATTTCCCAAGTGTACTGGAAAGGAGGAATATTAGCCTTCTTTGGAAAGGTGCATGGGAAGGCTTATTGCCATCTCTTGGAGACAGGGTATGCATTTACATCACCATGACTGCCATGGTACAGAATCCTTCACTGTGACTTTTATACGGCATGACCAATTATCTGAGAGTTGTAGTCCGCTGTCTCCATTCGCAGAATATATGGGATGATGCTATCAATCTGAACATTTCCAATTAGTCCTGCAAAGAATAGCTCTTCAGTGATGGCAGCACTCATCAGCCTAAGAGCGGGCAATCGGAGAAGAAGTCTAGACAGTCTGGAAAATAAATTTGGTAAAAAGTGTTACTTGCGGTCACAGATTTTGATGTTATTCACAATCATGTTATCAGTAAGAGATGATAAAAAATTAACAAGGGACAGTACTGCTCAAAATTTGCTGTATCTAGTTTGTGAAAGGCTTAAATATTTAAATCAGTAGAGTATTAAATTTATGTTTAGTCGTCTTCAACAGTACACAAAATGTGAATATGCCTGTCAATTACATGGACTGTATAATGTTTGGACTTAGACTAAACGAGGAAATAGTCTAAGTAGGTGCAATTCAAAATGAAAATATTAAAAATATGTATTTTATTTCCAATATTTCATTTTGGAAATTAATAATGAATAAGTAGATAAATAATACTCATAATATGTATGATTACATGCATAATATTTGAAGTGCTCTAAAGTTAATTTCTTACCTTTAAGGAGGTTAAGAAGAAAATGTATGTATTTATTACAAGAAATACTGTACAAATTAGTATCACTGATGCTTTGAAAAGAAACTCAATCAAGTATGCATACAAGTTTACAAACCTGTAAGTATCATCCGGATATGCTTTTGTTACATAGTCTTGGAACTCCATGTAAGCCTTTTCTTGAAATTTCTCAATCTGTACCACATTTTCTAGACCTGGATGATCTGAAAAAAATAGCCCACTCTACATTGTTATACCTGTTCTATATAAGATGCACTAAAATCCATACAGATTATCTAATTGTAAGCATACTCAAATCATTATTTGGTAGCTGTAGCAACTTCACAGTTTTAGTGGAGGACACTGCTTTACCTCCTTATATTTCTTCTCCTCTATGTTTGTTTTACTTAATTTTTTATAAATACAACTCAACATTTTGAAGAGCTCAAATAAATGCAGTGCTTGCAATGTTTACATCAATCTTGATGATACATCTCTGTTCTCTGTGTAGCAGTAGAACACCCTTATTTCAATACACTGACATTTATTGGAATATTTTATGCACAAATAGCATTTGGGTGGGAAGTGAAGGATAAAATTAAGATCAGTGGAAAAAGCAGAATAAAAGGCTATGAACCATTTGTTTCCTAAAACTGTAGAAGACCTGTAGCAGATCATTCTTTTTCAACTGTTTGGTGCAAAATTTTCAAATGTGCTAAATGTAATATTTATCAAGTGATTTAAACACTTGAAATCTAAATCTGGCTAAAATGAAAGAATATTAACCTAACTGCCAAGACACATTTGGAAATTATTATCTGGTGATTCTGAACACTTTACACAGTCTGTAATTTTTATTATCCATCTATCTTAATGTAAATATTTTACTGTCATAGTAGCATGACAAATCGTGCAGATTTTATTTTTCAGAAATGGGATCATAAATGAGCTGCCAAATTATGTCAGATAAAAGATTATTTCTAGCAGTCACTCCTCCTCTCCAAATATATGACCTTCTGTCAACAAAACCAGGAGTTTTTGGTCTAGCTCTGCACATATAGAAGCTTTCAGAGCAATTTAGCAGTCATGTGATACATTGGACTCCCCTGCACACATCATTTCATGGAGGAATATTTTGTCCTATATAGTAATTCAGTCATTCTGAAAGCATGATTTCAAATTTATGCAGAGGACAAGAGGTTAACAAGTTCATAAAGAAGCGACACATTTTGAAGGCTTGTTGTTGACATGCAATATGCATCACTTCATGATGCTGCTTTTAGAGCCATGTCAGAAACACAGCTAGAAGTCAACTTCCAAAAACAGTAGTTTGAAGGCAACTGCTAGTACACTAGTAGCCATTTACAGTCGTCTTTTTGCCCAAGACTGTCTTGTGACAGCCAAACAGCTAGCTTGGCATAGAAGTTTTTCAGTAATCTTCAAGTCTCCAGCTATGGAAGACAGCAAATCAGCAGGGCCTGCTAAAGCCCTTACCTTGGGACTCTGCTGCATGTGTAGCCCAGACCTGTTCTGTAGCAGAGCAGTAAAATCCCTGAAACTGTAATTTCTGACCTGTAAAATCATTTCCAGAACATCCCTTCTCTTCAGGGTACTGAACATAACTTTCAGGTATATGAAGATTTTGTTAGATGGCTCATAGGATCAAGAAGATTGACAACACATTGCCATTAAAGCAGCTTCACATCATTAGGAATGTGATCCTGAAAGCATGTGAGCTAAAGAAAAGTAATCTTAATCACGTGACTGGATATAGTCATAAGATATTTTTCCTTCTACCTTTTGTGTTGTCAAATCTAATTGGAAGGAGACAAATTAACTTCAGAGTAAAAAATAAGTAAATAATGCTTTGCAAATGTAAGGTTCCTAGAGAAATATTTTGTGGTGTCTAACAGGACTGATTTCTTTAGACAGGCCAACAGATTCTGTCATAAATCCTAGCAGACATTGTACTAGAAAAATTGGCTTGAGGTGTTCTTCCATCATTTTGTTTCTTTCCTGAAGCAACCAGTTCCGAGTATGGGAATGCCATGAAAGGACTATTTTGTGGTAAGGAACACCTAAAGGAGAATGACCTTTCCTGCAAGCATTATCTATGAAAATTAAACAACCAAACACCCTCCCACCCTCCACTTAAAAAAAGTCTCAGCCTCTTCTGAAATAACCTTGGAAAGTCCAGGCAAATCTTCAGTCCTCAGTGGAAAAGAAAAATTGCAAACATTTTCAAGTGCTCTTAATATTGCAATTAAACTCATGGTGGGTACTGCTTATCAGAAAACTGAAATAATTCCTGTACTTCAGTGGACTGTAGAAGCAAACACATAAAACCATGGCAAGATTCTCCTAGTCACGAGGACTGACAGCAGGATTATGTTCTATAGTGAAAACACTCAGGATCTGATTTTCCTTATTGATCCATAATAGAAAAATATCACTGGAATATCCTCTGGGAATTTATCATCTTTCCTGGAGGGTTCTGACACTACTTATACTGCCTCTCATTTGCAAGAACGTCTTTCATCTCAGCAGTCTTCCATTAATGCAATATTAAAAAAAATTTAAAAAAAAAAAAAAGAAAAAACCAATGGAAGATAGGTAGGGTTTTGTTGTGCACTTAGATGAGTACCATGAATTCCTGCTCGTGCTGATGCTGCCACTCACTTTTACTGGGAGATGTGGATATGCCTTGTAGATACTACATATAGAAAAGATCATGTAAGCATGAGGGAAACTCCAAAGCAAGAATCTTACAATTATTATATATATATACACACACATATATGTATGTATTAGAAAACCTGCTTAAAATTTACAGTTTGGAAGTGTCCAAGTTCCAGAAGATTTTCTCACCTCAACTGATTCTTCTCTGAAAGGGTAAGCTGCAACTGAATGGAAAAATAAAGTTCTCCTCTGATCTAATAAATTTACAGAACCGACAAGAACCAAGTAGCCAGTCCTCCTCCATATCCTACACTACTGATGGGAGGCAGGTCACTAAGATTCAGGCAGCTTTTTAAAATTTGCTCTGATCTTTTCTATGGGACATCAGCGTCTAAAAAAGGCAGAGCAATGAGGATTAACGAAGCTGTTGATGCTTTTAAAACTTTTTAATGCAAAATGGAGTGACTGAAGATTTGCTTTCTAAATGTGACAGTGAAAAATTCCTGGAGATACAGAAAGTACTTGAGGTTTATACATTTTTCTTTCATCAGAAGATTGGTCTTGGTTTTATATTAAATCCCTAAATTCTGAATGATGAATTTAAGACCTGCAGTATACTGATATAGTATCTGAGTGCCTTTAGTGAAAAGTTAATTCTACAATTTTCATATAAATAAAATTAATTTTGTAATTTTCTACAGTCCAGGCATATGTGTTACATAATCTAAGTGCTCTGTCACTATCATAACCAGAGTACTCTTCTTGCTCTGTATTGCAGACTAATCTCCCAGAAGGAAAAAATAATCATTATTTTTTCTTCACTGTTTAATGTATGTCCATTAACGTTACTTGCAGTACATTAGACAAATACTGTCAGAAGACAGAAATAACAATATAAGGGCATGTTTGTGGTGTTTGTTCACCAGAAATGCTGTATGTAGTATTTATTTCCAAAATACTTATGTGAAGTGAGGCGATATGTTTCTGTAATTTTGCATCTAAGAATTGATACCCACAGAGATAGCCTTTCATACATTAAAAACTCAACTTCAATCCATCTTAGCTGGATGTGCAAGAGCAACACTTCTGAAAATTAAACTGCTGGTCCTCAGAAAAAGTACCCCACAAAGGAGGGACAGAATGAAAAGCAATAAATAAATAAATAAAAATTAAAAAAAAAAAAAACATCAATGGCAGAGGCAAGAGTACAATTTAAGTCTCCAAAACAGCATTCAACTATTTACATTAAAAGATTAACCCTCTTCTTCCTACAGTCCTCATTACACACCTTCCAAGATTCCTCAACAAGCGAGGCAGTAATTCTACAGGTGATAGTAACTGCGTATAATGAAGCAGGCAGAAGTTATATGGCAAAAAATAGCATAGTTTAAAGTTTCACATTTGAATAATTACTTACCAGGACTGAAGAGGACAATTGCTTTCAAATATGCATATTCATATCCGTCTAGGCAAAGCTTAACCATGCTGTTACAGAACTCTTGCAATTTGAAGATATGCTCCATTACTAGTTTTCCTCTGTCTGTTGGCAGCTTATCTAAGTCAACACACACAAAAAAATATAAAACCTCCAAGTCAACACACATGCAAAAAATGTGGTCACACTGGATTTTTAAAAATAATGATTTGTATTAGATTCTAACAGTGGGAAATCTGTGCCAGCTATAAACTCACATGCTTGGTCTGAATAATCTTGACACCAACAGTTACGGACTATAACAATCTTTTTTTTCCTTTTTCTTTTTCCCCTTACATTGTACAATCAAGTCTCTTCCTGCCACTAAAGCTTCCACAATCAGGGGTGGACTAGAGCTTCAAATGATCAATGAAGGGAAAGACTACTTATAAGTAAAGAAAACACTGCTACTGCAGATCTGTGCTCTACGTCTAAGGGTCAGGTGCCATGAGACAGGTTAGTGTACAGTTTTAAGGGTTTAGTCAGTCAAAGGCCATGCCACTGCTGAAAAAGAAAGTGCACTGTACGTGGTTGGTGCAGAGCTGTTCCCCTTGGGTCAGCAAGAGCTAAGCGGTCTGAAAATCCCATTCCCTCCACAATCCATCAAACTAGGGTCCCTGGGCCACACAAACTTGTTATCTCTTGGAGATGCTGCAGCTGGCATACAACACAACTGGAAGACATCGGTTATAAATTTCTGATTTTTGCATTCAAACCGAATCCCTAAATTAAATAGCAAAACTATATATTTGTAATAATGATAAAACCATTATTAATTACTACAATACCCATTTTGGTTAACATGCTTAAAAATTATGCAGACCAAAGTAAGTTCCCAAATTCCATCTGTATCCCTCCTAAAGACATTCTCAGATTTGTTAGTATGTTTAGCTGATCCATAACATTTAGTGGTTTAATCAATTTGTTTTAATTATAAACTACTGTTATTTACAGGAGAATCTTGCGGACATTTTTAAATCATGAAAACCCCTCAGAAATAATTCCCTCATCATAAAAGCAGGGGAAAAATTTATAGTCTGATGGGCTCTCTTTCTACAGCCTACCAATCTGTTTTTGCATAGCATTAACAAATTTTCATTCACATAACAGCAAATAATCCTAAAATCCAGCTAAACCTGAAAATGCTAAGATTTTTGTATGTGCATCTACCTTATTAAAAATCTGTTAAGACTATGAACAGATGAAGAATACATTATTTTTGATTGGTTAGCTTTTAGTGCTGAAAACCTTGTGAGTGTTCACAAGCACATAAGAAAGATTAGCTAAAAGACTCCCCTACCACTCAGAAGGACATTTCCTTCCCTGTAGATGAAAGAGGAGGCCAACTGACACCTCCTTCACTTGAATGAAAAACACGCAAAAGATGCAGGACGTAGGATTAATAAGAAAAGAAGTATACTTAGTGAAGGTCTGTTGAGGACTTGAATGTAATCTAAAACTAGTATACGGAAGCCAACAAGCCAAGTTAGGTAAAGGAACTATATCACCAAGTTGGCATTCGGCTGCTTCGTTTCACAGGCATGAACAGCAAGGACAGGTGGGTCATTCTTTACTTTATATCCTTGATACAGAGGAATCATATTCACAGTAGACTTGTGAATATGCCTGTTCTCGATGTCGATGCTGCCTGAAATATTCCTAATTTGAGCTGACGTATACTAATAGAAGAGCCGAATGCTATTAGACATTACACAGACACACAATAAAAAACAAAAAAGCAAATGCTAACCTATATTAGAAAGATTTTGTTGTTGTAGGTTTTGTTGGGTTTTTTTTTTTGATTTGGGGGGAATTAAGTATTAGCATAGCTGCCTTTTGCAAAATTGCTAATAAATTCCATCTTGTGAACTGATTTTTCTAGTATTATTTTGTTTCAATACTAACTGCTAAACTCTACAAACAGTAAACTTTCGTTAACAACTGAATGATAATTAAGAAACTTCTGCACAGTTCAAAACTTAAAAAACATGAAGTAACTCCCCATCTGGCAATGTGCCTGGTATGCACCTTACCTTGCTGTAAACTGCCGTGAAGGTGATTAACAAATGCAGTTAATATAGTTGCCACATTCATAACTTGTGAACATTGTGCAAGACCAAGTGTAAAAAGTTCGTTCCAGCAGGCTTTTACTAATGATATGCTGTTATCCTGTCTATTAAAAAAACACATAATTTCACTTAATAAAACCAGCCATTTGCATTCACAGTTTTTTTAATTTGAAGAACACTTCATGAAACATTCATCTAATTCAATCATTGCAACCAGTACCAAAATGAAGCCCTGCATCAAAAGCATTTATATTTGCATGCTAGGGTTAAAATACCTGTTTTAGAGTGACATTTGCAAAGAAGTAATTTTTGTTTTAATGATCTAAAAGGAAATAGATCTGTATTACAAAAGCAAGCTGAAGTTACAGTAAATGACAACTGTCTAGGGATATTCCATTATGCTAGTTTTCTTAGGATTTACACTATTTTTTGGATAACACTTACGTGCATAGACAAAAAAAATTTGCATTGCTCCTGTACTGTGTATGTAGAATAGACTTAGAGGTCTGGATTTTTTCCTACTTGAAATCTGGCAGGTTGGTATAGTTTCTTAATCAAAAATACACGTGAAATGGAACGTGTGAGATCAAGGTCCTGAGCTTCCAGGCTGCTATTTTCTGTATCCCCTTCATGTTTGCAAGCAGGACTGAAATACAGACTTTAAGTATAAATAGAAGTCACGAGGATTTGTTTGCTGGAAGAATTAGTCCTTAAATTAAGTTTCATGTGTAGTCAGTATTTTTTTTCAAATGATGAAGTTTAAAATTAGGTGTGTCAATCCATATTCAGGCACTTCCATATTAATAACCTTACTTTCAGTATTGCCAAGCATCTCTAACTCGTAGAGTTACTCGTAAGCTTGGTACCTTAAAAAGGAAATCCTAGCAGTGAAGAGTCAAATTCGGTTACCATGTTTCACAGTTTTAGCCAGTAAATATAAATAATGGAAAGTTAAAAGAAGCACAAGACCTATCAAAGAAGAAAAGCATATTAAAGCTACAAAAATACAATGGAATGGATTTTTGCAAGAACGTTGATGAACGTTGATGAACTCTTCAAGAACATTTCTGATGATATACTGCAATACTAAAATGCCAAATGACAGATTAATGTAGACTTGTCTACATTAATGTAGACTGGATTACAGAGAGCTCACCTAGGGCAGTATTTTTTACTGTGACCCAGTTCTTGTTACAGTAGACATGATACTGTACATGCAGCTTCTACACATATTTGTCACATCCCCATTCATCTCCTGTCAAAGGGACTATGCTGAGGAACAGTGAAAATAGGCTGTACTGGCTACTCAGCTGGTACGTGTGCGGATAAACTAAGAGGCTGTAATCAGCTTGATGAACATTTCAGTAGGAATCTCTCTTACCTACAAAGATCCTCATGCAGGAAGATGCACTAAGCAATAACTTGGTATCATTAACTACATCAGTATGCCAAAGCCAACTATCTTCCCGAGACTACGGAAAACATTGCCTGAGGAGGGAACCACCTAGATACAATTATCTATCTTCCTTACAAAACCATTACTATGGTTTTGTTTTGGCTCGTTAACTCCTCTCAATTACTAGTACCATGAATTTATCTTCATTTGTAAAGTTAAATGAGTCACCCTCCTAAAAGTCAAAATTGTAGGACATAATGTGCTCAAACTAAAAAAGCTGCATTAATTTCAAATAAATCTCGACATGAAAAAGTTAGTATTTTAAGCTCTTCAAAAGGAAAACTTTATATTTCTGTTACATGGTGTTTAAATATACTGTTGCCCAGGATCTTGACTGGGACTGTAAATGCGAGCACAGGTGAATATTAATACTATTACAACAGCCTAGTCCTCCATTTTTTTTATTCAGACAGAAAAATATACTGGAAAATAACATATTAAAAAAATATGCAGATTTTCTTTAAGCATTTCTTGTTAATCTTTTTGCAGAGACAGGTCTTCTGTACAACATTTTATTTTTAAAAAGCAGTTCCCATTTATTGTTATAACACTAATTTGCAGTGTCCCTCAGTTGCACAAACCTTTAAAAAATGTATAATGATATAATGTACTATGTTAATTTCCTATGTATTTTGAAATTCTGCAGGGCAACAACTTCTACTAAAATAAAACACCGTATTTACCTGATTTTTTACCCTTGCTATTGTTTAACTTTATAAAGTTTCACTTTTTCCTTCTCCAAAACACAGGCTTCAAATACACACAATACAGTATCCTTCCTTAAACAATGCAGAATCATTTGGCTTAAACATCTGAGTAAACACAAATGATAACCACAGATCATCCTGCTTTTGACAGCTTTCCTGGAAAAGGGGACAATACCTCACTTTAAAAAGGAAATCTCTTTGCTACCGCAGTCATACACTATTTTGATATTGAATTAAAGAAAAACACCGTAGATGAGAACAAACATGCCTTATATTCCATTTGTGTCAGAGCTGATAAAGTATCTTTATTTATTTGATGTATCTTCATAAAATTACTTTTGAAAATAACATAAATCACTTTTCCCCATGCTGTTTTGAGATGTTTTCTCATGATGATCGGCAATGTGCTACTACATTTGACTTCAGAATTTTAAGAGATATACTGAATTCTGCTGGAAAAGCAGGACGTTATACCAATTGTAAAAAGGATAGTAAGTATTACTTTCTTGTCACAGCAACCATTTGTTTTTGGAAAATCCCCTGAAACTAACAATCCTGAATGCTTGCTGAATCTAGCTAACCATTTTCTTCATATAGGTTATTAAAGGCAAAATTATTACTACTAATTCATGTACAAAGATAACAATATTTGGGGATCCAGAGAGGAATTTCTTTGTTGTGACTGCCTGATAAGCATCTTAGTTTGGGATGTAGATATTAAAAAATGATAGGAAGTCCTATTTACTAAAAATTTATTAAAAAAGTAGCAGTGTGCAGGCATTTGATTGCTATAAATCTAATCCTCTTTCCTTCAAAACCCAAACAAAGTACCTGAATTAGACTGAAGTTGGGAGTAGTTTTGATTAAGAAAATTTACCTTCATGATGAAGACCTATAAAACAGTTTTAATAAGTAGATTTATATTTTAAAATGTGTCTGAAGAAGACAGTGAAAATAAAAAAATTAAAAAGTGCGTATTCACAACATGAGTGAACAGAGTAACCGAACACTTACCCTAAAGCTTGGAAAGATGGAATGGAACGTGCCCAGTGCATGGACAAGAAAAGCAACCTGGAGGCAGACTCACAGATATAGTGAACATTAAGATATTCAGGCATAGGAGAAGGCATGGTCAACTGGGAATCCCAAAAAAAAAAAAAAAAAGAAAAAAGAAAAAAGTGCAAATCAGTTATCTTACTTTCTTCATAAAAACCATGGTAAGAAAAAAATCAGTCTCAGAGTTTCTTTCAAGTGAAAAAGTAAAATTGTTTTTTAAATAAACATGAGATAATCCCGAAATAAAATTGAATTACTGCCTTTTTCATTATTAGCCACACTGTTATACTCTATAATAACTACAAAGCAATAAAACAGGCAAACGGTTTGAATCTTAGATAAATATTCATGTCCGGGATACCTGGACATGGAAAATCCCAACTTTTGAGACACTCTCAAAGAATAAAAGTTTTAGAACAATCACTGTAATTAGAATGAAGTTGCTTACATTTATATATAGATAAATGCATTAAAAAAAAAAACACGGAAGCATTATTACTTTCTAAAGCTTCCCCCAGAGGAGTGGCAAAATGGCCTGAAAAAATAGAGGAGTTCCCACAATTCCTGGGGAGTGTGCGTGTATGTGAATTTTATTTCACAAAACATCTGGTTTTGTATTTTTAATTAATATTTTACGAATAAATGCATCAAAAATCTTTTGATGTGTGATTAAGATGCCTAAATACACAGCTGCCCCCACGTCCTAAAAATATAATCAATATACATCAGAAAGGACCAGCTCTACCTTTCTCAACGTACATGAACAAAATCAGGGGTGTTACCTGTCAAGAAAGTGGGATTTGACCCCAAACTGCTAAATACAGCATTGTAGTTTTACCTTCAGAAATTAATACTTCTTAATATAATGCTTTGGCTAACACAATTTAAAAAAAAAACAACAAGTGACATTTGCATTAGAGAGATGTTTATTTGAGTGATCAAAACACGCTGATGAGAGGGTGTTACAGTTTAACCCTGGCCGGCAACTAAGCACCACAAAGCAGCTCACTCACTCCCCCCCAGCCGGATGGGGGGAGAGAGAATCGGAAGGGTAAAAATGAGAAAACTTGTGTGTTGAGATAAAACTAGTTTAATATAGGAAACAGTATAATAATAATGAAAAGGAAAATAATAAAAAAAAAAATAAAAAAAAATTTAAAATATCAAAGATAAATAAAACCCAAGAAAGACAAGTGATACAAATGAAAACAATTGCTTACCACCAACCAACCGATGCCCAGCCACCCCCCGAGCAGCAGCCCCCACCCCACCAATCTCCCCTTTATTTTCTATATTGAGCATGACATCATATGGTGTGGAAAATCCCTTTGGTCAGTTGGGGTGAGCTGTCCCGGCCGTGTCCCCCCCAGCTTCCTGGGCACCCCCAGCCCACTCCCTGGCGGGGTGGTGTGAGGAGCACAAAAGGCCTTGACCCTGTGTAAGCACTGCTCAGCAGTAACTTAAACATCCCTATATTATCAACACCGTTTCTAGCACAAATCCAAAGCATAGCCCCTTACCAGCTACTGTGAAGAAAATTAACTCTATCGCAGCCAAAACCAGCACAGCGGAGCAAAGTTTAATAAAATGCCTGGTACTGAAGAAGTTCTCAGATGAGCAAGCTTTTTGATTTGTCCATGAATAATAAGATTTAAAAAAATAAATAGAAGAATTCCTGCAGGCTTGTAAAGTAAGAAACAAAGCCAGAAACTACATGGCTAACTAAAAAAGAAACCATATTTTCCCATAATGATTAAAGTCAATTAATACCATACTAAAATAGGGTATATACACAAAGAAGAAACTGACAAATTCACTTGAGTCCCAAAATCCAGTTGCAGATTATCAGATCCACCTGTTAACAAGTAAGAATGTGGATGCTGACTCTCTGCTTTGTGCAACTTGTTTATATAAATCCTTTTACATGGATTACCTGGTATTTTAAGCTAAGAAGCTATAAAATAAACAGTGCAGCTAAACCACTGAAGAGAGCTGTACATTTTCCAAAACAAATAGTTAACCAGTGAAAAAAGCCAGTGCATTCATCACAAATGAATGCCAATAACTCAACAAATAGTTAATCTAAGAAATCCAATGTAAGATTGGATATCAGATCATTATTTTATATTACTATGTTAAAATGGTTGTAAGTAGTCAACAGTAAAAAAGTATTAAGTACCCTGAATGCTACATGTGCATCACTGAGTAGTGGCCCCTCTATTTCAACGATATTCATGCTTGTTTCTCCACCAATCAGCTGTACACTGGCTTCAATACTTTCAGAGTTCTGGCACGCTGCAGTCTCTCCTGGATTTAATGCTTTAGCAAGAGTATCAAATGCCCTGCAAGATCACAACAAACAAACAAACAGATTAAAAAAATAATAAAATAAAATTCATTTAGAGACCATTTCAATTTAGGAGGAAGCTGCACATGTCTGAAACCTGTATTTAGATGGCTGTTTCAAAGAATCGGATTTGGAAAACAGAAGTCAGTGGTGTGCTTTTCCTGCCGCTCCACCAAACAAAATCCCTGAAAACTCCAACTTACAGTGGCTCTGAAACAAAAATTAGCAGCAGATTCTGTTCACACTAGTTGCCAACAAATTCACAGTTTTGACATATTGATTGTGCTGCTGAATCACAGTTTGCCTTTCAAGATCTCTTTAGTGATGTTTACGGAGAGCGCTGGCATGAGCATTTTGAGGACATCAGACTGCTGTTAAAGCAACTTAATGCACACGTACATTTTACAGGCTTTTTGCTGCTATGACAGACAAACAGAACAAGCTTTTTTTTAAAAAAAGTAACGAGTTGTAGTTAGGTTATTCAGCTTAATTTGAAAAGACTGTTCTGAAATATGTAAGAGAAAGCACTCTTATCCTTTCAATATCATCCTTAGTATCCTTTGATGTGAGGCCGTGACTCCTGTGAAGACCAAGGCACGTGCACAAACGTTACAGGGGAGATGCCAGGAAGAGCACAGATATATTATTCATTATTCTGCTGCTTGATGACAAATCCATTGTTTTTCTGTGCATGAATACACCTGAGAACCAAATATGATATATCTTCAATCAAAAATATACAGATTTGATCACTGCTTACAGACAGATGACATATCCTGAGAGCAGTATCATTTGTACACAGCGTTGCGTGAAAAACGCACAGAGGTCTGAAAACTTTACAAAAGCTGATTAACAGCTTGTATGTGGAACTGATTCTCAACTTATAGAGACATATTTATTACCACAGAATCTAAAATCACTGATTTAATGCCAAAATCTGGAGCAGAATTTTGCCACCTTCTCTTCCCCCACACTTCCTAGCTATCTAAATTCATTAACGCGCTAAAAAAATCTAAATGTTTACTATGTTTGACATAACCATTTACAACCAAACGAAACATCACAATAAAAGAGCTGCTGACACTGCCTCAGGCTTGAGATGGTAAATGAAGTAGTTTTTGGTCCTACACTAGCCTGCACAGCTTGACGTGTACACATGAGGGTGACTGTGGCATGCAAAGGCGGACAAAACAGATATAAGTGGACTACACAGATGTACCTGGGATGTTTTCTGTCTCAGGTATAAGGAAAGTAGGCATAAAGGGAATGCATTCATGGGTAAGATCTAGAAGTTACATTACTGGACTCCTGCTAGGAGATACAAATTTGAGGCCCTGCATGGCTCACTCATGGCAGCCTTAGGTAGAACGGGCAAACCCAGCAGCTCAGTGGCAGCTGCTTCTTAGGAAAAATAAGATCTCTGCAGGCCTCTTCCTGTAGCAGGGACAGCGATGTAAGAGAGGAACGAGATCTCTCCTTTCCCCAAAAGGTAAATGTCATATGCATCTGCCATTATCCTGTATTCATTCTAGTATGGGCTGAAGAGTCCCTTTTAAACAGGGTGGACAAGTACACTGGTTAACCATGTCTGCCCATGATATTCCAACTTATTCCTGAATGACTGCTTTCAAAGAAATCTTCTCCCTCCTATCTCATAAATTGGCAGTAGTAAGCCAGCAGAAGTCAACAGAAGTGTTGCTTCCTCACGGCTCAGCACTGTGGGTCCTCTCCATAGATGAAGTCCAACATGAGCAATGGTTGCAAGATAAAACACCAATAAAAAGAGAATCTAGAACAAAACTTGGCTGCAAGCTATGATAACCTAGCCCACAAACTGAGGAAAAAAGGTATTATCAACATTAAAATACATGGTATTGATACCCTTTGCTAGAAAGAACTTTGGTTCTCTTTTTGTCAGGCCCAATCACTAACAGATATATGGGACTGATGATAAACTGTAAAAATGAACACAGATAATGAAGCCATTAGAGGACAAGGCACATAACATTACAATATAAAAGCAGTGGAATGCTAGCAGCAGTTGTACACGAAATTTGTGTTAACAAAAATGAAAGTTTAACTACTGTAGCTGCAAGCACTGGAATATAATAAAATACATTAAAAATGTGGACGGCTAAAACTTGCTTCCTGAAATCCCTTAACCTCCTTTTCTTCAGTAAACATCTGTGTTTGTTAGATCAGGCCTGGCAAAGAAACCAAAGATTTAGATAAAAATTTTAGTTTCTGCTTAGTTAACAACTTCCCTTTCATAGGAATACTTAATTTGAACCTCCCCACTGGAAACCTATTAGGTAACCTACTAGACAAGAGTACACATTAAGCGGAGTCAGAGCTCTTTCAAGCTCTCTGGCCTTGTCATGGTGCCTTGTCATAGTGAGATTTTTAGAAATGAACAGAAACACTGAAGTTGGCAAAAACAAGCATTTGAAAGCGTGAGGAAATAAAGAAATGAAAGATTACTGTGCCACCTTATTACTATGTATTTTTGAACAGCTGTAGTATTGAATGAAGTTTATCCGCACATACAACAATACTATTTATACAGCATATTCTTATATTCTTTACCTAGGACCCAGCAAGGTCCAAATCAGCACCTATATAGTCACATTGACTTTCTAAGCAGCAGATAAAGAAAGGAGCAGAACAAACGCATTCTGCTTGCAATTACAGAAAGCAATAGAGACTATAGGGAAAATCATGTATTTCAGTCAGTACAAACTACTTCAGCATATATCAGTCTTTTCTTCCTTGGTGGATTTACTCCACACACATTTTCAAAACAACATGTACAATGTAGATGGTGTGTAAGGAATACTGCTGGGAGAGCTGTCAGAAGCTTGCATGAGATGACAACCAAGGAAGAATACAATTGTAACTGACAGAGTAACTGAGTATGTACTACACAGAATATGTTACACATATGCTCACTGAAATGGCTCAGTTAAAAACGGTGCAAGACACGAGTTTGTAAGATATTCAAGGCACGTGGAGGACAGGGAGATGATTTGAGACCAACCTAGTGGCCTTCTATGATGAAGTGACTACATCAGAGGACAAGGGAAGAGCTATGGATGTCATCTATCTGGTCTTCTGTAGGGCCTCTGACACGGTCCCCCACACCATCCTTCTCTCTAAATTGCAGAGATAGGGATTTGATGGGTGGACTGTTCCATGGGTGAACAACTGGTTGGATGGTCGCATCCAGGGGGTACTGGTCAACGGTTCAATGTCCAAATGGAGATCAGCGATGAGTGGTGTCCCTCAGGGGTCTGTATTGGGACCAGTACCGTTCAATATCTTCATCAGTGACATAGTGGGATCAAGCGCACCCTCAGCAAGTTTGCAGACGATGCCAGGCTGAGTGGTGGAGTTGATATGACTGAAGGACGGGATGCCATCTAGAGGGACCTGGACAAATTCAAGAAGTGTGCTTGTGAACCTCATGAGGTTCAACAAGGCCAAGTGCAAGGAACTGCACCTGGGTCACGGCATGCCCTGGTATCAATACAGGCTGGGGGATGAAGGGATTGAGAGCAGCCCTGTGGAGAAGGACTTAGTGTTCCAGTAGATGAAAAGCTGGACATGAGCAGACAATGTGCGCCTGCAGCCCAGAAGGCCAACTGTATCCTGGGCTGCATCAAAAGAAGCGTGGCCAGCAGGCTGAGGGAGCTGTGTATTCAAAGCCCTCTGCTCTTCTCTGCTGAGACCCCACCCGAAGCACTGCATCCAGCTCTGGAGCCCTCAGCACCCCAGGAAAGACATGGACCTGTTGCAGCGAGTCCAGAGGAGGGCCACAAAAATGACCAGAGGGCTGGAACACCTCTCCTATGAGGACAGGCTGAGACACTTGGGGTTGTTCAGCCTGGAGAAGAGAAGACTCCAGGGAGACCTTATTGCAGCCTTTCAATAATTAAAGGGGGCTTTATAAGAAAGATGGGAGACAGACTTTTTACCAGGGCCTGCAGTGACAGGACAAGGGGTAATGGTTTTAAACTAAAAGAAAGTAGATTTAGACTAGATATAAGGAAGAAATTTTTTACGATGAGGGTGATGAAACACCGGAACAGGTTGCCCAGAGAAGTGGTAGATGCCCCATCCCTGGAAACATCCAAGGTCAGGCTGGACGGGGCTCTGAGCAATCTGATCTAGTTGAAGATGTCCCTGATCATTGCAGGGGAGCTGGACTAGATGACACCTTTAAAGGTCCCTTCCAACCCAAACTATTCTATGATTCTATGATATTCAATGAATGTATTTGTATTGATGGTGAGAATTCTGTGAGTTCTCTTGTGTAGAAAGAAAATGCTTTTCAAACTTTTAAGGCGATTAATAGTTACAGGCATTAAACTACTTACACAGGTGAGACCTCTAAGAAACAGTTTTATAGGATGATACAAAGTACTTAGGCTATAGTACAAGATCTAAGATACATTAAGGGCAACCAAAAGGTAAGAAAATGAGTTATGAGATTTACATTGAAATTAATTTCAAGTACAAACAACTGAAAGTATTTATTTCTCAAACAGAATTTCCTTATCACTTCACTTGGAAGAATCTTACAAGATTTATCTCCTAGAAGAGCTCAGGCTGTTATTTTTCATGCCGTTAAATTACCTGTATTTTAAAGTGTAACATGCCTTACCTTGTAACATCACTGCTAGCTTGTTCTTCTTGCTGGAGTTCAGATAATGATGCATCTCCATTACTTAAACTCTCAATCATAGATAGCTCTGTACTGCTTTGTGACAGGTCTTTGCATTTACTGAGATTTGCTAATGAAGTCACGACATTTGCCAGTGTACTTAAATCTCCCTGACATGCTTCAACCTAAGGGAAAAGTAGAGTTTTTAATTCTCTCATATTGGCAGCAGTTAACTTGCAGTAGAAGAATCTAACTTTTACATAAATGAAGAGTTGAGTGTGAATAGACCTGTAAGAAAATTATTGTTTTCAGTAAATGGGTAATCATAACGCAGCAATTAGACACTGCACTGCTTCTAAAATATGAAATATTTAGACATTTACTTTTACAAGTAATAGCTATCTATTTCTTTCAGAAATAATGCTACAGATGGTAGGAAACTGCAGAAAGAGAATTTATAATCTCCACTCACTAGTCAGTCACTAGGACTATAAAACTGCACTAGATTATATTTTTAGCATCTTCCTTCCTTCCTCGTGTAAATGAGTCAGTAGTAATAGGGTAGGAAAATGTCTGAAAAGAAGGAATAGATAAAAAGTCACCTTTAAAAGCAAACAGAAAAATAATTCTGCTGCAGCCTTTTTAGTTTTTGTGTCTTTATTTAACTGCAAGGGAACAAGGTAATTCAGTAGTGACCAGCAACTCAGAGAGGCAGTAAGGCAGGTTTCCCACCTTGCCCCCCCCAAATAATAAGGAAAGGGCATGATTACAGACAAGTATGCTGCTGCTAACACCAGCATGCTACATGTCATTTAGCTTGCACTGTCATAGTCTACAGACAGAGCCAGAAAAGTGAAACGGAATAAACAACTTCTGATGGGACAGAGCAAGCGAGGCAAAATGCATGAAAACAGTATGAGGTAATTTAATATCAGCTACAAAAATACAAAAGCTTCCTACTGTGCATGTGTAGGGAAGTTATCACATGGCTTTTGTGGATCAGTAAGTGTAACAAAATGGAAACAAAGAAAAATCAGCTTAGAAATAAGATTGTTGCTGAGATAGCTCTTATTGGCTTTGCCAAAAACATGAGCGATTCAGGGGAAAAAAACCTAACAGTATTTATGAAATGCACTGTGATAATGCCATGTGAGGTTTTGCAAACACCTCACTTTATTGGTACAAAAGAAATATCTAAGTGTCAGGATTGCCCAATACAAAGAAAAATAATGCAGCCCTTAAAGCTCTCTAAAAATGTGGAGGAAGGCCTTTACTTTGTAGTTTTTAGCATTTTACTATGCAAGGCTAAAAACATTCTTGTGAAGAGAAGCATTTGCAACAACAGCTAACGTTGAAAAGGAGTGTTTTACAAATGAATTTAACAAGCCAGAGGTACAACAAAACAGAACACCCATCCCTCTCTACATACACAATTACAGTAAACAACACTAATTAATATATCAGTCATATTATTATATACCTTATCTGGAGTCATCAGCACAGTAGGCTCACTTTTTATCGCAGACTGATGAATGTTAACAAACATTCCTGATTCCAGCAGACCTGTTGATCTGACACAAGACAGCACACATTTTAATTAATTTTAAAATTAATTTTTCCTGTTTCAGGAAACAGACATAGCTGCTTCTGAGTAGAATCTACATACCTTGCTGTTTCATTGTCTGTTACAAAAGTTGGAGTTGCAGCTAATGGGCTACGAAGATCTTTCCGAATGTAGATCTTTTCTGTAGAAGCTGCACAGTTTGAGGATTTTTCTCTTGACACTTCAATAGGTTTCCTCTCACACTGCACAGCTAACAAAACAATATGCAATTAAGTCACATCCCAAATTACAGACTAAGAAATATCCTGGTTTTTTCCTCTCTTTATTTAATGTGCAATTTTAATGATGATTCTGAAAATAACAAAAAAAAATAATCCCATAACCAATAAGCTAACAACTTGGGTAAAAAACACCACACCAATTTGATTTGTTCTTAATGAAATGATGCAGTAGTCAAAGTGTGAGACCAAACATATAGACACTAAATTTTTCAAGTAACAATTAAGGGACAAGTCCCCTTATACCTTATTTTTAATTTGGATCTTTAAGTGGAGGCTTACAGCTTCTCCTTCTCTCAATTTCACTATCCCACACTTTCAGTTCATTCATAAAGGACTCACTGTACCCTTTTCCATGGATTGTGGGTCTGGGTTGAACCTGCATAACTTTATGCACTTAAAGAAGCTTCTCAAGTTAGGACCTGAGACAATACAGAGGGAAAGGGACATTCACAAAGTACAAAGTTCAGTTCAGACCATTTAAGATCTGGGCAACATCCTGACCCGCAACGTTCAGAGAAGAAGCCGATTTTAATTTGAATAGCTCAGTGAAATCAGGTGCAATGAATCTGGGCTATAGCCTACAGATCCATCACCTTGCTTTGGATGGATTAGAGAACGCTAAAATGAAACTTACAGTATTATACCTTATGGGGAACTCTCTAGCCCTATGGAATAAAGCCACAAGAAACCAGTTTACAGTTTGAATTTTAAAGTTTAAAAGAAAAAATAATTTCTGGAAAAATAAGATAACAGTAACACAACACTTACTGTAAAACTTAATTAATAAAAGGTATTTACAAAGCACAAATTTTTTAAAAATACATGATAAGTTGTTCTTCCACAAATTTAAAGTGGTGCAAGTCATTTTATAGATTGGAATAAGATCCTGAAAGAGAGTGAAAAAACAGGCCTATACGTAATTTAAAATATCCATCACAATTCACCAGCCTGATAAGCACTGACTACTGGCTAGCAGAGCCTCTTTAATATTGTACTGCACATAGCAACTGTTTAAGCCTATAAAAAGAATCCTGAATGTTCATTATTTTAAAATACAAAGGCAAATAGGAAAAAACCCTAACTTTATTTTTTTTCAATTACACAGTTTTGGAAAATGTGTAACTAAAGAAAAAAATGAAAAAGCTCTCAAGTTAGTAGTAGACTGTGCTGTGATTCAAATTTTTACAGTGATAAATACCATAAACCCCAAAAATCATAATATCATCAAGTATTGACAACCCCATTAAAGCTACTCCGTAGCTCACGAATGGTGCTTTGAAAGGGTGGGAGATGAAGGCAAAAAAGCCTTTTATCTTCCTTTGCTAACCCAGTGCTCGCTAGCTGGATCTGAGTTTGCTGAGAAAGGGCCAAGACTTCTTCAAGGGACAAACAACCCTAGGAAGGGAGCTACAGTACAAGACGGTGATGAGTTTTCTTTCCTCTCCCCACTCCACTGAGGAATGAGACTTCTTATCCCAAAACAATCCTCTCCTCTGCTCAGCATTCCCCCATGACCCAGAGATCCTTTTCCTACCTTCTGACCCCCAACCCCAGTGATTTTGTTCTGCTTGAAAAGTGGGGCAAAGTACTGCCAGCTGAACTAGAGGGAAAGGGATAAAGAACCACTTTCACTGCCCCAGCTTTTCCTCCCTTTCTGAATTAATTTCCTCTGTGCTGGAAAAGTGTTGCTGGTTTCTGCTGACAGAAGCAGGGCTGTAAGGAGGGGAATGTTCACAGAGGTTCAAGAGGGTCAGCAAAATAGAGCTGGATGGCAGAGAGCAGAGCACAAGACTAATACTGTGCACATAGCAACAGCATGGCACTACAGGGCTGAAAAATTTGTGTATTGCTCGATTTTCTGCATATTTAGTACGCTGATGATACTGCTGTGGTATTGCAATATCACTACATCCAATGTATAGAAATCTAAAAAGGAACTTGAAATCTGCAGGAACTGGTAAGAACTGAACTCTAGATCACTATGGATCTCTGCCTTGTGAATAACTGTCTCTGCAGAGCTTTGCAGCAATTGTCAGTAATCTCAGCTGTGGAAAAAGTTACAAGAAGGTAGAAGGACTCAAAATATTCAGTAGTTTAATTTACACATAGAAAAATTGAACTGCATGTATAAAAACCGAAGATGGAGAGATACTTAGACATTTGCCACCTAGGAATAACAATTCATTCACTTTTACCACATGCAATGTGCTTATTAAGTTTGTCAAGCAATATGCATGCTTGAAAACATTTCAGACTTCTGATACATCAAATTTGTACAATTCTATAAAGGAAAAACATACAAGGATTTAATAATGTAAAAGCAAGATAACAATTTCTATTACTCTAAAGCATATATTTTGCAGCACAAACTCTAACACAGCTGCCAGCTAAAATAAGTTACACTAATTCAGACTTACAATCTTGTTTCATCCCAAATGCGATGCATCTCTGCAGCCTACAGTACTGACATCGATTCCGGTGGTGTTTGTTAATGACACAGTCTTTTGTTCCTCGGCATGAATAAACTAAATTCTTCCGTATACTCCTTTTAAAGAATCCTTTACATCCCTCACAAGTTACTGCTCCATAGTGACGCCCTAGTTACAGAACAACACAAATCACAACATTAATTTTACACTGCAATATCATTTTTTTTAGTTTATATGTATTTAAAAAAAAAAGTATTTGCTATTTTACCCACAAAAAGACCACTTCTTTTCCCCATAGTTTACAGATCTTAACATATATCGTGGCTATAAAACAATAAAGGCAAGTGAACGATTTTTCTAGTTCAAAGCACTTAAACAGGACAGATTTTACAAATAGGCAAGTTGCTTATTAAACTCTTGCTGAAGCTGTTGACAGCAGTGTTAAAAAAAGCTAAGAAAACAGGTTAGCAAGAACACAGAAGAAACTCTTTTAATTTATACATTCTTTAGCAATTTTTTTAAAATGTCCCTACAGTAAAGCCCTGTTATTGCTCATTACAAATTCAGCTGTTGAAATTGTATGCATTAAATCTAATGGAACGACGGAAAGCACAAACATGGCATTTGACAGCAGTAGGTAATCACTTCAAAGCTTTACTTTCACCTTTCATTCTCCTAACAGGGTAATGGTAAGGGTTCTTTCACTAAAACTTCAATGAAAGAATAATCTAAAATAACTAGTTTTTTTAAAAAAATCAGTTCTTCTCCTTATTTTCTAATATATAATACTAACATATACAAATTTCTATAGTAGTATATGTATGTACTATGTAGTATATCCATATTACAGAAAAAAGTCAAGTTTAAAAATTATTTTTCAGAAGTAAATTGTTTTGATTCTGTTATTGCACAACATACGAATATTGCTAAAAAGTACTGGGTTTGATCAAGGCATGCTTGGCAATTCCAACAATTTTAAGTGTACGATCCTGAAGAAAAAAAAACTCTAAACCCGAAGATCACTGACAAACAGTCAAAATACAGTGGAGGCACTAAGGCTGCTCTTTGAACTAAGTAGGGCACCTTACAGAAATAAATCTCAAATATGAACTAATTTAAGGGAAAATATATTTTTAGATTCTTTCCTCACAAACTTTTTTTTCCAGATACATCAATCTCGTCTGCCTGAAGCTTCTAGTAGGTTTTCTAGATTCCTTTATTACAACCACATTACCACACTATTAAAATGCGAAATTTACAAAGCATCATATATATTAAAAGAATATTACTAAGTGAAACTTTTTAATAGCAACTGGAATGTGAATACTTAATATCCATCCTGCAAAGCACCAGGGCTGCTGCTTCACCTGCTCTTTGATGCAGCTTTTTGGATTCCAGCTTGGAGGTGTCCGCAAAGCAGTTTGTATGACACTGCTTGTCACACGGGAGGCTCCCCAGAACCTGCAGCCGCTCAGGGAAACATTGCACTCTCCTCAAATTCACTACCACTGCTCCATATCCCTGGGCCAGGACAGGAGGAATAGTTCCTGGGATCTCCAGCCTCTCAAGGAATACTGCAGCCCTCCACTGGGGAGCCAGAGGAGTCTTGCCAGTTGGAGCAGACCAACCAGATCTTTGCCTCATGTTTGGCAGAGATTGCCTTTGAAAGGGGTGAAGTCTGATGTGTATTTAGAGCTGTAGGAACTGTATTTTTAATGCTAAATTGCCGCAGCAGAAAAATTTTAATTGGCTTTGTTTTCTAGGAAGTTTGCTCCCCATCCTATTACTTCTTATGATGATATCCTAACACTACCTACTTCTTCCGCCTGGCCCCCCATTTTTACACATGTTATTCCCATCGCTTCCCAAAAGGAGCATTTAACTGTAGCTGTCACGTATTGATATTACTGGAGGTCCATCACACAGACTTCACTGACAAACCATAATAATCTTTTAATGGAGCAACCATTTCCCTACTTAGACTAATTTTAGCTAAGTAAAGAGCAAAGTTAAATGCCTCATCTCTTTTACACCCCATTATCTTCTGTAACAAAGAAAGTGCAAAGAAAAAGGAACTTTCAGCTAAACTATGCTGAGGAACAGCCCTTGTATTTCTCTCTCTCTATTTTTATAAATGAAAAAGAAGACATCCTCTCAGTAATTCCAACTCTGACAGATCTGGAACATCGGATGGCAGGTGCACGTGCAAGGGGAACATGGTAGACAGAGTTCTCTAGTGCACTGCTCCCACTGCATTTCTTTCCAGTCTCTTAATAACGTTACACTAAATTTAGTGCATGAAACATTTTTCTTTTCTTACCTTAGCACTCTACTTTGGCAATATATGAATATACCATTCTTAAGCTTACTTTTTACTGGAATTATAATGCATTTTTACAATTTTAATAATGGTTCTTCAAATAACCAGCTGTCCTGCATAGATCTCATATTAGCAATATTTTCATATACTTGCAAAGTCTTCCTTGCCTACTGGTTTCATATTTAAAATAATGAACAGGTTTCTGATATATTTTAAGAGAACCTCTCAACAATAAGAAAGTTCACCGCATGACCTTATTTTAAGGAAGAAAAAACTCTCGACATTGTTGCTTAAGTAATTTTATCAACCAGATCTTTAGAATAGAAAAAAAAATGCATCAGCCTAAGAAAAAGAAAGCAAAAAAATCAGGTAGAAAACATTAATTTTATGATGTAAAACAATAAATCCCACCCATGAACACAAGAGTACTATTTAGTGTAATTCTCTACTGAAAAAGTAGTGTATCCTTTCTGTTTGTGCATGTACAGATATATATGTATATGCATGCAAATTGTTATATAGCTTCAGAAGAATTTTAAACTGCTTTTACAAAATTGCACTGCCTTAAAAAAAAAAAAAAAAAGAAAGAAAAAAGTAAATACCTGATGCCTTGTCTCCACATACAACACACAGATCAAATACTTTATTTAGGCCCTGTTCATTGGGGGAGTTGTCTGTTAAAATCTGGAAAAAAAGTGTGAAAGAATTTAATTTTTCTTTTTCTTACCTTCAAGAAAGATTAAAATATATGTCATGCTTGTGGTTCTTCTCTAAGGGATGGAACAAAAATTTTACGTGTAATGCTTCTGAAAAGAGTTCAGTATTTCATTTATCTAAATACTACTTCTGCAAAATGGACCGACATTTTGAAAAACATTGAGCATCTGCATACTCTTACCTTTTGTTCAAGTTTGTATTTATACCCTAATGACTTGTTCATAGTACAAAAGAGACTGATCCATTAAACAGATGGAACAAAAAATCCCGTGTAAAGGCTACTACATCTACATTAAGGTTTATTAACTCCTTCTTTTATATTACACAGAAATGGGCCAACAGAAAATGTACTCTGGACACTACCATTAACTATCAAGTGGTATATAGTTTGGCTTTCAGTAACAGTTTGACATCATTACAGTATTCTTGTCTTGTCTCATTCATTTATCTCTGGTACCTGTAAAGCTTCATTAAGCACATAATATTAGAAAACCAGCACTACAGGGTAGGTGCTATTGCCTTCCACTTGATCTTTAAAAACTCTATCCCACTGCGACATAAATAAAGCACTGCAAAAATTCAATTTAAAAAAGGAACACACATATCATGAGCAACAACCAAACATCATCTTGACAATTATGTAAAGCAGAAAAGAAAAAATTATTCTTCCCATTAAAAAGAGATTATAGTTACCAGACTCCCTCATTCTTGCTTTGCATATTCAAAACAGGACCTCTGATAAAAAGAAAGATAACTTACCAAAAGAGAAAGTACCCTATCTTCTATAAAGAAAAGTAGGAAATCGCTTTTTACAAAAGTTTGGAAAACAGTATAGATGATATATACGGGAACATTTAACAGGCATACTTCTTTCTAGCTAGCCTTTGTTAACAATACTGCCTCAGAGATTAATCTATTAGGTTTTCTTTTAATATAACATCTTTTTAAGAAAAATAATATTGATGAGTTAAAAGAATATTAAACTTCCTAATTTCCATTATTAACATCATGTATTTTCATGATACATATATAAACAAATTCTAAGTCCTTCCCTAAATGAAACCTGCACTGAAAGGGGAAGTTCCACATCAGGAAGGACTACAGAATTAGGCCCATGAGGAGATAAAAATCCCAGACTCGGAGAACTCATTAACTGACCTTTAACATGCAGAATAAAAATTCATTATTAAGATGAAGAGCCGCCACCGAAGGTAAAATAGATGATGGGAGAAAGGGCCTTGCCAAATGAGTCAATGTAAAGATAAGATGCAATAAAGGAGAGGTTTTTTGCAGAGCCAATGAATGGGCATTTCAAGTGAAGGTTACAGAAGAATGAGAGAAAAGGTGAAATTGCACATGAAAAGATCGTTTAGGGGAGAAGATATGAAAGATCCCAAAGAGGATGCAGTTGAACAAACAAATGAACGGTACTTCGTATTTCACGAACTTTAAGTGGAAAAAAGAAACCTCTACCCATACACACAATCTAACTAAAGGGAAAGAATACTCTATTGCCTCTCAAACTAACTTATTTTGCCTGAACTGTACAATCAGAATTAGAGCTTTCAATTTTTTTTGTCCAGACTTCCTCTATTGCTGGATTTTGCTTTCTAAACCAGTGCGGTACACTTCTCATCTCTTAAGTTGTCTTTGAAAATAATTTTTTATATGGATTACTTCAAAACATATCCCACTGGTTTATACTTTTGTTGAAGTTTACCTAAAATACAAAGTGTATGATACCACTAAACATGCTTAAATGACCCTCTACAGGATTGGCTTTTGCTACTGCTCCCCTACTCATAGCAATCAAATTCTTTGGAGCAAGGACCTTGGAAGTCCATTTGCCAAGATCTGTGAGTTTCAAAAAAAAATGTGTAATACAGAGATATGTTTCAAGCTTACACAACATGTGGGTAACGAATCAGAGTAGTGGACCGGCTCCCAGATAAGCACAAATGAAAAAGATCAGGGGTCTTCAGTTGAAAAGAGATTACTTGAAAGAGGATATAATAGTGATTTATAAAAACAATAGGATCCTTTATAGCTGTTTCTTATCGTGCAGGAGACACCTAGTTAAAAAAAACTTGTCTCAGAAGATCAAATCAACTAAAGTATTCTTTGCACAACATACGATTATACTATAGGATATTATGCAGATCAAAGCATATATGGTCCATATAATTAACAAAACAGGTTGTTAAACTTTAGTGGCAGCTATCAACTATGATGGTCTAACTCAGTCTCCAAATCAGGAGGTTGCTCTAAATCATTAGCTAATGGAATTGAAAGGATATGCTCAGAAGGATCACTATTTGCCTGACCAGTTTTTAATATTTTTCCTTAAGCAACTGTTTCTGGCCATCATTTAAGTGTAAGACACTGGACTCAATGGACTGTAGCTATCCTAATGTCGCCTGGCCTACCACATTGATGAATTTTAACAGCAGAATGAATGTACATGAGTAAACAATATGCATAACTACGCTTTAGCTGGAGCGCAGTAATCTGCTTCATGCTGAAGGAGCTCCCATGTCCCAAGTCTTCGTGCATGGTGGTCTTACCAGTGCTATCCCGTCCTTGCCAGGTGAGGATACGGGGCAGAAAGCCTGGAGGTTGGAGGGTGAGGACTAATGAAGCAGCACACACAACGTGCATGGAAGTAAGGGGCACTGGGGACCAGTCTAGAGAGTTACAACCCTGACTAGTTACAATCTCACATTTGTAAACTCAAAATATTTAGTGTGATTTCCCTGCCCCGCACTGAGAACTGTGAGTTCCCTACTAAATATTCTCTCTGACAAACTACCTTGGAGTACAGTTCACAAAGCTGAACAGTAGTTACAACAGCATACGAAAAGGAAAACAAGCAAAGGAAATGTTAAGTGATAAAGACAATGGAGAAAAGGGTATGTTTTTCAACAATACATGACAACAGAGAGGCAATGAAGCAGAAATAAAGGACGACTGCTGGTATGGCAGGAGCTGGAAATTACAATAAAAACAACAGCATTCTTTCTAATGTCATGAGCCAGGGTATAAATTCTAAAAGCAATAAATTAAAAAAAAAAAGTTTTCTTCATAATTTCTAAGTACCCATGCTGAGTCCTAGTGCAAGGAAAAGTATACCATTAAAAAGAACCCTCAAAAAAGGAGAACCCAGACAGACATATTTGGAAATAAAACATCTCTTCTTATCCCATTTGAACGAAAATTATGAAATAAAGCGGATTATCTACCTGGATGTGTTGTGCAGATATATCAGGGGATGCAAAAAACAGTTGGTTGACACCTGCAGCATCTGGAGTTGCTAGGATAACTTTTCCTGGAGTGGAATCTTGTCTGGCAAGGATCACCTTGCTTGGGGTAGAGCCATCATGATTTGTTAAGATGAACTGCTTGCCTGCTGAGCTCTGATCAAGTGCTGTAACAATCTGAATCTTCTGGCCCGTCTGCTGATCTGTGACAATCTAATAATACATTTATCTCAAATTGTTATGGTAATTTAAGTTCACCTTTGGGGCCCAAACTGGGCACTTGAAGAAAATGGGAATTTTGCCTTTGACATTTGTGAAGCAGGATCGTCTTCCCCTCTGTCACACAACAGTGAAGTAAACTCAGGCAAAACCTTGCATTTTCACTGGTTTTGAAACACACTTCAATCAAGGGTGTCTGAAGTCAAAACCTGAATTCACACTCAAGTTTTACAATTGGCCCGTGCTTTTACAACACTACTGAAACCCTTGACAATTCTACCACCCAGAATTTGATACGTCTGTAGCTCAGCCCTAGGACCTGTCAGGTTATGAGAGATCTTAACTCTTGAACTCACTGCATACCACATGAAGTGATTAGCACCTCCGAGATTTGGCTGCTTAACGAGAAGCTTCCTAAAACCACTAATGTAGACTTCCAACTGAAAAAAGTAAGCATCAAACAGCAAGAAAAGCAACAATCTCGTTGTACCTGTATATACATTTTAGGCCTCATTTTTTTGGGGGGGCTTTTTTTAACATATGTATTCCTAAATAAAATAAGTAAAACAGAATCTCCCTGCCATTTTTTCTTTTTTTTTAAAGGAAAAGCATATTTTCATGTTTCATTTCATAATCAAGAACAGACCTATAGACTGGTTTTGTTTCATTTTATGCCTATCTTCAAGCACAAATACAGCAGAACTTTATTAACATAATCCTTCACGAAACTAATTTTTTTGCCAACTTTTTCAGGAGATTATAATCCTCAGAGAAAATAATCAAGATTCCATATATCTTCCATTATAAATCTCACTTTCACTCACTTCCTGACTTTCTCCATCAAAATGCCTATACAGAAAACTGCCTGGTTTATTCTAGAGACTATGGAGGATCATCCTACAAAGACTGTTTCCTGCAAAATATTTTTGAATTACAAATCAATAAAATAGCTCCAATGAAATTCTTTTTTACCGATAACCAAACATTTATGTCCATCTATCTATCTCTAACATTTCATGAGTTATTACTGATGAAATTCTTTATTTCACGATCTAACACGTATCATAATTAGTTTCATGCAATTAGGGCAGCAATAGTTACTCTATTTTCTAGGTGGAGAATGAGCACAAAGAAACTGAATGAGGCTTAATTTCACACAAGTCTATCAACTTTGTCACTGCACCTTCACAACTAGCTTATTACTTCCTCTAAATGTTCAATATACTTAAATTTGTTTCAAAAACCTGTGTATAGCTTATGTTTAAAAAAGATACGCAGCAAGAGACAGAAATTACTGAGCATCTAATTTCAGCAGTTATAAATCAATATTGCCACTTTCAAATATTCAGGAATTACGAGTTTCAAAATATATAAAAGGAATGTGCTCCTTTCTGGTAGCCTTTTGCTATTAACATTTGTGTGGGTCAAATTTCAATTTTTCTCTGCAAAAGGCAATTAAAATCTTAGTTAAGAGAGAAGTCCAGGCAAGATGATAATATTCCAGACGCTAAAGACGTAAGAAAAGAACATAAATTATCGTGAGATTTGGGATGTAGGGTGGGAAGACAACGCAAAAACCCCACAATAGTCACCAACATGATTAATACAGGGATTTCCATTCAGTTTTCTCAGATAGCCACAAATCCAGGGCCACAAATGACTACAGCAGTCCCTTATTTCTCCTTTCAAATCCTTTATGTTGATTCTATATTCTTTAGAAGGCAAACTTCCTTGCCCTTGTAATTCCCTTCTTTGCTTAACTTTCTCCTTCCATTCCATTTTTCTTCAGTTTACAACCTTTATTTCTCCTGCGTCATTTCCGGTTATTTTCAAAGTAGCTGATGTTCCCTTCCCCTTCTCTCCAAACACATCTACTTTACTGGGATCAGGAGAAATCATATGCATGTATTCTGCAAGAGAGTGCATGCATATACAAAAGGCAAACACAGAGTATTGTGCTGTTTCTTGAATTTCCAGACCTGCTCTTTAGAAGATACTCTTATCTAAAATCTGTCTCACTATCAAAACTTAAAAGTGCAACTCTATGTACATCAAAAAAAGGCATATACTTTATCTAGTTAGGTTTATACAAAGTATAGTATAACACTGACTCAAAATACAGCATGTCCCAAACACTGAAGATACAAATTTGAACTAAAGTTGAAATTAATTTTTGGATGTATATGCTAAATTATCTGCTTTCATGTTATAGTCCAGCTTTGCATTTTTAAAACATATATACTTGAAAAATATGGCAGGACAGTAGGCAGAACCATTGCTACTTCACACAATTCACTTCATCTCCTATTTAACAAATAGTGTCCCAATTCTTCAACTGGCTTCCTGCAATTCTACGGGGATGCCCACGTAGTTTTCACTGCATGATATAGTAGGTAGAGTGTTATGTTAAAATTCATACAAAGCTATTCAATCTGCACAAATGGTTTCTGCAGCTGTCAAGCATTTGACAGAGGCATAAGAGAAAGCAGTTTAAACAATTAAGCACAATCTGTCTGCAGCTGACCTCTTAGGGCCATATACCTGCAAAAACCTCACCTAAATTGCATTGGGACTCTCAAAGTGGAGCAGTCCACCAAAGCATAACAACTTGCAGTACCTAAATGTTGAGATAAGAGGAAAAAATAATCAGAGGGAAAAAGTAAACCACTTATTTTCTCATCAGGGTTCAGTGACAACACATTACGTTTCTTAATAATCTGAAACTCAGTGTTGCTAAAGGGATCATGTTATAAAACAGGAATATATCAGCTCAGGATTGTCTATTAAAAAAATTAACTTCTCCCATGTATTTCACTGAAGCATCCTGATAATAACGGAGGATAGTATTTTCCTTTAGTGCTTTTAAGCCTTGTCCACTAACAAGTTTTGACTTCCATTTGAACATCATTTCAATAAATTAAATACCTCAATAATGCTGTATTTCTATTTTAGGAAAAAAAAAGTTTCTAAACACAGAGGACTAATCCATCTGTTCACAACAGAGCTGGTTTTGAACCCAAATGTCTGTTTAACAACAAATGTGACATTCAACTTTTACCCTAGAGAACCAAAATGTTAGCATTCCCTAAAAAAGTTGACTAATGAAACATTAAAGAACATTTTACTGAGGATTTTGTATTTCAAGATTTCAGATAATTATTTATGTACATTTAACAATAATAAAATAGGAAAAAATACTGATTGAAAACATAAACTCAAAATTAATCCATTTAACATTTATTTTGAACATTTCACTGACATGTATTTATTCCTCCAAATTATTTTACTCTTCATATAAATTCTGTTTTGAGGAAAGTTTTCATTACTAAGTTCTATCTCATATCTAATTTATTGTTATTTATATTGGTGACGTGTTTGTAGATGCCTGTTGCAGGAAGAATGTCATTCTACCGAGGGCTGTTCCATACATATCAAGAGACAACCACTGCCCCAAAGCGCTTACCATCCATTTCGAAGCAAGAATCAATGAGCGTGGTGAAAAAAGACAAAGGACAAAGTAGCTGGGTTACAAACAAGTGATCTTCCAGCTACGTGAGATGATGAAAATCTATATAAAGGTCCCTGATCCTAGAAATACAATTCTTCTATGTTCATCACATTTTCAGTAATTACAATGCCTAATCAAAAGTAGTTCTAGCCTCGCAAACAAGGTGACACACACGGGTTAGAAGTCTGCCACTGGCTTTGAGAACTGCCCTGCTGTTCAACAATAAAGGCTCATGGGTTTATATGTCATCGTCCCACAGTCAGACCCTGATGCTGAAATTACATTAAATGGCTTCACACTACAGGGACATTATAGCACACAGGTATTGACAAGGAAAACAGAGGATAAAGAGATGGCGGTTAATTGATTAACATAAATAAGTTAATAAAAGGTACATCTGTACATAAAGTCCAGAAAAGGAGTGGAGGTAGCTGAAAGAATAAAGATTTACTTGGTAGATGAGACTGGTACCCTGACTAGAGCACAGTGATAAAACAAAACAAAAGATCATGTATGCAGGGCGGTTATGAACAGTCTTGGAAGGCTGAAAGCTTGGATGCAGTGCACCAAAACAGGAAAAAACAGGAGAAAATATTGAAGAGTGAAGCCAGCAAAAGAAAAAGCAGCCAAGATTATACTAGCAGCTGGCTCGCTTAAATGAGAGTGGTTTTGCAACAACATATATCTGAGAATATTTTTAAAATTTATTCTGCGGTTGATACTGTTCTCTTGGATGAAATTTAAAAATAAAACATTGGCAAGGACTTGCATGGATTTTGAAAGGATAAAATATAAAATTCCATTTCCCAAATCCTCCTAATCTCCACATACACATATCTATGTTGATATAACTACCCATGTGCCAAATACTTGGAGATCATTACCTGGCCAGGCTATGAATTAGCATACCAGGACATGTAACATTGGCTGGGACAAACAAAGCCCAGTATCTTTCTCAGACATTAGGTTGCCTTGCACTTTTTCATGACTTGTATCAATGACACAATGCAGTATTTCCCTCCCTTCCTGCTCCAAAATGTAGAAATGTTCCAACAACTCAGTTGAATTACCAAATCTAAAAATTATTCAGCTTTTAAAGAGCAGTACCATTACAGTATTGGGAAAAGTCTTTTTCGGTTCAGTGGTTATAATTTTTTCTAAATCTTAAAATTTTTAGGAGACAAAAAGAAAAAAAAAGGGGGGGAAGCATTGGAATGATGTTTTATTCCTGTTTATACAGAAATGGTCTCTGCCATCCAGGGCTGAATATTTACATTCAAGCAAATAATATGACACAAATAAAAAAGAACCATATGCGAAAACTGGCAGAAATAGTAGTTCATCTCTGCCTTTAAAATATATCAGAGGAAGCATACCTGTATACGTTGAGGTAAAGAGAGGCCCGAATCTGCAGGGACGATCTGTATTCGTTGTGCTGTCCCATCCATTAGTGTTTGTGTAACGGCTCCCTGGGAACGGGTAATCTAGAAAAAAAAAAGAAACAAATGTAATGGATTGACAATGGATATACTTAAGGATGGATACACTACCTTAATGGACAAAGCCTTAAGTTTTCACCAACTTCTATTTTCTCTGCAAAAGGCAATGGTAAGTCTGACATTATTACTGTATAAGGAATGCAAATGCTTGTAATCTGATTTAATAGCTTAATTTTGCTAGTTAGATAATTCTGTTTGTTTCACTGTTTTAAACCCCTTTTGAAATACCTTCTAATTTGAAATTTAGAAACACATCAAGTAAAACAATTCATTGTTGACAAGTCCATGTAAGTCAATCAGACTGAATATTTATGACTGTTGATGTTCATGAGACATATACTAAACACAATACCTTTCATTATATTTTTACCTTAATGGCTTACTTAAAGTGACAAAAGAATTTTTGGTGTGAAAACACAGCAATTGGCTTTTTCTGTCCTGTTTCTATTCTGTTAAAGCAGCAAAAACAGAACAACAGAATTCTATATTGGGGAACTATCAAGAAAGTTAGAGAAAATTAATGAAATGCACGAAATTGGCAAGAAGCATATCTTAAAACAAATATAGATATCTGTGTGAATGCTCTCAGACACAATTTGTGGATGTGCTTTAACAATTATCAGTATTTTAAAAATTCTTCACGTGCTATAGCCAAAGGTATATGGAGGAGGGTATTATTCATTAAATTGTCAATAAAAATTAAGAAGTACAGCTGCTATTTACAGAGGCTTGGTCAGAAAGGCTGGACTTTTTGTAGTAAGAAGGAAGTTTCTCTTCATAGTTTACAGATACCTTTGAACTGAAATTTTTGTCTTAAATTCCTGAGTAACTCCCTGAACTTTTTGCAGTTCAAAACCTCTGGAACATCCTGCAATTCTGTATTAATAATAATTCTCAGTATCTACACCATCCTAAAAATGTTCCTCAACTGCTGCCCCCCGCCCCCCCAAGAATTAACATTGAGAATATATATCTGTATATGCAGTAAAGGTACTGTTGTCCTGATTTTGCAACCACACCACCATGTAAATGCTACTATCAGCAGAAGAAAGGAGGCAAGAACACACAGCTGGAGGTGAGCGCGAGAAGGGGAAGGAGCAGTGGGTAAGACTTCCCCTTACAGCAGAAATACAAGCTCTCATCAGCCTAAAAACTGATTTTGAAATTTTACTTGAAAATGCATGACTTTTGGTACCAGTCTCAGCTCTTATAACCTGCTTGCTCCTATTCCTTCAGCTGGGTAGGTAAAACTGGTTGGTTAGTTGTTCAGTGATCTGGAATAGGACACCGATGCAGGTTAAAAAGCAGCGCAGTAAGCAGACAGACAAACAAAGGCTATTCTTAGCACAGATCAAACCTTCAATCCAGATCTCCACAATGCTCAGAAGCAGACGCATCGGAGCAAATGAGAGAGTGGGATTAAGCTGCTGGGGGAATCGCTTAAGCTGCCAGCTGCATCAAAAGAAATGCTTGTCAAACTACTGCCCAAGCCATTTTGGAACACTGCTTTCTAAAAATACCCGATTTTTCAAGAGTACGAATATTTTCCATATTGAAACAATTCATCCGCGTCCTTGCTTAAGTAAAGGACAAAGAAGAGTTCATTATACAGCAACATTTATAGTTTGAAAGAGATACTTTCAAGCACTAAAATTCTGCATCAGCCTTTCAAGTGATGTGTACACGTAGTGATTTACAGGCAATTGGAGTTTTATGTGAATTTACCTTTGCTTTACAAAATAAGCTACATATTCCAGGACGGTTCTATGCTTGCTCCCTTAAAATGTCATGATCTACATGTTGTGTAAGGTAAAACTGCTCTTCAACCCCACAAAACGTCAGCCTGACAGTTTTACTTCTATACAGAATACATTTTTATTATTGCAGTTAATAAAATACTGATAAGAATAACTGCAGTATTTGTTAAAAACTGTATTTTGTATGTGTATGATATACTCTGTTTCGACAAATACGTAGCTTTCCTCTGTTACTGTTACCTGGCAGAACTGTGGAAACAAACCACCATATACTTAGTGTACCCAACCACAGATTAAAGAAAAAAGATTGCTCCTGCGGGCTCTTGGCAGACAACCTCCCCACATGAATCAAGGAATGTGATCTTGATATAGAAATATGAATTATCTCACACTCAGCAAAGAAATGATTAGCAGTTGGCAGAATTTGAGAAAAGATAAACATTGTGCAATGCTCCAGATAGCCAAGGCTATAAATTTAAAAAAAAAAAAGAAAAAAGTTTAGCTTTTATGCGAAAAAGCCCTAAATTAACAAAAAACACATTTGTGAACATCATCCTAAAATCTTTGTGATAATTTTGTGGTTTAAAATGCTTCACAAACAAGAATTAATATTATAAAGAAATCAAAACCTCTGCCGCAGAACACTTCTGACCATTATTTCAAAGAGACACAGGAGCACTTTCCATTCTCCTCAGAATGGGAACACACTTGCCTTTTTCCTTTCATGTTCTACTTATGTAAATTTATCTTGTAAATGCAATTAAAACTATTTCAACGTTCAAGAGAATTACGAATGGTAGCAAAAATGCTGCTGAAGTTCCATAGACCTTAATCTATGGTTTTCAATGCTTACATTGAATAGGAACACCACCATGCAATTACAACCAGTAGGTTGCAGGTAGGTAGCAATGTATGATACCACCTGAAGACCCCTGTAAGACCACTTTCCTTGCTGACTCCACCTTTCAGGCAGTGTACTCACGCACGGCATGCACCTTTGACAATAATTCTGGCTTATGGAGTCCCCCCTTGCACTGCCCTGGGTGATGCTTTTCAGTCCTTCTAACCATGTGCCAGGTTGGGTTGCACCTTTTACCAGATAAGGCAACTGATCCCAACTGGGAGGGAGAAGACCTTCCTCCACTATCCTGTAATTATTTTTTTTTCCAGTTTTGTCCACCACACAATGACACACAGAGCTTACATGAAAAAGACTAGCACAGCATAAGTGGCTAAGCGAGGACTGGGGAATGTACTGCTGCCAAGTAAGATGTAATGGTCTCAGGCTCAGTAAAACTTTGCTAAAGGACAAATCCGAATCTACACTGCTGACAGAATGATATCCATGAAAACTGTAAGGCTGCAGTTTCACCATGAACAGAAACAGCTAACAGCTCTCTGCAATGATGCACCTCCACTCCCCCCCATCTTCTCCCCTGCCTTCCTTGGGCTACCAGCCACCTCCTTGATGCCGGCTCGGGTACTTATTAGAGCCTTTGCAGACCCTACTCAACACACTAACCCAGCAGAAAACCTTCCACTTGTTTTGGCTGCGTTAGCTTGCTGCTAGTGTGGAAACTAAGTAAGGTAAGAAACAGGAAAAGGACCTTCCCTCTCCCATGGCACTGAGATACTCAGTCAGCTCAGTGTCTCATGGAAGCACATTATGAAATCGAGAAACAACCCTCACAGAGGCTAAATGCCATCATCACACCACCCTCTTTTCCAAGTGGAACGTACACTTCAGCTAGCTTTCACTAGCCTGTGCTTTCAAAAAAAAAAAAACAAAACCCCAGGAAATATAGCCTTATTTAGACCTCCACAAGGAGATATATTACCAAAAGGAAACTACACTAGACACGCCATTCTCACCTAATAAAGAGGACAAGTGAGAGAAAGAAAACACCATACGTCACATAAATCATTTATGTCCTTTGAGACAGCCTTCACAACACTCAGATGCTACAACAACAAAAGCTGTAAGAATTTATACAGAATAGAATTAACCATCCCGCCCCCATCCACAACCTTTCTATTTGAAATTGAGACTGACAGGAACCAAAATTACTTGAAAAATAAGTCCATGTCTCAACAAGAAACGAAGAGTGGGTATTTCAAGCTAAAAATACCATTTATTTAAGATAAATAAGATACTGCTTGTATCTAATTTAAAGTGGTGCTAATTTTAAATAGACTGCTATGATTAAACTGTGCATCTCTGGAAGTTCTCTGGCTGCAGCACACAGATTCTGCACACAGGTTACAGAAAACGAAAACCCGAAGTTACCAGAAACAAGAGTTCAATCTTCCTTTTGACTTACACCAAACACCAACAAATATTTCACAGTGACAAGCACGGCAAACCTTCACTTGTGAAAACAAAAATGACAACTGAAGCAATTGCTTAATTGGAAAGTAAAAGCTATGTACTGACAACTCCCTTCATTGTAAATTTTCTAACTGAAAGTGAGCAAAGCAGTTCTACAACCAGAGGGCTCTCTGAAGACCACTACAGGCCCAAAAAGCAGAGCTGAACAGCTAGTTGCTTACTGGAAACACCGCTAGATTTTCCTCAGCTTCATTTCTGTGGGGCAGGCTTTGGCAAGAAAGACTTTGCTGCCTAACTTTAAAATGGACATAGTAAGTTCTTCTAGTCTTTCATGGGAGAGTCTCCAGAAGCTTTGGGTGTACTAAAAATGATTTTCTCTTGTGATTTTGGTTTTTACATATCACTCTGTGCATTTTATTATTCAATGTCTCTTAAATAGGACTCAAAATTTATGTACCTCTCCCATTTGCTGTTCAATAATTTGATGGGCCAGTTCCTCTATGGTTGCCATGATCTTTAATCACCAGAATTTCCTGTCAAAGAAAGGAAAGAAGATGCTTAACATCTATAGTCTCAAAAATAAAAATATCTTGGGGAAAATACAGTTCACATAAGTTAAGTATGTTCATAGTTGACTGAAGGTGACATCCCTGCAGAATTTAAAGTTTGATTATACTATAAAAGTAATAATTTATTTTCTATTTGTAAACTTCTGTATCTTTTTACTCAAATAACTCACATAGAGACTTCCTATTTTTCCTCCTCTGCTTTGCCAAAAAGCAACAATATAATAAACTCCCTGTGAGAACAGAAGTGTATTACTGACCATGACATCAGCAGGGACATGATCAAACTGGATATATTAAAAACTGGAACACGGACAGTTTTGTTAATGCAAATCAAGGGGGGGAATCTAACTACTTCTGAACTCATACTGATTTTTTAGTATCAACAGGAGTGCTTGAAGGTCAATTTTGTAATTAATAGGAGGCACTACTCAGGAGGCAGAAAATATTAATGTTTAAAGAAAGATGCTGTTTGCCATCTATACTGTAGTTACAGTGTAAGAAGTCCAAATCTTCCTAAGAAGAATTTTGTAGGATTTAACAGACACTACTACATTAATGCAGTAGAAAGTATTCAGATGTATGCCTTGTTTGGATATCGATTTGCAAATATTCACTAGGCAGTACTTAAAAGGAACATATACAAATTATGAAGCACCATAAACACTTAATTGTCCTGTCAAATACTCTGTTAAAAACACTGTAATACCTACTTCTTATATAAACAAAGACAGAACTCTTACACGAAAGGATTTGTCTATGTGCTAAATTTGCTTTGTTTCAAATATACAATGTACTTGGGCTATACAGCCTCCTCGTTGCAGACAAAGTTATAAAGATGTTTAATACCAACACACATATTCCTGTATTAACATAAGAATAAATGGCGTCAGTATAAAGGATTTTTTACATGGTATAAAAGATATATTTATTTAATTATTTATAAGCAGGAATAGTGCTGTGTAACCATACAAAATGTTAGAATGCTAATGAAAGTAGTTACATATGTAGAAAAGGTATATATATAACCCCTTAGTTTTCACGCTAACTTTGCTAGAACCCCTAGGAACTATCTCCTACCCCAGTGATCTCTAAACTTTACCATCAACTATGCAAATAAAAATGTTAACTCATTTTGAAGCTCATTCTGCGCTTGTAATTAGAAAGTGATATCTCTTTTGATTAGGGCAAGAACTGCAAACCTTGGAAGTGTGCGTAGTGACATACCAAATCCTGATCCATGTGTGGAAGGGAAGACTACAGAAATATTTGGGCACTGTAGACCATTCCTAATCACCCACCAGCATGCTGCACTGTTAGTTAAATTAAGACAAAAGATGACAGACATACACGTAAAACATACGAGACCAAAGCTTATGTTGAAAAGCATTATCTCCTTAGAAGATCTAATAAATGTCAGCACCCTTGCAGGAGCACTCTATTAGCCCACTTCTGCACGCAGTGAGCTGCAGCACAATCACTATTCACAGAGCACTTTCAAGTCAGCCAATGTATTCTATCAGATGTTTTCTTTTAAACAAAATACTTACTAGTAACGAAATATTGCATTGTTTACACACTCAGTGCCAGAAATTAGTACTACTTCATAAAAAAAGACAAAAAAAAAAAAGAAAATCTAAAAAGAAAAGTTTAACGTCTTAAAAGCAAATTAGAGAACTATTTAGTAAGACAGACACACTTTTGGGTAAGAGAGATGTACTTTTTGCAAAGAGTTATTTCAGGGGAAGATCTTACTGTTTCGTCACAATCTGACGGACCAGAAATACTGTACATATGATGATATTTTGCAAAAAATTACAAGTACACTAAGTTAAATGCTGAAATTCTAGTCTGATCTCAGAGCTGATCCTGCTTTAAGTGGGGTTTTGGACTAGAGACCTCCTGATGTCCCTTCCCACCTAGAATATTCCACAACTCAAAGATGCACTATTTATTTAGCTACTGAAACAACAAGAGTTGCCTGCAATTACAAAAAATTCCCAGTATTTTGAAAGCAGTTTGATTTGCAAGATCTTTTGACTGCCTCCATATAGGTCTGCTGTGCAGGTATTTTCAAGGAAATAATAAATGACTATCTAAGTTTGAAGTTTTACTTCACTGAGTGTCTAGTTTAAAGAGCTATGCACAAGAAAGCTTATTTTGAGCATTAAAAACCAATTTTATGGAGAATACATATTCCCCTATGTCAGCCCTCTGAGACAGCAGTAACAGCTTCAATTCTGCAATCACTGTCTTTAGCATTTTCTACATTATTTTCCCAAAAGAAACTAGACTACATTGATATCATTTTTCCATCAGAAAAGCCAGTTCTATAATCTTTTGCATAACAAAGTATGATTATGACCTTTTCAATGTTAGTCATATTTACCAACAGAGCCTACGGCTACTTTAACTTTATTTTATGCTTTTCTAAAACTCCTAGTGTTTCGGCCTGTAGAATTAACGTGTTCCAACAAGAATACTGAATACTAATTATTACTGCTATAGCTGTGTTGCACCAACTCAGCAGCACATGGAAATGAACAATACAGCACAATGAAAAGAAAAGCTTAATTTATTGTTCATCTAGTAAAAGCTTGCAGTCAAATACTGAACTTGCGCAGGAGGCAAAATCTGGAAAATAACTTTTAGAGAAATTGACTCAGACATGAAAAATAAAATAAAGCCTTACATCTCATAACTTATAATTAAAGATTCTCTTTAATGTTCTCTGTCATACAATTACTTTAAATTAACATATCAACACATTAATATTTTTGCCACAAACTCAGTAAATGAAAAATCAAGAGATCTGATTTCTCCAAGCCTCCACAAGTACTTTGTCCACAGTCTTAACAAGGAAGAAAGGACTTTTCTTTTTAATGTTGCAGACTCAATACTATCTTATTGTCCCAGTCTGAAGTAAAACAGAACCAACTTTCAGTTCAGTAACTTTACTTTTTAGCTAAGCCTCTCCTAACTACTGAAATTAACAGCATATTGTGCAGACACTGTTTGCTCTGAGTTATAAGACCCGTGTTTATAGTTGATGCCAAGGAATGGTACGCAGAGAGGCTCTTGCTTATACTTACTGCTATAACACCCAAGGCCAGCTAACTTGGTTATTTGCCCCATTAGAGGGTTGGAAAAGTGTAGAAGGGTCACACCTGTGGGGAGGAGTGGACAGGACAGGTGACCCAAAACTGACCAAGAGGGTATTCCATCTCATCTGCTCCATGCTCAGTATAAAAGCTGAGAGATCAAAGGGTCAGCCCTCTTTCTTCAATAGCTGGCGTCTGAGGAGGACTCTGTCTGCCTTTGATTCCAATCCTACATCCAGATCTGGAAATCCACTTCCAGTCCATCACTGAGGCCAGTCTGGGACTTCCCCAGTGTCTGCTGGTGATGCGATCGTCATCCTGGGAGCTTGATATGTTTTGTATATATTTCATTATTTCCTTATTATTTTATTATTAATATTTTCATTAGTTTAGTTCCTTCTAAACTCGTAAGTCTCTTTCTCTCTCTCCTCCCCTCCTTGAAGGGAGAAGTGGGGGACAGCATCGATCGCTCGCCTCAATGGCCAGACTGGCCCAAACCAGGACACTTACTCAAACAATTCTGTCACCAAAAGGGCGAGCCCTAACCTACCTCTTGGCCTGAGTTTCCAGCCTCTCTCCCCGGTGCCAGAACTGGTACCTTTGTGACTTCACAGCCAGCAGCAAAGTTTTATTTTTGTCCGTGTTAGTTCTCAGCCCAAGGAATGACTTGCACTTGCTGTTATTACCGTGCAAACGCTACTGCTGTACCAGTGGTGGAGGGGAACTGCAGATCACACCTTCACACAAAAGCAGAAATTTACATCATCTTAAACCATCCGAAGTCTCCCATACTCTCCCACAGCTCTATAAATTGTTGCAAGATGAACCTTAGAGATTAGACATGCTTATTTTTGGATCTTACAGATGAACCTGGTGAAGAAACAAGAAACAGGATGAAAAAAAAAGCACCATACAGCCACAGGACAAAACCGGCAACACATGATGGTGAAGTGGCCTAGCAGAGACTTCTGGTCCATAAGCTAAAGTACTGCACAATTAGAAGACTGACAGGGATCTATCTTCTTGCCTTACCCCCTATTTCTAGGAAGGGTATTATTTTCTAATTATGAGAACCTTAATAGTCAAAGCTACTTTTCAAAACAATGCAAGGACAGCAGAGCAGTTATAGAAGTTTCACACAAATGAGCTTATTTATAGCTAAACCTTATACTCTCTAGCAGAAATACTCTGCAACACAGACTTTTCAACCTTTTAGTAGTTAGCCCTCCAGTTAACAGATATTGACCTTTTCAAGTCCCAACACAGAATTAAATGGTGTCTCATCTTTGAGATGTTGGACTTTGTCTTCTTTGCCATACTGCCAAATCCTCACCAATAGCATGGGGAGAATTTGTACTGGTTATGGCAGAATTCTGTATTGGTGCTAACAACTGTCTGTAACAAAATCTTGCTTGTGAGCAAGATGAATAGCTATAAGACAGAGTGGGTATTTTTACATTATTAATTCAGTGTTACCAAACAGTGCTAATAAAATATTGAAAATACTCAGCTCTCTCAAATCCAGAACTGGCCATAGGCATCCTTTATTCTTGCTATTAGGAGTAATGTAAGTATACTCTGTTTTACTTTTAAGAGCAGTGGAAGAGGTTCTCTAAAAGAGATTCCCTGTCTTGATGATGTATTATTTTTGCAGGAACTCTAAATTAGAGATGAGAAAAAAGTAGGAAGGAATTTGGAACAGAATAGAGTGTTACTCTATCACAACCTCCAAGATGTACTCAGTTGTCGCAATACAGTCTGAATGTCCCCTAAATAAACAAAATTAGAGAAAACCCAAAGGGCAAATCCTTTGGCAAACTGTTTAGAATCAAACTGCTTTAAAGGTGATGATTCTTAAATAAAAACCTAATGAAATTGCAATAGACTTTGAAAGTTTGACTAGATTAATATTCCCTAAACTAGCAATGCTCCTATCCTTCCCCTATCAGAAGAATTTTACTGCTCAAAAGGATTTTCTTTGAAATGTGATTCTCAGAACCAGAAAGAGAAATCTGGGTCCACAAGAGTTTTCAAACCCAGCTATTTCTGGACTTGAAGAACCTCACCTCTCTACTCAAAGCACCTTCAAGGTGGTTTCTCTCAACAACTATAATCTTTAGAGAATGACTTATAAATGGCACAGCTCTCAGAAAAAAATATCCCTCACAAAAGCATAACAAACACTTAAGTGTCCATCATTGAAGGTCTCAACCACCACATAAGGACAGCTTTTAAGAATGCTGGTTTTAACATTACTGTTTCACTGTACACCTGACAGTGCATCTTAGAAAAAAAAAAAATCCTCTTTTACCTACAAGTAGTCAATAAAAATTGAAAAAATAAGAGGGAAACTCATCTTGAAACTGCATAAATTCTTGATCATAGTAACGAATTCACCAGCTATGAACTTGAAGTATAAATACCATACATCCCAATCCTGTTGGGACACAGAAACCTCAAACCAAAACAAAAGCTTTTCAATTGCTTATCCAATCATTCTGTGCTGCTAATTACATCATCCTGCAGCTCAGAGGCAGCTTCTGCAGTGTTGTCTTGGTAGGAAACAAAAAGACCTTCAGAATCAAGAGGTGTGTGCTTTAAGGAATTAATTTGCACCTGCTAGTTAGTTCTTTTAAACCAGATGTGACTGCCCTCACTGCTAAGATGTATTAGTAAAACAAGTTAGCTTAAAAACTGAAAGTGATTTAAACTGGCATGATTTACCTTGCAGTAAAGCAGTGATGGAATACACATGTATCCAACTATGATGCTCCAGCCACAGTGAAACTAACTTTCAGAGAGGCATAAACCGTTAGAAGTGAATTTTTGAAACTTCATCTAAAATAGGCGTCTGCTTCTCATTTGAACTCCACGTGCATGAACAGAGTACCTCAAGCATACAGACAAGATGGAACTCTCATGATGAAGAGGAATCTGGAGAATAGGTTGAGGCTGTCCTACCTCTTCACGCATGTTAGCATACCTTTACAATTATTAAAAAAAAAATCTCTAACACAATAACTAGGATCCTTCCTAGATGTAATTCTTATCAGTATCAACTGACAACTGCTACACTATGAAAGCAGCTTTTTTAATTAGCATTTACAACAGTAATAGATGCATTGGAAGAGTATACTCAGTTTTTCTGCATTTTCATGCATGCATTAGAACTTGGCAATTTGTGGCCTCTTGATGTGACATTAATCATCACTTGAACAAAAGGAAAGGGGTATTAGCTCTTTGTATTATTGTATTGAAGCTTTGTCATTCAAAGCCATCACTAAATAATAATAAATAAATATGGAGAGAGAGTTGAAGTTTTCCTCATGAAGAACCATCCCTCTGGTAAAGCCTTATTTATTTATTTCAATCCAAATTCCATTTTTGAGCGTATTGAGCTTGTGATTACGTGTTTTTGAGGATATACTGCAGAGGTGTAAAGTTCTTGAGTTATAAGTGCTGATAAACCCATTTATGGAGAAGTGAAACTTTAATTGTTTTAACTCAAATTGTAAAGTTTAAAAGCTCTGAGTTAAGTTAGAAACAGTCCTACTATAAGCACAAAATGTACTGCTGCATTTATACTGTTGCAACATTGTATTTTTAAACTTCTGCAGTGAAACAAGCCTGTAAACAAAACTAAGACTGTTTAAAATGGATAAATGCTAATATAGCCCTCTGGGGATTTTTTTTAATTTATTTTAACACAGTGACTTCCTAGGACTGATGTACATCAGGCCTGATCTATGAAGTTATACTGATTATGAGGATGGGATCTTATGCTGGCTTCACTTCAGCAGGTGCAATTCCTTTGTGTGCACAAAAACAACTGGCAAATTAATACTCCTTAGCAGTCAGTCCCACTACGGCTCTTGCTGGTGAGTAAAACACTGATTCAAATTCTCATAAGCAGGCAACCAGTCTGAAACACTGGTCTGACTTTTAACAGTGCTTATAAGCAGAGCCAGCACAACTTGGAACGCTCTTCTGCATTAATCCTCTACATCATCTTATCACTCAAAGTGTACACGTGGATGAGCTACTTCTGAACTGGTTGCTGAATCACCGGAGAGCAGTGCATTATCTTGAAGTTTGTCTTTACCATTTATGTTAAAATGTCATGCAGTAAACAGTAATGCTTTGCAACTCGCTCAACAGCACCTTGGCCATCTGTACATTACAGGTGGGATGACAGCTAGAAGTGCAAACTGTCAGGAGTTGCACTGATGCCCTTGATTATGTATCAGAGCTCTTGAAGCAGAGTGTAATCTTAATTTTGGCCTGAGGAGATGCAATTTCCATGGACTTTAAGAAAAAAAAGTTGTAAGCAATTCTGACACTTGCAGATACCATACTCAACTACATCCTAAAATAAAGCCTAATAAAAATCAGGTTCCTCCCTCATTTACCTGACATAGCATGAGGCTATGGCTCATGTTGGTACACAGCTTCATGCATTGCTAATGCATCCTTTGTAACCAGTGTGACTTGTAATTACGTACAATGAAAAATGTGATACCTTCTACAGGATTGTTCCCTTATATTTTCTATCTTTTTTAATAATGTGAAATTAAAGAGTATTATTGACAAGAATTTGCAGATCAATTACATGATGTTTTATATTTTGACACTTGCAATTTCAAGTTGCATAAACATTCAGTAGTAGGTTTTTTGTGTATTATTGCTTTATTTAACTTAGTGATCCCTAAACACAAGGGCACTAACAAATCCAGTATTTGTAACAATGACACTCTGTGCTGAAATGCCTTGACTTAAATCAACTCCAATAAACCACGTGACTTACTCTGAAGAACATTTATCCTGGTGAAAAAACTCACCACCTTCCACGTCTAAATTACAAGCTTTCAGGCAGCATTTCATGCCACAGCTTGACTGCTGAAATGGCTAGCTGAGTCAGGCATTCCTATCCCATTCCCCATTTTAGCTTTATTATTTCATCTCTTCTTGTGCTGGTATTGGTATACACATAATGCCCTGAGGAGTCAGTTCAAGGAACTCAACTGGCAGAAACCTCTTTCTTATTTGTAGAGTCAGGGCATAGTTTCAAAGGCAGTTTGAACAGAATTACAGCTCACCCCTGTAGAGGAGGTCCTGCTGACCCTGACCAAGCTGTGGTGGTGTTGATCACACACTAGGACAATTCAACTCACTAAAATGATGGAAAACTAACCTAGCAGAAATACACCAAATATCTGCTAGGTAAGCACACTGAACTAATTTACTTCGCAATCAGATTCATTTCACTACAGACAAAAGGGAGAATATGTTGTTAGAAGTCAAGAGAGGGAGGGGAAAAAAAGGAAGATGAAGGAGGCGGCAAACCTGCCTTTCCATCAGTGGTGGTGGGGAACTGATAATTCAGTTCAACTGCACCATGAAACTGTCCCCTCTGTTTCCGGCCCATCCAGCCGCCTGACACAGCTCACTGTGGAGACAGACAAGCACCACCTCCAGTTGTTTGGGCAGTAGCTACCTGCCAGGCTCTGCATCTTGACACCGGAGATGAGGGAGCAGGACAGGTCAAGAAGAACTACTATCAACAAATTCTAAGCTAACTTTGGGACAGGCGTAAAAAGTGTCATAGTTTGCCTTTTGTTTACCTAAGGTATCTATGTTAGACTTCACATCAGATATGCTTAATCATTCTTTAGAGATCTCTGCAAAGAATTAAGCAGAAAAAGTGCTTTGGCCGTTTTTTCTTCCATTTTGTAAACTTACAAATTTAGTACATTTTTCATGTTTTTAAAAGCTTTTTTCCTGAGTTACTCCAGCCAACATTCCCAAAAGCTGAATTGTTTACCATGCAATGATTAATATATTTTAACTTTAAGCTATCAAATTGGGAAATATTCCTTAAACTCTTTAGAAAAAAACCTTCATTTCCCAGTAAAGAAGAAGATTTAGATAACTGTCCCCACAGGCTGAGTTTTGATCTTCCATAACTGGAAGTAATCTCAAGGTGTTCTCATCTAATGTGAATCTTCCTGATTCCAGAAATGCTTCTTTTTTCCACATTTGTCCAAACCACACCACACACCTTCAAAGCACACATTAGGCAACATAGGAGAAATGTCTTTTATTGCTAGTCTAGGAAAGAAGTAGATTGAGTGAAATAATAGACGGTTTCTTCCTTGAGAATGCTTTGCTCTCTTTTCAAAGGGAATGAGGCAAATCAAGATAAACCAAACTTCATCCAAATGCTAGTTAAAGACTGCTAATCATGTTAATATTTCCCTTCTAAAGTTACCTAAAACAACGAAAGGATAAGAACTAGAATTCTACAAGAGACCAGAGAACACAACATGAAAAGAAATGCATATATTTTAGGATCTTCTTTATAATGTCCCACAATTAAAAGAACTGTAATAATATTACAGTTATATTATTACTCCAAGACAGGGAAGGAGAGCCAAGGCTCCTGCCAATACATCAAGCACTAAGCTGTTTGCAAACAGTGTGCAATTAAATTTTACCTCGTTCATATCTCACTTTGAATACTCTTTCAAAAATTACTTTTTTCACTCACTGTTTCAACCAGTAACTCTATAGTTGCTTACAGCAATTATTGCTTAAATGCTTTATTGTTTTCCCATTTTCACATCAGACTTAAGATCATTGCCTTTACTTTTACCATGAAGGTTCTGAAAAATAAAATAAGAACTGCTTTGTCCCATGACCATTTAGCTAATGATGCTGTTCACTGCTTACACTCTTACTTCCTTCTACAACTTTTTGCAAATCTGCCATTAAGATTGGAAACACTCTTTCTAAAATTCTACAAAACAAACACATCACCTTCCTTCAATTTGTCTTAAAGGAGATGTGTTGCTGACAACAACGTCAAAACCAATGACATTTAGACTGTCAACGTGATCACTGCCTCTCCAACTGTCCAATATATTCTACTTCTGTACCCTGATACTCCCTCAGCCTGTGATGATCCATTTGTGTATTTTCTCATTAGCGGTAAATTTCTGGGGCCAGGGGAAAAAGTCACTTTCTTCCAAGATAGCCAACACACTAAGGCTGCTCTTCCATCACTCTAGGTACAGAGTAACACAAATATTAGCATCTGTATTTATACTGATTAGACCTGCTTTACAAGAATAATCACTGCATTTATTTTCAAAGTTATTTCTTGAGTGCTTGACAGTATTACATAATTAAATAAAATCAAAAATTAAGCTCTTTCCAGAACCTTTGAAAAAGAAAATAACTCACGGAGAGACAGAATTATATATCCATCTCTTCTTTTCAAAACCTCAATCCCCCAACCCAATTTATTAGAAGAAGCATCTATAAGCAGTCATTTTGACAAAAGACAGGCATTGGACTTCCTCTGTATTACTCCCAATGCATTTATTGCATCTCTCTTCAATCTTCAGACTCAAATGAAATGCAACCAGAATCTCTTTCTGTAAGTAAATCCTATGTAGCTATTGTTAGTTTATGTCCCTAGTAAACACATTAATGATCCTTCTTGGCAGGAAGAGTCAGTTATTTTTAAATACATCACTATCATCAATGTTAGCCCAAACTTGTTGGTGTTGAATCTGGCATCATTGCCAAAGGTTTTCCATTGCTACTTTAGATTAGGACTCCATGAGCCACTGTGTCAGCAGAAAACTTTCATTAGCTTGCACTAATTCAACCACTCTTCTTTACTTCTTCCTCAGTTTTTACATGCCAGAGTTTTCCCAATGTTTTAGTCAACATAACATAGGAAAGACTTACTTTAAAAATTCTTTTTGGCTTACTTGAAGCCACTAGCCATCATATCTGAGAAGTCATGGCAGTCTGGCGAGGTTCCTGCCGACTGGAAAAGGGGAAACATAACCCCTATTTTCAAAAAGGGAAACAAGGAGGACCCGGGGAACTACAGGCCAGTCAGTCTCACCTCTGTGCTTGGCAAGATCATGGAGCAGATCCTCCTGGAAACTCTGCTGAGGCACACAGAAAACAAGGAGGTGATTGGCGAGAGCCAACATGGCTTCACCAAGGGCAAGTCATGCCTGACAAATTTGGTGGCCTTCTATGAAGGGGTTACAGCAGCAGTGGACAAGGGAAGATCTGCTGATGTCATCTACCTGGACTTGTGCAAAGCGTTTGACACTGTCCCACACGATATCCTGGTCTCTAAATTGAAGAGACATGGATTCGATAAATGGACCGCTCTGTGGATAAAGAACTGGCTGGATGGTCGCACTCAAAGGATTGCGGTCAATGGCTCGGTGTCCAAGTGGAGAGCAGTGACGAGTGGCGTCCCTCAGGGGTCGGTACTGGGACCCGTACTGTTCAACATCTTTGTTAGCGACATGGACAGTGGGGTAGAGTGCACCCTCAGCAAGTTTGCTGATGATACCAAGCTGTTTGGCGAGGCAGACACGCTGGAGGGGAGGGATGCCATCCAGAGGGACCTGGACAGGCTGGAGAGGTGGGCGCAAGTCAACCTCATGCAGTTCAACAAGGCCAAGTGCAAGGTCCTACATCTGGGTCGGGGCAATCCCAAGCACAAATACAGGCTCGGCGGGGAATGGCTGGAGAGCAGCCCTGTGGAGAAGGACCTGGGGGTGATGATTGATGAGAAGCTCAATATGAGCAAGCAATGTGCGATCGCAGCCCAGAAGGCCAACCATATCCTGGGCTGCATCAAAAGAAGTGTGGCCAGCAGGTCAAGGGAGGTGATTCTGCCCCTCTACTCTGCTCTCGTGAGACCCCACCTGGAGTACTGCATCCAGCTGTGGAGTCCCCAACATAAGAAGGACATGGACCTGCTGGAGCGCGTCCAGAGGAGAGCCACGAGGATGATCCGAGGGCTGGAGCACCTCTCCTATGAGGAGAGGCTGAGAGAGTTGGGGCTGTTCAGCCTGGAGAAGAGAAGGCTCCGGGGAGATCTTATTGCGGCCTTCCAGTACCTAAAGGGGGCCTACAGGAGAGCTGGGGAAGGACTTTTTACAAGGGCATGTAGTGATAGGACGAGGGGGAACGGCTTTAAGCTGGAAGAGGGCAGGTTTAGATTAAACATTAGGAAGAAGTTTTTCACTTCAAGGGTGGTGAGGCACTGGAACAGGTTGCCCAGAGAGGTTGTTGAAGCCCCGTCCCTGGAGGTGTTCAAGGCCAGGCTGGACATGGCCTTGGGCAACCTGGTCTAGTGGGAGGTATCCCTGCCTATGGTAGGGGGGTTGGAACTCGATGATCTTCAAGGTCCCTTCCAACCTAAACCATTCTATGATTCTATGATACTTCAACTGAAATGGGTTAGGAAGCATTCCCACAAGAACAGCCAGCAGATTTGAGGGTCATTCATCAGAAGCACTAACCACTCCACTAGTACCGTTATACCCCGACAACACAAACGTTTAACTCGCACCCTTCTCCAGGGACAAAAGTTATACAACTTATTATCCTAGTAAGAAGTTCCTACTAATAGTATTTCAAAATATTACAGCAGTGTAAACTAAGGACTTTACAAGCAGTAGCAGGAAGAATATTTATGTTTGGACTCTCCATTTGATATAAATGGTAACATCTCTTGTTCTACTACATTGCACTGTTGGTATAACTGCCCCACTATGAAGTACCTTGATTTCGATCTAACACCCTTTAAATGAGTAAGAACAAATCGCATCAGTATGAAGATATAACACGAGAAAATTCTGTCCTCCCCAGAGATCTTCAGTTTACTTTTAAAAAAAACAAAAGTCATAACCCTGGCCAGTGCAGTTTTACTGGTGCAAAAACAATGCTTGTAAAAATTTGTGTCATTTAACCTACCCTGCTGGCAGTGTCAAACCAGTTTGATTCTGTGTATGTAAGGAATGCATAATGATTCTGGCAATGACTGTGTATATGTACAGAATCTGTGTTAATACAGGGGTCTTTCCTAAATTAAATCCACCTGTAAAAGATGAGATGCACATTTAAACTAAGTAACATAACTTTCTAGACACTTCTGAAGTACAAGCACATTAACTAGTGATGATTGTATAAGTTACTGTGAACTTTCCTTTCTGTTCTTGTATCACAGTAATGAGAAATACAGGAAGATCAACATAACTTTTTAGGATAGCTCAAAAGGTTAATATAATGGAAAGCTAACTGGAAAAGTACTCCCTCTTAGAAGAAACTGTCTTAATGTCTCTCTGTAGTCATACTGCTTCAGTAGTAAGTTATTTCAACAGATCTCAGAAAATGATCTAAGGATATGCTATTTTAGCTCAGGTCATCACATTGGGCCTACAGCTGCTCTGTACCTTAAAATGGAAACGAGTCCTCATCTCCATTCTCAAACTCATCATGTACTAATTAAGAATTCAGCATAATCTGTGCCAAACCTGTTTAATAAATACCTACACATAAAATAGAAAGCACTTAACCCCTCTATGATTGAAAGTGCCAGAGTTAGGGTGATCTGTTACTTGTTTTATGCACTAAGATTTCTTCATACTTCAGAACAGTATTCCATAATGCTTTATAGATAATAAATTAAGCCAAGGAATCCAAATGCATTTGTGAAACAAATGACACTGCTCAATGCTTCATACAAGAAAAGCTCAATGAATATGGGAAGCTAAATGAGCTATTCTTGGATTATCATTCTGTAAGCCATATTGCTCAAGATGGTAGAACAGTTGGCAGACTTAAAGGAGTAACATTCTCTTTATCAAGGAACTAAGGAATATTTATGTGACTCTTGACACCCAGTTAGATGCTGTTTATTAAACTTGCATAACATCAAGATTTAGAGAGTACATATGCAAGAGACAGATAACCACAGAAAACTGAAGCAGCTAAACCTGCAGGCAAGGAAGGGAAGATGACATGCTTGTAAAGGCATAAGGGAATAATTAAAAGGCACACAGCAATAGAGAAAGATGCGTTTGCAGGCATGCCTGTACAATTCATTTAGAATCACTGCTCCTCTCACTGCTTTTTCATGTAAGCAAGTGCTACAGTGGGAAGAGGTGTGAGAAAACAGAATTGCTAGGATAAATTTTCAGGAGACTTCAGAGTCACTCTTAGAGTTTGGGCCACCAAAGGGATAGTCACACTTTTAGCCCTGGGCTCCTGTTGCTTTTATCATGTCATCTCTAGAACCTGCCTGAGCAGCTACAGAGCTGATTCAGCTCACCAGCCTCACAAACTGGGGGAAAGGAAGGAGGAGGAAAGGCAAGGGGGCTGTCTGCAAGCTGAGTCTGCTCACACGAGCGCTGGCTACACACCAGAGCTAGGTAAGAAGACAGCCATTTAATCAGGTCAAGCCACCCCGTGTAACATCAGCCATAGCCTGCATCTCCACCTGAAGCTTGCAAAATCCTGCATTGGTACAGGAACAAAAAAAAACAAACTGGTTCCCTGCACCAGGGCTGAAGCTGCACAATGACCAGGAAGTTAATCTGACTGAAGACTTCCCCCTTCATTGGATTAGGTTCAGCCAAGTCCATTCTCCTACCTGGCATACAAAGATTATAATATGTCATATTATATCTTTGTCATACTAACACAACATAGCAAGTGCACACCCTTCTTTCCAAATACAGAGAGGCATTACATCCACTGTGGTATAATTACAGCATTTCACAAAGAGGGGTAGCCCCACTCCTGGATGACAGCTTTGTCCCCCTCTGCATTTGACCTTGTGGTTGTACAGCTGTAAGGTAAGCTCATCTTCTGAATTTATTCACCCTGCAGCTAACAATTGCTATACATAACAAGAAAAGCAGTGGAAGCAGAAATAAGACCATTTATTTCAGAAAAAGCCCGTATTGTTACACCAGTTTAAGCATAACACCAAATAGTCCATATAGGTATGGTGTGATGTGACTGCTCAGAGCATTCACCGAACTACAGCCACAGACGAGATAGCTCATACATGAAGGTATGCCACAGACAGGACTTTCAAACCTATTCAACCATCCTACTAACTCTCCCCTTACCACCTGTTCATATCCAGAGAAACTTCCTTCAGAAAAAAAACCTTGTGTTTCACACACATCCTTCCCATAAATCAGTGTTGACAATATTTCAGATAAAAATATCCCTTTATAAACATCATCACCTGCTTTTTCCCTGGGTGGTTTATTTTTTTTTTTTTTTTTTTTTTGCTTTATGAACTCCACAGGATTAGACTTTGTTAGAGGGTGTGGGGTGGTGTTTTTTTTTTGGTTGGGGTTTTTTTTTTTTTTAATTCCTATAAACATGTATGTAAAGCACTCTGGAAAAAATATTAAGTCAGTCAAGAGTTAAAAGCATTAGTCATGTTGACACTTACACTGTCCTGCTAATAGTTCAAAGGAAACTTATTACCAAAACAAATGGGGCAGTTTTCACACCACGAAGTTACTGCTAAGCTATGAACAGCAACCTCAACTTATTCAGAATTAAATAACCATTAATTATAGCTAATATCACAATAGCAGAGGGTTTGGCTTTAGTTTTCTGATGGTTTATGTTTTTCAAGTTTCTGGTTTAACTTCCTACAAAGGCAGTCAAATACTTAGCTCAATCCAGCCTGTCTTACTACCAAGTTGAACAAAAATAACTTAAGTTAAACAAATTTGAACAGCCTTTCAGAGAATGCCTGGCCAAAACAACAAATAATCTAAACATTTATACAGAAAGGCAGTTCTTAGGCTAAGATTTTTCGGGAAGGAACATACTTCCTTACAAAATCCTCAGCACTGCATGATAAGATACATGGGACTCCCTCAGAAAGCACAACCTTCCAAGCTGAGAACCGGAAATTTTTGACTCTTCAGAAGAGAAATCCTTTGTTGCTTTAAGAGTTTGGGGAGTACGATCTAACACAGTAACCTCTGGAATCAAAAGCTGCTGTGCTGACTGAAGGGTAAGAATATGGACAGGTCTGCATAGACCAGGGTAAGAATTTGATTAACTGCACCTTTGCAGTTTTGTGCATCATTCTCATGCTGATGAAATTCTGTTTTGCAGCAGCTTACCTTATAATGTACAGGCACAAGTTTAAAGTGCTAAAAGCAGCTTGAAACAGCACTGAGGAAAAAATGTAAAAAGTTAACCAGAAAGTAACTTGGGTATTGTTTAGTTTTCCCTGATGGTCACTGTTGGGTTGCATACTGCAGCCTGAGTGCGACAAAAAAGCATACACAGACAGCTATGCCAGTCAGAGCCTGCAGCCCTCGCACCCACCCCAACTGCTTACCGCTTCCTCACGGTGGATGTTAATCCCCCCATAGGTCTGGGAAAGCAGACACTCACACAAGAGCTCCCCGGTTTGTATCAACCAAAATAACTCAGGTTAGCAAAGCTCACTATTAAAACTGCTTAAGCCAGGATGGCTGCTGAAGCTGGAAAGGCACACACACCCTCTGCCAGCTAAGATCCACACTTTGTCCACCAGCAGAACAAACACATACAAGTTAAAGATTTGACACCACTATTCCTTAAACGCAGTTAAGCTCCCTACTTTAAACAAGGGGTGCTGGGTTTTTTTTCCAGGGGTTTTTCACCCAGACATTAGACACAGGGTCACTTTAGGGAAACTGCTTTCCTTCACAAACTTTAAGGAAACTCCAGCAACTTCACTGGCTTCACAAATTTTAATTGCATAATACAATGAGCACATAATAAATCAAAATGAAAATTAAGTATCAGCATAGGGAACAAGCAAACTAATCTTACCAGTGTAAATATTTAGATTTCACATTACAGATGAAAGCCAGTTTTCACTGGACTAGCTTTAAGCATTCTGCAATTATATTTTGCACATGAAGTATTTAACTGCATGCCACAGTATCACTGGGTTTTTGTTTGGTTTTGTGTGTCATGTGATCCTCCTCCCCCACCCTATACACCTTTAATAACAGAATACTATCACGAAATAATTCATATTGAAAGGTACTTCTGGAGGTCATCTGGTCGAATGCCTTTTCCCCTGAAGCAGACGAGTCAGCTTCAGAGTTACACGCATTGCCTGGTGCTTTGTCTTCAGAGGCTAAGAAACTTGACCAGAACAATCAATGTAGGCAAAAACCAATGCCCTGCCCTCTCCCGTAATCTAGCCTGGGCTATGGCTATTCTTAAAGATACCACAACTCCCACCAAATTTGTTACCTTCATGACAACATTTCACAAGGAGATACAACCAGCAAGAAAACCAGAAATATTAGTAAGTGCCCCAAGAATTGAGGGGGAGAGTCAAAGCTAGTTAATCTACTGTGAGCTCTTTTCTGTAATAACCATCTTGATCTGTAGTTGTAGAGTGCAACAGACTTATTAAGTGGTGTCCAATCATCCAGATAGAGCAGTTTACACAAACTGCAGAAGCATTTGAAGACTGTACACCCCACCAGGTTATGTAAGTTATGTTCCTTACTTTACCATACATGTGCACACGTACAGCTGACCACCATATCCCATGGAAATACTTGGTTCTATAATAAGAGAGGGTCTGCAATGTCTCTGGAGAAAAAAGCTACAGACAGGAATAGAACATTTCACAGATCTTGACTTCCCTCAAACAAGTATCCCTGACGTAAGTTGTACCGCAAGAAGCAAGCTGAGGGCTAAATGCTCTGTTGGACTAGGACATCTCATGTCACAACTGGCTACCACAGACTACTGGAGAAAAAAAATATTTAGAGTTATTTTCAGGTAGAAATGCTGTTACAAAAAAAGCCATACAAAATTACTAAGTGTAGAACAAAGAGTCACCAGATCAACACTACCTCAACTCAGCACAGTAACGTGATGTTTTGCCTCCCCTTCTGATACTTTTATAGCTACTTATACAATGGTGATTCCAAAATCAGGAACCTGTCCTACAGAAAACTATTTTAATTTTTTGTCATCTTATTTTTCTACAATAGGTGTGGATGAAGCTCTTCCTACCATACCACCTTTCCCAAGTGCACCTTGCTGATGCTGATATCAGCTTCAGATCAGCGCTTTCACATTGAAGAATGCCCAACTCAGCTTTCCAAGAATCATATCCACGCGCTCATCTTACAGTAAAATCAGTATCAAAAGACTTTTTTGGGTTTTTTTTTCCCCCTGTTGTGTAGTTTATTTGCACAACACATGCCATCTCCTCTCTTCCCTCCACAACATGCAAATATAAGTTCCCCCCACCCCACGGTACAGGGCTGTGCTTTTTACACTTAAAACAATATATTGCAGCACCGAGTAAAGAAAGACCCGGCAAACCCCACCCAACGAGACAAAATAAGGCACGGCAACAGGGTCATCTGCCCCAACAAAAATAATACCGAGTATAACGCAGGATATACTACCTTCACACAAATAAACCCCGACAGCCGCCAGAGGTATCTGAGAAGAGGGAGCCGGCGGGGCGACGGCAGTCAGCGGGCACAAAGTGGCTGGGGCGGCTGGGGGGGAGCATGGCCACCCACCCCCCGGGAGGGCCGAGGCCGCGCATGGCCGCGGCGGGGAAGGAAGGAGAACCGCGGCGCCCGGGCCCGTTCTCCCCCCCGCCTCAGCCCACCCCGCCGGCAGGCTGCCCTCGCCTCTCCCCCTCCCTGGGGGGCCTGCGGCGAGGGGGAAGGGGCGGCGAGCCAGCACCAGGGCTCGCCCTCCGCCGCGGCCAGGGGGGCCGCAGAGCGGCGCCCCGCACAAAATGGCTGCGCGGGGCCGGGGCTGGGGGGGGGGGGGGGTAGGCCGGAGCCCAGCACGAGGGTGGCATCGCCCGCCGCTGCCGCCACCGCCTTCCCCCACGGCTCCCTCTTCCCCAGCAGGAGGGGCCGGAGCCCGCCGGGGAGCGGCAGCCGGCAGCGCCCGGATGCGGGGCGGCGGGAGGCACAAGCGGTTCCTGTAGGTGAAAGGTCGGGGGGGCGCGGGGCCGCCGGCGGGGCGCGCCGAGGCCTGAGGCGGCACGGGACGGGGCGGGCGGGGCCCCGCCACGCTCCGCGGAGGCGACGGGCCGGCAGCCGCGCGGGCCCGCACCGTTAGTGCGCAGCCGGCACAGCAGCAGCCGCTGCAGCCGCTGCAGCCGCCGCGGCGGCGGCGGCCACCCCCGCCCTCGCCGGGGGAGTCGCTCACCTGGCGGGCCCGGCGGCCTCTCCGGCGGGTCTATTTGTCGGCGGCGGCTCCGGCTCCCGGAGGTCAGAGTTCGCGACCCCGCCCCCTCGGCTCGCCTCGGCTCCGCTCGGCCCCGCCCCGCCCCGCCCCGCCGCGGCGGCTGCGCCTGCGCCTGCGCTCGCGCCCGGACGCCTTGCGGGGAGGGGTCCGCGCGAGGGCGGGGCGGGGCCGTCTCACCTTCCCCCCCCCCTTCCGGCGGCCGTTAACGGCGCCCGGGGGCGGGGTGGCGGTCGCGGCGGTAGCGGCGGTAGCGGTGTTGCGGCCTCTACCGCCGCGGCGGCCGTTTGTCCGCGCTGGCGGGTGCCGCCGCCGGGCATAGAGCGCGGTGGGGAGCACCCCGAGAGCTGAGGTGGCGCGGGCAGGTGGGAGCGGGCCGGTGCCTGAGCAACGCGCTCCTCGGGAGGGGGGCGCCTGAGGCGAAGCTCTCTCAGGGGTGGGGAGAAGTGGCGCAGCCCCGAGTCGTTGTTAACAGGGCCCGCGGGCAGCACCGCGCCCAGCGAGAGGAGAACTCCGATCCCCAGATCCCCGCTGCGGTTACTCTGCAAGGAAACTGGGACGCGTCGGCTTCCAACAGCACGGGTGCAAAGCCTTCGCTTTGGGCCTTGGGTGGCTTGGTGGGGTCTTCCCGCTGAGGCATACATAGGTGAGACTTTGAGATGTCGGCTTGAAACGTGCAACGTGATGAAGACATAAACCGCTTCATCCCACTGTGAGTTACCCTCGCAGGTGCTGCAGCAGGCCAGCCAGCGGTGTTTGACAGAGCTGTCTGTCTCTGCCAGTATGGTAGCAGCAAATTACTTTGTTAAATGTCAACACTGCTCTGAACTGAACTGCTCTGGTTTGGAGAGGCAACGAGGAGCCTGGCTGCTAATGAGTGCACTCCAGGCTAGAGCAGGACTTTCAAAAAACCGCCAAAAGAACAACTTACTGCAATTCTGGCTATGTCTCGACATCCGTTTGGACCAAAGTTGTGTTAGCTAATTACTTAGTTTATGCTAATTATTTTAGTGACCTTGATTTTAAGTAAGAGTTTTATAATTTAAGTATGTCCCTATTTCACCCTCCTCTTCCATCTGTTCATTGAAGACTATAGCTGTGGTTGGAGGTCATCAGGAACTTCAAGATCATTTAGGGCCACTGGGGCTGTATGCACAATTTCATTATCTGAAATTCGTTTAGGCCATTTTATGCAATTTCTACTGAATCAGATGACACAAGCATCAACATCTGAGAAGCAGAGATATGAAAAAACCCCGAAGAATACAAGCAATTCATGTGTTAACATCAACAAAATCATTCACGCTCTTATCTTGCGAATTCCTTTACTGCTTTTCTCCCACCCCCAGTCCCACAGCTGCACTTGCATCTAGCTACCCTAGCGCAAGATCACTAGTTCAGTCAGTACTTGCAAGCATCGTATTTTGCTTTTTGATCAAACATTCCCAAAAGCAAAATGCAAATGAACCTTATGAAAATTTTTTAAATTGGAGCAATTAACTTGCTAAGCATTTCCTGAGAGTGTCAAATGTTACAGCACTCTCAATTTGCAGTACTTGTCACTTCCCAAACTAGCCTGAGCTGCACATCCACTGTCTAAATGAAAGAGCTTATTGCAGTTTAATTTAACAAATACCAAGGAATTTGCACCAAAGCTTATTTCAAACAAGTATCCTGATATCCTCAACAGAGCAGAAACGTCACTGTAACCGATAAAACATGTCTTGATTTTTTTTTCTTAGCAAGTGACCCAGTTCATACTTGATCTGTATTACAAAGGCATGTCCATGTAGCTGTGTCAGCTGGGATTACAAGAGACACATCCCTATCAAAAACATGCAGAGGAGGAAAACCTGTTATGCTGTTACTGCGAGTTACCAAAAAAATGCTTTCAAACATCTGTCAGAGAAGTACAAGGAGGCAGCATAACTAACCTGACAGAAAAATCTCTCCCTTACAGGCCCTGCTAAAATACTTATGCCAACAGAAACTGTGATTTCAGCATACTTTAATAGATACAGCAGAACTGGATTTTGCAAAAGAATTTATTAATGTAACACCCTTCATTTGACCTTCATGTAGACAGTCTTTAGGATGATGGTTTCTTAGGATGCTTGCTTTGCCATGGGTATGTCTATTCACCAGGAGACTGAGAGAATAGCCTTGTCATCCTGCATGCTGTGTTCCAGAACTGTCTTATTTCCATTGATAAATGTTCAAGAATGTTGCATTAATGACTTGCCCTCCCTAGGGGTTAATGTATCCTGGTCAGCTGTTGCTGCAGTTAGTTTCTGCTCAGACCTGTAAATCACACTGCTTTACAGCACAATGGCGTACAGAGCCTAGTTCATTCCTGGGCTGATGAAGCTCAGAAGAGCTGTGGTGCCCCTGGGCTGGGAGATGGCTTCAGGAGATAAAACCCCACTGCCTGGTGTCCTACAGGTGACACTTGCTAAGGCAGAGTTTTTTTTGGATTGTCATATTTTGTCTGCAAGGTGCATTCCAGCACAGGCTCTGCACCTGCTTGTGGAAGGGCTCTATAGAAAAACATCGTGAACTCGTGACGGTGTGGGCTTTTAGTTTGGGGGGCTGGGGAAGAGGGAACAGAAAGTGAAGAACTGGACAGTAAGAGGCAGCTAAGCAAAGACAGGAGGGCAGAAAGATGGAAATAATTTTTGTCGGAAAGACCCCAGTTTTGGTAGTGAGAGTGCATAGTGTCTTGGCTGACACAGGCAAGATAATTCACTTAAAACTAATGTTTCAGGCGGTCAGATCCAGCAGCAGTGTCAGCCTGTGCACACAGCCTACCTTTTCAGGCCGTCTTCTGTTCATAAGGGCAAAACATAGTAGGAATTTTAAAGCAAGACTGATATGCAGGATAATGGCAGCAAATTCCGCTGTTTGAAAATCAATGAAGACACAAATTACATAATACATAAAACTGAAAATATTAAACAATGCAGACTCAACTAATGTGAATTTATTTATACAAAAATGATACATATCCACAGGAATATTTACAACAACTTTAAACTGTTTTCATTTACAAAATAAAGATTCTATTCTTTCATTTAGACAGTACAATATGGGACTGCTCCAAATAAAAGCCTATTTGGATGGTAAATACAGGCGGCAGCAGTTATGGCAAACAAATGCATTGAATGAGTCTTTCCAAACGTCTCTTTACATTGTGATGTAATATACATAATTCAGTAATCAAGTTTCCACACACACAAAATATTTAGTAACATGTGTTCCATAGCTGCTCGACTATCCATTTGTTTTAAGTCCTTTGGGCACAAAAACTAGTTTTAAGTTAAAGAGAATTCAGGATCCTAGAATGTTTCATTTCTCCAAGATGCTAGAACTAATATTCAATGCTAATGTTTGTCTCATACTTTACTAACTGATCTTAAATTAATTATTAACTACAGATTCTTATAAGAAGAGGTAGCCAGGTGTTGGAAAACTTCTGGTCTTGTTTTAGTATTTAGTCAAATCAAGACGTGAATACTTTACTTTTGATGGTAACGAATAAAAATGGGAGGCAAACTAGAGAAATAGGGTAAGTTTGAAAAGCAACTATCTGAAAATGTTATGAAAATGCCTATGTTGTGGGTTCTTCATATGACACAAAGCACTAGTGCTGGAGAAGGAGAAAAAGAAATATTCAAACATGTTTACAAAGACAATTTATTTCACACAGAATTAGACTGCAATATGCGTACTATTGTTTTTAAGGCTCCGTTCCAACCTATTTCTGTCACAGAAAGATTTTTTTGATTGATCAGCTGCTTCTGGAAGAAGTCCTCTGACTTTTACAGAACACTTTAAACTATTTTCTCACTCTTCATCAAATCCTTGAGAGGTAGTTTGATACTGCACAGGAGGCAGAACTTGGGGGTACCTTATTCAGTATGTATTTGACTTTTATTGCTCTATTTTGCAGCAGGGAGATCAATATCAAACCATAAGTTGAAATTAAATTAGCTTGCTCCTAGCCAAATTTCTGATTCATTTGCTGGTTCATGGCTTTCCATCTTAGTTGGTGTGCAGTCCCTACAAAAAAATATTAAGAAGCTTTTCGCTTTGATAATATGAACTGGAAGAGCCACATTACATCTATACTACATTGGTGTCAGTGTTGTTTTGGATACAGTAAAAACCATGTCAGAAATCACCCTGAAGAGACATGCTGATAGCTTACATGGCTTCAGTCAGCAGCTGGTTTTGAAAATTAAGTAAAAGCCCTTTATATATAACAAGAGAAAAATATTCATCTATCATGTTTGTATTAAAAGAGAATAAAGGCTTTGATAAGACTCCCACTGAATTTCAAACACTATCTGGTCAAATCTCTAGCATTCATGAGGGAAGCCAGATCTATTGTCTTAAGTCCCTGATTCAGAAAGGTACTCTACTGAAATGCTTGAAGTCAATTAAATTACTTGTATACTTAATATGAAGCATTAGGCTTCTAGGCCCGCTACTAACTTAACAGGAGCTCTGCAAAAATCAAGCTTCTTCAGAGCTATGTTAGTATCTTAGGCCTGACCTTGAGATATTTGTGGGAATAAGAGAATTTTGGGTTGCATTTTCATTCTTGGCCTTTCTGTGATGACTACTAACTATTCTACCATCTATTCTCTTTCCTTTGTGAGGCCATACAATAGCTATTAACCTGCATTCAAACTGTTAAAAGTGAATTGCTCTTAATTCTGTTACCACAACTAGCTTGATTCAGAGGACTACTGAGAAGTGTGTCATACAGTAAAATTAACTGGCTACATATGCATCGCATTTGACATAAAAATGGCTTCCTTTCATGCGTATTTCGTATTTCATAGTTCTAGTTCCATTTATGCTATTACAGTGTTAAAAAATTTTCAAAAGTTAAATAGAATAAATGCACCAGAATCATCAGTAAGTATTTCCTAATGAGGTATACTGACAATTTTCCTTAAAGAAAAAAAACCCTTAAACACCTAAAACTGAATTGTGTTTTAAAGTGTTGAACAGAACAAATCACAGTGTAAACAAAAGGTATTTCAAAGAATGGTATACATTTAATGCCATCTGCACTAAAAAAGCTGGGGTTTCTTGGTATGGCAATTCCAGTTTAAACATAATATTTAAATATACAATATTTTAAAATTTTGGGAGAGGGGGTGCATGTATTTGTTTAATGTTCTTTGAACAATAGTTTATACAGTGTTTTCATACTGCGTACAGAACTCATTTGACACAAAGTTTTGAAACAAATAAGATATTTTGTCTTTTCCCTGTATATCAAAAATGTAATTCTTACTCTGCTTTAAATTATTACAGGAAACATAAAAGAAAATATATCCTGCAATTGTTTGAAGATAACTTATTTAGTTTCTTTGGCATTTGTAGTACTGTAAAAGCTCTAGTGCCTTATCTCTGTAATTGCAAAGTCTGTTTTAAAATATTTTATTAAACCCATTTTATTAATAATAGAACTGTACTTTGCAATAGCTTCAGTGATACAGAATTTGTTGTACTGTTTTGATGTACTGCTATGCAAGACTTCAACTGCTATTCGAGGAAAGGAGCAGCAATATTAGACAACTTCTCATAAAGGAGTTTACATAGACAACGAAGATCCAAAACGTTTGAAATTCCTATTCTGCTAAATTGCAAAGTGAGCATCAGCAACTCAAGACCTATACACAAATCATGAGGAACTGTACAATTGCAACAATTTGTTTTGTTGTTTTGTTTTTTTGTTTTTTTTTTTTAAAAAAGCACAAACTTTAGGAATATGTTGACCAACCACCTGCCATTCTGAAGACAATGGACCTCATTGCAGACCTCACAAATAATTCTGACCATTAAAGTAAACATTGGAATTTAATAAATAACACATTTTGTATCAACACAGAAATACACACAATTCTTTAAAAAAATATTACCTTATGCTAAAAATGCACCAACTCCTAATCCTGACAAATATACAATTTTGTGCAGGTTGAGACGGCAGGATTCCGCTTCTTTGAACAGCTGCTGTACTCTGTTTTACCACCATCCTTGGACATTTTCCTTTAAAATTGCAGACGCGATGCTGACACTGCTATAATATGGTGCCTTCTTGAAAAGCTTCTATCCACCTATTAGAAAATTAAACACTCTTAGGAAGTTGCTGGTAAAAGTATAAATCATGCCATGACTAGCTACAGATTCATACCAGAAGTAACATCACACTTCCATTACCAGTTGGCCTGTTCGGCCAAATGCCAGAAATCTATCCAATGAGTCCAAACACACAACGCTTGCTAGAGGCGTATTAGGTATCAGTACAAGGCCAGATGACAGAAACTATTTTCTGTACCTCTTCCATACTGAAGTTATGCGCATAAAGAACAAGTGAAGCTGGGGAATCAAATGCTCAAAAAGTAGGATATGCCAAGGTTCTTCCAACTTTAAAAACATGATTGCATACCTTTTTAAAAAAAAACCCAATAATTCCTTGTCTTATTTCACTGCAGACGTGGCCTGGGATGAAGCAGGATGCTACAGTAACTGAGGTAGCCATCTGCGTAACTCACGCCCTCTGCTTTTGCAGCTGGTACAAGGGTATTCGTGAAGGACGAGCGGGGCTGAGGGAGGAAGCCACAGCACACATGGGCTGGGCTGGAGGAATGGTGCTTTTGCATGATGACGGAACTTCCCTGTATTCACACACGCGATACCTGCTAGTCCTGAATCACGTATTAACAGATACGCTGCACATTGTATCTCTGAAAAGACAAGTGCATGTAAAGGGGATGGGGGGGAGAGGGAAGTCCCAAACAGCTGATCCAAGGTGTCTCAAACTGGGAATTCAAACTTCATATTCAGATACTTGTAGCCCCTATAGCTGTGGTTTCTGTTTCTACTTGATTAAGATAAACATCCTCACTTTCTCAAGGATGCTGCAAAAATTAATGTTTCTAAAGTACTATGATGCTACCCTGACAAATACAGTAAAAAATAGACTAATTCGGTCTTCCAAGTGAGGGCTGAACTGTGTGCGTTTAAAGTTAAGGGGCCCACATACTGATGATTTTTTTTCCCGAGTGAAAAATCTTGCAAGAATAGCGTGACACAAAGACTGTAAAATTATCTTAATCATGGAAATTCAAATCTGTCTTAGTGCTCACAGGGTATCTAAACGTTAGTCACAGATGTTGGCTCGTCCTTGCCCTGAGAGTTTAATTTGGTAACCGTGTGCATGTTCTTCGAATTCAAGCTTTTGGTATGAACATATTCAGCATATATAAGTGCTTGTGCCTGTCTGCACAGACAGCTCAAACTTCTATTCCTTACTTTTTAGGGCTCGCTCTATTTTCTACTGCTATTTCATTAAAAATAACTAAAATGGAATACAAATACAACAAATTCATAAACAGCTTAAGCATTGAACATAGTACTGGACTGACAATATCAAAGCTTGTCAAAAAAGTAAACATCTGTTAAAATTTACTACTGTACCTACACAAATATATCAGATATTTCTTTGGCCCTAGCAGGAAAAAACAGTGTTCACTGATGAAAACAGGCCAACAACATGTTCTTTGTTTTTTCTTTTAATGCTATCAAAGCAGCATTTATTCTGGAGGTTCAGCATAAATCTCCTAAGGATATTAAATACTTGGAGAAAGCTTGCAATTTAATGTACTTAATGTTATGGCCAGCCGCAGTAAAATAGAGTATGTCCAATTTCAAGTTTTCCTAGTGATGACAAAAGCCATTGTCTGAATAGGAAAACAAAGCTATTGAATGCCTTGGATTTTTTTAGTTTTGTTTTATATAGTACAAATGAGGACATAGTGGAAACAAGAGAATACTATCTTAATTAACAGTGAAACATTTGTATGCATCTGCAAGACAAAATACCCCCAAAATTCAAATAACGACTTCCAGATGTTGTGCGTAGAGAAATGTCATTAAGCACGTTCTCAGCTGCTCAAAATTTTCGGTAGCCATGGGTACTTTGTTTTTTAGAATATCCCTGTTTGCACAAAACTATACCTGCAGCCATTTGAATGCTTGAGTATTAATAATGACTAGTTAGCGCATGAAACCTATTTTATTAATGTAAAATTCACTTGGGAAAACTGTAGTGAAACCAGTCAGATAAGCTAAGCATATAAGCAAGATAACTTAAATGTATTGCTTCCATGCTCATTTCTAGTTTACGCCATGATTCACATAGCAAATGTTTTCTACTGATTAATGACCAAGCTTTCTAGGTTATTTTATATAAAATGCACACAATACATAAATTGATAAATATGAATCCAAACTCAGACACATCAGCAGGACTTGAAATGAAACAGCTTGTGTGAGTGTTCTTTGAATTCAAGCTTTTGGTCTGAACATATTAAGCACACCTATGTTCTCAGGCACATCTGCACACACACTTCAAACTTCTGTTCCTTACTTTTTAGGTTTTGCTTTATTTTTACTGCCATGTAGCCATTAAAAATAACTGAAATTTACATCTGGAGATTAAAAAAAAGGGACACAACTATCAGTAGTTACTCTTAAAACACATTTTCTGGATTTCTCCAAAGGTAACACTCAATTTTCACATGAGCAGACCAGGGATAGAGGAATGGCCTAAGAAAAAGAATTATTTCTTATTTTATCTTGGACTTTTCCATTCTCCTACATTCATTCTTTTTCTGAGGACAGTCTGCTGCTTCATTTAAAGCATTTCAGAAGTCCTAACAAAACCAGGACCTTGTGTTTAAGTAATTTAAAAGTTTCATTCGCATATTATATAATATGCAGCTTTTGTACGTATGTTTAATCTGTGAATATTAGCATTCATGACTTCTGAAACATTTTCTAGAAAAAAATGACATAAATGAATTCAAATAGCTTCTTACTTTTGAGCTGAATGGGGATCATCTGCTTTGAATATGTAAAATAAAGTGTTTTTGTGCAGTAAATGGAACACTCTAGACTCCGAGTTTTCGTCTTTTACTTCACTGACTGTGAATCCAAGTAAAGGCTGGCTCTCCAATGCTGCCACATCCTATTTTACGTGGAGAAAAAAACAAGACAAAATTAGAGCTTGTAAAACTTACTAAGGAGTGCATTTAGACTTTACTCATGCGCCATACCATTGCAACAGATTACACAACCAACAAGTTGTTGCAAATAGTCATGCACAAAATGCTGCTTTTTATAGTCTCCATGCACGATTCGAGGGACAGGAAATAACAAAACCTCGTAGACGTCAACATTGCTGTTCCTCTTTTTATTTCCCTGATAACATCTACCTTGTGGTTCACTGTATAGTCTCATCGTTCTGCCTGGTAAGGTCTTATTATACCAAAACATCGACTACTACCTGGCAGCAGACTAAAGGTCCATCTAGCCCTGTGCTCTCTCCAGCAACCTTAGTAGTGAGCTTTCACGTCTTAAAAGTGTTACGGGATGCTATGAGCTGCACTGAGTGTGCTAAGAGGAGGAGCTATGGATGTAACCTATGCTCTCAAGCACTGGAGTTGCACTCCAAATGCTTTTTTTGATGGCTGAATTTATTTTGCTTTCTGTTGCTGAAAATTAACAGGATAGGCGAAAAAAAAAAAAGTTGCTGAGTGTTCACAAGTTGTTGACTAGGAAAGAGTAGCAAGAGAAGCTGTACCTTTTTACCTTCTCTTAATTTAATTTCAAAACCTAGCCAAAAAGGCAGCCTTTCCCTTTCCTCATTCATCTCAATTACTTCCTTTTTTTATACTCGTCTTTTAATTAATAAATACAATGCATTTTTGGAAGGGGGGAGGGGGGAAAGTATTTTCATCCTGTGCAAATTCCAAAACAGTGTTTTGTAAATAGGCAGGGTCCCGCAATGCTTCTGGATAGAAAAAATAAACAAAGAATGTACATAAACAACTGACAAGTAAAGACTCAGCACTGGTGAGGCCACACCTCGAGTATTGTGTCCAGTTTTGGGCACCTCAATACAAGAGAGATATCGAGGTGCTGGAGCGAGTGCAGAGGAGAGCAACGAAGCTGGTGAAGGCCCTAGAAAACAAATCATATGAAGAGCGGTTGAAGGAGCTGGGACTGTTTAGTTTGAGGAAGAGGAGGCTGAGGGGAGACCTCATCACTCTCTACAACTACTTGAAAGGACACTGTAGAGAGGTTGGTGCTGGTCTCTTCTCACAGGTAATTAATGACAGAACGAGAGGGAATGGCTTCAAGCTCCAACAGGGTAGATTTAGACTGAACATTAGGAAAGAATTTTTCACAGAAAGAGTGGTCGGGCCTTGGAATAGGCTGCCCAGGGAGGTGGTTGAGTCACCATCCCTGGATGTGTTTAAGAGCTGTTTAGATGTGGTGTTGGGGATATGGTATAGGGGAGAACTTTGTAGAGTAGGGTAGATGGTTGGACTCGATGATCCCAAGGGTCTCTTCCAACCTAGACAATTCTATGATTCTATGACTGGTAATTGTCTCTACATTGAAACGAGTATCCTATGAAAGCAGCATTTCTTGATACTGGAAAACAGTCAAGTAAGGCTTAGGAATCTGTTTTACTATCTTAGGTCTTTGTACCACTAATAAGTGGTCTTTTTACCACTAATCTTTATATCACTTGGAACTAATATAAGTAGCTTAAGTGGGGTTTCCTGGCTAAGGCCACACTGGACCTTCCCTTGAGACTCTCTACACAATATTTCCTGTGGTGGCTTATCAAGATGAAAAATAAGGACAGATATTCCTTAGTTTAAATAAAATAGGAAAGAGTTAATTTTGTGATTGTGAGCTGCAAACTGAAGCTACTCTGGAAGGCTAGTATCTCGGAGGAAGCCATGCAAAAGAAAATTTAAGGTGACTGTCACCTTAATATGCCTTTCTTTACAGTTGCCAAAGTCTCCTTTGCAACTGCCAGAAAAGACACAATACTCTAAAATATTTCTCAAATATTTGCAAAAGTAATTGTTTTGTACATAATTATTTAAGATATTTTTAGAACGACTTGGGTTTTTTTTACTGTTGCCAATGCTGTGGTGGAAATAACATCACAGGTTCTGGACATAATTCAGAAGTGCTAAAATAAAGGTTGGCATCACAGCAGGAACAACCCAGGAAAAAAATCTGAGCACAAACGAGGAAATAGCTGCAGTGGGGATGGCGTGGGGGTGAAAAAGGGTAATTCTTTACATGGTCAGGATAGGTAGGTCCTTACATTTTGAAAGAAAGTGAGGGATAGCAATACCTTTAAACAGATGCTTTGGATATTTTGCTCTTGAAAGCTATTAGCAAACTCTAACATATAATACAAAAAAGCAAAAACCAAGATCTTGCAGTGCTATGATACATCCATGTATGTTGCAAAATATTATAAGATGCAATAAAACTACATCCTCAGCACACACTGGGATGCGCACAGCTCATATATATTGGTTAGAGATTATTCCACACTCCAATAGGACTACACATTCTAAATAAAGAAGCAAATGCCATTAGACAAGACGCATTTCTTATTTTCTACTGCAGCACTGTAGATTAAATAACCCCAGGCTGAAGAAGACGGTTTGAGGAGAAGTCAAGAGATTTAGTTTGCTTATTTTCCAAGCATTCAAAATACCTTATGGAACTGCAGAACAAAACACTTCAAGATGCTTTTATAATGTTGCCTTTGCCACTAGTCCAGTGCGAGGCCTCTAAAGAGACCTGCGTGTATTCAACTGACTCAGAACATACCTACAACTGTGCAATGGTGTGCACTGCAGAGATACTCAAAGCTAGGTCTGGAATCAGAAACAACATAGCTGTATCAGCATATTATGGTACCAAGCTCACTGGGCCTTTTCAAAATACTACATCGCAATCAGATCCATCACTGTAAGGTGTTCTAATTTTATAGCTTGTTTCTAGATCATAAAAATAAACAATTTTATTACAAATATGGTATTATCATTGCATATCTGATTTCTAATATGTAGGCTCTTACCTCACTAGCAGCATATGTGTATAGCACCTTATTTTTTATAACAAACCACAGGTGTTTCCATGGTTTCTTACTGCCCTTAGATCTGTGTAGATAGCCACTCATTGTAGAGTCTTCTGTATTTGCTGAAACCTGAAGTGAAAAAAAAAAAAAAGTTCTGCATCTGTCCAGGATTTTGCAGTACAGCTTTTTTAAAACAGATCTCCAGGGCCCTGTTGTGTCAAAGACTCAAATTCTTACTTGATCTCAAGTTAATGTTGCTAATTAACTCAGATGGCTGAAAGAAAAACAATTTTGTCTGTCACCATTTGTCTAGTCTGGAAGAGAGGTTTCTGCAGACACTAAGCGTTGAAACTTAAATTGGATGCAACAAGACAAGAGAAGGCTGAAACACTGAGGACCACGTACAGCCGGAGAACACACATTCCTATATAAGAAGAAAAAATACTTCCTCCCATTCCCAAGACCTCCAGTGCAGGTAGGCAGAGCTTAGCTCTACCTTTCCTAATCGCAAGCCAAGAGCTCAGTTACAACAGGAGTCTTCTCACTGACTGCTGGTGCAGAGGTAAATCACAATTCCTTGAAACACAGGGAAGCAAGAAAGAAATTACAATTCCGACTCTCTCTCTGAATCGCAGTCTCACAGATGTTTATGCAGTTTAACACTGCTTCATAGTTCAGGTCCCTGCCTATATAAAACTAAGGCCCAAACCACTGTTACAGGTGAATTTCAACTTTTGATTCTAGAGAAGATGGCTAAAATACGGAATTTTTTTTTTCATTGTTAACACTGATGATATAATATCAACAAGGCATTACTTTTGACCAATAAAGCACTTACTTCTTTGAGGGCTGCAGGAATTTTTTTCTGCTTTCTTCCAGAGGGAATACTATGTAATACTGTAGACAAGGCACTTGATGGAGATTTATGGTTGACTGGGGATCCGGTCTTCGGAGTGCACTGGTTATCTAAAACGCAAAGGATGAACACATCGCATTGATGTCACAGACACTAAACATAGGCAATGATTCTTGGACCTTCTTTTTTTTTCTTAAGAACAGCTGACATTTTTATTCTGATTACAGTGTTTCAATAGTAACACCTAATCACAATAAATTCCACATTGAATTAACTTTTCAGTATTATCATCAACACTATGAGTTAGAATCCTCCGAATGACTATCAGACTAAAACCCCACAAATTTAAAACTAAACAGATTGGTTTTGTTTCTTTTCAAAGTCTGTTCTCTTGATGTTGAACTGCCTTTGCCCATAAGCAGGGTGAAAATTAAGTCTTAAGAAGCACACCGAATTTTTAAACCTGTCCTCTCCCACTCAGTCTGTTCTTTAACTCTGTTCCCAACTCTCAGTCCTTCAATTCTCTACATCTGTTATCTTCTCAGCTTTTTTTCAGTATGGATGCTCTTCAGCCTCATGCCATCACACACACACTTCTGGATATTCCCATCTCCAGAGAACGTGCTGTCTTTTTCCACTGCCACAGGCAGTTCCTTTCACCTCTCTTGGAAGACTTCCGCAACACTTCACTCCTTTAAAACCCCCTTTTCTAGCAACATCCACCACTATTTTACAGCCCAGCCTGGAATAAATAGCTTCATTAAGTCTACTTCTAGAGTTGTCCCTGAACATAGCGATGCTCTGAAATAATAAGCAGAGGAGAAGAGTAATTGGATTGCCAGCTGTACTGTACCCGCTCCGCAGCTCTTTTCCCAGCTAAAAGCACTTGCAATTGCCTGCAGCACAGCAACCTCTAGTGCCCAACACAGAGACCTGCAGAGGGGCCAGACAATCCGCCTTCCGCATCACCTGCAGGCTCCCACCACCACTTCAAGGGTTGTTGAATGCTGCTTTCTGCTTCCCCATGACAAATGTCACCCCCAGCATGCTGGAAGCCATAGCTCGATTATTTCACTGAGGCATCACAGATCTCCTGATATCCTAGAGAGCCTGTATCAAACTGGAGCCTCTGCCAGAGGGAAGGGCAGCAAACTGATTCAGTCCCTGCTTAGGGCTCGTTTGTGTGTTTTATACTAGAGTCTTTGGACTCTAGTCCAAATTCAGAGCAAGTCTTGTGAGATGGGACTGGATTCCCATCTCACCGGGACGTGCCTCCATCACTTTTTACATTTGTTTCTGCATAAAGATATGAAGCTCCTTCAAAGAAACAGATTTGAGCTCTCTCAGGGTGAGAAGAAAACTGACCCTGGGCCTCCTCTCTACGCAAATGTTATTTACCACCCGGCTACCCGACCCTTGCTTGCCAGCAGGCATCAGTAGTACCACATTCTCTGAAAGTGTTTCAATGAAAACAGCTCTAGCTGTTTCTAGGTGTTTTACTTTGAAATCAATGTTGCTAGTGTGCAGTGGGCAACAGTTAGTTTGCCCTCAGAAATGAGGTGCAGCCAACTTCTTGAATTCCAGATGAGCCGAGGCTTGAGGCTGAAGAGACTCAGCTTCAGTAAGATGAAGGCATATGTGTTTACAGAGCCCCAGAACTTCAGCTATCTCAGCAGCTTAGCTGGCAAAAACGAAGTTTAAAGGCATACAAGTTGCAAAGAGTAAAATTACACGTGAACCCACTGGGAGGTCACGATAAGCTGCAAGGACTTCAATGTACACTTGCAGCCTGTGATTAATGAAAAGCAACGTAACACTAGTTATCTCAAAGAGAAAGCAGCATAGGCTACATGTCATTATTGTAGGGCAAATGCATGCATGTTTCTGGAAGGAAGAGCCAACGTATTGCAAATTCACTTCCTAGCTTCCTCCACAGAAGACTTGTTTGGGCTCTTACAACCTCAGATGTCTATCGCTTTTCAGGCATTAGCACAATTAGGCACTTGAATCCAGCAGTAAAGATGAGGCACAGACATACCACGTTAACAAAGGCCACAAAAATAAGACAGACAGACTGTGCAGATTTTCTTTACCTTGTTTTTGTAGCTCCCTGAAGCAATGATCACATACTCTTGCTGGCTGGTTTTTCATATAGTCTAAACCATGTTTATTCGATGAACAAGCTTGACAGACAATCTGGAAACAGGTAAAGGCATTACTGTACATGATGGGCACCTGTAAATCACCAAATGCTCAAAGACGCTCACTTCAGTACCGTTAAGCCCATAACAGAACCTGAAATAGGCACTATTTTACATCGAAAATGGTTTAAGGTCTTGGCTTTTCCTTATGTTGTTATCCTTATGTATGAAAAACATGCTGCTTTTTCCTCCTCTAAATGGTAAAAATTTAAATAGAAAAAAGTCACTGAATTACACAAGTCAATAAGCCAATGTTAACAATCCATGAAAAGCAGAATAAGCCTACTGTGTTACTCAACTGTTTAAATCATAAGCTTTTAAAGAAATAACTAAAAATAGTCATTTCTCTCTTGACAATTTCTCCACAACACAGATGTCTCAACTGCATTGAATTCTGTATTCTCACTTGATTAAAACAAGAAAAATAAAGGTTTATTAGATATACTTTTCATAAGTGTTAAATATAAAATAAGTTTTGTACTAACTTACAAACAATATCATTATTTATCTTTCGAAAATTAGCAAGGAAGGTATTTTTGTTTCAGCTAACGTTCTTTGTTTGTATTATGTAACTGCAGAAGCAGAAGACAACCATAAATAGTACTCCAAAATGCAAAATAAGAAACATGTAATGGGTTAAAATGTTGAACACCAGTCTGTCATCACACCTTTGTCTAAAAAAATAAAAATAAAAATAAAACAAACACCAAACCACACAAACCAACCCAACATGTTGTTTTTAATCCATATAATTGTGTCATAATACAGCGTTTCATTAAAAGAGTTGTTGGGGTGCAATCAGGCTCCATCTGTATTAGTCACACAAGGAACCTAAATGACTAACGGGAAAAGGTAATCACAAAATTGCCCAACCTTTCCGCATGCCCTGCAGTGATGCCTTCTCCACGTCAACGTGAATTCACTCGTACAGATCATACACATAGTGGCTCTAGTATCAGGGATCCAGATCGGAGCCTTTGATCCCAGCGGACTGTTTTCTTCCTGTTTCTCTGGATCTGCCTGAGAGAACATAGGCAGAATACCGTTACATTCAGTGGTGAGGAATAAGATTAATACTTATCAGTGATTATAGGTTAACTCTAAACACATTGGAAAGCCTTCTCTGATAAATTGTCATGGTCTTAAATGTTATCTACTATTTCACCAGTGACCATTATAATGCAAGCCTGAAGACAAAGTTGCATTTAATTAGTTCAAGAAGGCTGTGTGACTACCGAGTTTTACCAGCCTATTTATATCAATAGCTGCTATATTTTATAATCTTTTAATTTCATCTTTCTGTTTGCAAGATTACCGAGATAACTGAGAAAGCTGGTTTGGGGTTTTTGGAAGAAAATAATTTTAAATTTATGAAACATTATGAAATACCCATTCTGTTCTATCATCTGTTCACTTATTTACCATCCTGGTTTATTATTCATCATGGAATGCCTCTTGTTTCTCTGAACACCTGCAAAGAAACTTTATATTCAAAAAGGGAACAAGCCAACAATAACGGTGTGATATACCTCTTCAAGACTTTTGCTAGGATTAAATGTGATTCTCTTTTTTGTATATTCTTCAATTGACTTGGAGATAGCTTCTAACCACTCATCTCTTTCTGTGGCAGAACTGTTGGGGTAAAAAAAAAAATCAATTTATTATTTTTAACATTTAAAACTAAGAAGCAAGCGTTCATTAGAATTTCATTGGCTTTATTACACATTGACTTAACTCTTGCAATTTCAGTTTTATAGACTCTCCAGTTCCTACTGAAACTGGCATTATTTTTTTTAACTGCCCGTGTGGCATCAGTTATTTGTGTTGAATAATACTTAAAAAAAGATTTCTGTGTCTCTTATTATAATGTGGATTCCCTCCTTTCCTCCTTTCCCTCTTTCCGGAATACCCTGTGATTGTTTCAAGGCTAGCATGTCATTTCTTCCCCCTTCTCCCTGCACCCTTGAATAGCTCAGGTAACACTGGTGTAAATGGTGCTCCCAGAACAAAGGCATGGGCCCTCCCTCTCGAGAGGGACTCTGAATCACAGAATTACAGAATGGTCAGGGTTGGAAGGGACCTCCGGAGATCATCTAAGTCCAACCCGCCCTGCCACAGCAGGGACACCTACAGCAGTTGCACAGGACGGCGTCCAGGCGGGTTTTGAATGTCTCCAGTGTGGGAGACTCCACAACCTCTCTGGGCAGCCTGTGCCAGTGCTCTGCCACCCTCAAAGGAAAGAAGTTCCTCCTCATGTTAAGATGGAACTTCCTATGCTCAAGTTTGTGCCCGTTACCTCTTGTCCTGAAGTTTCAGTAAGCCTTTTTTCCCCCACTTCCTTCTGTCTCAGGGTGCAGTTTGTTGTACCCAACTCTGTGAAACCCCAAGCTTCTGTCAGAAAAAAACCATGCTGTCTCTTCCCCAGCCTTGTGCTCCCAACTGTTGCCTCCTACTGGGGTTGTGCTGCTTTGAAATATTCTTTTTTCCCAAATTTTTCCATTGGATCAGCTAACCCGAAGAGATAAGCAGGTGAGCTTACTGTACCTCGTTATCCCACAGCTGGTGCATCACTAACCACAGAAAGCATGAGGCTGAAGTGGCATGGCACGGGGAGCAGGGAGAACAAGGAGTGCCCGGCGCAGCGGGAGCCTGCACCTATATTGGATTACGTGCGGTGCCAAAGCACCTCCTGAGGCCATGGGCCCACCGCTACTTTCATATAAAATAAATCCACGCTGCTGCTGCCACAAAGGGCAGCCTGCTGGGCTCCCTCTCTGCCACCAGGTCTTAGTTTCTCCCTTGAGCCGTAACACACAGGGCTACGCAGCGGGCTGTGAGCGCAGTGAGCTGGACTGGGAAACAAATCTGTACGAAAGCAAGCCATCGGCCTGCCCTTCCCTCTGGATCAATTTACCCACTGGGTTCGTCACGCAGCTGAACAACGACTTGTGCGGCACCGCAGAGCGTGCTCTGAGGAAGGAAGACGCAGCTTTGTGGCAGAGGAACAGCTAGACCGCTTAAGATGCCGTGCCAGCTTAAAAAGGGCCTCTGAAATTTAAACCAGTATCTGCTAACAACGGGTTTTTTCATTTCCCACTTCTTACATAGTATCAAATAGTTTTATTTTTTTTAAACCAAAGAATTGAACATGATGAATAGATAAAAAGGAAAGTTAGGGAAGAGGAAAACAATGATTTACACAAATCAGGTGTGCAACACCAATTACTTTTAAATGACTTTTTTAGGTGAGTTTGGAGGCTTTGATCATCTTTGGGCCTGTACGGAAAATACTTTGAGCTGGGGTTTTGAACTGGATAAAACTGAGTACTATACAGAATCAGCGAGGACAAATCTGGTAAGGTAAACATAGGGGAAGCCTGTGAGGCACCAAGGAAAAAAAAGATTTTGTTGCACACAGCAACAAAATCAGAACAAAAGGAGAGGAAATAATATACAAGCAAGGGCAAAGCAATGTATTATTGTCTGTCCCAATATCTGACACTCTGAGTGGAACATTTTGTTCAGTTTATTTACCTTTGCTTCCTCATCTGTTAAGAACAACTGTTCTGTATTAGCTATGTAACATTCATAACTAATCAACTCCTTCAGCTTTTTCAAAATCTGGTTGCATTTAATTAGGTTCCTAAAGCTGTATTAAATAATTAAATTTTAAAAGTCAGCACAGTTTTTGGAGATTAAGCATGCCTTATCACGTGGGGATTTGCTACCTATCGGGCTGCTCGCACAATGAGCTACATGGTTTATGCCCTAATATTTCACTCAGGAGCTTGCACTTGGTAGGTTTCCCAGTGCTAGCCTTTAGGGTTGTTTACAATCCTTCAGAACTTAAGAGCAAAGGCGGTGCCATTGACAACTGAATTGATGTAATGGTTTGCTGCAGCAAAATAGGCAGTGTTTCCTCCGCTGTCACTGCCAGTCCTCCCCACAGCTGCACAGCCCTACCACGTCCTTCGCTGCAGGTCCAGTATCTGCTGCATCCTTCCAAAAGTCATTTTGTTTACTAAAATTGCAGGGGTTTCTTAGTTGTGTTGTGGGGTATTTTGTGTTTTGTTTGGTTTTGCTTTTATTTTTTTAATCATTATTTATTTAAGATTTAATAAATCCTTAGAAAACTTTAAATGGACCACAGAGAGCCCCAGCGATTGTTATTACTGGCAAATGTGTGTGCTAGGGGCACACATCACAGCTGCCCAATGGAGTAAGCAGCTTGGTGGTCCCAGGAGGGCTCACAGAAGTGTACCCCTCTTGTTTGCAGCATCAGAGCCTTAGGGCACCTCTCCCAGCTGAGGTAGCCTTGCATGAGCTATCCTTACCTTAGGGGAGGCGATGCTGCTACGTCTGCCTGGAGTAGCTCTTCGCTAGCCTGACTGAGGGGGACAGGGCCAGCTGGCCTCAGACCACGTCAGGCTGGCACAACTATTGTTTTCAGGGCCAAAGCTTTACTTCTGCGCAGTGCTATATCGTGCAGATGCGCTAACTTGTTTCTCTGATGAAGAGATTTCTAGTACAATACTGCATTGTACCGTGTAAAACAATACACGTTCCTACAGATATCCCAGGGAAACTGAAACCTCAGCCCAGACAAGATAATGCAGAATACTAATGCACTTAGTAAAACTAAACCTGAAGTGACAAAGACACTTGTCTAGGCATTAATCTATACTTCTGTTATTAACTGGTTTACTTTTTAATACTAGCAATTTTTCACCAGCTTAATTCCTCCCCTCCTCAGCTCTGCCCCCAGGATCGTTTCAGAATCTCTTCTTCGGTGTGCACTCCACGTAATGCTTATTACTTGAAAAAGCACAGAGGTGAAAGTTATCTCCAATGTCTGTAAGATTAATTTGAACAGGTTTGTAGTTGAGGTTTTTACCACATAGGAGCCAGGAAGCTGTTAGAATGAGGTAAAATTAAAGGGAAGATACAGTCTGTATTGACAAGATACTGATTCTCTTCACATCCAGGATATTTATCATTAGGAACGACATAACTGATTGGAAAAAATATGTGCAAGCACCTACTGCTGGTAGTTTTTCACTTGTTTCCCTCCTACACCACAACAGACCCAGGCATTGCTTACAGACAGACAACAATCTGAAAATCCACATTCGCACCTGGGGCCCCCAGCACATCCTTTATCCCAAGCAAATGCAACCTCTCTCTGTCACTGTTGTGTAACTTTGGGCTCCTGCACACACATAGCTTCCAGCAAGCATAAAAATAACAGGGCCAAACACTCGCCAAAGATGCAAGATCAACAACACTAAAAAGAAAAGAGCAATTCAGAGCAGCTTTAGTTGGTAACGTAAGGGTAATTCCAGTAATTTCAAGGTCAAGACAAAAGCATGTCTCAAACTCTGCCCAATTTGATGAGAATGATATTTATATGTTGGGGTTTTCCCCTATGGACCGGCATGTATTTCACAGGAGTTGCGTTTAATCTACCACTTAATCAGTTCTTCAAAATGACAAGTCTAGACCGCTTTATGGAAAATCCATTGTGGAAAATATATTGTATTTAAAGATTATAATCTTTCACAAGTTCCGATGATTTCTTACAGGTTTTTAAAATGACTGAATTAAAAGTGAAATGCTTTTTCAAGTCAAGCAGAGGTAAATCCACATTGCCTATTGCAATCCCATAAATGTGTTAACGTATCTGTCACAGCCAGTCACCAAGGCACCTCAGCAGCACAGACCTGCTCATATTATACTGAAGCAGAATCATACCCTAAACTGTGAAATGCACCTTTTTTTTTTCCCAATCTGCCAGAGAACCATAAGAAACATTTAAATTTGTTGAAAAAAAAAATACAAAAATACTCCTTTCAAGTCTGTTGTTATAAATAACTACTGCTCAGAAAATTGAGCTACTTCCTTTGGCTACTTTGACAAGGTTAACCTTGGTTTACTCCTCAGCTAGAGATACTGCTATCATTGTGCAGACATCCTCATGTCGGTATTTACAAGGTCACGTAAAAAAGAAGCAGCCTGCCCTTGCTCAGCTTCGCTAAACAAAAGAGAAAACCTGTCTTTCTTCATTGGTATCAGCACTGTCGCAAATGTCAGAACATGTAAAACTCCAACTCAAACACAGTAAAAACAACAATCCACAAAACCAGGTCTTCACTAAAGGCATCTTGGTGAAGGCAGACCAGAACTGCTCTGGTTTAGTGGCCACGTATCCTTTTGCTGCTACATGGAGAATTTGGTTTTCTGGTAAAGACAAGCACCATTCCAGGAATTGCTGCCATTTCCATAATTCCAGGTTCACTGAGATCCATTTTCTTGTTTTAATTACACTGTTACTTTAGCTAGGAGACCAAGATGACTTCTTCCAATTTATATCAGTTACCAACAATAATAGCAAAATTTATTGTCATGCTTCATATCCTGTTAATGCACTGAGAGAACATACCAGTAACTTCGGAAGAACAAAAAAAAAAATACTGAAAACAAAGCCTAAAATTAACTGAAACAAAACAATTTTAATTCTTGTTCCTCTCCAGGAAAGGCAGCAAGAGGATAATATTTCAATTTACTTAAAGTTGCTGAAGGTGTAGCTAAGCTGAAAAGGAGGAACAAAGCAAGAGTTTTATTCACTTTGATTAACAGTTTACTGTCTTGACGACAGCAGAATCCCTCCCAGCTGCAGCCTTAAGCCCAATTTGCTCGAATACCAGCCACATTTACTATAGCCTTTGTGCTTCTATCCGTCACTTCACAATGGGCAGTCTTATTTACAAGTCAGGGTGAACTGTATTAGAGACTACAAATTCATATGGTATCTGTGAAACTTATTACATGTGACCAGGCTTCCTTTCTGCTGGCCCATTTAGAAATAGACTTAAATTTTCAAAATCAAATTTTGAATGTGAACAAAAGTAAATTAGAACAAAGCCTACCTTATTTCCAGACACCCATCTGTCATTCCCTCTATTCTGTAATTACTCTAGCCACGGGTAACTTTTCATTACATAAGTGCAAAATAATCTATGAAAAGCTTAAGTGGCCTGTTTGAAATCACATGGTTTTTAAATCATCATTCAATTGTAAGACTTACCTTGCTGAAAGAATGAAGGATCTCTCTACACTTTCAATGTTCAGTTCGTTCTGATATGCTTCCTGGGTTGGCTTTTTAACCTTCAGTCAAGAGAGAAAATTTTACATTGAAACTGAAATGGTACTTTTATAGTTGCTTTAGTTTTACTTACTGAAAAATCTTCCATTTTTATTGCAGAAGGGGTACATTGGAAAGAAAAAATCTCAAAAGTAGGAGATTGTGCACCAGTCCAGACGGCCCAGCTACGCCAAGATTACACGCAGCCCATCATTTTTATGTCACAAACACTGGAGATGTACAGGGGAATGAAGCTGAAGAGCTGTCAGACACCTCCTGCTGTGCTTCAGCATGCCCAGGCCCATTGCTCTCCAAGCACCACTTGCAACTGGGCAAAAAACCACACCACTGTTGCTGCAGGACAAGATGTAGCCCACTGGTGTACCCCAGAGTGGGCATCTGCCCCATACCCCCAAGGGTAGGATCACCCTGCTGATCCTTCTGAGCTATCAAGCTTCAAACATAAGGAGGTTTAAAAGTTAAGAGTGGTTTTGAGCCACCACGAGACATCTGCTGGCAGAAGAGATTTTGCAGCTCTGCCTGTGAAAGCTTGGACCTGGGCACCAGATCTGCACTGCAGCTGGACTTGGTGCTTTCCTCTGACAGGAGCAGAGACAAGTTACTCGATTCCCGAGGCAATGGTTTGTTGTTCCCACCAACTGTCATGTCAGAGACCGTGTCAATATATGGCGTGCACACCCCTTATCACCACCCAGAGGGGCTCAGGGCTTAACTTTGACGCTTTTCACAAAGGCTCAGAAACAAAAGCCCTATCCTCCCTCACAGTTAGCAGATCTCTATAAACCGTGGAGCTTTGATCCACCAGAACCTTATCAGGCAGAGATGCCTAATCTCTGGATGTGGGCAATAAAAAGCAGCTACAAGGCAAAAGTGAGGCAGTCTAAACAAAATACAATAGAAAAAAAATAAGCGGGCAGACTATTTCAGAATAGGCCAATACTGGATGAAATGCAGGTGAGATGATCCTGCGGCAAGAGTCTTTTAGGGAAACCTAGGCAGCAATCCGACAGATGATATTATGCAAGAAACGGTAAGCCTGTAGGATACCTCTGTAACATAAGCATCTTCAATGTCTATTTCCAATGATAAACATAGTTGCACTTTGAAAATTTGAAAGCCTGAGTCTAAATAGGTTTGGAGAAAGACTCATTTTAACAAGTGACTCACCTTCATTCCAGCCAACGACAGCATGTTGTTGAGTTTATACATCCCTGACTGAACTGGAGTAGTGTACAACAAGGCATCATTGAACTGTAATATAGAAGCAATGCTTTACAGTGACTTATGACTGTTTAGAGAGAGATAATTTCAGATGCATTTTAGTGGAAGTACAGAACTCATACAGCACTGAGATCAACTGTCCAGAAAGGCATCTTCTACTTCCTATTATTCCACTTAGGACCCAAGAAACATTTTCATGTATGATTTTAGATAACAATAGGTGTCTATTTATATCCTCCTTGTGTAAATATACATTTGGCACATGAGTAAACAGTGCACGGATGTCAAAGAACAGGCTGTCAAAAAGGACAAAAATATTTCTCGTGTACACAACTATACTGTATAACAAACTACTTTAAAAGGATTTTAGAATTAACCATTCAAACAAAGCAAAATATTCCAGAAACTCAGAGATAGGAGAATTAAGATGAACAATTTATTATTATAAGGACAACCTTATCCATGTGTACCATGCGAATTTTATCAGTTTACATGTGCATCTACTGTTTATTTCCTGTTCTGCCAGACTTGGCTTCATTCAGTGCACTTACTGAACAGCTATTAAGATTTCTTTTGTTTTCTGTGTTCTTCAACACATGGATCCAAACTTCATTTACTGCACATAAACACAGACAGAAAACTGAAGACTGAAGTCTCATAAGTTTTCTGGTCTGTGGTTCTTTGCAAAATAATCAAATCATTCATGAGCCTTACTATATCTTCACAACATGATCAATGGAAAAATGACTGCTTAAGTGTCTAAATGTATAAATGCTAACCTGCATCTTTTGTATCTAAAAAAATTAAAAAAACTAAACCACCACTCAAAAAAAAAAAACCCCAACCCCAAAACAAAGAAAATCTGAGCTAGAGACACTAAAATTAGCAATATCTGATTTGGGAAGTCCAGCTCAAGATAGCACCATTTTTTTCAGATTATTACCTTAACTGATATAATTTGCTGTTATCTCTCTGCTTTATGTGCTACAAAGTCAACCCCAAAGCGTACAACAGGCACTTGCAAGCTCAGAATACATACAGAGGGAAATATTTATTCATACTACAGTAACTATAAGACAGATTTCAGCCAGGACTGTAGACGAAAAATGCCACAAATTGCACAGGGCAACAGTTGCTTTACTGTCTAAATAGGTATAAACAAAACATTCAAGTGGAAACAGAAACTTCAGAGATGCACAGAAGTTTCAAAACAAAGCAGTAGCAGAGACAGGAAGAGAACCCAGCACTTAACTCCCAGCCCAGTGCCCCGCTCAGGATGCGGGACCACTTGTGCAGGGGAAGGAGAGGAGGGAGGGAAGGGTGCAATGGCAGCCATGGAGTTCTAGGTTTTAAGGTCTGGTACAGCTAAGTGGGATGAAGTTAACTGTTTTAGTTTTTGCCCTACCACAGATAACGTCTTCTCATAAAGGCACTCAAATTTTAAATGAGCATTGGTTCAAAACAGCACGTTTTAGTGCAAAATGATTTTCTATTAAAATTAGTGCATATGCAACAGATGACCTCCCTAAATTAGAACTGAGCAAGTAAAACAGCAACAACTGGTCATTTTTTCCACTACCTGAAGTTATTAGTTACACTTATGCTTGTGGTGGAATGTTTCAACCACTTAAAAATTACATAAGTGTTCGGTACACAGCAAGATACACAGCACCTTACCAGAAAAAACATCCGTGGCTGCATGACCTTCCGGGACAGCTTCATCAGTGTTCCCTCTTTCAGAAAGACCTAGCAAATTAAAACAAGCAATTCAAAACCTAGCTTTTCAGGGCACAAGCCATACAAATGAGTTGTTTTTTTCATCATCATCACTATTATTATTACTACTACACCTGAAGTGCTGCATAAGCTTGGGGATTCAAGGTTACCGTTCTGACAGGGGCTGTTCATCCTTAGTTTTCTGTAAAAGTGAGTGTCAACGGCTACATTACAGTTTCCATGCTGCACTTGAAACTATGACAAATACAAGGTTAAGCTTGAGGAAAAAAAAAATCTGCCTGCAAGATCTGGCAAGAAATCATATTCTAAGAATTCTAACTTTTCATCAGATAAATGTCTAAAAAAACCCCACACATATGGAGAGGCACTATTCATTTGACTGTTAGAACCAAATAATTAAGCGATGGACCATCTTTCTTCTCGGTATATGCCAGCTTCAGTCGCTTGCATATCATCTGTGCTTGCACTTTCACTGCAGTCTGCTGAATGCCATCTGGAGCACCTACCCTTCCTGGCTGTACAATCTCATGGTGTCCATTTAAACTGTACTGAATCTGCATGAGTTTCTGAAAGTTATCCTATAGGGAGAAAAAGCAAAAGGTAAGTAATTGCCCTTGCATCCATAACCTTTAAAACAAAAAAAAACAAACAAAAAAACATAAGAGAAAAAACTTTACTCAACCAACTTCATAAGTCAAAATACTTACTCCCTGCTTCATGATGTCATTGGCATGGTTTGCAACTTCTATGACAACAGCTAGAGCATCTGAAGGATGAAGAAATTATGCTTTGGTTATACAGACTAGTTAGCGTTGGTTTTATGTAAAGCACAGGTACATTATTGCCCTTCCACATCATGCTGAGATTCAAGGGCCTTATTGTACAGTCACGGCATTCAGGAGCACTTCCCATAGATCCCAGAGTCTTTGGATCATGATTCAATAGGTGTGCCCTGGCAAGTCATTGTTCCAACCAACAGGGTCAATAGTTTCTTACAGCTAATCAAAACAGTCCACAAGCAAAATTAAATTGTAGTTTCTCACACAAACAATTACTTTGATTTCGATGTCTCTACTTACACCAGAAAAGTTAACAACATTTAGACTGAGACTACGTAGAGATTAAGTTTTTTCCATTTTACACAACTGCCTCCAGTGCCAGTCATGGAAGACTACCCAGAAAAATTATCCAAATCTTTGCAATTTCTTTCTTCTGCCTTTAGTTTTGCTGCACCTCAAGATAACTATATAAAGTTCAAATGTCTAAATTTCAAACTTCTAATACCAGAAAAAAAATAATCTCTGAAAGAGAAGAGTTACCAAAGATGAGGGATTTTATTAAATACTGATATTTAATAACTAGCAACTCAACTGTAATATATACTAAGATGTAACCGCAAAAAGGGGTTACATAAAAGGATTATGTAAATTACTGAACAATGAGTGTATATGAGACAGAACCCATGCAAGGATCTTATCCAAAACCCTGTAATTTACTTAAGTGGGAAAAAAAGGAGAATAATTTAATTGAAAGCTAGAACAACTGCTCTGAGAAAATGTAGTCTCTAAGGCATTTAGCACCTTCTGAGCAACTGAAATGCAGTCAGGCACTTCAAATAAAGGAACTACATTTGCTTAAAAGTCCACAGAGAAGCCCACCAAACCAGGCAAAACCAAAGCCTTGGGGTTTTTTTTCCAGATAATCATTAGAGTATTAGTACTGTAGAAGGTATATACTTCTCTTATAGTTGAGCTCATATTCAGAAAGACAGCATGTTAAAAGATACAGCTTTCTGAACTGAAAGATTCAGAAGGTCATGAAGCCGTATGAGAAACTAAACTGAGGTGTGAACAAAAAGCTCCTCCTAAGTCAATCTAAGGAGAAATTTTTGTTCAAGATTTCATGAACCAAGGCAATGCAAGCACAGGAGTCAAAGAGTTAAAAGGCATAGCACGTATCAAGCATTTGATCAAAATTTAAGTTTAGATATAGATGTCATGATGTCAACTGAGCCTGCTGAAAAATAGCTGGTGGTCTCCTACTAGGAAATGCTGGAGCTGCTCCAGCCAAAACACTCCCCAGCTCCCATCTGCTTGAAAGAAAACAATGGGAAATTTATCTCAATTCACAAAGACAGGAATGAGTACCTGAATTTTTTGTTATACTTTCCTTCACCTATCAGCTATTCTATCTATTAAAACTTAAAAATTTTACTCATTAACTTCAAGAAAGATTGAAGAACGTTAGAGAAAATTTGCTAGTTATGAAGGGAAAGTTCCTGGATCTCAGGGCTACTTATACAGGCAAGACTAAACAAATCTACACAACAACATAAAATAATCTATAGGGTCAAAGTCCATAAACAAAAAGGGGTTTGGCACAGAAGAGCATTCCACTTCTTACACCACTTAGCTGGAGTAATGTATTCAGATGAAGGTCATCAGGAAGATTTGTGTTATTTGGGTTGTTTGGGGGTTTTGGGTTGTTTGTTTGTTTTTTTAACAAGAACACTAACCATAACCAAACCTAGCCTTCCGTCCCACAAACCCCACTCCTAGCAATGGAATTAAACAACTAAGCAAAGTCAGAACTAAGTTAAGCTTAAATATCACAAGAAAGATCGTGGTGAGTAAAGATTAGATTGTCTTTTCTTACCCAGTTTCAAAGACATTATCAAACATGTCAAATGAGTAAAATTAACACTGTTACTGTTACAACTAAGCTTCTGATTTTATCTTTGATGTATGAAGGGAGAGAAAAATAGCGTGGAACGTACAACCACAAAAAAACACAGAAGCGGGAGAAATCACAAGAAAAGGTAAAGTAAAAAATATATTTAAGTTGCTCGCTTTTCAAGTGGTCAATTATTTAATGTGCATTGCAAGCATTACTTTGTCTTGTACTTCTTATGGCTGTGAACAAACTTTTCTATCTCTTAAAGAGTCATCACTAAAAATATTTTTGGCTTATATTTTCAATATAGTCAAACAAATATGTCTAAACATCCTAAGAAAGATATTTACTCATAAATTTTATGGTCCTGTATCAGCAGACAAAGCTATAAGAAAGCCAATTTGTCTCAGTGCATTGAAGGCACTCATTTATTGCAGACCAATCAACTACATCTGCACAACCCTCCTAAAGATAACGGGCTTGCACAAATGTCACTAAAGAGATGCAAAAAGGTGACAGGGGCTCATGCCAATGAAATGGAAACATGAACTGGGAGCATTTTTAGTACTGCTGCGGCCCACACATGGAAGAAAGAAACAGTCTGAATGTGCATCGCATTGCTACGCTTGAGTTAAACCAGCTTAATCCCAAACTACCGTGAAAGATCTAGTCCTGTCCTCTTCCATCGCCAACCATTGCTTCTCGTTTCCTCTTAGCTCCTTTCCCCCCACATGCAGGCAAAGTTGTGGAAATCACTTGTGTTTGTGCAACATGTGACAAGTCAAACTGGAGAACTCCTCAGGTTAAATATAACCCAGAGCAGCTCCTTGATCTCGTTCACTCCCACCACACGAACACTTGTCCTGGCACAAAGAGAGAGGAGGAGGCCAGAAAGGCTCATAGCTGGGGAAGAGCAGCTGGTAGACCAGACTGCCTGTCGTGAAAGGTCTAGAGATGCAAGGACAGTCTCTTTCAATAGCAGTGCTCAAAATATCTGCTTAAGCTGCCTGTGGAACTTCATTCTTATCTCTTGGTTTCAACTCAAGCATGAGCTGACACCACTGTAAGCTCCAAACATTTTTGAAATACAAGTTTGCAATCTTTCAGTATCTCTGCTGAGAAACTTAGAACTAAATAGAAAACACTTCTATTACTGACTTAGCATTTTGCATGTATTTAAAACTTAGAAACGTTATCATATGTACATAAGATGTTATTGCTTTAAAGAGACATTTACCTTGAGTATCCCTATAGTCTGCAGATTCTTCTAAAAGATTCTTTAAATAATCTGTATAAAGAAAAAAATAACAGAGATAGTTTTGTTAAAGAAATAAACAGCACCAGAAAGTAGTAAAACCCACCTTTTTCCTGGAAATCTGCTTTTCAGTCAGATCTATGCCACAAATATCTACTACTTAATCTTTTAAATCTGTGAAAGTAATAGCATAAGGAAAACTAGCATTTCCATAATGAAAGTATATCATGATACCTTGCTCAGAGAAGAGCAGATTATTGAAGCAGTGGCCTTCTCCCAAGACAAATGGTATGTTGCATGTATTATTCCAGAACAAAACAAGCAAGGGAAAAATAACTACATACTTGCAATCATTTATATTTAAGCTGATGCAAAAAAATTTGAAGATTATAGATATTTGCCTGATCACCTAAATTGTGTATAGGAACTAAGAAAAAAGTGGTGCACTACAGAAAATCTGATTATGATTAATATCTTTCAATAATAAAAGTATTATACCCCCCTCAATATTCAAATAGACACTTTTGGTTTTCAATTATAAATTTAGTTCCTCAACCACGAGATGGCGCCCTCAATCCACTAAGTCTTGGTAGTTTTAAAATCTATTTTACTTCGCTAAAATTAACTCCAAATGTATGACTATACAAAAAAAACACACCCCTCGAGTTTCCATTCCCTGGTCTAGCGTCTAGTTCACCAAAAAGTACAATATCCTGTCAAAGATTAACATATGTCCTCAGAAAAAAGTCAGCCACCTATTCTTCATAATCCACAGCTTTGAAATGCTTAAAGTTGAAAGAAACCAAATCAAAAACTTTCAAAGAAATAGAGATGCTAGATTGATAATATCAACAAAGACTGATTTATAACTACCTTTTAAATGAGGTATTAAGATTCTGGCAGATCTACCAAAAAGTAATCATATGTGATCTAGCAAGTGTTCAATTTTAGCTTTGCAGTTGTACAAGTTTCATGTAGGAGTGAAATAATTCAACTCCCATATGCTTGCCCTACCCAAATTCATCCTTTTGCTCAAGAAGAATCAGGAGCCAATTGTTCCTGCCTTCATAAGATGTCTTGCTTCATACATGCCCCTCAGAGACCGCTCAGTGTATTGTAATCTTTTCCTTATGCAAAAATAAAAGGGAATTATGAAACATGTTTCTGCAGTAGAAATGCTACAAAGAGTGAGAAATCTTGTCACAGTTAATGAAAGCTTTGAGAAAAACAGAACTACAGGAAGAGAAGCATTTTGCACTGAAATTTTATTTTTTGGCAAAGACCCTAAGGGAGAGTCCAAGGGAGAAGCATGAAGAGCAGGTTGGGGTGAAGGCAGAGGAACTGGCTAGGGTCTCCTGCAGGGAAGCGGGGAGGGAGCGCTGGGAGGTCTGGCTGGGCCACAGGAACACCCACAGCTTTTTGCTCTCCTCCAAGTTTTGTCTGATCATTATCAGGCACTGGTCAACATGTTATCTTTTAAGACAAGTCTGACATGGCACCAAACCCTCTCCAGCTACACTCCACAAATATTGCATCCTTCACATCCCTCAAGATCTTGTGCTATAGCAGCTACCAGACATTCCAGGGTAATATTTAGGTGGACGCATATTCCATAAAAAACAAAGTTCATCTTGCTTCACCTCAGGTTATACTGGTAAAAAGCTGGTGTGATATACAAAAAAAAAAAAAAAAAAAAAAATCAACAGGAGGTATTTTGAAAAGAACTGAGAAGAGTTCACATTGTTTTAAACTTGCTTTAACCTGGAGGAACCTGTCACACATACGACACCAGCTGCTCTCTCCTGCCCTGCCTGCCGACGGGGTGCTCTCTCAAGTAGGAGCTGTGCCATACTGCCCAGGCAGAGCAGTCGTGGGACTCCACCATAAAGCAAACAAGCTAAACGTTCACAACTGCAGCTTGATCTTCATCATTGCCACCACAATGGACTCCAGTGAGAACCTCCCAGGATAAAGAATGAGTCCTTACAGCTTGTACAGAAATACTCTCTTAAAGCTGCCAACCACACACTCACCTCTACGGGCTGGGAACAAGAGGTGAGGCGGGTATAATTTACTCATCTGCAAAAGTACTGCTGGCACTCTGAGAAACTGTCCCTAATACATGGGGGCATCCAATTTAATATCCAAAGTAATTGCACTGGAAACTTAAATCCAGAGACCCAACATAGGGAAAAAAAAAATATTATTTCTTGGTATATTCATGCTTTATGACGTGTTCCCCAAACCAACACCACTTTGCATCACTCAAAAACATTTTTGATGGGTATATTCTAGCATTTTAATCATATCATCAGTGACTAGAAGAAAGAAAATTAGAGATCTTAAACAAAACGGCATTGATTGAAAATTCTGTATTTAAAAAAGAAGGCAGCTTTTGTACTACATGACTGAAGCAGCCAATAAAACCTGCAACTGTAAAATCCTGAAAGCGATAAATATTTACATAATTTTCATCTTAATATTCTCTATGCAGATCTGGTAAGTGGACCTCAGTTCATAGCTAAAACTCAGTTTCAGAGAAGCATCAGGACAGATATTTTTAGTCTCTTCTGTGAATACACACTGGAAATTCTGTGCTTGCAACAACTTTCTGGAGGTACTGGCTTAAACTATGCAGACAAGAGGATTTCACAGACATGAATAAAGTTACAGTAAAAATTTAGCAAAAGTATTCCTAGATAAAATAAATACAGAAGTCAAATATTAAGATGGAATTGGTATCTGCTGTCTTTGCCAAAAATTTTCCCTTTTGAAATGTACTTTAGTTGTTCAGACTAGGAAGACCTTAAGCATACCTTCAGAAAGGCAGATTGAAATTCATAACTCTGCTGGATACCCCCAAAAACAACAAAAAACCCAACAGAAAAGCAGGCAAGTACTGTTTCTGTGACAAACAAAATTCCCTTATGCCCTGCTCCTACCTGACAGCAGCCAGCAATTCTCTCTTCCTTCTTGCTGGGGGGCAGCGACTATCACTTCTTCCCCTGCTAAAAATTCTCTTCTGCTTCATTAACTACTTTTTGTCTCAGGTTGTCTAATTTAATTAAGCTAAACTCAAAGCAATTGTTCCCCAACAAGTAATTGGCCTCAAGCCTGACAACCCTACTTCCGACCTGCAAAGGAGCAGTGTGCTCGAAGGCTTATTTTTCATCCCCCTCAGCCTCCCCTCACTATATCCAAGTTAAGGATAATAAAGAGACTCTCTCTCTGCAAACCTTATGTTGAGAAAAAGAGGAGAGAGGCTTATCCTTTGACAACAGAGAGCCTGTTCATACCTTACAGTCTTAAGTCATCTCCTCGAATTAGAGGGTTTTGGGAGGAGAGAATCACCTCTCCTTCGTTTCTTTCTATTAGAAATGACGAGGCCTCTAATTAACCTCTCCCAAACCCCATCTAATATCTGCTGTATAAACTCGAGGCCAGCATGTGGAGAAGTGGAAGTTCGCTTGCTGGACTGGAGAAGCTGTATAATTAAACGGAAACACAGCTGAGCTGCGCCTCTCCTTGGCTGATTTACGAGTCCACCTGCTCCCGCTTTTGTTAGCAGAAAAGTAACTCCACTTCAAAGCACAGCCACAATCTTGTGATGTGACCGTGGAGCAGCAGCAGGTTACCAGTACAAAGCTGTCCCACTGACACAGAACATCTAAATAGGAAGAAATCCCTGCTGACTCAGGCCTGGCAGCTTCGTTTCCCGGATTATTTTCGCTCCCTTGCTCTTACCCGCCGCCCCCTCCTCCCTCGCCCACAGGTCTCCCCCCATCCCCAGCCTGGGCCACTGCTGCATTGCTCCGTCTCACCCACTGCAACCATAGATCCAAATATTTTGTGTGTTCTCCAAAGGTTTTGCAGCACAAGTTTCTATAGAGATTGCTCAATATCGCACAGAGCTGCTGGAAGGTAACAGAGTGGACAGGTCATCCACCCAGATATGGAAGAGTGAGGATCTCGAGCAAAAGAGAAAAGTGTGATAGATCGAATGGACTGAAAATGAAACAGATCCCAAATAACACCCCCACACACAGCCCCAGCATAATTAAATTCTCAGTCTGACCTCTTTTGTTGCTCCTACAGAACAAGAGAAAATTACTTTTCTAAATCAGCAGCCAGCATTGCAATCCCACCCCTGTCAACTGCATTTGCAGGTGTATTTGAAGCTGGGCAGCCACAGTAAGGTCTGCAGACTAGGGACACCCATAGCAACCCCCATCACCACAGAATGAGGTTTTTCAGGTCTAAAACAGCCTGTCCCAGCCACAATGACAGTTAATGGTCACCGGGAACTCCTCTTTTACATCTGAGTTTTGTTTCAGTGCCATTCACCCCTGACATCTCTCGCTTTGCTATGTATGTTGACAAAGGCATTTACTCCATCCTGATCCTCTGTTCAATGTTTTTAATGAAAACCTTTGAACTTATCCAAAGCTCCACTGATTTTGGAGTGTATAACAAGCCTATACCATGCCCTAAGTCAGTATCCCATTAAAATAAGGCAACTCCCCAAATGCCATTTTATCGTTTGATTTCACCAATTAAGAGTCACTAAGATTTTCCCCTACAAAGCAGTCCATTTAATAAGGGCTTTTCACCCTTTTTTCAACACCTGTGACTTTAATGAGATGATTAAAATGAAAACAGTCAATGTTAGTAACTTGGTAACTGCTGTATAACACTTAAGCCTGTATCTCGCACAGCATCACTAGTCTAAGTACTTGCTGGGGAAATGCCAACAAGCTGCTACAGAGCCAAAAAAAAAGGTCACAGAGCATTTTATTTTGCAGTTACTACATAAACAGAAGCTATTTTTAAATTGCTCATCAAGAAGCAATGGCTTTCAAAAACAATGCCTTAAGTATTTCCAAATCCTTACAGGAGCCATCCCCCTCTTACAACAAACACAGCTCAAAATACTTCACAAAGGCAGCCTCTATCATTGCTCTCCTTTTACAGAAAAGGAAGCGCAGCATCATGGAGATGACTCGCTTAAGGTCACCCAAACATGCCAGTGCCAGAGCAGGGTACAGAGCCCAGATTTCCTAGCCCCAAGCCAGCTCTACGGCCTACAATACCCCTGTAACAAGTCTTACACACTTACTGGTACCCTACACTAAAAACATGTGTTTTGCCTTTAAAAGAAAATGGATTTTACAGACAAAACACCTGGGGGTGGGGGAGAAATGGAGAAGCTACTTGCAGAAGTCCACACTTGCAGAGACATCTTTCACTTCCTTCTCCTAGCTCCAATTTTCTGTACTACCTTTTTCCTTTGTTTAAAAAAAAAACCCAAAAACCCAAAAAAACAAACCCACACCAAAAAAACCCCAAACCCACAGCACAACACGAGCATTCCAACCCTCTAAGGAAATTACAGGCTTCTATTACCGCAGAAACAAACAAAACCCACCACAGGTTTCATGTCTTCCCAGTACTGCTGAATGTACCATCACAGAACGCACCACAGTGTTCGGAATATCAGCACCTCGCTTGTGTATCTTATTGCCATCAGTATTAACAAAGAAAGCCTCTAAACCCATGCCACATTTTTAAAAAAAAAGCGTCACATATCTGAAGCTGGATAAAGACGCTTTACAGATGGATACAACTGCCCGAAAACCAGGTTCCTGGGACGCATGAAGACTGGCTTCTTAAGCCTGCAAAAGAGCTGGACTGTACCTGTCAAGAGGAGCCTGTATTGGGGAATCCTCTGAACTGGCTTGAGCAGATAGTGCTTGAGGGCCAGACTAGCACAGCGGGGGCTCATCTGAAAGAAACACCCAAAATAAGTAACGATTCTGTGGTAGTCAAGGGTTCCAGAAGGAAAAAAAAAAAAAAGATAAAAAAAAGAAATCACACCTACAAACAACTACTGATTACATTGGATAAGCTTTATCTTTAAAAGGTGAGACTACCATAGGTGTTTAACGCTGCACCAGAGAGCGAGTATTTCCCTGCGTGGAAGATTGAATGCAAAATTAATTGTGAATTAAAAGGCATCGGTAAGCAGTCATACTCTCTGCAGATTCAAAACGAGTGCTTTTGCTTATGAGGAAAAGAGGCGAAGCTTCCCAGAAATAAAGGAAACACCAGTGGCAAGGGCAACTCGCTCCTTTGTAATCCCTGTCAGCATCCATCAGGCAGAAAGGCAGAGAAGACAGCAGCATTCACTGAAGTAGTTTTAATTAATTAAGAATGATAACATCCATGCTTCAAAAATGTTAATTATATCGAGTTTGCATTCAAAATAATGTGCATCTGAAACACCGAGTCCTTAAAAAGGCCTCTTTTCTTCTTCTTGTATTTGCTGACTACCTCAAGGTCTTACTTTGCCCACCCTAAGAAGCCTTTCTGACCACTTGCAAGCACACAGAGCTGGGATCACCTGAGGGGAAGCCCGTGTCATAGAAGGTAAATTCACTGTTTGTGTGGATCGTGTGCTTAGGGAGCTTGCACCTCTTCTCTGATTTCTTTTAAGAGAGTTATGTAAAAATCTGGCAACGATCTTAGGGACATGAATCTGCTTTCGTCTGATTGCTGTATGTGCTGGGTTTGAAACTTCTAGAAATACGCAGATGAGAAAATTCACTTCTTTGTTTCCAACCGAAATGAAGCACCCTTCCCATGAGTAAGCTACTGTCCTGTGATGTGGTATAGAAATCAACCTGGTTAAAATAGGACAGTTAATCAGTGCTAGGTACAATCAGGAGACAAAACTAAAAAAAAAAAAAGTAGCTAGAGATTTTGTTAATGTGTCTTTGATATAATTAGCAGCAAGTGCTGCATTTTCTGAAAATCAAGGTCCGTTATCACATCTCACAGTGGTAGCCAAAAATCACTAGTTACTTCACAAAACCTGAATTTACTTCTTTACACTTCCACCCTATTAAGTCTCAAGCCAAGACTGCAGGAAAATAAAAGGAAAAAAGAAAAACCAAACAAATTGGAGGATAGTCTCTAAAGTCTTATGAAAGATCACAACTGCTGAAAAGCCACAAAACAGGAGACTACAGTACCTCGAAGTCTTTGACTACTGAAGCAAAACCTGCATTCTTCTTACACTGTTCGTCTAATAGTGCAACATTTTTATCAAATTCTTTGATGTAAGTTGAATACATCTTTAAGTAGGGACCCTTTTTAACAAATATATCAGCAATTCTTTGATGTTCGAGCCTAGAAACAAAAAAACAGAGCAATTAGAAAGAGCTAAAAAGAGTGTACATCTTAACCCTAAAGGAAAACATCCATCTTTTTCACAGTAAGATGTGCTAGTTTATGTTCTGAACAATAAGCTTACAGTTCAGCAGATAGGCATCCATCTCAGTAGCTACTCTGAAAAACCTTACCAGGGACACTTTGACACACTACTTTAGTGTTAGATGAAAACCACTTAATACACAATTGGTTTAAAATGGTCTTGAACAGTTTGAACACTTTCGTACAAGCTGGTTTTCTGAGGAGACGGATCTTCAAACTTCAAGATGCAGTCTCCATCCCTTAATAGCAAGCACGGGATTACAGTCTTTACCACAGCCGTTTTACACCCAACCACCAGTGTAACTGAGAATGGGCTTCAGTGGGATTGTGGCTGTCAATCAGTGCTGTGTCTGGTTAGTAGATCTCAACTACCTTTAGAATGCAAACTGGTCTTCAGGACATCCTCCTTTTCCTCTAATGAAATCAGTCTACTTATCATGCCATGCAGGGACTAGAATTTTCAATTAAAAATGAAATTTTAAATAAAAAAGTGGGATTGCTAAAAACATATATTGACGCGCCTTCTGGACCTTTCTGGGTACATCTAAATGGCAAAAAGTACATCTAAACGGAAAATTATCTCCTGTACTTTCAAAGTCAATTCTGTCATTTAAGAAGGCACGTGAAACACAAACAAGAGTCAAACTGTGGTCACATGGAATCACATAAGCCCCACAGATAAATTTCAACAACATCAAAGGAGTGGTATCCCTTTATTGATAGTCACCAGTGAGATAATCGCTCTTCCAGTTCCCTCAGGAGGTCCCGGTTGAGTTCGTACAGCTGAGGTAGGTAGTACAGGATCTGATTCAGGATTCTGTCCTCAATCACTGGCTTTCCAAGCTGCCTAGAGGCATGTGCCACAGCGTCCCGGAAATCCTGCCGGAGTACAAAGAGGACAGAAACCCCCCTTCCCATGAGTGAACAGCCTTCAAAACGCCAACACAGACAACGGTGTTCTCTCCGCAGACATTCCAGGCGCTGCTCCCTATTACCGAAGGCAAGGCGGGTACCATCTGGGTTATGTTTCCCCTCAGCTTCAACTTACTCTCCTGGGACTGCCTTAATCCCTTTGGTTTGATGCTGGAGCTTTACTTTCTTGCTCCTGCATGCATACTATAGAAGTTGCTTGTTATTTTTATAACATGCCCTTAAGAAATGCGCTGGTACTACATACAAGGAAACTATAGGGGGGGGGAAAAGCATCTAACTGCAAACGTACTGGTAGCCTCAAGTATCTTCTTGCTAAGATTTGGGTAAAAAAGCAAAAATGTTATATCAGCTAATACAATCATTGTATCTTATTTTAAAACCATACTAATTTTCATAAGTCATCTAAAAACCATTCATTCATTCATTCATCTAAATTCCATTCATTCTATGAAAAACGCCCTTTCAGAAGACATGCCTTTTGGATTAAAATGTAGTGTCACAAAGTTACTATATGTAGCAGCTCTCCTATATACCGGAAAATTAACATCTAACAAACATATATTGTAACAACACATAGGAACCATGAGAGTTCAAATGTTAATAATAACGTTAAAAAAAAACCAACACCGGTATCTTCAAAACATTTACAGGGAGGAGGAAAACCCCACCTACACTTGAAGGATCTTCTTGTAGCCTTTTTATGCTATGACCAGCTCCCAACAGGACAGAGGTGAGGCTTATTGGTTCTCCTTAAACTATTTAGAATTAAAATCTTGGCTCCACACAAGTCAGTATAGCCAAGATTGTATCCCTAATGAAAACCAGCATCCATTAGGTGAGAGATTTTCCCTAATAACATGCAAACACAATATTCAGAAAAGGTTGCAATTTAGCATTTCACTTGAAAAACAAACACTGTCTAAACTGACAAAAAAGAAAATTCAAATTAGATGGTGTGCTGTATTATCATCTCTCACTTGAATTTGGGCAAGAATGGAAAAAAGACAATCCATAATAGCTCTTTTTAAGTTTGTGGTCTGCTGAAACATGATAATGCGTGCACAATCTATAGGTGGCTTGAAAAAGGTGACCAAACAACGTGTTCCTAAGTACAGCAATGAGTTATATTTTAAATGCGCATGGGGTCCACACCTGCCTGTGAGAATCTGTAGGGTTCTCAGGTTGGGGAAAAAGAAAAAAGAAAAAAATTAAGACCCCTCCTTCCCCCTCCCCAGGTCTACTACCACAGGTCTTACTAGCTATCTCATCAGTCCAGCATCTGGCACTATTTAGGGTCTCTCAAACTTAAGTCTCAACTTCCCCCTGCCCTCTCTCCTCATTACGTCAGCTCTGGGCAGTGTGAGCTCCAGACACACTTTCTTGCTTTGTGACCCTCTGGGTCACCAAGGCTGTGACTGGGCAGAGTTATGACAAGAAACTGAAAGGAGATACAGGGCGATGACTGTGATGGGGGAAGGCTGAGAACTAAATGCAAGGGAGTTAAAAAACAGATGGCGTTATTCATATGGAAATGTTCTGTTTTACATCCTCTGTGCAGACTAGTGACACATAGGTTAACTACCAGCTGCATCTTATGGGTTTTCCTGACCCTAGGGCATTGCTTAACACTGAAATGATACATGGAATTACAATGGCAAAAGCTCAAATGAGGCATTCTGGAGAGCTTCATGCAAAATGCATCATCATATTATGATAATATTCTCCCCCCCCCTCAATCACATGCACACACAATATACTGCATGTACTTCACCCTGGGATGAAACATGAATTTTATCCGAATGTTACACTGTGCTACTTGCACGATGAAAAGAAAGGCAGTTTTGTCTGTAGCATAATCAACAACCCAGGCTTTTCCCTGACCAAACAATAAAAGGAGAGCAGGGAGCCGGGTTTAAGCACCAGTAGATAAGACAGGAATGTCATTTGTAGTTAAGAGCATTTATTTAACTTCTAGATACAGCATTCAAAGGGCCTGCAGGATGTTTTCCAAATACAGGTTTGGTTTTTCGACTAGCTTGATCCAAAGTCCATCAGCTTCATCAGGCTTTGGATCGCACCATGAAAGACTATCATTAAAACTGCCAATCAAAACTTTGTTTCATCACCCCCTCCGTCCCCCTCCACAACTGAGTAAACGCAGGAAGCCCTGCAGAGAGGAAAGGCAGGGAAGAAAGATAACGTGAAGCTTTCAAATGATGCAAACCAGCCTGCTATACAACAAAAGAGCTAAACTTCAACACTTTTTTTTTTCCCTTTTTTTCTTTGAATTATCAAGTCTTCACTACAGAAGCAGTACAATGCATTTGTCACTGTAATCATATTAAGATTTATTTTTAACCTGGCAGTGGGTGTGAAGTAACAGTCATGCCAAGTTCATCTTGAGATAAACTTAAGAGCTGAAGGCAGACAGCACATGCTTGAGGAGTAGGGGTACGAAAAGTCAAACAAATGTAACAAGGCTAGAGTTAACAGTGTTTACACTTGAAGGTACTGGCCTTCTGAGAAAGTAACTTCTTACCCAAGAGGACAAAACACAGAAAAGGTCTGGTTTAATTACCCAATGTGAAATATGTTAAGTTAAAAATTAAACCCTGAAATTTCACTCCAAAGGGTGGAAGGTATTCAGACAAGAATAACTTTTTATACAAGGAGGTGAATGACTTAGAAATTAAAAATTGCAGTAATAGTCATTTAATGCACCAATTCCTTCTAAAACTAAATCCATTCACTGCTAAATAAAAACAGAATCCCTGTTGCAAATAACACACACATTGCTCCAATATCTATATATAGCTGCAAGAAATTATTCATATTAGACGCATTTAGCATATAGTACTATGTAACACTGCTGAAGAGCAGTACTTTCATCAGTCTGTTCAAAGACAATCACCTGAGTTGTCCTAGAAATTATTCTGTTTGAAGAAACGCAGCAATCCATTACTGTGAATTTTAGAGAGAGAGATTTACTAATTAAAAACGAACCTTTCAAATATTACAGTCTTGCTCATTAAAACAAACTTGCCATGCTTTGGAATTAACGTGTTTATTTCACTGAAAAACATCATTTGCCACTCTAGATGAAAGTTTCACATGCTGCGAGACAGAAAAAAAGATTATGCTCCTTACACTGAATCATCCCAGCTTCTTTCCAGGGTAATTTTTCCTTTCAGAAGCAGGGAGGCTATTGTACACTTTCTGAAGTGCTGGTTTACAGTCTCTAGTTCTACATTATATTCTGGCCCAATAATAATCCTCTGATACCACTTTTTACTGCTTAAGCAAAGGCAATTGTCCTCACACAGCTACTTTAAGAGGACGGCACTCATCGCCGTGCCTGGAAAGCACATTCTTTCCAAACCAGAAACAGTCTTAGTTTATTCTAGACTAAGACAGCAACCCCACTGGGTACTTGTCCGTATGAAAATCTAGTTTAGACAGTTTTAAAGGGTTCTGAGAACATATTGTTGCTGAATTACTGCCTGATAACACATTCCTAACTTGAAAATGTTTAGGGAATTTTATTTATTCTATTAGTGTACACTCCCCCTATATTTGAGGAGGATACCACCGTCGCTGCTTTTGTTTCCTCCTGCCCCTCCTTCAATGCAGCTTCCTTAAATAAGCAAAGGGCTGTGATATCTGAAATAATTCTGACCCTGTTGTGAATCATCTGTGACCAGCCCACGCACTTCCCCTCTGCAAAGGCCCTGACTCACAATCCCTCTCAGTTCTTTCCACCAGAGGATTCCCAGTGTGCCGCGAAGCGACCTGCCCGCGTCAGTCTAAGGAGCAAAGGAACAAGGTTTAGCTGTAAACCAGAATAGGTACTGACCGGAGTAAACCCTCGCTCAGCTGCTGACTAGGTCAAGTGCACCTTCAGTTATCTAACAGTTGAAAACAGATAATTCCAACTGGATGAAATTAAAGCTTCTTGTAAATTTAACTGGAAGAGAAAGAACTACATGATCTAAACGTGGTCACATATTTTACTTCTAAGGCTTCAACCAATATTCATCTTGGATCTGTTCTCCGAGAACATACCATCACCAAAGCAAAAATAAGCCATAATCCCTTCCGCTGAGGTACAACTCCCAGCTAAATACACCTGCAGATAGCTCAAATATCAGTTCAATTTAAGGAAAAAAATATGTCTGCGCTTGGACGCTTTTCAAGGAACACACAGACACACATCCTACGGGGGGGAGGAGGGAAGGGGAGGAAGTTTCACGTTCTGGGGAACAGCCAAGTGGCTATATGTGACAAACTGTAAACACGACTGCTAGGAATACAGCTACAGAAGATTTCACAAATATATTATTTAAAACATAAATAGGCAGTCTTAACTAGAGTTAGGCTATTGGCCATAAACCGTTCAGTTAAACTATAACAACGATAGTTAATGAAGACTATGAGTAAGTGTGGATCGTGACATATTTCAAACATATGAGATTGCTTCTGGAAAGCTGCCAAGTAGTTCCACACCTTTTTTCTCAAGTAGTAAAATAATTTATAAGTCTTTAACAATACAAGATAGTCAATTTTTTACCACCATCAATGATTTGACTGTGGCATATTCCCAGAACGTGATTTTTCAAGGAATAGGCTGGGTAGTAGAACAATGTTTCCTTCCAAACCAAAACTATTTCATTAGCCTTCTTAATAAGATGACTACAGCTGAAATTCATTGTCAAATGCCTCAATTAGCAATTCTAAAGCACTTCATAGACTAAAAATTTATCAACATATTCATCTCGGACTAGTCAAATATTGAAGTTTTACAGTTGGAGAAAAAGGAGTTGGAGGTTGAGAGAATTTTTCACAGCCAAACAGTAGGTCAGTTGTAAACCAGGACCAGAGGTCAGGACTTCCTTTGCTCCAAAACCCATAGCTATTTTATTTCTCAATACGCACATAACACCCTGTTTCCAAATCTACTATGAATTATTTTTAATAATATTTGGCTACAATATACAAAAAGTCTAAGTTTTTACAGATATATAAAACTCTCTCTATATAGTTTATATATATGTGTGTGTATATATATAATTTTGTAAGTGTCTTTTAAAAACGAAAACATTTTAAACTAGAATTTCTCACTCTTGTGTCCCTGGAAGGACACACAATAAAAAAAAAAGACGTTTGACCTCTTATCTGCCTTCTCCAATAAGAGGCTGATCTTGCGGCTGTAGAAAAGTTAGAGATGCCTCCTGAAAACCTCCTACTTGCTCTCAGACTCCTAATAAGGACAGAACAGGGGTCTAAGTCAGAAGCACAGATCTAAAGGCTCACGCAAAAGCCCACAGGCCTAAGCTTTTCTTTGCTCACACAGCACAACGTTATACACTAAGCCTTGTGGTGGAAGGAGCCATCCCAAAGAGCATGTTCCTCTGCTGGACCAGAAGCCTCACTGCCCATACCGTAGCAGCAGGGGAAAAACGAAACCAAAAAGGATAGGAGAACAAGAAGAGTGGTGGATTTTGGCAAAGAAACCCCCCAACATTCGAAACAAAAACAGACAAAAGAAATGACAGCAAATTAGCCAAGCAGCTTACCCTTACAGCACCAGGGTAATGCTGAGGAGGTCCTCTCACATGTACAAAGCAAACCATTTCCAAAGAATCCCACAACAAAGAAGTGCAAATGGCCCCAATCCTGCCTTACTCCTTTTCCAGGAACACCAGCTGTTTTTGGGCACAGAGCACCTCAGACAGCAGTGACAAGCTTGTTTCTGTTACTTACTTTCCTTTTTTTTTCCCCTGCAAGTGCCCTTAGGGAAGAAACAGCACTTCCTGCATCTCCGCAACCCTTGTTTACCCTCTGGTGGCCATGCATTGACCATCTCAAAGATGCATACAGATGAGCTGGTTTGATTTAAGCCTCTTTGTTTTCAGGAGTTTCTAATAGCACTTTACTGGAATTCTGTCCTCTAAAAGAACATTACAATAGTTACAGAAGTACGGGAGGATTCAAGATAACATCTAATGTTTGATTCCTCCCTCAAGCAATTCCATTCACGGAGTACTGTTTGAGTGTGCAATGCCAGTTATCTCTGATATGACCAGCTTATTTCATGTTACAGAAGTGACCCCAAGTGTTTATCATTTTCTAGAGAACTTTTGTAGTATGTCTTCAACAGAAGCAGCCAGGTGTACTTATAAAGCACAACAGTGTCCAAACAGGCCAGCATGCTGGTATCCTGGAAGAGTTGCTCCACCTAACTTGACTTTGTCAATCTAAAAGAAAAAAATGCTAAGAAAAAAAATTCAGTGGTACTTCTAACCAGTTTGCAATCACATTCCCACCTTCTCGACTGCTTTAGACTCCACTTCAAATGCTCTAAGCAGTAGCAACTTAAAAACCTTTTGGTTACATCAACAGTCCAGTTCCCTGGCTGTACTAAGCCATGAGCTGCATTAACTGGCATTGGTAAGACAGACTGAAGAGAATACTATTACTTTCAGATCACCACTACCAGAATTAGTCACTGGATTTTGAGTATTTGCTCTTTGGAAAACCACTAATAGATGGTTCAGAAGGTGTAATGGCACCTCCCCTGACCAACCAAATCTTTACTATGGGTAAAACAGCCCAGCCAGGGGAGAACCTAAGTTTTAATTCCAGAAATCTGTCAGAGGCTGCTTGACTGGCAGTTAGTAATCCTGACACTGAAGCTAGTAAGCCAAAGAGGTTTAGTGCACATGAAATCAAAAGGATAGTTTTATCAATGTTTAAATATTATCCATAAGAAATATGTGATTAAATAAACAGATTTAATAATGTCTGTGACGAACATACACAAATTCTCAGGCATACCACCCTGTGGAAATAAGAAAAATGTGTTTCTGCAACCTTTCTCGGGTCAGGCAATTTTATTTCTTGAAGAACGCGCGCACACACACACAGAGCCTCAAAACTGGTGCCCACTCTGACAAGAAGACTCACCAAGATTCACGCTGCAGGCCAACAGACAAGTCGAGGACAAATTATTTCCTTACTTCCAGCCTAGCATCCTCTCTGTTAGACCAGGTTGAATACATGTTGATTGTTATTGCTAGCCAACAAAAACATTTCTAATGGTTTTTATTTGGCAGCTAGAAACTAGCGTACTTACATGAATAAAGTTGTGAGTTATTCATTAAAACAAAAGCAAAACACATCCTACAGCATGCACACATACACTGTTCAGACAATCTTAAGTTTACCCCAGAAACTTCCTGAACTCCCTACTATTTTCCCTCTCCCACATTCTTCCCCTGCTTGCCTGCATCCTCCTCACCAACAGCCTTTTCTTCCAGTACTGCACATGTTACTGGAAGAACTGGTACACTGAAAAGAGAAAACAACTTTAAGATATGTTATATGCCCAAAAAATGTGACAAATAAAAATCATACAGCTTAAAACTTGTCTATACTCATTAGGACAACTCTCTTCCTTTTAACCAGTTTTTAAGCTTGAGTTCTGTACTAGAAACTGTGTTGAATATGAATTACATATTGGCTGCAACTGCCGACCCAGCTTTTAAAAACCAAGCTTGAACAGAATAAGAAAATCAATTACTAAAATGGAAAGCAAGAGAGGAATCAGCGAGTGGTTTGGTAAGTGGTTTGTTTCCTGAAAGATCTCCCTACTACAGGACTGTATACATCCATCTATAAGTGCCTTTGTTCCCGGTTTCACAGAACATGCTTCTCAAGAGACCGAGATAGACCAACACATCTGTTTGCAATATAACCACTTCTATCGCCCAAGGAAAAAACACCCTGTGCTTGCACTTCATAGAGTGACAAAATGGTACAAACACACATCAGTTAGAAGTCGACAGAAAACACATAAAACGGAGCTAGAGAAAGCTAAATTCTTCATTAATTTACTATTATCACCTTCTACACAGCATGTTTAACAGATGACTGGTCCGCGTAAGCATGGATTAAATACTTAACCCTTGCTGTGGACAACACATTGCACGTACTACAATCACAGCTGTTACCAGAAAGCAAGCATCTGTCAAAGAACTGCAGCCCAAAAAAATATGCTGCCATGGTGATAGATGCACCATCAGAGCTAACTAGTTAGATTACCTAAAGAACGTGTATTTTTATGTTTCATTTCTAAAGGTAAATTGTTCCTGCCTCCCCGCACTACTTTAAAAGTTATTTTAACCAAAGATTTTATTTTGGTTGCTATGGTACAAGCTGGCTTATAAATATGATGCTGATTAACATAAATGGATATATATTCCATTTACAATATTCAAGCAATACCCCCACTCAGCTGGAAGACCGCATACATTAATTAAGGAGATGCAGAAGGAACGACCAAAATATTCACCCATTATATAAAATCTGAAACGTTAAACTCCCGCTTAATTAAATTAATTTTTATATTTTGAACATGTAGACACAGCAGAAAAAAGTCACATTCACTACAATAAAGCCTAAACATAGAACTTCAACAGATTAAACAAATAGAAGAGGAAGCTGCTTTTTTTTTTTGATACTTACAATGTGTAAGAGCTTTAGCACATCCACAAACCTATCAGAAAAGCAAGAAAAAGCAAATAGTTATATTTTAACTGCCCAATTAAAATAAACTGAGTAGCTGTTAAGTTTAGCATTGACACTTACACTTTCTCTGAGCTCATGATCTCCTTGGCAATATGGTAAACCTTTGTTTTCTTTCCAGCTGCCTTACTCTGCAAATAAAATTATATGTTATACTATACACCTACTAAAACTTTCGTAAAAATAATTTCAGGCTAGTAGTTCCTCAAATTCAGCGTAATTATTCTATAGTTATTTCTAATAAAAATCTTTTATACTGCTTTGCAATCTCCTGGCTTTTAAATCTTCTGGCTTCTCAGGATCTATGAGAAAATCAATTTAGCTTGTAGCTAGAAACAACAATGTTAGCTAAGAGTAGTTTTTAAAACACTATCAGCCTTTCTATTTAATTATTACAGGAAGCACTGAAGCCTATAAAAAAATGAAGCCCTAGCAAGTGACAATTATTGGTTAGCAAAAGTAGTAAAGTACAGATAATATTTGTATATTATTCAATCTTTTTCTGATTAATACAGCAACAGTAATATTTGCAGTAAACTCAAGTGGGTTTCAGGAACATCTTACAAGAAATACACATTTTCTCTACTGAAAAAGAAGATGAAAGGAGAAAAATATCCCACTGGAGAGAAGAGTCAGCTTCTGACCATCTACTAAAGGAGTTGCTTGAAAAACATAGCAACCATACTGCAAAGCTGTAGAAGCACGAGCCTGGTTGTCTACCTGAAACACTGTGGAGATGACGATGTTTTTTATGTGCACAAATTTGGCTTCCAAAAAAAATCAATGCTACTGTTCAATGTCAGACAGAAGGAACAGGTACAGCAAAGCAGAAGGGGGTAGGTGTCAGGATGCAAATATGTTTTCTACACAGTGTAACTCCCGTGTATGATTTCCCTCAGATAAAACACCTTTCTCCATAACAGCTCTCATGGTTTGCCATATGCTCCTCTGCTCCCAGCTGTCACCACATCTATTAGATATTCAGGCTTTCATTTCAATGGGCTGCAAAGAAAAAGCCTGGATGAGGAGCACTGAAACATCACAGGATATACAGCACAAGTGTGATGGAAGCCCTGGGCAGGCTGTACTGAGTATGGCAGCATCATATAGGCATTGAACAGTTTATCTAGAAAAGCAGATATCGGTGGCCTTGCATATATGAGCCTTTGGTTCATAAGCACTAGTAGTGCAAGATTCATCTGGAGTTTTAGGCCTCTGAACCTATAAACGAGTCTCAGGTGACGGAAATCAAAGTATGGAACCAATGATATTCAAAGGCTGGGTTTAATAATATTGTCATATTAAAAATAATAAAGAAATCTAAATTTTTTTTCATTTGAATGCAATTGACACAGTGCTGAATTAATAAATTACACTTAATTTCTAAATTTGGTGTTGCATTGCATATATGCAAAGTACATTATTTATTTATTTTACATACTACATAGACATCTTTGCACAGAGCTGGGATGTTATTTCAAAAAAACCACTTAGATCTACCCAGTGAGGGTCAATTGGATTCAGGCAAGATTGTAACACCTATCCTCAGGCCTCAGTGCCTTTTTAGAAAGCACAGCTGACACGCTCCCTCTAAGACTGAATTCACAAGTAACTCAATTATGCAGAGCAAGGTGTCTGCCATCACTGTAGAGTTGACAGTTGCAAATGAGATGAAAATTAGTATTTTGAGAACAAGATGCTAACACTAAACAACTACAAAATGAAATATCACAGTCTGTTTTCAGCCCCATTTGAAAAGACTTTTCACATACCAGCTGGCACCGAAAAGGCCACTTTGCACTTGCTCAGCCAAAGATACCCTGGGCCTAAGAGAGTCTCTAATGGGAGAAACGAAGGGATACAAATTGGGCTCTCAGGCACGGCATTGGGAAGGAACCTTACAGCTCCTCTAACGGATGAAAAGCATGAAAACAGCCACATGCTTGTGGTAAGGAAAAATAAAAACAAGCCCAGCTGATGACCAATGCAGAGACTGCTTCATTCTCCTCTGCAGCTGCTCTCCCCATTAGGAAGCTGGCTGTTAATCCCCAGCTGCCAGCCGCACGTGCCGCAGGCGGCTGAAGCAAGCCCACGAGCAGATGCTTCGCGGCGAGTGCTGAATTACTCCGTGAAACCTGCCCCAGAAGTCTTGTAACGGCAACGCTTTGCCGTAAAACTCTGTCCTGAAAGGTTGAGGGCATTTCTAGAGGCATGTGAAGTAAGTTAGCTTCTCCACAGGTACAGCCCTGCTTAGTTTCACAGGAACAAGCTTTTCCCTCGACTCCCTTTCCTTCCCCCAATTTATTCTTCTCAGAAGATTTAGTTAAATGACATTCAGGTCTGACACATCATCATGAAGTCTTCTCTTCCAGCACTAAAAAGTCTCAGTGCCTTTTTTAAATTATTTTTTTCTTTTAATTATTATTCACTTTTAAGGGAAGGAAGCAAATATAACTACTATCAAGGAAAAAGAGCTGCCAGGACTGGTGCGGAGGAGAGGCACTGGTCTATGGGCAGGCTGGCGTCAGGGCGTCCAGGACTGAGAAGAAAGAAGGTATCCCCAAGGAGAGGGATAGGACACCCAGAACTTCATTTCATCCTAAGTAGTTAGCGCTGTCTTCCTGCTCCTCATTCAAAGAAGAAATAAGGTTAAAATAGGGGAAATCATTCCAAGCTGGCACTCACAGAAGCTAGCAGAAAGTCAGACCTCAACCACAAGTCAAGTGTGGCTTACACCCCTCCAAGGGCCACAGAGGTGGGTCTGCAGTCCTCCAACAACAGGTATCTTGTGTGCACACCAACAGTCTCTCCACAGCACCAACGGAGTGAATTAAGGAACTTAAATGCTGAAAGGCAGGTTCAGCCCTTTGTGTTTCATGCCATTGAAAAGGAAGAATTAAAAATTGGTTGTTAACTGTCCCTTGTGCGCCAAGCAGTGATTTGGCCGGTTAGTATGCAGAACCTGCAAACGCAAGAAAGCTGTCTGCACAGAAATGGTTACTGGGACACACCCTTTGCTGCACGGCCAAGACCCCTGAAATAGGACCATCCAGGCAAAACTACTGCTTCTGAGAGATTTTTCAGAAGGATCTTCTCAAACCTTGCAACCTTCACCTGGCACCTTTCCTTGGGCTTCACCAAGGCTGACAATACAAAAGTTGATTACAAACGTTCAGTGCACAAGAGACATTGTTCACTCTAGGATCTGTGAGGGGTAGACATCCTCATTAAAAGGTATTTAAAAGTCCCAAACCTGAAGATCTCTAACCATGTATTTGTGCATGTAGCTTTATTACAGGGGCACGGTAGGCAGGTCTACAGCTCCAGGCTCAGTGAAAGATTAACATACACAAATTAAAATTTTAGGAAAAAAAACCCCACTAAACAATAAGAATGATGAAAAAAAAAATATATAAAGTTATGTTGACTCAATGCTTTTTATTTGAAAATATTCCAACAGGTTACAACTTACAAAATAGTGCAAGAGTGAGGAACAGCTTCAGAAGATAAAGATAAAAAGATACCTGTTTATCTTCTTGAGGATCAGGCTCCCCTTTGCTGGAATCAGAATTTGTGTCATCATCTTCATCAGAACTGTTCATGAGATCTTCTTCATCTGACTGAAGATCTCCCATTACCACATTAGGATGATTATGGTGGTCTTCTAAGGACCTAAAATTAAAATACATCTAGTCAATAAACATACCATACTTTATTTATGTAAAGAGCTTTCTGGTTTACCCCACAAGAAATTATCTACTTGGTATCAGAAACACTGAAAACAGTAGCAGGTAATCTGAAGATGACGACGAGAGTGGTAAGGCTTTTCCACAGTGGACTCATAAGCCTGCAATGTTTTATCTATGCTGGTATTGATACAATGCTTGCTGACAGCGAGCAAAAGCCACAGTACATTTGGAGTATTTATGTTATTCTTGTCCATCAGAGTTTGCCTGACAGCAAAGTTTGATAAATCTATTCCCTTATTGCTATGTACATGTATAGTGCAACATTTGTACTGTGTGCCAGAAGGATAAAGAAAGATTATAGCTGTTTTGCTCTCCTCTATCTCATAGCTTCAGGACTTGTTCCACATATAATACTCAGACTGGAGCTTTCTCTCTGAAATTTAGACGCGTGTATATATACAGGGTTTTTTCTCAATGCACACGCCAAACAACTGCATCAGAGATGGCAGTAGTATAACCGTTCTGTCCAATAATTCTTCTTAGAAACAAGAAAGCAGAACCTTTTGTGATTAAAAACTCCCATCCCCCAGCGATAGACACCTTCCAGGTAGCTGTCAAAGCCATAAAATATAACCTTGTTCTACTGCTGTACAATGATTATAGAGGTCTCTCTTCATTAGCTTCAGCCTTATTTGCCATACAGAAACAGCATGAGACAGGCACATAACATTCTTCCTCTAACTAGCATTGACAACCTCAGTAGAGATTTAAGAAATGCAATTCTGGTAGAAAATAAAAAAGGGGGTAGGGAAGAATAAAGAAGAAAACTGAGACTAGAGGAAAGGGAACCCGAACATAGAAACATAACAAATCCCTGGGCTCCTACTTTTAATCCTTAAAAATATCTGATAATTGCCAATTACACTAAACCTGTGTCTAAATTCATATAATCTGTGTTCAAGGCCTGCAAAAAGACGGTGGGATGCCACAGGCTTATTGTGATACACGCCAAAAGTGATTAGCTACCCTACAAAACAAAAAGCAAATCCTGAAACCCTCGCCCCCAAGCTGTTGCAACCAGCAGAGATCTCAGTGTGCTGATCAACACCTAATTTTGTGCAGCCAACGTCTGTCAGGGCTACACACTTCTCCATATAGCTGCCTTCTGCCTCCCCACGCAAGGGATGGTTACGACTAATCTTTTCTTTTCCTAACTTTGAATCACAAGTTCAGGGCACTGAACTTGTGGGCCGGGATGGAGGGCAACTCTTCAAACTCACCACCTCCGAACATGGTAGTTACCAGAAAGAAAACCTGTCAGCATGGATGCCATGGGAGGTGGCTGCTGGTAACATGAATAGAAGGAAGGAATACCAGCTGTGTGAGGATGCTCCGGCAGCCACAGCAGGGTGTTGATTATTGAGTGCTCAAGGCAGAGTTAAAAAACAGCCCAACGAAACAACACACAAATGCTGATTACAACCTAGAAATATAGTTAGAGATGAAGACAAGATAAGTTGGCCTGCAGACAGTCTTTGGTCAGTCACAAAGATATAGAAAAGATTAAACTAGCTTGGTTCTATTAAGACAACACAGGAAGGACTCAGGAAACGCCCAGGCAGTTACTGTCTCCCAGAGCCGAATGGGGTGGGGGGAGGAAGGAGATTGCAAGTTCATCACTGAGTTCAGATGAGACCCTGAACCAAGACTGCAGCACCCAGGGTGCAGAGAGACACCCAGATATTTCAGTTTGGAAATCATCAACTTCATGCAGAAAGAGAGCAGCCACCAGGGAGACGAGCACTGAGGAGGGCACCGCATGGAGTATGCCAGGGACAGTTCCCACAGGGCCTCCACAAGCTTCAAGAAGGCAAAAAAAGTGGCTTTTCACTGGAGCTTCCCCTGGAACCGCACTAGCGGGATACTAAGGCTTCTGCAGTTACTTGTTAACTTCAGCAATTCAAAACACTCCTTGCCCAGTCTATCTAATTCAGTCAAATGACCTGTTGGCCTGAGAATGTTTATTTTAGTAGATGCCATCTCATATCCTTTTATGTTATAGATGACAAACATCTTTATTACATCTGTAGCACTACATGAGGTAGATACATCCCCCTGCTTTAGTCAAAACCTGCAACAGAAATAACTACTGCTATTCCTTTACTATATTACAGTTTTAACATCCACATCTGTCACTGAATCTACATCTGATCTGGGATATTTTTTTTCCCCATTGCAAGATATATTAAGCGTTTTATCTCTAACCACACCAGAATTCACTTTTTAGTCCTTATTCATTAAATTTTCCTTTTGTTAATGGACATTTTATTGCCCTTTTTCCTACCCTTCATATTTGTTTTAATTACTGCTTTCATTTCCTTTAACTAAGATTCCTTCCCATCAAGAAAACATTATTTTCACACCTGTCAAATCACAGTTCTTTTGCCTAAGCATATTCTACAGGATGCCTGCTCCCAGGTTTTGCTATCATTTTCCATTTAAACTATTCAGGGCAACTGTGCCAACACTTCAAAATTTTAGAAAACCTGCCATTTTTAAAGTCAGAAACAAGCATATTTCTGGGTGAGGCTGTATTCTGCTTGCACAAACATAACCCCGTCACCACTGAAGGATGAAGATCAAACTAGCTGGCCTGTGTTGGGTGAAGGATTTTCTAAATGAAAGATCAGCTTATCCAATAGAAAGTTTCAGTTAAAAACTACTAAAATTATTTAAGAATTAACTGCTGATGATTTAGGATGCTTAGTAAGTGTCCACAAATGAGAGCCACTCACCACATAGATTTTTTTTCTTCTGTGAATCACAACAACGTTTAAGCAGTAAGCTCATTTTCTTGCCTTTGTGGTGCATATGCACTTACTATTTGTGTAAAGGAAACTATAACAGCTGAGAGAGCTATCTACCAAATCTTGCCTACAGTATCTGCCTCACCAGTCAAAGCACCTCAGAGTAATCCCTGTATGTCTTTATCCTGTATATGCTCAGCTCACAGCCTAACACAGCCCTCAAGTTCCTCCACCTGATACATTTTGTTGAGGGTTTTTTTTTGTTGTGTTTTGTTGGTTTTTTTTTTTAAATTTTTTTTTTCTTCTTTATTTATTTTTTAAAGAAAAACCACAGTGGATGATTAGATGATTAACAATCAAAACTCAGTTCACACCCAGTCATTTTCCAGAATCAAACAAGCTGCCAGTTCAGCGATAGGATGCACTACTGTAGCCATGGGTAGATGTACTCCTGGTGGTATCTGTGGTTGTGCCCTCTTCTTCAGGGAAGATGACAGTGGCAAAGTCACTGTGTTTATCTGACTTTATCAGCCATGTGCTGGAAAACAGTAACTCTCCTTTGCCCTTATGCCTTAACCTTTCATCATAAATACTATGGCGTTTCTGCCGAAACAGAAAGCAGTTTTTTATTTACTGATTACTTTTTCTGTACTTTTACCTCTGAAGTCATCTATAACGTAAGCGTATATATAGTTCTCTTAAAGTTGCCTCTGGATGAAGTGAAATCCCTTGTAGCCTCTAAATGAGTTTGGAAATAGTAGTAAATATTTAAATAAACAGAATCTTCTCTACTACATATCAATTCCCCTTTTCCAAAATACCGCTGGCATGCAGTAGTGGTTATTTTTGAGCAGCTCTTCTGATAGGTATTTTGGGGATACTGCGAATTATCTCTATCTTGTTCCCTCTTCATCACAATTCTTTCTCATACCCACAGCACTACTGAGAGAAACTTCTGCATTATCAGTCATGTGAAACACCATCACTGCCAACTCACCGTGCTGCCCACTGAGTAAGAATATCTTGGCGTATCTCGTGAGCAAGTTATCTAAATATAGATGTGGGGTTTTTTCTTTCGACACATAAAATGAAGGGATTGTTAGTTTGCCTAAGAATGAACAGTTTATGGGATGAAGCATATACATGGCGCTGTATTTTCCTAACGCAATAGCAAAATATTAATGAAATGAAACATGCCAGTCCTAATCAGGCATACAGCAAGATAAACTGTCAAAACTTAAGAACTGCCATCAAGCTATTACAGCCAGAAAAATAAAACCTAAGCAGCATAAAAACATTTAAAAGATGACCAAGACTAATTCAGACTAGCTTATTTGTATTAGTATAGAAGCTTCAAATAAGCCTGAGGCTTCACTTTCAGGCACTGTTGATTTAGACACTGCATAGGACACTATAGCCTGAAGTCACAATTAACCTTTCAGTCTCAGTTCCCAATTCATTTAGAAGGCAATTAGTAATTTAAGCTTCACTGAGATGATTCTGAGAGATTCTCTGCCATGGAATGCCCCACCATTAAGGATTTTATAGTATATTGGAATTACTTCAAGCGTTAGCATCACCATAACTACTAAAAAGCAAGTTTCCACGGCTCCAAAGTATCTGTTAAAATAGATTCATCCATGCTGCTGCTTTACACACATTTCCCTGTGATCTTCATTATTTTCAGATGCTTTTTCTACTTCTAGTAAGTAATCAAAAATATATAGGAATGCTGAATGAACAGAACCTTGCACACACCACTCTGCTAAATTCTTCTTTTCTCATCCTTTCACCATTTTAAGAGGAGCGTCCATTCTGCTTTTTGTAGGAGTGTCTCAGCATCTTTATCATTCCTCTATCTCTTCCTCCAGTATTGCGTTGCATTTTTTGTGGGTGTTTTTGTTTGTTTGTTTATTTTTTAAGACAGCCTTCAACACACCGGCAAAATTACACAAACTGAAGTTCCTATTCAACTAAAAAATACACACCAACACATCAGAGCCAATAAGCATACCCTACTATAACATTTCATCTCAAATCCTTTTTGTGTCGTTAGAGCATTTCACAATCCTTTCACAGCTGCTCGCATCTCACTTTCCTCCAGAGAGGTAACAATTACTATTGCTGGTTCATCCATTTTCAAGTTTTAGTATCACCAGTCCCTGCAATCAATTTCAATAATTATGGCATGTTCAGCTGCCTTTTTTGTAAGACCTAAAAGCAGACTGTCTCTCTGTGGAGGCAATAGCTGATAAGGCAGTTATATTTTTTCATAGTGCCTCATAGTTGTAATAGCTGTAGGCAAGACAGCAAGCCTCACTGCCCGACTCCCTCAATGGATCCCAGCTGTATGCTTCAGGGAAAAGCCAAAGATAAAAGACTTTAAAAACTAAAGGAAAAAAGAAAAGAAAAAAAAAGTTCTATGGCATCTTTTCTGTTAGGTCCTACCTAAATTCAGAATCTCTCTTTTGAGGTATAAAGAAGGGCTGTAAATAGAGAAATCAAGTTAAGATCCCAAAACAGTTTAAGAAGCAGTTATCTGATTTGGGTGCTCAAGACAACAGAAGATGCTCTTGGAAAGCCAAAGCAAAAGTGAAATTATTGGTTGGTTAATAATTGTTTGATTTTGTTTAGTGAACTTCCTTTTCCCTTAATTTAATACTTTTTATTTAAGACAGTTCTATCTCTTTAATATTTCTTTATTTACTGCAGGTTTTTGGAAGAAAGGAAATCTGTTCTAGAAAGCAAGCATACTTGGCAAAGCACAAAGATAATAATGAATACTAACCAAGATCACTAGAGAGCTCCTATGGAAGTTTTAAGAAAATATATGATGGGATTAGTGATCAACAAGATTAATAAAGGTATCAATTAATGTACTTCTTTGATGAGTTACATTTTGCTGCAATACCTCAGCTCCACAACCATCCTGAAGAAGCCAACATCAGCACATTTCCTTTCGCAAACCAGCCTGGCAAGCATAAACACGAACTTCATATAGATGCACCTGGACCCTAACCCATCGTATTCACCTCACCATTTAAACTTCAGATTCTCTGAACAATGGTGACTGCCTACCATTATAGCTAAAAAAATCCCTCCCTCACTGTCCTCTTCATGTTCCCCTGCTTTTCATTTCTCCTTCAGGCATACTGCAACGTTAAGTGGTAAATAAGGACCAAATGCAGCCTGGACCAGGTGGCTTACTTATCTGAGTTATTCCTACAGCAGTCACCTCTCTGGTTTAATGACAGATGCACAGATGGAAAGAGCTGAAGCTGAGATCACGTCTGTCCTCTCCAGGTGTAGCAGACAGTGGGAGAAAGGCTGGTGGATACGGCTGCGGCTCTGGCAGTGCTGGCTTGGCTGCCAGCACTAGGGACTGGTTGCCTTATTGCAGCCAAGCTGCTTGGGCTTCAACTTCTCTGCCAAAAATGGTGCTTTTTCACAGCGAGAGAGGGAGATAGCAAGGGGTCGTCTCAAACAGGATTTTACACAGTTGTGTTAAAGTTATGCCATTCATTCTTCTGCAGTGACAACTCAATGATTTTAATAAGTTCTTTGTGTTATTAGGACTAATAACAACAAAAAAAGGCAACAGACCAGGAGTTTTTATTGGTCTGATGCTAAGGAACATGACGGGCAGTTAATCTTGATCTCCCTTTTATTTAAATTTTTAAGACCACCTGGACAGATCGCACCTGTGAGATTCAGTAATTACTTTTGCAAGCTATCCTTCCGTAGGTGACATGGCTCAGAGATGACACAGACCTCTACCAGTCTTTAAAAAAAAAGCACCGCAAAACAAGAGGCAAACACACTAGACCAATAAATCCACGATTATTTGCATCACTTATAACTGTTGTGCTATATTCTCTCTGGGCTGGTTAGGGAACTTTAAGGATACAAATACAAACATAAACACTCCTCAAGAATCACAGCTAGAAAACAGAAACAACCCACATTCAGCTGAGCAACCCCAACTGAAAATGATTTGTGCACATCAGGTTACTTTTTCAAATTGCAATTTAAAGACTTCAAGAATTCAAACAGAACTATTTCAGCAATATCATACGCAGTGTATGCCTGCATAAGCATCTATGTATTTTATAGGAAGTCAGGACCTGTGATGATCGTGATACGCTCTCGAAAGAGAAGCTCAAGACCACCTATTTAAAATGGATTTTGGTTCAGAGCCACTCGTACTTCGAAAGCTGTCTACTGCCTCCCGGGGAAAAGGGCTGGCTGCAGAGAGAAGCCAGGTGGGAACGTCGGGAGTTTGCTGCTGCCAAGAGACACGCCAAGAACGATCCTCTTTGTCCCAGTCTTTACCTCTGGCGTTCCCTGCTCACACCTGGGTTTTCTGGGCAAGGAGGATATCACAAACACAGCCCAGAGCTGCCACCACATTTAGCCTGTCAGATCACGCCACTGGCAGCTCCTTCTATACTTGGCTGAGCACGTCGCAACTGCAACACCTGACTTGCTGGAACCAAGTTATCCCAGTCTCTGCAGCCAGCAGCATTTAGTTCAGCATTTGTTATCCTCAGGCCAAGACCGCACTTGCTTCTTTCCTCAACAAGAAGAAAAAAAATAAATCTGACTCACATTCTAAGCGAAAAATAAGCTAGGCATTTGTCATATGTGTTTCACGCTTAAATCAATCTTGTACCTTTTTTTCTTTTAAGCAATCCATTCTGTCAGCCACCCTACTTCAGGCATACTACGATCGGTACCACTGCGAGCATACTGCGTTGCACGAGTTTAAAAAGCACGGTTTAAAAAAAGGTGCAAACAGCTCTCAGATTATCTCCATATTTAGCCGCAATTTGAAAACAGGAGCTCCCGCGGCCAGAGGCGCCCAAGGACCGCTCTCGCCACAGGCAGCCTCCCATGCTCACAGGAGAGATCTTCAGCAAGACCATTTGTTGACAATTCCTCAATTCCCTGGACAGTTCTACATAAACACACACGCATGCTTCAGATGTTTCCACACTCACCATAGAAAAGCCACATTTAAAAAAAAAAAAAAAAGAGAGAGAAAAAGAGGTTTTAGTTTTAAACGTCTTTGAGAAAACCGGTGCCCACAGCGGGCCAGTCCAGTTCCCGATCAGCGCGTCACAGCTGCCCTGGTGACAAGCAGGAGAGACGGTGGCATGGCCCTGCCTCTGCTGGGGTGGCCCCAGCAACAGTGAGTGCCTAAAGGAGACTATGCCAACATAGCAGAATATAATCCAAGAGGATAGAAGGAGACAGTCCCGAGCATTGGTACAGGAAAGTGAAACACTGCGGCAAACCCCAGGGATTTAAACCCTTGCCTGGAGACTTGTACAGGGGAAGGAGTCGCTGCATCAGTTCTTCCCATCTCCACACAGAGCTGTGAGGGATCACCTACTCCCCAGGGTAGGTAAAGCAGGCATTCTTTGCAGAATTTACAGGTTTTTTTGCTTTCCCTTATTAATTCTCATTTCCAGCCCTACTTCACAGGGAGAGCTGCACATCAGCAATGCTCACAGCCAAGACTTTTGGAAAAAACTCCTGGCGTGGAAACGAAAACAAACAATACAAAAGAGGACCACCAAAATACGGTGCTCATTTACAATCAGGACCTGCTATTCTAACATCTCTCAATTCACAAAACAGACCCTAGTGGGAAAAGGTTTACTGGGAAAGGACAGCGGGATCAGAAGAAAAATAATACTTTATTTCCCAGTCACATAAAAAAGGAAAAACCACCAACACAACTCCAGCACACACTGAACAGACTTCTAGAAAACTATTATAAAAGTGTGACAAAAATCTCAAACCAAATGCATTAAATAGCAAAGGGAAAACTTAGACCAAGTGAGAACCAAATCTTCTATTAATACCCATTTCAAACAAAACTGGCTTTACCTTGCCAGAGCTACCATGACATTGCGATATTCAACTACTTCAGCTCCACTAAAACCAAAGTTAATGTAAAGCCCTAAACATCTTCTATATTGATCATTATTTTTATGCCTTTTTTTGGTGACTTTATCCCTGAAATCCCCAGGGCTGTAATACCTCACTTCAATTCGTTCAATTGCTCTGCAGTTCCTTGCTCAATTTAGAAATAACGCACAACTTATTGCACTCCATTTTTTACAAGTCAGATACCTAGAAGATGACAAAAGAAAGCTAAGTTGCAGAGGACTCAAAAGGTAGTCACTTAGATTTAAAATAAACATGGAGTGACTTAACTCTTAAACACACAACTGTCTGCATGCACGGGAGCTGACACAGCTTCCTGGGTAGTCTGCCGAAAAACAGAGGTTGAAATAGTTTGGTTGACACCAACACTCACTAGCTGTAAAGAATAACCCAGCTGTTTGCAAGATTGGACTTGTGTTCTCTCTTCCTCTAACCCTCTGCACAGATTAGAAGTAGAATGGGATTTAGACACTTTTTCTAAGCTTCGCAGCTCATCTCAAAATAAATACAGAACATCCAACCCCCAGGAACACCACTGGGAGAAAAAAAAAAAAACCAACAGAAAAATCAACTGAACTCTGCGCAGTTGAAATCACTGAGCCATAAGGCTCAGATTGTAGCTATCAAAATGGCAGTTTTGACAAAAACTCCTTTTATTTATTTACATGCATCTCAGATTTTATTTTTTTATTCCACTTCTGCTTGAGTGGAGCAGTTTTTCATAAGCACGAAGATATTTTAAGGAAAAATTAAAACTTGTGTAAACTTTATATTTTTAAAGGAAACTTCTTGGATTCTAGCATCTTACATAAAACCTGCATTCCTTAACCTAACTTTTGGCTAGCGCATTGAGACAACATAGCTGCATAGTTTTGTAAGTCTATTCGTCAAAACATCTTTAACTGGATCAAATATAAATGTTGGGTAAATAAGGCATATTAATATCACTGTTGGCATTTAAATAAAAAGTAAAGTTAATATTTTGATTGCTTTCTTCCCCAACATTTATCTTATGCCCAAAAAAAATCTTTACTGTTTGACATACACAATTACATTAGACCTTGCTGCAGTTAAAACATCTCCATAACCAGAGTACCACGGAGCTTCACAAGCACATTTCCTGAGCCAACGCTGAAAATAACCCACAGGAAAAGGCTGTTGTTGAGCACAGAAATGGGTCTTTCATCAACTCGCATGTCACATTTGACTCACCATTCTACATGAGATACTCTCTGGAGCTACATTTTGTTAACCTGCAATTTATACCATGGTTGGCAACCAGAGACAGAGCACATGTGTTGGAGGCAGGGGAGAAAGGCCAATATCAGTTGACAAATACGCAACATTAAGTTAGCTTCCCCCACCTTAAGGAAAAGGAAATACATATAAAGAATGCCAAAATTAGGAAAAACACAAACGTGGAATAAAAGAGGAAAGAAAAAGATAAAGCGTTGGAGATTAAGTCAAGAAAGCGCGTGACACCCGAGTTCCTGTTGTCCGTAGGCAGGGGGGTTAGGAAGCCGGCTAAAGGACAGAGGGTTTTTCGTGCACTGCTTTGCTTACTTCAGGCTCCCCCACATCACACCAAGCCGCCCTGCGGCTGAAGGCGAGAGCCGACATGCCGAGCTAAGGCGACGTCACCGGGAGGAAGGACGAGGACATCCTTGTATTGTATCAGGGGATCGATGGGAATAGCACAGTCAGGGCATTTTTGCCATCTGCAATGAGCACTTCTGCGGTGGGAAACGAAGGATAGCGCAGTTTATTGTTTGGTTCGTTACAATCATTGCACTGACCCTCAAAACGGCTCTATTAATGCATATGGACTGCACGGGCTCCAAGCTTAACGTGATGTAATTTTCTAGACTGCACAAGAGGATGACAAAAGTAACCACCAAACCTTCTGCAGAGCAGCAGAGGGATTTGCCCAGCACCGCCTGCCTCATCGCCGCCGCTGCTGTCCGCTTGCTCCCTCTCCTACTCACAAACACATCCAGCCCCAGCTACACTCAGTAAAAAGATAGCGTCAAGAACTTAAGCCACATCTATTTTTATGTAGCACTTGTAATACCTTCAGATAAATTAGAAATCTTTCATTATTGCACCTCCAACTTTGTCAAAAGTTTCCCTATGAGCTGTGTCCGTGTCAACCTGCATCGTCTACCTCTTTCTTTTACCAAAATCACCAGGGAGCCCCTGAAAAGAGGGATGAAAGAAATACCAAAGACAAAAATTCTCTTTCATGACAGTCTCTGAGATCTTCGCAATTGTTTTCATTTCGTAAGACCTTTCAAACCTTTTCAAGACTGGACTCTATAATACAATAATGGACTTGGTATTGGAAAAATGCAGTTCTCCAACTCCTTTCTCTCCTTCATTGGATAGGGAGAGCATCGGACCTCAGAAACTTTCCTAACATCAAAACAGATGAAATCAGCACATCTCAAACACATATGCATATGTGTGTCAAGATTCTTTTAAAGCAAGAAAGGTCCTATTTATTCTGATTTAAATAATAATAATAATAAAGGATCGGCATACTTGTCCCAAATTGCTTTGGAAGATTTAAGTATTTTCCCAGAGTACATATAATTTTCTTATAATGTATGCATTTTATTTCAGGTTGTATAGCAGACTAAACTATAAGGCTGTATGACTGAAAGCCACCCCAATACTAAGGAAAACTCCTTTGCTTACTGGAAAAGCAGACCATGGAGACACTGACTTGCATAAAGATTCTTGCAAGGAAAGAAAAAAAAAACAACCCACTACCCCACACAACACCCCATACGCTTTCCTGAGAGAAAAAATTCACTGCAAGTCTTTCATGTAGTTTCACCTGCTACACCAGTAGTATAAAATAATTAACTCGACACTACAAAACAGAACGATTCCAGACCCAAGGTCACTGATTTGACTAACCCTCAGGAAAGAGAAGGAGCTCTGAGAGCGGCATGCAGCCATCTGCATACACCCAATGCCTTCCCAGTCCTTGTGTCAGAACATCAATATTCCCAAGCAACGGCGCTACCAATATTTCCATTTCTCACTGATTTGGACCATGATTAGACACCCCGTAGACCATAAAAGAGCAAAACGTGAGAAATTAGCGAGACATCATATTCCTTATGTCCGGTAGCCAAGAATTGCTCTGTCCATTCCCTGCTCCAGAGCTGGGACTGCCGGATAGGCTTTGCATTCAGCCTTGCGGGGGACGGGAAGCGGAGATCTGAGCCATCTGACTCACTCTTTACTGACAAGCCCTCGGAGCTGGCAGAAGCCTACCAGCTGCATAACACGTACATGAGAAAGCGAGGTAGGGAGGGGAAAAGAAAAAGGCAGGCTCAAGGAAGCAGAACACAAAAAGAAAGCCAGTGATAACACATGACTGAAGATAATGAAGCCTGATAGGAAACCTGAAGAGCATATTATCAAAGCTATTCCATTAAAACCTGAGGTACAACTGCAGAGAAAGAATTTAACATACAACTAAGCAGGGGCAGAAGCCAGCTAGAAGCACAGGGGGAGATCGGAAGACAGGAGAAGAGTGCACAGCTAATGGAGGAAAAGGAACCCGCCTTCTTCAGATCAGAAACTAATTCATTATCATCTTTAAGAAGCAGATGAAATCCAAAAAGTCTACATACCTGGCCTCTACTAATCAGGAAATTATATCCTTCAACAAAAATGCAGTGAAAAGAAAATGTTTTTAACGTATAACACCTTCAATACCTAAAATATATTTTGTGCATTCAAATCTCAGCATAAGTATTTGAAAACTGTTTTTAAATACTATTTAGACCTTGGAGTATTTTATAAATTTAGTGTTCCTCTTTAAATATTTTTCAATGGGAATTTTGCAATTACAAAAAAACTCCTTCCCTAACATAGCCAATCCCTAAATGACAACACTTCCATCTGGTGCAATACTGCTCATCAGAAGCACGTCTCAACCCTAACAAAGCTCAGTACATCAAAGAGGAATAGGTATCAAAGCAAAGTGCTTAACCACACAGATTTCAATACTAAATTTAATATTCCAGGAAGGCTTTCATGGACACTTAATTGACCTCTGGGGACTCAGTCACCAAAGCAGAATTTAGTCCGGAAAACTAAACTTACATTTTTGCATTGAGATATTCATTTCTGGAAAACCAATGGATTATTCTAAATCAGCAGGGGTGGGGAAAATAGGAAGCAGTATTTAGTCAAACCAACATGCAGAGCTTAAAGGATTGTTGTTACATGGCACCCCCACCCCCAGCCCTTTCCAAAGAAAAATCCTAGCTGGAAACACAATGACACAGCTATAAATTTCATCAAAACCAATTAGAAGTCATGTACATCTGCAACATCTTGAAGGAACTGTCAAAAGCAGCCAGTAAATACAGTATGCTGTTCCCTGAAGGATGAAGGAGCAGACTCACTCAACCTGAAGTACAATTCTCTTGCCTAGAACATAACAAATATGAAAAGGAAGCCCACAAGATCCAGAAAAGTTTAAGCTTCTGTTTTCTGCAGCATGACAGACGTTCCAAGGCACATTCACTGTTCCTTTGCATCTTTAGATTACTGGGCAAATTTTACTTTTGGTTTTAAGGAAGATTTTGCTGTCCTTGTTAGAATAAAGGTTTGTCACTAAAAAGAAGGTAACTAATGCAAAAATATTTCTCTTTCATTAGGAGGCTTTAAAAAAAGATGGTGTTACTTCAAAACAGAGCCATTTCAACCACTGGCCTCTGACAACATTAAAACTAATTGAGTCGGTACCAGCAGCACTGACTTCTCACCTCACTTTTCAGACCTGAACCATTCATTTCTCAGAAAGACAAACCCAAAGAGCTGCTTTCCCTGTTGTCATCTGCAACTGGATAAGTATATTTAAAACTTCTTTTACATTTAACAGTACATTTTCTACCCCACAGCATCTATTCTTCACTCACTTTGTTTACAGAGTCCTCATAGTAACACATTCACCTTCACTATCTATTTTAAACTGGTAGTCAAATGAGTAGATGAGGACAAAATAAACAATCCTTTAAAACTCTTCCAAGAGATTTTTCAATAGTGGAAACAAAACATGGGTTATCTGCTCCCAAGGTATTGTCGTTACTTTCTTTATTGAGAATATTTCCCCGAACTACTTAAAACAAGCAAAATCCATTAGTTCCCCGTCAGCAGCATCTGTCTCACCTCAGTGGTTCACACGCTGTATCAGGACTCTGGCTCTCCCCTTTCAAAGATAAGCCCACCTTCAGTGGAAGGGAGGGTGACATCAAATAACTCAAAAATAGAGTTGTAAGTGACAACTGATACCCCACCATTAATTACCCAGACCTGCCATTTGCATTTAAATCCCTGCAGGAAGGCCCAAGCAAACAAAATGTATCTTAATTTAATAAGACATATGAATTTAGGATAAGAGTGTCAGAAGCTATTACCATTCTCCATTAAAGCATACTGGTTTCACCAGATGGGATTGGGAGGAAATTCCTCAGTAACCACCGAAGCACTGGGTACGTTATGAAAATTTTATTTCTTCCTCCAGAAAGAAATGTAACATGGGGTAAAGACACCACTAAACTCTTCTGGTAATGGCAAGACTGGCATTCAGACTTAATATACTGCGTATGTGCTATTATGGCAGTGTAGGCAATAGGTCTATGAATTTCTCAGAAGAACAATCTCATTTGTACGTTGGCTTTAATCATAAGATAATTTGCTTTGAGATCCCCATTAGCAGTGCATTACAGGAGTTATATGTGCCATGATCTATGAAAAAGAGCTAAGTGCGTGTTCTGACAGGCTGGGGAAAACACGAGCGGTAATTATTTCAATAACATCCGCACTGTTTCTCTAACCGGTTTTATAATACCACCTGGCCCAGGAAACGATAAAAGGCTCTTAAAGAACTATGCAGAAAAGGTAAGACGGCATTGATAAAGAAGCTTCAAAGGATTTCAGATAACAGCAGATGGGAAAACCGGAGCAGCTGCTTGCCTGGCTCCGTCCAGGCAAGGACCCTTACAACACCTCCCAAGCCAGAGCCAAAATGAGCACCCGTACCTGCTCTTCCAGCAGCACGTGATCCAGGTCAGCAGAGCACTGCCCCACTGCGTCCCTTTTTCTCCCAGGGATTTCTTTGTTCCCTGAGATCTACTGGAGTAACTGCGTGCGTTAATTGTTTCCTAAGGTAGTTTCTGACTACGCAATCTAATTTAAAATAAACACTTACATAAAGGGTTCTGGATACAGTTTTCTATGGTGTGTTTTTAAAAGAGAAACAGAACACAAACTCAGTTATGTCAAGAACATAGAGCTTAGGGAGCAGCTATAGTTGCAGATGTGCCAGGGTGCAAGAGATCATTTAAACCCTCAAAGCACCATTGGTACTGGGGAAGATTTGTGTGGACCGGGAATAACTATAAGCCTTTCACGCTCAGCCAGGTAAGAAAACTACAGAATTTCATTCAAGGAGCAACTGCAGTCTCATGCCTACCATACTTCATATACCAAAACAGTCCTCTTCTTTCCCTGAAGCAAAGACATACGTTCACCTGACCCAAAACACAACACAAACCAAAACAGATCACATGAAACACACAAAATAAAATAGATCCTTATTTAAGTTTGGTCTCACCCTTCTTAGGTAAATCAATTCAAGGGAATACTAAGAAAGCCTGCTCAAAACCCCCAAAAGATAACCAAACAGATTTAAACAAAAAGCATATGCTCACTCAGGAACTTAAACTACACCAAGACAAAACCAAGAAACACCCTATTTTCAACAAGAAAAATACTCAAAACAAACATGAATAAATATACCAATACCGAGCCCATAACCAGAAATCCTACTTTCCCATAATAAGCCTTCACTCTTTCTATCAAACAGTCCAATGTTGAGAACATCAACTCTATTAATTATTAATACAGGATGCCACTTAAAATATTTGTCTCCTCCTATATGAGGACATGCTCCCCTGAAGAATGGCCAGCTCTCAGATTCCTTGGTGCACGTATTTGCTACACACATATCCAAAATAAAATGAAACTGAGTAACTCTCAGTGAAAAATGAAGTGAAATGTGACTATCTATAAGCTAGCTTACTTATTCTTGTCAATATGCATATCCTCTCAACAATATAAAGAAGTTTGCTGAGGACTATGAAATATACAGGCTGCATATTTCATTCAAATCCTTATTGCTGGTTTGAGACAAATCTTGAGGATCTATAAGACCAACTGATTAGCTGAAGTTAATAAGTTAAATAATACCGTACTGGATGAAAACAATGCTTCATCTGTTACCACACTCTGACAGACACAGTAAGTGATGCTATTTAGGGAGAACATATGAGCCTGGCCACTCTTAGTGGCCCGTTCCTCTTTCCAGCATCCACAGTCACAGTATTACAGATATTAAAAGATCTGTTCCTGCCGATTCCACTATGTATCTGTTTTGCACATATCTGTGAATCAGTCCAACCCCTTTTTGAATCTGCTGATACTATCTGTCTCCATCACCTCCTGAGACAACAAAACACAGCAGCAACTTGCAGAGTCACCAAAGCCCATCTTTCAGTAATATTCTGGCTGAGTCACACAGAACTCACACTACCTAGTAGTACCTTTGCTGGGAGCACAGGGAGATGCAGAAGACTCATTATATTCAGGGAGGCAATATCTCCTGCTATACCCAAAAAGCTTTCAAGACCTGATGAAGAATTTGCATACCCAAAAGCTTGTCTGATTTTCCCAGATCTATTAGCTGATCTAAAAATATCTTAATTCCCCATACAAACCTAGCAACTATGCACTCTGTGGGTGCTTATTCAAGTTCATCCTGAGACTGTTCATTCCTCCCCATTTAAGTATTCTTGGATACAAATACATGACTATATGATTTGCTTTAAATCTGGAAAAGCACATACGTTAGTTTCCCGAATTTTTACCGCATATGAAGAATAATCAGCTTATTTTTCCTCTTCACTCTCTACCAATTGCAAACAGTTTTCAAAACAGCAAAAGCATATAAAGATATTCAGCAACAACTGTCCTGCTGACATTTAACGAAGGGGGTACAGCCTCTCAAGTCATCATCTAAACATGTTTACAACCAACAGAGTTGCAATGGAGCTGTTTAACTTCCCTTTTCTCTTTATTTTACCTGCCGAGTCTCAAACGCCTGCTTGTAGCTTCACAAGGCTCCTCAACTTCATAGAAGCCAGGGTTCTGGTCTTCCACACTGCTGGAATTGTGACATTCAAAACAGAGATTTCTCCCAGCACCCATAGCAAAAGGCAAGTTCTCATACTCGGGTATTTCCTCATAGTGACGCACGTTCTCATACTCTGGAGCACAAGTGCTGGTTACAGAATTCAAATGCATTTGTGACAAGTTGTCTCCCAATAGTACATGCCCATCTAAAGACTCCAGCCTTTGGTTACTTCGCATCTCAGGTTGACTCCTGTTTCTCTGCCTCTTCTTCTGTAACGCCGGACTACTTATTTCTACAGAAAGCACCTTGCCAGATTTAGCTTTCCTTTCACTGCCTACAGATGCTATATTCCGGTTGCTACCACTTCCATACCCTTCCCCGGTGGAAAGGTTGGCAATAGCGCTATCCATTGACTGGCTGCCTTTAGACAGAAATTTTTGGAAGTCGCTTTTCATTAAACAAACCGACAGTTTCATGTTGAGAAACTTTTTCAAGCTATTTTTCTTCTGATGGTCTTTGCAAGGCTTGTCTGTCCTTTCCACGTCCACAGAAGAGAGAGATTTGGCCCTAGGCTTTGTGACAACAGTCAAGTGGTTGAAGCTGCTAGCAATGTTAGCAGTTTTTAATGATTCAGAATTTCCTGAAAATGGAAGAATAGGATGAGGTAACTTCCAGACGGGTTTCTCAGAAGAACGTTTGGGTATGTCACAGGATGACAGCGCGCTTTGCTCCTTAGCTGGTGGACGTGTGAAGTGACATCCTTCCAGAACACTGTTCGATTTGTCCTCACTGGAAGTGTAAGAACTTTTCTCCACAAGCTCTGCTGATGCAGCTTTTTTCAGCACGCCAGCAGCTGGTAGGCTATGCCTCTGTGGTTTCTTAGGAACAATTTTTGGAGAGCTTTCATCCTTTATTTTAACTTCTTTATCTTCCAATTTTTGTGAGGAAACATGGAGGCTATTAGAAGCAGACAAGTGCTGACTGCCAGTTAATTTGAGTTGCTTTGGCAAACTCATGGATAAAGTATCACACCTGACAAAGTTAGTCCTTCTGTCCACAGCATCTAGCATACTGGCATCATCTGTCATCTCATCTATGGAGTTAATTAAGTTATGGTCTGCATCTAAAGAACATTCAACACTTTCCACTAAATCAGAAGTTTTGTGTGACAACTGAGGCAAAAGATTTTGTGAAGTCGACTCTTCCACAGCAGGTTGCTTCACCTGATGCGTTTTGTCTGCATTGCTCTGAGTTATCTCACATTTTTCAGGATGAAGCACTTCTGTATTATTGTTATAACAGACACTTTGACCAAGGATATTAATTTTTGCTGGCTTTTTAAAGCTTTGTTCTGCAAACCCAAAGGAATCCTTCTCTAAATTAGATGGTTCCTTTGTTCCTTCTCCTGTGGCGTCTATGCCATCCTGACGGATCAGACATGCAGCACGTGGCTTTCTGGGCTTAGGGATAGGAAGCACTTTTGAGATCAGGACTGAAGATGTTTCAGAGGAGGTTTTATCAGCATCTGCTTTCTTACCCATTTCACATGAAAATATACTATTGCTACTTGAATTTTCATTTTCAAGGATTTCCTGGTCCAATGGGCAAGAGCAACTGTGGTTAGTTTCAGTCAAACTAGGACAAATTTCAGACATCTGAAACTCATCAGCAGTGAGCTTACCGTCAGTATTTTGTTGCTTCCCTTTAGCTACCTCGGAAGACGACGAAGACTGTACAAGTTCCACAAACTCTATTTTAACATCGTTCTTGGAACTGCTGCTGTCCCCTTTGCCAAGTTTGTCTGCATACCTGTGCCTCACAGGACTGCTGTTAGGAAACACACTGTGAGTCAGAACATCCTTAAGTTTCTCTTCCAAAATGCTGGCTTTCAAAACCACCTGATTTCTACTTGCCAGTTTTTCATTGTGACTATCCCCCAGAGCTAGTGCAGTTTTTTCACCAACTTTGATGTTCTCTAAGTTTCCAAAGTGCTCAAAAATGATCTGAGTTTTACAGGCGTTCTCCCCATTTCCAAGCTTATGAAGGCATTCAAATTTGCAAGATGACACTGGTAGAATATATGCTCTGTTATCAGTACTCCCTTCCGAGGCTTCATTTTTATAGTTCAAGTGGTCTAGCGTTCGAGAAGAATCTCCCCTGTGCTCCTCAAAGCTTTTTGTGCTTTTTTGTGTAGATGACGGAGGTTTAACTTCCGGAATAGATGAGCTCTTGAGAACCTTTGGTTTTGGTGCAATTGCTGGCTTGGTTTTCCTTGCTGCTTGTATAACACCAGAAAGTACAACATCGGGCTTTGGTGCAACGGGTGGAGGCGTCGCTTTGTGTCCTACCACAAATTTTGGTTTGGGGGCCACCGGTGGCTTCTTAATTTCTAGGAAGGATGGAAAACAAAGACTTTAGTCATGATCAGCCCACAGAACAATTTCACCTGCACCACAGCATTATTAGAGGTTTTGTAACATCTAAATCACACGATCTACATGATCTCAGTGTGTATGTGCATACATTTTCCTCTTAAAAGCGTGCGTCCCTTCCTTAACACTGTTTTTTCACTAGTTGCCTTTTTTTTTTTAACAGGTATAATCAAGGTGTGGTAGGAAAAGTCTTGAAGGGTAACTTGTTTCTTAAAAAACAGTTTAACTTTATGAAAGTGCATGTCCTTGCTAAAATGTTAAAGTATGATGTTAATAAAAGCAGAGCAGATTAGCCCCATTTTGCAGTTTGAACTATTGCAATACCTTTTAAAAATGGTGCCAATATGCTAAGTGCCTCACATACAATAAGCCACAAAGATAACAGAACAGCTAGGGTAACTATCAAGACAGTTCAGTTCCTTCCCCTACCATGTCTGGAAATGTGTAACCTAAAATTCCCCTTTCCCTTCCTCTTCTTTTCAAACAATGTGGAGATGGATTACCGTAGCAGCTGCAAAACTGGCATGTCACTACCATCAGTTCAGTGAAATCGGTCTGTGGAGTGAAGTTAATGCAGTAATTTGCAGCAAATCAGTACTTTCCTACTGAAAAAGTAAAATACTATTTCTGTGCATCTTATAAAATTACTCTTCCCAACATGTTACCATTTGACCTAGAAACAGTCGGCACTGCTATGACTTATGACCCACTTGACAGTACAAGATGACAAACCCTGGGGAGAGTGGATGGCAGGAAAAGGAGCATATGAGGAACTTGGAGATTATGGAATTTTGATTGTGTTGTTGGTTTTGGGTGGTTTGAGGTTTTGTTTGTTTTGTGTTGGGTTTTTTTTCAAGGTATGCCTGAAACAGTTTAATATTGCGGGTGATCATTTATGACCAATTTATTTCCATATGCTGGAATAATTTTGTATTTCTAAGTGCTTTGAGTGATTTTTGCCATATGAAAACTGATTTATGAAGTAAACAAGCGTCTCATTCTGTTTTCTTACGTACTACCTCTGTATTTATTACCTTTGTTTTGAATAATATTTTGTATACTTTCAGGAAGTCATACAGATGTTAAATAAAACTCTCAAGAAAACACGCTAATTAACGTTTCACATGCAAAGAGATTGGGTAAACCATGGATTTACTATTCCCTTTAAACTGTGTGTTTGGTTGTTTTTTATCACCATTATTAGCATAAATGTACAACTGTATCCTAATCTCTAGCCTAGAAATACGAGAATAAAGTTTCAGGCTTGGGGTTTTTTCTGTTTTGGTTTTTTTTTGGGTTGTTTGAAAGAAATCTAGATGGTAAAAAAAAAAAAAAAAGGCAGATGCCCTCAGTTGCAAGCATTTCCCAAACACTAAGCCACTTCTCTAAGCAGACGGCCAGAAACAATGTCTCTACTATAGAAACAGGAAAACCATGTTTTTCTAGGACATGAATCATTAAATGGTATCCAGACTGACTCCACTTACACTTAGAATAGCTGCCCTCGCTGCAATTATATTAGCAAAGAGGTAAACCCGATGGCAGAGATAATTTTTGAGATATTTTGCAAGAGAGAACACAGAATTTCTTTAAAAAGGTACAGCTCCCTATAGCCACCGATGGCAGCCAAGAGTGACCCACCTCCCAGCTACTGCAAAGGCCACACAACCTTCTGCTTCTTGTCCAAAGACAGAGGTTTCCTACACAGAGAGGAGTCAATAGTTTGTCAGGAAAAAAGAAAAATAAACTCTTTGGATAGGCAACCACTGATCCTGAAGAGCAAAAGAGAGTTGTATGCTCACTGTCAGGCAAGGGAACTGCCTATTCAGCTGGAGAATTAAGTGATGGCAATAAAGGAGTCTGTTTCCTACAGTAAAAATCGAGGAAGGGGCGCCCAGTTTGTCACGGAACACAACACCATAGTAGAGCTAGGTCATGTTCAGTAATATTTATTAAGATATTAAAGCTCCCTGAAAACAGGAGAGACACAGTCTGGTTGGGAGCCCTTCCTGATGCCCAAATGAAAGAAACAGATTGCAGATGATACAGGAGATTAAACACTGGCTAGGTAAGCCATATCCTGTGGATTATTTGTCCCACTCTACAAATTGAAGTCCATAATCCTTGGAAGTTTCTCTCTGTCTACTGGGACTGCCTAACGTTTTGGATAGCAATCAAACTAGATTATTCTGCAGGGCTTTCAACTAGTATCCATAAGGGAGGACACTGAGAAGGTATGATATGATATCATTACTTGAATATAAGATTCAAAACTAATACATGGAAATGCAAAGGGATACAAAGAAAACAAACCAGTTGTTTATATGCCAATAGTGGAAACCTGGATAATGAAGAGAGCCAGAAAAATGCACTTCTGATAATAAGTGCAATTCAATACGATTTCTGAAGCCTACTAGAATTTTTCAAATTACTTCAACATTAAAAAGCACTGAGATAGACAGAAGAGACTGGCAAGTTGTGTGGTATAATAAAGACACCACTATCTGCTTAAAAGTGATTGCTCATTTCGTCTAGGGTAGATATGGGTCAACGTATTAACAGACACATTACAGTCTCGGTATCAATACAGATCTGCAGTAGACGGCTCAATCAGAAAGGAATGCGATTGAGGAGCCCTTTCAAACATAAATATGACGTGAGAGGAAAGACTTCAGGAAGGGAATGCACGCCAACAGTTTTCCTCAACAAAATATCTTTAAGTTTCTGAAAAATACATATTATAAACTTCTTAGGGGGGGAAAAAAAAAATCACAGCAGCTAGGCAAGGGTAAATGTATATTAGATTTTGATTAGAAATTGAGAATTGAAGTTCAGTTGATTAGAAATTAATTTAATTCACCATGTGTGATTCCAAATCGATTGTACATAACACAGTGCTTTAAAAGAGAATTTCCCATCCTGAAAAGACAGAAAACTAACTAGGGAGCAACTGTTATATATAAACTTGTAAGCAATGACTGGAAGTCATATGAGGATGACTTTTTGTTAAATGGCAAGCAAAAGCAAGCCTCTTTGGTGAAAACCTACAAATACAACCAAGGAAACATTACACAACAAATGCATGGAGTGGTTAGCTGTTTGGACAATGGACTTTTTCCTGGTGCCATATGGAGCCATTCACCTAAGAATAGAGATGGCTGGTTATGCTTAGAAGAGTAGAAACTGAAGAGAATTTGGAAATCATTGTAGACAGTTACTTAATATGAGCTCGGTGCAGGTCTGCAGCTAAGGTGGTAAATAATCCTCCAAATTACAAGGAGATAAATATAAGATGATGAAGGGAGCTGAAAATATTTCTGTACGCAACACCTGCCAGACTGTTAGTGACATGTTATGTTGCCTTCTGGCATTCTTAGATGAAAACTTAGGACGAATTCAAGACATAACTACAGAAGTATGCTAAGTCTAGAAATCATGCCTCAAATCCCAAGAAAGCTCATTCTGCTTAATTTAACCAAAAATGTAAGACATGAGATGGTGGTAGTATACATGCTTATGCATATGTGAAAGATTTTTGATAACAGATGGCTCTTTAACCAGGAAAAAAAAAAAAAAAGAGACACGATGAGATGCCACAGCTGGCCACTAAAGTTTGTCAAGTTCAAACTAGAAACAAGGCTTGAAAATTATCATTAAACCCCAAGGATAATTAACTGCAGGAACGTCACCCCTAGGGTTATGGTGGAGTCACCAGCACTTACCGTCAACCTAAACTCACTTTCTGAGATGTGTAGAAGCTTCAGAGGAAATTCTGGACTGGACATTGGATTTTCTGGCTTGCCTTACTCAAGGGGATTAGAAAAGAAAATCACTATGATTTCCCACACCCCCGCCTCCAATCTTACCCCATTTCTCAGAAAAGATCCCTGCATCCTGGAATATCAATAATAAACCCGAATGCAAGAGCAGAAACACGAAGTTTCATTTGCATAAATGGATTAAATGGTCAGAGAAGGAGCCAGAGATATTCTCCAACTTGCTTGACTAGGCAAAGGAAGAAATCCATAAATAAAGTGACTAACAAAGCTGCCATCATCAACAGGAAATCTCCTGCTCATCTAGAAACAGCCAACACCATGTTCCGTGCTGAAGAAAAAAAGCAATGCTTAAAAATACCAATACACCCAATGCCCTTAAAAAAAAAGTAGAATAAAAAGAGCATTATTTTTCTAACACTAAATATCCATTAGCACCACCTATGCAGGTCAATGAGTATGCTCTTTGTCGTACTTCAGGTCACAGCACAGAGAACAGACATTTGTCCCTCTGGTGAATTATCTCCTCCAGCATGCTGAGGAAAAAGCAACACTTATTGTCATCCTGCTGAGCTCCTCTGCGACCAAAATTCAGTATTGCTTGATGAGCATGTGTTCCTGTCCTACCTTCAGGTTGTTTTAGAGGAGGATGAGAACACCCCATTGAGAAGTCTCAATGGTTTGGCCTTAAAGTGTCCATTTCTGTTCTTCAAACGATAGGAGTTGGCATCTGAGGACCTCACTTAAAAATGCTCGTGTATCTTCTCCTATGCAACATCACGAATGAGCAACGAAAGCCAATAAGACAGCGCAGTCTTAAGCACTATTATTACACAGCTTTAAATCTCCTTCTCAAAGTTTTGCCTCTTATGATCTTGCTCACCCACTATTTATATGCAGGAAGAGGGGGAAAGAAGATATACGAAGCTGAACTGAAGCCAAAAAAAAGTCAAATAGCACTCCCTCTTCTGCTGTAAACCCTACTGTTGCTAAAGGAATATTATTTTCCCAGGTTGTGCTTATGGCCATGCTTCTGAGATTCTGTTAACAACTTCTACACGTGGGAACAGCAAAAGAACAAGAACAAGTTATGTTCACCTGCATCTGTCTGAGAAATGGGGACAAATGGTTCTGGCTGCACAGAAACAAACTTGTGAGCTACCATCGATCATCCCAATCCTCCTTTACCAAGCAAACTAAAAGGCTATCCAGAACATATAACATTCTAATAGCTCATCTGTTTGGCAACACTGTCCATCGTGCAGACATAACTTGATATGCCTCTCCTTGCAATACAAATTTTGTATGAACAGAGGCCTCTCTCTTGATGTTCAGGGTCCTCTACAGGACTGACCTCTAGTCAACCAAGAGGTATCTCCATGCCAAGACCTGCAATCCACCCTAACCACAAATCTGTAGGAAGATGGTAAAACAATTAATCAGCGTGACACAAGACTTTGACAGCATCTGGACCTAAACTTAAGGTTCAGGTACACAGCCAAGTTACTATGGGGTAAGCCAAGGTACGAATTTAACAAAGCAGCTATTCTATAGTAGCTGACCATATGTATACTCTTATGTTACTGCAAAGTATATGAGATAGATTTCACCTCTTAGGTTAAAAGGAATAAAACATTTCACATCCCTAATTCACATGTACTAGGAAAAGAAAAGGAAAGGGCTTGAAACAGTTACCACTTAGCAGCTGGCCTACTGTAAATGTACATATTGGCCTTCTCATGGCACCTTGTTTACATATGCATATTGTATCTGCAGAGTTAGGAAATCACATCTCTAGGCTATATATGAACATAATATGATGCCCAGAAGGTATCTACCAAGGGATCAATGTGCTGTTCTTTCTTACGTGAAAGAGGAGCTCACTTCAACAGTCAATTTATTGTTCCTGCAACTACTTTTGGCATAAAACACTGCACCTCACAGACACAAACCAAGAAAGCCAATCTGGCTTTTAAAAAGTGCGTAGGGAGAGAGATAATTATTGCTATATGTTTCGGGTACAGTCAGAGATTATTGCAATGGTAGTTAATACACTGCACAGAGAAAACAGATAAAGTATTTTAAAACTCCTGTTCTCCAGCAACTTAAATTTTAATAACTCAAAACAAGGCTTTTCAGTTCAATTATTTTGCTTTCAGTTACAGAAAGAAAGTTTCATTTGGTAAACACCTCAAAAAAGTATTCTGAGATCATTAATTTATTTCCTGCGAATGTGTATTTATTTTCTCATTATGCAGAGGCTCTGATTTTCTCAGGTGCCACAATGCTCAAAAGAAAACAAAAAAAGGAATGAGTCATGACATCCCGGAAGATAACACATGTAGTTTTTAAAATACAAGGGGAAAACGATGGTTTCCAAGCCACTATGGTTTTAGAAAACATCCTAAATAAACTGCAAAAGGAAAACATTAATTTCAAAATCTCAGGCTGTTCAATGACTTGTTGAAATAAAACAGGAAAGTTGGGGATAACGTTAGAGTAAGGACAAGAGACGAATAAACAACCTTTTAAGATCGCATGCGGAGATAGAGCTGAGTAACTCTAACTAGACTTGACATATTAGAGGGTTAAAGGGACATTAAACCCCGTAGGCCTCATTTTTTCAATCCTTGAAAGCAATGAAGTTTGATTGGGAGAGTCATGTTGATTTTGTTTATTCTGTTCCTGCTATGTTTTTTCCCCTTTGAATTACATTTTTGACATTAAAAAACACTACATATTTCTCATTGCTGCTGTCAAATCAGATTTTAAGTCTGAGCTAAATATTCTGCCCACATTAAATAAGCTGTATAGATTCACATATAAGGACTGTTTCTTCAGCAAGAAATAATAAATGTCAAACTCATAACTCTGAGCTTTTGTTTTTCCCTTTTAAAGGCAAAGTGCATACTTGAAGGCAGCACAATAGTTCCAGGCAGAAAATGAGTAAATGCGCATTCATCAGCATCGTATATAAAGAATATGCAGTACATGAAAAAGCAGTGAGAGAATAGCTATAAATAAAGGTTGAAACCAACATACAGGCTGGTCACCACAATAATTTTAAAATTATCTAGAAGTATTTAAAATAAGTGCTATAGTTCCTTAGTTCTAACAAGTACAGATTTACATATACATCTTCATATAAGTGAGCAACAGCTATGAAAGAACTGCTTCACCTATCACTGAATTACATCCAGCTCTGGACTGAGATTTAAATGAAACAATTCTGTAGAGGAACGAGAAAAGATACATAGCAATAAACTGAAAACACACTGCATTATTTAGAAAGGCAGAAGACAAGCTGGAGTGGAGTTAAGACTAGGTTACCAACCCATGGACAGAAGCTGTGTTTGGTATTTCTCTCCCTACCATAGCTCCCTCAAGTAGCACAGTGTCTCTTTTCGGAGGGTCCTGCATATCAAGCTGAAGTCACTCATATCTGCAAATCCTACTTAAAAATATTAAATAAATACTGATGATGCTGTACCAGGTTGCTTTGTTCCAAAGGTACGTTAAAAGAAGACACAAGAGAGACACTCAAGCCCTTCAAGTTAAACTGAAGGAAGAGCAGAAGGTCTTCTAGACATTCCAAATTCCATCTGAAGCCTTCACACAGGATAACATTTTTACTGAAATGCTGTATTACCAATCAGTTGTCAGAAAACTAGTTTAAGTAGCACAAACCAGAGTAAGAACTGAATTCATAATCTAAATAATTTCAATGTAGGAAATAGATCCTATAGATCACAGGGCTGAAATTAAAATATAGGAGTTGGTAAGTTTTTATTTGAGTAATAGCTTTATAAAGCATGTCTATATATTTCAGGAGCTAAATTCTGCAGCAATACAAAGAGACAGATGTTAAACCTTCAGAACCATCTTCTGGCAGTCCTCAGTGTCTTCATACCCTGCCTAGGAGCTCCTTAATTGAAATGTCAAAAGCTGTCACGACACTGTCAGCAGGATCGTGAATCTCTGATCCTGTTTCACCTGTTCTCCATATATTTTTTTTATCCTTGCATAATCCATTACATAAAATACTCTTCAACCCCTCTACAACAGCCTTCACATACCCTTCAGCTTCCCTCTTCCTGGACTCTCTCTACACCTTCCCCTTCAAATCCCTCGCTAAAATTCACATTTTCCATGACACCACCCACTTTCTTCCTACTGATATTCCTCAGCACCCCTTTCTCTTTTGCCTTCTAAGTGACTTTGTTCACCAGAATCCCTTCTTCCTCAACTTCCCCACAAACACCATCACAACATAAACTAAACCAACACTCTGTCACACAACCTCAGCCTAGAAGTCCTGAAATCACTGTTTAGTGCTGAAAATCTACCCAACTTTTTGAAACAGTACCGTATCAAATTTTATTTAACCAGACCAGCTCTAAGCTCTTGAGCACCCCCTAACATCTCTCTTTTATTTGCACAGCTGTTTAACTCTCAAAACAGCAAGGGTGAATTGTACTACCAGCGGCACTACGAAACAATGTGAATGTACAATGCAGCTGCTGATAGAGATGATATCCTGCTTTATTACATGTTTTTCCAGATCTAAACAAAATTACTGCTACCATATATATTGAAAGTGGAAATATATCTAATGGAGTGGAAAGATAAATTCAATAACTTTTTATTTTCCAGTAAATTCTGATTAACTAAGAGAGCCCAGATATCTTAATTAACGCTAGACTCGATAACCATTAGACATATTTGAGAGGAAAACACTAAGAATTAGGTTGATGCTTTTGCTTGATGTCCCAGTATCGCTTTTTCTTTGGAAGAGCCTCCCCAACCCTTACAGGAAGCACTTCTCGGCTTCAGGTTTACACTGTAATTAGCTGCCTTCCCACCCAATACATCATAACTTACACATGCCATCTCTTCGACGCAGAAAACGTCTTCAAGCGGACTAAGAAAGGAATTCACTAATCTAACAGATGGGCGAACAAAAGTACTAACAGCACACCACCGTGCAGCCAAACAAACAAACAAAATGAGCAATTCCCTTACACGCGGGGAGCTCTTGTTTTACACCAAGGATTTGCCTTTGCGGCTCTTTTTAGCCATAAAACTGGCAGCGGTCAAGAAAAAGGGGGAGGAAAAACAAGGAGAGCACTGAAGTCGGTCAGTTCAGCGGGAAACTCCAGAAGCGACCCCTGCGCGATTGTGCTGCCCCTGGGTGAGGGCTCCAGCTCCCCGGAGCCGGACCCGGGGGGGGGGGGGGGGGGGCAGGAACACCCTCGAAGCAAACCCGGAGCTTTGCCGCTGACAAACTTTTCGCAGCCCCGCGAAGTCAGACGGGGCGAGAACTCAACTGCCGGTGTGGGTTTCCCCGGCCGGTCACCCCCGGCGGAGCCTCTCGGGCAGGGTTTCCACCCGCCGCCAGCTCAGCCCCACGCTAAGTGACCCGGCTCCGCCGGCCACGAAACCTCTTCCACCGGACGCGCCGGGAGGTTGAACCCGGAGCCCGGCTCAGCTCCGGCCGCCGGGGCAGGACGTGCCCGCACAGCCCGTGGGGAAGCGGGGCGCCGGTAACGGACCCCGGGGAAGACCCCCCCCCCCCGCCCCGAGAGAGGGGGACACGCAGCGCCCGGCCCCGCCGCGGCGGCGGGCTGGGGGGGGGGGGGAGCGGCTCCGGCTCCCGTCCCGCCCCGGTACCGCGGGGCGGCCGCGGCGCAGCTCCCTTACCCCGCCACCGTGGTGTCCCCGTCCCCCTCCCCGCGGCACCGGGTCCCGCCGGCCGCCACGGAGCGAGGCGAAGCTCTCCGACCGCCGTGCGGAAGGGAACCGGCGCTCCCCAAACTTTCCCCGGGCACTCACCGGCGGAGCTCATGGTGCTCCCCACGCGCCGCGCCGTCCTCCCCCTCGTCCCTTACGCCACGGCCCCTCTGAGGGACGAGGAGAAGGAGCCCATTGTTCCCCCGCGCCGCGACCCAGCAGCAGCAACAGCCGCCGCCGCAGCACCCCCCGCCCGCCGCCGCATAACGCCCCGCGGCCGGCGGCAGAGTGAGCGCCGGCAGCGCCCGCCGCCAGCCCCGCCGCCGCCGCCCCGCGGCGCCCCCTGCCGGGCCCGCTCGGCCCGGCCCGGCCTGGCCCCGCCCCCGGCCCCGTCCCCGCCCACCAATCAGCGCCTCCCGCAGGGCGCCCGGAAGCGGCGGGCCCCTCGCTGTGCCTTCTGGGAGCTGTAGTTCCCCCCGGCGCTCGGCAGGGCCGGGCCGGGCGGGGAGGGGAGGGGCCCGCCGGCGGCGGCGCGGCGGACTCCGTTTCCCAGAGTGCCCGCAGGGGGTGGCATGGCGGAGAAGGATGACACCGGAGTTTGACGAAGAAGTGGTGTTTGAGGTGGGCGCGGGGGCGACCCGGGGCGGGTTGGGCCCGTGTCTCTCCGCCCCTCGCCGGGGCGTTGCGCCGCGGCCCCCGGGGGCGGTGTGCGCCGGGCGGCCCGAGGTGACCGTTGGGCGTGAGGCGGGCGCGGGGCCCGGCCGGGGGCAGCGCCTACCGCGGGCGGGCGGGCGGGCGGGGGAGGGCGGGAGCCGGCGGGACCGGCAGGTCGGGGCGGTGCTCGCCGGCACCGGCGGGACGGTGTGGGGCGTCCCGCGCCGCGGAGGGGAGTGGAGCCGCGCCGCGCCCTTCCGCGCAGGCCGAGGGCGGGAGGGGGAACCGGGCCGGGGAAGGCTCCGCTGGGGAAGGGGGCGATCCTTTGTGCGGCGGGTCGGCGGCTGCCGGGCTGCCCGTCCCCGCGTTGCGAGGTCGGTGAGGGGCATCTCGGGAGGCCCGTGTCGGCGGGTGTTCGCTCAGAGCCGCCCGCGCCGGCCTGGTGAGGGGCTGAGGAGGGGTAAAGGGGCGGCCGGGGTGGGGGCGCGGCGTGTGGCGGCGGCGGCGGCAGGTGCTCCCGCCCGCTGGTGCGGCAGGCCGGCTGCCTGCGGGAGGCTCCGCGCCGGCCGCTGAGCTGCGGGATCGGGGGCAAAGGCGGCAAACCCGCGGTGTAGCTCATAAATCCTGCTTCTAAATCGGTGTAATTCACCTGAAAGGTGCGCTTCCGCACGCACTCACCTGTGTGGCAAGTCCTGAAACTATCTTGCCTCCGTAGCGTTTGTAGTATTTACAGGATTTGCGTAAAGCTTTTACAGTTGTATTGCGTGTCTTGTTGGATAACGGGACTACAATACCATGTCGGCCTTATTTAATAACAGTGGTTAGGTATATCATCTGTTGCAGTTCGGTGACAAAATCAGACTGGTTTGCAGCAGGTGAATGTAATAGCGTCTTCATGGAGGGTGCACGTGTTTTTGCAGGTGTATGGATAAAGTGGTTATAGAGAAATACTGTCTTTAAAATGATTAATTGTTATAATAGCAGTAAGGCTTCTGGTTTTACCAGGATGCAAAAAGCTCCTTACATAAGGAATGCTTTTTTTCTCAGCTGTATAAGTACTGCCTGTATACGGCTTTGGTCTGTACCACAAAGTTTTGTGTTTACGCACGACCAGTTTTGAATCCTAACAATAAAATCTGTTATTTATATTGCTGCTATGTTAAATCACTTCCTTTAATGACATAAACCCATAGTGAGAATTTATTTCACTAATATAATGCCTGCCCTTTGCATTTCCTTTTTCAGTAATAGTGATACTCATTTTACAGTTCCACAGTTCTTCAGTTCATGCAGCAGTTACCATTTTGATTGAAAAAGTTCTGCTGTTTAGGGAATAAAAGATCTCCCTGCATGTGCATATGCACTTCACTATTTCCTTTGCATTTTGGGAATGGATTTCCGTCACTAGTTAACTAGCCCTTTGATACATTAGTGTATCAACTGTGTGTGTGTATACACACTTATAGATATAATGAGGGGCATTGCAGCGTATCTTTCCTATATTAGGGTACAACTATAACATCAGATAGGCAACAGTAGGAAAAATACAATTTTTTTTGTTTGGTTGATTGGTTAGGGTACAGAGGTGAGTGAGATACCTGCTAATAATAACAGGTACCTTGAAATATCCACAAGAATTATCTTCAGAAGTGCTCAGCAGGGTTCATACTATCGTAAAATGAAGGCTCTACAGAGAATTATGAACATACTCCACACAGATGAGCCTGAGGTGGGAATTAGCAAGGAGCTGAAAAGTATGCGGGTAGTTAATGCTACAATGTATTTACTTATTAATTACTGGTTTAACTTATTATTGGGCCCCAAACTCTCCCCCTTAATTACTTGTGGTTTAGGATAAGAGCCTACATTTTTTCTACACCTCAGTGAGTCACTTCCCTTGTTCTTCAGCAGTCACTGTTGCAAGGAGGCCTTCAGCGTACAGACATAGGTTACTGTGAGCAGCTCTTTTCTCTGTTCATTTGGAGCCCTTGTGAACAAGGTATCACTCAATGTTATAGGCAGTAATGATGTGCTAACAAGTGCATAATCGGGAAAGAAGTGGTCCTTCGTGCTTTTCATACCCAACAGAATGGGTAGGAGACAGAAAAGAAGCAAATGGGGTATGCTTCACCTGTTCCACATCACGGTTATGCCCAGTGTTATTTTCTGCACATTTTTCAGGTCATGGCTCTGTCCAACAGGCACTGAATACATCAGTGACAGCTGCCTGCATTACAAATTTTGCACCATCAAAGAGACGATGGCCCACTGATAGATATTTATGAGCTTCCAAGGACTGATAATTTTTCTCACTATCAAACTATCTTTCATATTAATGTATCTCTGAAGGAAGGGAAGCACAAACATGGCATCACTGCCCTGGGAAAGCAGTATTTTCCATCTAGAAGTTCAACAGCCATTGCAGATCATTGTGATTAAATAATGATAATGAATGATGGCCATTTTACTCTATCCAGTAAGTGTTGCCGTACTCTGTCTAGTTTATAAATGAATTCCTACAGCAGCTAGCAACTTTCATTCACCTACTGCATACTCCTCAACAGTTCTTGTGTTTCTTACAACCAGTTGCTCCTGTAATTAAAATGCTACAAATATTGGGGGGAGGGGACAGAATCCAAAAAACACAGAGGTGCCCCTGATATGCTTGGCATGGTCTCATCTGCCAGCAGTGTGTCAAATTAAAAATTGTTGCAGTGTAGAGCAGACTGCACTAAAAAAGGGAGGAACAATGAATGACATTCTTTATCAATGTCTGTCTTATTTTATTAAAGATCATGAAATGGGAAATGGCTAGAAGACAGAATGCTGTAGTTACAGTGTACCCCAGAGTCCTCTGGAAAATTGCAGGGTTTTGTGTATTTTGTTATGAGTCTGGAATTGCATTAGTATTTTTGTTTGTTTGGACAATTGCATCTCCTGCTTGTTTTCTTTTTCTTAATGTATAAATTAAAGAAGATTGGTGTTCAACCTGGCTAAATTTCTGCATCATTATTCCAGTGGGAGGGCTCTGTCAGAACTTCATTGCTTTGATAGTTAATAACTGCCATCTAATTTCTGACTTGAAACTTATTCATGGCCACTTCATACCTACTTGCACTTCAGCCAATGTTGTCCACTGGCGTATATAGTTCTTTTATTTCTCTGGAATTTACCTCTCCTAATGTATTGATAGAAAGCAATCTTATCCTGGCTAAGGTTTTTGCTAAACTGAATAAACTGAATAATCCAATATATTTTATCTTCCTTTCACAAAACAGAACTTTCCTGTTCTTCATTTTTTGTTTGGTTTGTTTTTTTTGGGTTTTTTTTGGTGGTGTTTTTTTGTTTGGTTTTGGTTTTTTTACATCTGCTTCAGTTTGAGTTCATCTTTACCTGAGCTTGCAGCATGTTCTTGCTGGGGTCTTGTACAACTACTTTCACTTGCTTCTGCTGGGAATGCTTTGTTTCTTGCATCCTAGGCCTACAAACAATTTCAAGTCTTCATATTGTTTGACTCAGTTGTAATATGACAGGGTAACCACGCATGTCTGTCATTTTTATCAACAGCTTCCACGTTATTGGAGAGTGGTTTTTTATTAGTCCCCCTATGTATGCAGTCCTTTTCTGCATGTATGGTGTTACTTGGTGTTGTCAGCAAATTTCATTAGCATGCTTTTTTGCTGTAAGGTTAATTAAAGAAAATTCAAAGGCTTTGACCAAAGACCCTTTCTTTAGGAGCTCCATTAGTAACTGTCTTCTGATCTGATAGCTTTCCATTCAGCATAACCCACTGTTATCACTGCCATCTACAAATTTGGTTCCTTTCCCATTTTTTTTTTCATCTTAACTGATATGGCACAGTATCAAAAGTCCATACCCCATATGGCACAGTGTAAAAAGTCTGTGTAAGCTTCCTGCATTTCCTTTATCTAGAAAAATTAGCTGTCTTTTCAAAGAAAGATGTCAAATGAGTTTGACGCAATCTACCTCTGGTGAACCAATGTGATACCTTCTTTGATGATCATCTGTTTTCTTCTTTGTCTTTGAATTTTGCAAGAAAGAATAATTATTCTCAGTAGCATGCTGGCTTTTGATCAGATTCATAGGCCTGACATATTCCGGATTGCTTTTTTCCCCTTGTAAGTATAGGTACTATGTTTGGTTTTTTCCACTTTTGAGTTTATGGATTTATTAAAAATCCTTTCTGCTGGATCTTTGATCTCCTGTGCCCATTCTTTCAGAACACTGGGATGAAGGTGATCCAAACACTGCTCTTTAAGTGTATTTTCGGCTCCTGATTTCTGCTTCCAGCTAAGTCATTTGTCCTATATTTTAATGAGCTTGTGCAAGTTTGTTTTTTACATTTGGCTAGATATTAAAGCTATGCTCACAGAATCACAGAACGGTTGATGTTGGAAGGGACCTCTGGAGGTCATCTGGTCCAACCCCCCTACTTGAGCAGGGCCACCTAGAGCTGGTTGCCCAGGACCACTTTCAGAGGGCTTTTGAATATCTCCAAGGATGGAGACTCCACAGCTTCCCTGGGCAGCCTGTGCCAGTGCTCAGTCACCCTCACAGTGTAAAAATGTTTCCTGATGTTCAGAGAGAGCCTCCGATTTTTCAGTTTGTGCCCATTGCCTCTGGTCGTCGCTGGGCACCACTAGTAAGAGCCTGGCTCCTTCCTCTTTGCACCCTCCCTTCAGGTATTTAGGTACATTGATGAGATTCCCCTGAGCCTTCTGTCCAGGCTGAACAGTCCCAGCTCTCTCAGCCTTTCCTCATAGGGGAGATGCTCCTTCCTTCAGGTTCACCCAGATGGTTGTTCGAACCCAGCCCTAGAAGATCTTCCTGACTGTGTTGGCTATATGGTTCTGGTGGAAGGATTGGAGCTGACTTTTGTTGTTTTCCTTTCTAATGCTGTGTTTGTGGAAGAAAGTTAATCCATGTCAGATTTTTTCACGAGATTGCACAAAAAAAGAGATTTTGACTCCCCAGTGTCAAATGGCCACCACCTCGGATTTTTAAGGGCTTTTTCACCCACAATGTTTGCAATAGAAAGCTTTGCATGTAGAATTGTGTAAAATACAGTACTGAATTAATTTAATTGCCATAAACACCTCTCCATTTTTTTTAAAAATTTAATTAGGAAAGAAAGCTTTCCTCACTTGAGACATTGTTTTAATTAACTAATGAGTCTTGTGCCATTCCTACAACTAGTTCTGTCCATACTTTTACTTAATGTTGCCATTTGCTAGCTATTTCAGTACTAGTGGAAATACATGTTAAAGAATAGCCCCACTAAAGGCTGGCTGAGTGTCATGATGGTAGTGTAACTGTTGAATCTAATCTTTTACTCTAGATCTAGAGGATCTGATCATTAGTATGACTCCAGACTTTTAAATTTGGGATTTATTGTTTGTCCCGTTAGAAATCCCAGACTGAAAAATACAATATAAATAATATATGTGATCTTTCTTGACTTCAAATTTTATTTTGTGCAAATGGTAAAATAATACTAAATTAACAAAATGAGACTTTCTTTGGCTCACCTGTCTGCATCAAATCTCAGAATCCATACTAATCCGTATTTAAAAAGAAAACAAGCTGGGATGAATGCAAAGAGTGTCAAAAATCTCATGTCCAAATTCAAAAGTTTACGTCTATGTAAAATATTAAACACAGTTCTACTGAACCTAGAAGTGGAACCCACAAACTCAGAACAAAGATTTTGAACATATAACAGGTGCTGTCATTTCACATCCATCCCTTCCTCAAGCAGTCATCTTCCCATCATTGGGGGAAAATATGCATAGAAATGGAATTACCCTTTCCAGAGTTCAGAGAGGCATAGTCTGCATTCTTTGTCTTCGTGCTGTAGTGGAAGAAGCTAATGTGAAAAATGAGCCCTGAAAACGGTGGAGAAGTGCTTTACATGCAGCATGCCATCCTGAGAGAAAGGAAGAACCAGGGCTCAGCAGAGCTGGCAACTACATGGCACTGGGTCTGGCCTGTGTGGGGAGGAGGTAGGAATGGTGGAGTCCGTTTAGGAAGGGCATAGGACAAAAGTGCTTGGGAAATCTTGGGCAACATCATGATGTGTCGAAATGTCAGGTTCAGAAAGACGACTCTCAGTGCGTATTTAGGCAACAAGCCAAGATGCTGCTTGGTGCTGATGGGCATGGAGAATGCTTACATATAATGTTCTGATATACAGATCTCTTTAAGATTTAAGAGAAATTCCAGCAAGAGGTGCCACCACTTCCCAGCATAATACAACTATGTTCAGAACGTGCTTTAGCTGATGTGTTCTCTGCATGCCTACAATCGTAAAACATGTCTAAAATACGGTATTTCTTTGCTTAGAATACTGGTGCATCACTAAATTGAGATGTCCAAATCCTCATCTGAACCCTTGTAAGGCAAATGTAGCTTTTATCAAAACGCTTAGTGATGTTTGTTTTCACAAATGCTTTCTCCACCTAAATCGAGTTGTTCTGGAATTATTTTGTTTAAAAAAATGAAACAAAAACAAATTGAAACCCCAGGAAACCTAACCTCAGAAACTTTTTGTTGTGATGAAAATTTTAAGTCACATTTGTTCAAAAACAAAGGACTTGCAAAGTAATGTGATTTTTGTCAAGCATCAAGCTTATAAATGTTGTATTCTAAAGAATAATGCCTCAAACATTATACATTGGGAAAAAGAAGAAGCTGAAGAAGAACATTCACACAACTTCAATGGTAGTGTCAGTAATGCTCAACAGGATTTTTCTCACCAAATATTGGGTGGACTAAAGATGTAGTACTCTCATTTTATACATATGCATGAAATAATGCCAGTTTTAAAGGCACAGTTTTGTCAAAACCACAGTTCACTTGTCATTCTGATGAGCTGGTTCTGAGACTGTGCTTTGTCTGCCTGAAGTGTGGGCTATTGCCAGGAGAGGTGTTTGGGCTTCACTCCGCTTTTCTTGCTTATTCCCATTCGATTCCTTACGCTGCCACGAGGATTTGTGGGTGATGCTGTAAGCTGGCTCAGGAGACTGATTTGACTGTAAACTAACCTGGCTAAGAAAGAAAAGGAAAGATGGATTTTATTACTATTTTTTTTACAATCAGATCAGTTCCTTGTTCCCTCTCACCATTTGGCCATATAAACATTACCATTAGCGTTCTAAAACGGTACTGCAGCTTTCATCTGCACCCACTGGTAATGGCAGATTAAATTGACCATGTAACTGCAGCCTGGGGAGATATCTCTGCTGCAAATTGCAGCGTACTGTAGATGCACCTGGACTAGTGACGAATGGACTATTTCAGTTATCTTGCTTCTCAGCAGTCCGCAAAGAGGAAGGAGAGGACAGGCTGTGCTCCTTGTCGTCGTGTGTCTGGGAGGCAGGTGATACCAGACAGAAAACAAAAGAAACTGCAAGCTTAAAACTGTGTAAAGAACAGTCTGGTTGCTGTGGAGGCCAAGTAAACTCATGAGGCATTTTTGGATAACACTGATGTCGTACCTGAACAGACAGAGAAAAGTGTTATATGGGCCGTATGTGTGTGAACCCATGCTGCGTTTATTATTTTTAATAGAAAATTTGAAGACAAAAGTACATGATGATCCATAGTAAATTTTGAGGTCTGTTGGTCCAAAAACTTTTTAATCCTGCTCTGTATTAGTTACTCTGGGGTGATGTTTATGGGAGGGTTGATACTGCAGTAGTGCTCTCATATCTTCAGGTCATGAATCAACTTCCTTGAGACACTTGAATTAAAAAAAAATGACTCACCCTACTTCTCTTTTAGTCTTTACAATGTGACTATCTCTCTTGTTTCTTGGGTGTTTTACTTCAGTAAAGATGTTTGCTTACAGTGTGTTGTCATTAGGAGTCAGAACTAACATGACTTACAATGGATAAACAAGTTGATTCTTTGGAGCTGGTGTTTTAAAGATGTTTCCAATATGTTTCAGAAATACTCCATTAGTTTACCAGTCAGATGCATTAATTTCATTAATTTAGTTTTGAATGTAAGTGAAGGGTAAAATCTGTGAGTTTTTACTAACTGGTATAAAACAGTCCGGTTTTCCTGTATCAGCCTGGTCCGGTGACCTGCATGATCAGTGACTTTCCTCCCAAAGCTCCAGGTGCAGACTCTGACTGGCCTGTTACCCTGTCCTCCAGGGAAGGTAACATTTACCACTTTTACTTTCAGTTTTTCAGGTATTTTTCATCTCTGTCCTTGTCAGAAAGGCAGAAATCTGCTCAGCTTTTCACCTGTATTCACACTTTCGGACAGGTAAATAATCCAGAGCCCCCAATAAGTTTCCGCGCTTTTTCTACTACATAGTATTTCTTTCTAAGAGTTTTCCACGATGGCAGTAATGTGCAACGACCTGCTGAAAATACAAAAGAAAGAGCTTTCCCATGTTGCAGATCCAGTGATACGGAACTATACACAGGCTAAAAAACTTTTCTAACTCTTCAGGCCACGTGGATACATGCAGAATTGGATATATATTGGATATATATAAAAAATATCCGGGAACAGTAACAGATTAATGGCTTCAAAGTGGTTCTCAGAGCCTGCTTCTAAATCAGATGATACAGTAGCGCTGGAGAAACCAAGGTCTGTGCTCCTGTGGCGGCGAAAGCAGAATAGGAAATTTAAATGACTCTTTCACTGCCTTGAAGTCATTGTCTAATATTAGCCCTGTCAGCGCCTGGCTCTTTGTCAGTCGGAGCACAGGAGGAGGTGGTTACCAGCCAGGAGAATATGACCAAGGCTTTTAAATACTGTTGCTTGGAAAGTCTTGTTAATGGCTGCACACAAGATCGATGTGCAGTAATTCTTTCAAGCAGTATCTTTTTAAAAGCCTTTAGCAATCTGTCATCCTCATCTCCCTCCCCTCCTGTTAGAAAGCCACATTAGTCAGGAGAAATCGCATGGTCCTGGGAAGTTTCAAACTGCATCCGCTGATGCCGTCAGGAAAATGCTACTGTGCAGGGGCACAGGTGCAATTACAGTGACGGCTGCTCCTCATCCTCGGCTTGGGTCATCCTGGAGGGACAAGTGGAAAGAAACGGGGAGGCGGGCGAGATTCTGTCAGGTGCATGGGAGCAGTACCGAAGAGAAAAATGGAATGCCCTCTTCCAGGAGACAAAGATCGCGCTGTCTGTGAGTGTTAGCTCAACTTCTTCGAATCTGTGTTTTGAGAGGCGGGGGGGACGGGGGGGATTTCAATGCGATTTATTTTGTTCTGAGTTTAGCCACCTGTTCAGCATATCTTAGCTTTTGCTGTCACTGTGGTAGAAATGTTTAATCCTCTTTTTATTTTAACCAATAATTTAAAACTTGTAGTTATTTCGGAGGTGGTTTAAGCTCCCACAGCATTTTTGGCTTACTGGAAACCTCAGCTTTGGAAAAACGTACCTGTATTTTAAGAAGAGATCTTTAAACCTCTTATTTTGTGCAATGGCATTAAATATTACTTTTAAGGTTAATCTGCTCCATTAGCTATGGTTGGAAACTAGAGCAGGGATTTACTAGGTAGTAAATTTTATCATAGTAAAGAACACTGGGTGTGGGAAGCCCCTGTCTCTGACGGAGAAATCCTGAGTCATTTACTTCATGATGCATCAGCAAAAATAATTTGGGTGTGGCTTTGGTCTTCAGCTGCTGTTGTAATAAGAGTATGAAAACTGTGTTAATTTCATTTGTGATTGCAAAGGTTTTTCTCAGAATATGCACAAAATGCCTCACGTATTAATGTGCAATATCTGTGCTTGCAAGGCTGCAATAGATGTAAGTATTTGAGTAGATATCTATCAAAAGTAAGCTGTTTTCCGAAACTAGGGAATTCTCTAACAACCTTTCCATCACATAGCAGTAGGCAATGTTATATATGTTTGATTATCTTTTAATGCTTGGCTTGGTTTTGATTTTTTTAAATTTATTTTTACTGCAGGCTTAGAGTTGCAAACATGATGTTTAGTCTTCAGTTTAGGTGATGCTTTTTTCTAACCAAGTCAGTGCTGTATGGCAAGTGGCATTAAAATAAGCATTGGGAAAGGACTGAAGAACAAAACTAATTTGGTGGACTGTTCTTTAATCCTGTGTAATATATCTTGGGTTTAGAATGAGACTCAACCACTTTCAGTAATGAAGAAAGGAGAATTAGAATTAAACATATGTATGTGAGTGAAATCATTTTTAGTAGTATGAATGTAAAATAAATATGCTCAGGGAGTTGTGAATGAGGAGGAAAGGATTTTCTTTCTTGATTCTAGAAACAGGAGCTTATATAAACCTATACTATACTATAAATGTCTAGTTAAAATTCAGTGCCTTTGCGGTATGATTGACTGTAGTGAATTAGGAAAGTCATAGAAAGATAAGTGGGGGTTTGGTTGTCAGTCTCTGCTGAGTCCCCAGAAAACTCTAATTCTTAAAATTTTCCAAAAGTATATTCCTGCTCCGTACATTGACTGTTTCTGACTACCTTGCTTCACTTATTAACAAGATTTTCCATGTCGAATCTGTAGGAAGTGCACCAAAGAATAATGGCATTTTGTCTTCAGCCTTTCCTGGAACTGTTTTCCATTTGCAGCACACATTTTGGACAAGTAGCATAATAAAAAAAAAAATGCCCTGGCTGTAAATATGATGGCTGTCTCTTGTATCTAGGTGTTCTCAGAAAGTGACTTAGAAGAAGAAACTTAGAAGACCTTCAGAAATAAATACAACATATTGCTGAAAAACCCTGTCTTGGTATTCTCACTTGCTTTAGATAATATTTCCCATCAGTAACTCGTGGTATGATGGTAACATAACAATAAGCTGAATTATTAATTATTTTTTTCTTCTCTACTTTGTACATGATTCATTGTCATGTCATTCTACCAGAGACAACTAGAAATAAATAAATGAACCTGACTGTCAAACATGAGTAATATTAGCAATTCTGGTTATTATCTAAGTTGAGAGTGGTTGAAAGTAAAGATTCAAAAATACATGGAAATAGACCACTCTAGAATAATATGATGCTGTATTAATAGGAACATGAGCTTTTATATTTTAAATTTTATTTTTGTGCCATCCGCTGAAACAACCTTGCTGTCCCTTTACCTCACATTCTAACATCAAAGCTTTCTCTCAAGCCTAAATTATTTTTTTTTAAATTACAACCTACTACTGCTGCTTGCAAGGATAAACTTTCTGATATGTCCTGAATTTCTTAAACTAAAAGTGTAGTGTATAATATATGCAGAAATGTAAAATTAGTTGCCTTTTTTTTTTGAACGTTAGACTGTTGAGAAAAGGAATGCATGAATTTTGGGCAAAGAAAATTAGGAGGAAAAAAGGCAGATCCCTCCTATTTTATCCAACCAAGAAGTAAATTTTTTAAATATTATCATGGCATTTGCAGGTGAAAACAGCTGGGCCTGACAATGCTGATGAATGACAGCATGAATTGAAACCAAGGAACTTTTCTCACAGAAGTGCATGTGCAAGAATATGTGTGTATCTGTGATCTTTTTCATGGGAAAGAGGGCAGTGGATGAGTGAGAGGTTTGGGTAAGGATATAAGCTAGAAATTCAGAGCTATAATTTGTGTGACATCAGGCATATTATGAGATTTAATTATTGTTTTTAAAGCTTTGTGAGGATGAAAATTTATTTGTAAACATTAAGTATAATCCTTCTGTCTCATATTCAAACAAGCAGTATATAGAATAGAATATTTTAATGGTATCATATTGCAATTCTGTAGTTGCATAATTAATAATTTTCTGATTCTTTGGTAATATTGGAACTTTTGTGTGAATGTTCACATACATAAAATCTACCCTTCAACTTTTTAAAATTCCTTTACTGGATTTTCTAGCCATTACTTACATATGTTACGGGAGAAATTTGCTACGGACTGGTGGAGACATCCTCAGTGAGTTATACAGACCACACAGCTTTACAAGTGACAGGCTTGTCAGTATCATTTAAAGTTGGGCAGTATCTAGGACATGAAATATAATAAATAAATGAATAAATAGTGTGTGTTTTTATGTTAGCATAGTGTAATGTATGTATGCCATCAGTGATATTTCTAGTAGAAGAGGAGCGTAATCTTCAAATTTTCTGAGCAAAATGTAAAGCTGTGTGTGCTACACAAGAGACCTCACTTTTAATGGAAGAATTTTATGATCAGTTCATTAAGGTTCTTAATAATCTAATTTCACAAGAGCCTCAACCTACTTCTTATTCAGTGCTTCTTTACCCACATCTTACATGCCTCTAATGGATTCAGAAAGGGGAGCAATGGTGGTTTTACAGCCTAAGGGGTTTCAGTCACAGCATAGTTATTGGTCATTTAAGTTAATAAAAAATGAGATTTTTCCAATATGCATTTAAGTTCCGCTAATAATCTTTTAGGGAAAAAATGGGAAAGAGGAAGCGTGTGGAGCCAGAGAAATGTTAGAGGAGGATTATCGTAGCCTGAGTCCTTTCTGAAAAATTGAAAGAGGAGAACGATTATCTACTTGAAGAAACATGTGATAAACATTCAAGTTTAATTTTAATCAATTATCATTTGCTAACTCAATAGTCATAAAACTGATTTCCAGTTCCGAGCAGTGATAAAAAATTGCAAATCTACCCATAATGAGACCCTGTAAAAGCCTTCAAAAAGTTAATCAGAAGGAATTTATGTAAAACTAGTAAGGTGCCTGTATTCTACCTTGATTACAAGAACAAATAAAATTACTCGTCCTAGCTAGGAGCTAGAGTTTCAATAAGATTTGGAGAGATGGTGTATTTTTTACTATTCCTGTAGAATATGTAGAATTGTAGTAGTAGAAATGTAGAAAATGTACTAATTACAGTTAGATGGAAGGTTTTGATGTTGCCAAATACCCAGTAAGAGGGAAGAATTGGGCATTCTTACATCTATGCAATATTTCACTTAGTAAACGTAGCATTCAGGATTTTAGCTAATGCTCTCTCTTCAGTGCATAGTCTCTCTGTCTGCCTCTGTCTCTCTCTCTGCCTTCCTTCATCCATTTTGGTGAGGAAATGGAACCAATCTAAATAGTGTTAGACCGGTTTTCTTGATCAGCTTTTAGAAAATTATCTCATCATGGACCCTAAAGCGAGGTGTACCCTGAGATACTAGTCGAAGAACTCCTTGGTATATTTGGGTTATTTTGTCAGCTGTCTGTATGTAGGTGGGTACCAATAAAGTACAAGAATAGTCATGTGTCAAATGATGGCTGGCTTTGCTTGTGACAAGTATGATCAAGATGATGGTCAAGATGATGGACAAGTATGGTCAAGATGATGGATAGGTCTGCCAAGAGCCTGGATACGATTTCCTTGGAGTCCTGCCTGGAGCGAGCATCAAAACTATGATCTTGAATAAAATGTTCTCTGTTCACCCACTGTTTTGTCTTTGCATCTTCGTCTAAATGGGGAGAATTCTGGCTGCTTCTGGCTGAAACCTCCATGCCACCCTAAAGCCTCTCTTGTAGGGGTGTTCAGGTTGTTCCAGGTGTGCTGGCAGTGCGCAGCCTGATTCTGTATGAAAACCATTTTAAGAAGACGAAGTTATGCATATCCATTCATATTCCAAGTTTTGTTCTGAAGTTATTAAGGGAATTTAACAGGGTCTTAAATAAGTACTCTACTCTGTTATGTTTTCTTTTCCCTTTTAATTGAGTAATTCTGGTAAAGCGGCATACTCTACTTAGAGAGAAACATACCTTCTTTCCAGCCAGTCCAGAACAGCACATTGTTTAATTAGAGTTAGATGCACCTGAAAAAGTACTTAGTCATGGAGGAAGGGTACTTGGAAAAAAGGTAGGATTGAGTTGTCACGCTGGAAAAATTCCCACAAGGAAATGAGTCATTAAGCTATCCTAGCGTGTTGCACAATTGTCATGGTGGGTGAGGGGGATTGTCTGTACCTGTGAGTTGGAACGAGTGTTTGAGTTTCAGGTAATGACTGGACACTGAATCTGTTGTGAGTAACAAGCAGAGCATGCAAAAATATGAATTTGCATTCTTTAAATAGGTGACAGTGATCAAAATAGCACTTTGGTGATGGGGTTAAAAAAAAATAATCCCTGGAGGTAACAAGTTACTTTATTCAGCTAGTATGAATGATTGCTTCCAAGTTTTATTGGATGGCAAGCAGTCATTTGAGATTTCGCCATGTTGGTACATGGTCACAGTAGATGGGCCACCTTCGCAATTTCGCCAGCAAGTTAATGATAGTAAATGTTACAATGTGTAGTAGGTGTTCTGTTGGTGGTTGTTTCTACAGTCCTCCACAACTGTGCATTATTTGATGTCAAATTTTTACTTTTTGTTTACAGTATTTTTGTTCTCTCACTGATAACATGTTATAATTCTTAAATTGGTTTGTGTTCTTCCTATGATAAATTTTTTTGGAGGTCACAGTGAATCCCTAACTAGTCTATTGAAGGCTGATTGCTGAGAGGTTTTCTTAAAAAAGAAGTCTCTTTACACGTCCTGAGTAGCCTGGAGTTAGCATAAATATCCTTTCCATCAAAATTGATCTTAGATACTGCCATGTATGTGGATGTAAACAGAAAAATAAGAGTTATCAGAGGAGAGATATCTGATGCAGATGACAATAAGAAATTTTGGAAGTCCACGTAGATAAATATCTAAACATGTAAAAACCCAGTCTCTGGTGATCAGAATTCCATACTTTCTCTAAGAAGTTTAATTAAGGACTTTTTGTAAACTAGCCGTTTTGCCAGTGGCTTAAAAAAATTGGGGGTTTTTTTTAGGTGTTTTTTTTGTTCTTTTTTCTTTTTTTTTTTTTAATAACTGTGGTACTCTTTTGCCAGAAGTGCTAGTACCATCCTTAGAGAGACCAGAAGCCTTTTTCTAATTTGTTTTTCCATTTCTGTAAAAGACTCTGTAGGTACCTAATCAGGTTATGCAGAGGCTTCATTTATTGAAGTTTGAAAAGTGCTCTAGTTATAAAAATTGTTTCAGTATAAGTGGTTCAGAGTATAATCTATTCAATTTTTATAAACTTTAGGAAAACAGCATCATTAAGTGTTCCAGAGCCACAGAATAATATTTTAAAATATATTATCAAATACATCATTTATTTATTGAAAACATGTAAGTTATAAGCTAAAGAACCCTATCAGGTAACCTGGAAAAAATATTGCTATGGGAAAAGTTGATTGGTAGCATTCTTATTTCTCATCACATTGTTTTTACGTTGACTGTCTTGCAGCCTCTTTCATTATGGTCAGGATAAAACTTAAGGGAGATATTTTAAGCAAAATTTTGGCTTCTTTTCTATTAACAGTGTTGGTTTTTTTCCTTGTTGCATAGAATCACAGAATGGTTTGGGTTGGAAGGGACCTTTAAAGATTATCCCCCTGCCATGGTCAGGGACATCTTTCACTAGACCACGTTGCTCAGAGCCCCATCCAACCTGGCCTTGAACGCTCCAGGGATGGGTCATCCACAGCTTCCCTGGGCAACCTGTTCCAGTGTCTCACCACCCTCATTGTAAAAAATTTCTTCCTTATATCTAGTCTAAATCTACTCTCTTTTAGTTTAAAACCATTACCCTTGTCCTGTCACTGCAGGCCCTGGTAAAAAGTCTGTCTCCATCTTTCTTATAAGCCCCCTTTAATTATTGAAAGGCCGCAATAAGGTCTCCCTGGAGCCTTCTCTTCTCCACGCTGAACAACCCCAACTCTCTCAGCCTGTCCTCATAGGAGAGGTGCTCCAGCCCTCTGATCATTTTTGTGGCCCTCCTCTGGACCTGCTGCAACAGGTCCATGTCTTTCCTGGGGTGCTGAGGGCTCCAGAGCTGGACACAGTGCTCCAGGTGGGGTCTTACCAGAGTGGAGGGGCAGAGTCACCTCCCTCAGCCTGCTGGCCACGCTTCTTTTGATGCATCCCAGGATTACAATTGGCTTTGTGGGCTGCAGGCACACATTGCCGGCTCATGTCCAATTTTTCATCCACCGCTGTCCCAAAGTCCTTCTCTGCAGGACTGCTCTCAATCCGTTCATTGTTGGTTGTGTGGTTGCTATATTCACAGTTGTGTTTTGTGGGAAACAAGGAATGATTTTTAACATTGGGGTTTTTTCTCATTTTTCTTTTTTAACTCTCTTTCAGAATTCCCCACTCTACCAATATCTGCAGGATTTGGGACACACAGATTTTGAAGTATGTTCATCTGTGTCACAGAAGGCAGAGCAATGTGCAGCAGTGGAAAGCCAAAAAGAGCGGACTGTGCATGCTGCCCAGAAAGTGAGCACTCTACTGCTACTGAATATTTATCTTCTCAAGAGTGAACCACATTACTTCACGAGTAGGCAAAATCAGAGGGGATAAACATAAATCTCTTACTGTATTAAAAAAAAAAAAAAAAAAGGAAAGAAACAAGCAAACAAAAAAACTCCCACCAGTTGTCATATCTTGTCTGCAAATGTGTTTGGAAATGCATGGTTTACCAGCATAGTTTGAAGTGTTTCTTTGTAAGCTAGGGAAGCAAGAGACTTTGATAGTGATTTTTTTGAGTGTTGTAAATTGCCTTATTTACTGGGTATTATTATAGTAGCTTAAAATGACTTTCTGGGAACAAGACCTGTAATTTTCTGGAACGGAATATTTATAGTTCCCAGCCCTTCTCAGGCATTCAGCTGCTAAATATTGCTTACTCTGTGACAAAACATATTAAGAAAGAGGCTTTCTGGGAAGTATAAATACAATAACCAATCTGAATGAGATAGTACAACTGTGCTTAGGTTATGGCAATTTTCGAACAGTAACAACTGACAGGGATCATCAGCTGATTAGCTCAGACTTTCTCTATTGTTTTAAGTAAAGGCTTGTAGATTTTTTAAAAACATTTTGGTATTAAAATTATGCTTGAGAATTTGGCCATTTAACACCTACTATGGCCTACATATTTTTTGTTTTCCTCTTTAAAAATGAATGGTATTTTTCTCGTATTGGTAGTGTATAGGCCATGTGACTCCGATGAGAAGCTGTAGTGTGGGTAAGGAAATTCCTCTTTTGAGGCAGCTGATGGAGGAATCTCTTTGCAACAAGTATATTGAAAATTCAGTAATCAATCTGTCTTCTCCTTAGCACCTATATGGAGCATGCAAAGAGCAGTTATTTTCTGCCTACCTCTTTCACTTCCGCAGTGGAAAGTTCAGTTTTCAGTGGATGTGCTCCATCTATGTGCTAAGCCAGGAGGAAAAAGAGGCCTCCATGCAGACTTTGTCCTCGTCATTGCAGGCTGAGGTGGGCAGCGCCTCACAGGTAAGAACCCAAACCAAGCATTCATGGGTTGATGCGTTGCCTCTGAAGAATTACCATTTCTTTCTCCTTTCTCCCCAGTATTTACAGTAGTTTCCATCTTTTTGCGTCTTAGGTCATCTGATTCTTCACCACTGTGGCTTTTAACCTTCCACTGGAGCTCAGTTTTCCTGTTGTTCATTCCTATTTTATACCTCTTCAGCTATCTTCAAACCAGAAGTTCACAACCCCTTCCCTCTCATTTGTAAGCTCTGCTGCTTCCCTGCTCCATAATGTTCCACCCTCCCAGTTAGCTGGCAGGGAACTGGGGAGAGCATCCTACTTTTTTCAAACACAGGCAATATGATATGAGTGGCGCTGAGATCTCCAGAAGGTCTCCCTGCAGATTGTGGTGGATGGGAGATCATATGGCAAATGAGGAGAGCTGATGCTTTTCTTAGAATCTTTTCTCAAATAATGTCATCTTGACATATATCCACTATTCAGTTCTCAAGATGCTTCAAGGAATTAGCCAAGTGATAGTCACAGTTAGTTAGGCTTTATTTCAGTGAAGTTTTTTCAGTTTTCTAAGTGTCCCTCTTGTTCCTCCTTTGTTTTAAGTCAGAACTATTTTTTTCTCCTGGGATTTTTAATCTATTCTGTTCTGTGTAGGATCTTAGGTGGGGTAGGATTTGGAAGTGTGTGAATTGATGTGGATAACATCAGTTAGGTTTTTTCTGATCTGGGGGCAGAATGTGAGGAGTTTATATAGACTATATAAACTTCCTCACGCACTCATTAGTCTGTTTGAAAAGACAGGGTAATAAAGCACAAAACATTTTGCTTTGGTCTTCAGTCCTCTTGGAGTCTTTCTTCATGGATAGATGGGTCATAGCTTGTGTTTATCTGTTGGGCAGGCGCACTGCGCACTTCACTTCACAGCCTCGATCCCCAGTTTCTGAGAGAGACTTGTAGTGCTATGGAAGTGTGCCATGTCTCCCTTCTCTCATGCCCCACTTCCTGATCAAAGATGACCGTGTAGATAAAATGCAGGGTGCATATCCACTGAGCAGACCAGTAAGTACCATTGTGTGCCCAGCACATGGATTAGACGGAGCCTGTAAAAAATAATCATACTATAATAAGAATCCCTAAGTTTAGCACTGTCCAGCCGTGTCTTGCAGACTTTACAGCTTTCCAAAGAGTTCAACAATCATGTAGAAAAAACTTGCAAAGGAGCTTCATGCAGAACTCCAGTCTTGTGTTGAGGATTTGTGAGGCCAAGAAAGATTAACTAAGGGGAGGAGGAGAAGTGATTCTTGCAGTTCCTCCATGCTTCCTTGGCTGGTTTCTCTAATGTAAGATTATTTTAAATTTAATGAATGAATTGATTTCTAGTTTCTGTTGATGTGTATAGGTATTGCATTTGTAATAATGATTGCTTCTATCAGTGGTCATACGGCAAGGCTGAATTTAATTCAGGGTTTAATTCACAATTTTTTATACTTTAATTTAAACTACCTTTAAAAGTATTCATGGAAATATTAGGTCCACTACCCTTACTTTTCAGAATTGTCAGCTGGCACTCACCATAACCCTCAAGAAACCACCTGAAAATGTGGGGTTTTTTGCCTTTGAAGCTATTGGCAGTTTTGAGGTACATTTACATTGAAGATACCTATTCTGGCTTAGTGCAGGAAGACTTTAATTAAACCACTGTTAATTGAAAATTAGGGTGGCATATTTCATTGGCTGATTATCTGTTCATTACTATGAAGTAATGTGTGGACTATCGCTTGTTAGTTGCATTACTTTATTTTGCATAATTACTTTTGCGGAAGTCAGTAAAGCAGTATAATGCTATGTTCATGTATATAATTTCTGCCAAATTTAATACAAAAGTGCTGTGGGGTTAAGATCCTCAAAAGTATTAAGATATACTGCTCTTAAAAGCCTCAAGTACTCTGTTTTTTCCCCTCCCTTCCCCTCAAGCATTTTACACTTAATTTTATTGTGTTGGGAACAAGTCCTCCAGTATTTTGTCAGATGTAGAAGTAATTCATCATGGTTTGCCTTGCAACTTGAAGGGAGTGGGTGTGTGAAAATGGGCTGTCCACTTCTTACAAACACTGGGATGACATTCGCATTGTCTCATCTCTGTCTAGACAAGGATACGTAGTGGAAATAAGGAAGAAACCTGTGTTTAATTTCTATTGATAAAATGTCATAGGTTCTTCCTGCTTCTGTTCCAGTACCAGTTTGGGAACATTAACACTTTTCTTTTGTAATCTGATGTCAGAAAATCTGTTTTTGTCGTTTGATTTCTGTGTCCCATTTTGGTAGGATGTCTCAAAAGGAAAGAGAATGAGGGAGAGGCAGCTGGCCACACATTTAAAGAAGTAGATTGGATCTAGGAGGATCTGAGGCTTTGTCACAACTTTTGTATGACATACAGGCAAATCATTTACATTACCATCCAATCATTTCCTCATTTTTACATGGGACTATTATGACTTCCCTTCTCTCAGCCTTTGCTGGCCTAGTCTACTGAAATTATAAAATATCTGGGAAACAAAGAGTTTCTGAGTTCTGAATATGTACCTACCCACAGTCCCAATACAAAATGATGATAGTTGGGGCTTAGTGTAATGCAAAATGTAATCACAGAGAGTAGATGATGTTCCATGCTGAGTGATACCCAGTATGTGTGTATCGTTTTCTGTCTGTTCTGAAAAGCAAGTTTACAAATTCCTTAAACACTTTATTAAAATAAAAATAGAAAAGCTGCAGTATTGCTTTGTCTTTGAGTTGAAATTGTTTACTCCTCTTGTATTCAGGCAAGTAGGAACCCTGTGCAGACACAATCCAGTGACATGTAGCAAGTTTTTGGCAAGGCCTAGATCTAGTTTAGGGTCTTCAGGGACTGAAAAAACAAATTTGGAAAAAAAGAGGTTCCCAGTGACTGATACAAATGTTGCTGCTGTGTCTTGCTGTCCTGCCAAGCAGAGCATATGGTTCAGGCTTAATGAAAGGCAGAGGCATCAGTTGAATTTGAAGTACATCTTAAATAGATTTTGCGCGTGTGGTTTTGGTGTTTTGTTTTTGTTTTTTTTTTTTAATTGGAGCATGGTTTTGATGAACATTGAGCTGAAAAGCTGTAAAGGTGCTTCAAGGTTGTGTTCTGGTGGCTGATGAAATGCCAAGCTCCCATCTGAGGGAGATGTGATTTAGCACAGTAATTATAGGTGCAGTGTTCCTGGCTGTACCAATCTCTGGAGAAAGTTACAGCTAAAGTTCTGGTCTCATCATCACTTGATACTCAAAAGCACTGTTTGCAAGAGCTCCTAGACCTGTTTTCTGGAATTAAATCCTATTTGGGTAATCCTGCTTGATCTTTAAGGAATATATTTCTTCCCATTTACATTTTTCCTTTCTCACTCACTTTCCCAGACTGCTGTGCATATCTGAATGTTTAAATTGATTATACTGTCACACCTTATCCCATCTTAGATGTGATAATATTTCATCACTAGAACACGGCTGGTGCTGGAGGCAGCTACTGAGGATTGTGTTGTGGCTAGCCCTCAGTAGCTGCGCAGGTGACCTGATGGGAAAAGGCAGAGGGACCAGTCCTTTGCCTTAGTCTGGGGCTCCCACCCACTTAATGCTAGCTCTGGGTAGCTGGAAGGTATTTAATATGTAGCATTATCTTCTTTCTGAAGTGCGCAGAATTGAAAGGTGCCAATGTGAATGATGACATTTTAGATACCTGCTAGTTTGCTATTTCAGGTTCATCCTGTACAAAAAAGAAATAGTCCTTAAAATTTTATTTTAGATTCAAATGAATGTACCTAACATGTTCATGTCCTATGCTATTTTTTTAAGAAAGTGCTAGGATTTATACATCTTTGTTATTCAGTTTACAGAGTGTTTGACTGAGTGGTGTTATAAAGTTGTAAGAAGAATACTCCAGAAGCATTGGCGACATGACCTGACTTGTGTGTTGATGAAAGTTGTTTTACTTGTCAGTAACACTCCCAATGGGAATGCAAACTGTGAGACACTGTTCCAAGGATCTGAATAATTTAATGTGTTACTGTACTCTACTGGGTCACAGCCCAAGACAGTGGGTTGTCTTGTTTTGTGTTTTCAGGCACTGACATGCCTGTGGAGTGTTTATGCAAGCTCAGATTTTTGTTTTTAAACTAAAACACAGAAAATAAACCAAAAAATTGCTTACACAGCACACTAATATGCGGGTTTTTTTCAGTAATTCCACGGTCTAGTTTTGTCAGCTGGTAGCAGTTTAAAATTATCCTTGGTGTAAATTTAAATGTTCATGATAAGAAGCTGAGGACTTATGAAGGCTACGCAGTTGAAAATGGTAGGCTCCAAGAGGCATAATTTTAAATAGTAAATGGACATGTCTTTCTGTACTCTGCTTACAAAGTACTGGGAAAAGTACTTCTGAATGAAGTATCTGTCTGCAACTCAAATGCAGAGCAAGGACTTTTGTTTCATTCATCTCAATTTTCTAAAATTGTAATAGGAAAATTTTATTTTCCACCACCTTACAAGAAACTTGGAGGATAATCTAGTGCTGCAGTTTGTGACACTCTTCCAACTTACGTCAGTGCCCTTGAGCAACATCAAAATAAAATCACTTGGATTTATTCCATAGTCTAAGAAGTGCGGATTGCTGGGATAGCTCCTCCTAATAAGCCATGATGATGTCTGTGTATTGGGAAGAGGTATCATCATGAACCCCCTATTATTGGTTTGTCTCTCCGCTGACCTATAAACGCTTCCCTTTGGTGTAGGTCTGCAATTCTAACTGTATACAGAAAGATGAGGCATACGTAAAGAAAAAACTTGACTTAGGTTACCTAAATGGACACCAAAGTTAAGTTATTTCAAAAATTGTTCTGTGAAGCATAAGGGCTTTAGGGTGACAATTTCTGACGTTACTCAAAGCCTTTCTGTCCTGGCTTGCTGCTTCAAACTTGTGTCAACGCTGCCTGTCTGAGGGCTGTCAGTCCGATCACAGGGCTAACTGCAAAGCTCCAAGCTCCTATGGCTTGGTTTTACTTTTCTGTTTCCCACCATATAGCTGGGGGGGAACCAAGAAGGAGAAACATAAGAAGCTGATTTAATGCCGATACCTTTTATACATTAAGCTATTATAATCTGTTAGGGGGCTTTTTTGTATTTTGAAGCAGTATGCCACAAAATGTAAGCGCTCCACAATTAATTTTTTTTGGCATACATTTCGTTTGATTGTATTACATGTCAGCGGTCTGAAGATTAAGAGGTAGTGCCTCAGAATTCATGAAATATATGTAAGTAAATATTTTGAAAAATACTTCCTGTCAACTCAGTCTGAGGAAAGTAGATATACAGTGTGTGTCAAAAACTCCTTTTTTTTTTTTTTTTTTCCACTGAATGGCTGCAGAGTGAAGCAAAATCGTGCATCTATTTAATTATAATCTTTCATGCATCATATTTTAGGAAGATACACAGGTAAAATGTGTGATGACTGAGAGGGAGTCCCTCTAATTAGTGGCGTTCAAAGTTGCGTTTACAGCTCAGATGAAAGTGTGGATTTAGGTTGCATGGGAAGCAGCGTGGAGAGAAAGTACCTGGTAGCACGAGCTGCTTGGGACAGGGAGTTTCTGGGACAGTTCCTCTTCCTGCAGTCACTCTTCCCTGTCTCTGGTCACAGCTCCTCCAGAGCTTTGTCCTCAAGCTGCGGTGGTCTGCCAAGGGGAGGATGTTCCTCTCCTGGTCTTTTACTTTTCTTCAGTCCCTGTCAGCCATTTAACTTCACTGCTTTTTTTATCCTCAAGGAGAGAGAAAGTCTTTCGTATCAATGCAGTAGCTGCCAGCTTGAGATCAAACTAATTCTAGCTGTAGTTATTTTTAACAGTATAACATAACAATCCATTATGCTCCAAATAGGTGGGGTTACTGAAAGCTTTATTTCATGCTCTTGTGTACAGGCAAACTGACGGGAAGCAGATGTTCCCTTAGCGTACTCTGAAGTTAGGCCAGACACAGTAAGCGAAACTTCCTTACAGGTACTTGGGTCTGAGTTAACAAGAAAAGCAAATGCCAAAATAAAGGAATTGTCTGTTGTTATTTATTTTTGGCATTAGTTTTTTTTTAATTGCAATAATTTCTGTTCCCTTCAGCAAAGCATCCTGTCAAAACTAGTTGAGTTCTTTAGAAGCTGGTTTCCTTTTCCACAATATAAGAAAAACGATGACATACTTCACCGACTGGTAAGTGACCACTTTTTTTTCCCCATTTCCTTTCCTAATCCACAAGTCTTCCCCTCCTCTGTACCTCATCCTCTGAGCACCATCTTTGGTCTGCACTGTTGGTTTTGGCTCTAAGAGTTTTACTTCTTCAGATAACATTGAGTCCGGTTTCCAGAGTTAGTGTGCCAAGCACATTGGGCGCACAAGAACAGGAAAAATATCAGTCGCCAGTTTGAAGATGTTAAAAACGTGGAAGAGAAACTAAAATAAAATTCAAGAAATTCTTGAAAGCTGAAAGGAGTTAACCTACAGTGTAGCTACCCCGTTTTTGGTGGAAGGCAGTGTGGCGACACTGGCTGAAAAAGTCCATGTGTTGCAGCCTGGCGCCATGCAGACACAGCTCAAGACAGAAGGCTCTAGAGCTTCATCTGAGTATTGCTTTACCCTCTGTTTCAGCTTGTTAGCTCAGACATAGCACAAGCGCAGTGCAGCTGTACTACCCCGAGACCCATCCTGGCCTATTTGTTTCTTCACTGCTCTCCACAGTGCTTCTGCATTCGGGAAGAGTGAAGCAAATTAAGGCACCTCTGTTATAATGCTTCAGAACAGTGTTACGCACTAAGAGCAGAGGACATCTGTGTAGCGGTCTGGCTGTAGGGAGAGGCAAGAACAGTTCTCTGCACTGCCTGTGTGCTCTCATCTCAGTGGTTCAGAAGCAGGTTGGGTGTCCATCTGCCTCACCAGAAATTGTATTCTTCTGCTCCTGGAGCCTGCAGGAACTTTTAGGACCCAAGTCAGCCTGTGTCGGGCAGACCTGAAGGGTCTCATGTTTCTAGTCTGGCTTGCAAATGTCACATTAGTCAGACTGTTCCAGAATCTAAAAGTTAGAATTTTTGATTTAATTTTTCTACTATGATATAGGGATGATGTCTTCAAATGTAACTTCCAAACAAAAAAAAGTTGAACAACATGAGAAGTTAGGGGTTCCCATTTCTCAGAGAGTTCTATTGAGTCCAACTGCTATCTCTTCTCCCTTATCTCAAGCAGACAAAATTTCCTCTGAAACCTCCCATTTGTGATCTTTGGTTGTCTTTTTTCTTCCTCCCTCTTCCCTCATGAATCAAAGCTATTATCTTCACAGCCTTATTTAGCCTTACTTTCTTGAGATGGAGACACAACCAAAGAATATGGAAAACATGTTTCTCCTGCCGCATGCTACAGTAGGGTACTGAAATGAAAGAGGATGCGTCGGAGGAGGGCAGAGTTTCCTCTTACACACAGTCCTGAAACAAATGTTTTCCATTGAAAGCAGAATGCAAGTTATCGTGGGTGACATCAATGTATGGAATTATACTTTTCACTAGCTATCTTATGGTTTCATAAATAATCTTGTTCTGTTAATGACAGAACTAAACAGCTTTTGTACTGTGAAATGTCAAACTTCTGTTAACAGGTTCTGTTAAGGGGTTTTACAGAATTATTCTTCTTTCCTTCCTGTAATCTTGCTAGATACAAAGATGCACATGTTCAGTGTTTGTTGCGTTTTATTATGAGATTCTTAACTTGAAGTGGTTTGTAATTATAATTTGGTGCAGTATGCAAACTAAAATTTCAGGGGGCTTCTCTGATGGATATATTTGTCTTCAAGATCTGTGTATTTGTCTTGAAACACTATAGCTGTAGGGAAAAAAATAGCAAATGCTTGTCATGGCATCAAATCCATGTGTAAGTAACTCCCTGAAGTTTGCCTGGAGTTCAGCAAATGTGAGGTCTTCAGTGTCCCATGCAGTTTCGTGTTTGGATCGAGTTCCCTTGGGAAAGGTCACAGAATCCTGCAGGAGAGGACTTCACTGCCTTGGCCTGGGGCTTGAGTCCAGTGCATTGACCTTATTATTAAATGCCCACAGGTGACTTTTTGTTGACTAATTTGTGATATTTCTCTTTTTAGTTTTTGTTTGTTTGTTAATGACATAAATTATGTCATGACATTTTAAAAAAAAAAGTGTTTGCTGTTTTATTTAAGATCTTCTAATAGATATAGTACCTCTCTGATTTTTATGCAAATATACTGGCATAATCTGTGGCATGTTTCCAGATATTGTTACTATCTAGGTCAGATCACAAAGCCAGTGCGACGCACCCTGCAAGTCTGAACTGTTAGGTTATTAGTGAGTTTTTAAAGTTAAGCAAGTTTAATAAAAATAAAGTAGCTACTTGTGGTATATCTGAAATATTCCTGTAGTCTTTGGAAACAGATTGCTGTCAGTAAAGTGTAGAGTGTCTGGGTGTTTTCCTTGTTCTGCTAACTTAATTTTAAGAATGTGCATATTCTTTACTAATGCCTGTTTTTTCTCCTGCCTGTTTGTGGTAAGGATGTTGGATTTCGATTTGACACGCTCCGTACCATCCTGCAACAGGAAGTTCTGCTGCAGGAGGATGTGGAACTGATTGAGTTCCTTGACCCCAGTATCCTGTCTGCAGGGCAGTGTAAGCAACAGGAAAACAGACAGCTTCCAACGCTACGCTCCCTAGCAACTCCTAATATTTGGTATTGTACAGAGAATATCTACTATTATATTCACTGAGAAACAAGCAAAAAATATATTGTGTGTTCTTTATATAAAATGCAGCAATAAAGTAACTACTTTTTTCCTCAGGTCTTTGAGTCTTTGGTCCACTAATCCCCAAATTTTCCCATAAGCATGCTTTTTCCCTCGGGCATTTTATTGAAAGAGTGAATTTTAATCTGACATAGCTACATGAACCTGAATGGATACTTCCAAACCCTAATGTGTGCTGTAAGGAAGAACTATGGTTGATGTATTCATTAATTTCTAAAGCTATAGAATGGTGATTTTGATAAATGAGACATGATTCTGAAGACTGAACTGAAAAGCGTTTTCTTTGCTGTGGTCTTCATAAAATGTGTTGGGGGGTGCAATTAATTTTCAGGCATAGAATACCAGAAGAACAGACTAAAAAATGTTTATAAAGATGCATTCAAGTCAGCAGAGGCTGGTGAAATTCACCCTAGAATACTGAAGGAGCCAGCTGCAGCAGTGTCTGAACAGCCACCACCTGTGCTTGAAAAATAACAAGGATGGTGGGTGTTCTGACAGAGTGACTTGGCCAGAAATGGACAGGAATCAATAGATGAAAATGCCTCCTAACACAGCCCAGTTTTATGTTTTCATACATATGTTAGGAAAATAGATAAAATTATTATAAAGCCACAGCAGGTTAAAAACCCAAAATGTTTAAGTTCTAATATGTCATTATTGATGCTCTCTGTCAAACAAGAGAACTTTTGAACCAAATTTTTCCAGTGGTTTGTCCCAGTCCTAGCCCTATTCATTGTTTCTTTAACTGTTAAGGTTATAAAGTGCAATACAAAATTTGTGAATATTGCTCAGCTTACAGATGACACCAAGTTTGTAAGTGTTTTAGCAGAATGGAGTTCAAAAGTAGCTTGGAGAAATATTTGGAAATCAATAGAAAAGTCAATAAAGACAAAAGTCTAATGCTACACTTGGGAAGAAAAAATCAAATCAACAAACACAAAGTGGTGAATAATTGGTGAGGCGGTAGTACTTCAGAAAAGGATCTGCACATTGTTGCACAGCATAAATTGAATGCTTCAGCAAATTATTCAGAAAATGGCAAATAGCATCCTGGTGTCCTTATTATATGCAGGACATGGGGGTTTAATTTTGTACCTGTTTCCCTAAGCCTTGTGTTAGACTACAGCCTCTGGTTTTGGATGCCCCACTTGGAGAGGCATATGTAATTTAGAGACAGTCCAGAGCAGAACAACATGAATAATAAGTTTAGAAAATGTAATCTTTCAGAAACGTTAAAGCGTGCTAGGATTGTTTGGCTAAAAGCGAGAAAATTGAGATGTGGTGGAACAGGGTTACAATGCGTAGAAGGTAGTTAATAAGAAGGTGGTGATCAGCCGTCATTTATTCTGTTGAGAAAAGGGAAGGATATGAGGAAAAATAATGTGATTAATTTGCCAATGATTCAGACTGGACTTGAGGGAAATCTTTTGAACTCCAAGGATACTTACAAGCTGGAAGAGCTACCAGGGTGGGTTGTGGAGTCTTCATTTTCTTCTTCAGTCTGTCCGTGATGACCTGGATTAACCAGGAACTGAAAATGGACAAAGTGAGGTCTTAAATCCCTTCCAGTCTTTCTCTGTTGTGATTCTTTTTTTTGTTGTGTATGTGTTTTTGGTCTTTTTTTTTTTTTTTTAATGTACCAAGGAAGTTGTAGACTTTGTGTCTACCCTTTTTAAAGTGAATTACGTATCTGGAATATTTTAACCCTGCACCTTTACTGAAACCTATCAGTAGCCCTGAAAAGTTAACACTTTTAAAGCTTGTTGAAATATGACCACAAAACTGTCCAGAAAATAGAAACCTAGAGATCATGTCTTATTTTAGAAATGGGAAAATATTCCTTGTGAATACTTCCAAAATTAAATACAGGATACGCAGCTTTAAGGGGTGAAGAAAGTGAATATTTTTCTTCAAATAAAACACAGTGTATTTTCTAGCAGTTACTTATTTTTGTCGATTTTTTTCTAGATGAAAATAACAGCTTTATGAAGTTTTTAAAATGTCCTTGCGAAACAACTGAATTGAGATACTAGTAACTCTTGTTCTTTAAGGATTTTCCAAAGCTGCCAAATGATTTAAAATGATTAGTCAACCCATCTTTATAAAAATGTGTCAAAGCCTAGTGGTGTGTTGGTGTCCAAGTTAAATGAGTCAGAATCTGGAAAAAAATAAAGCTGGCATTACTTGAGGGTTTTGTTACCAAAAGAAACATGCCCTTCCCTACTGTACTCTTGAACCTGGAAGTACAGATATTCCAGTTCCTACCCACCCTGGCTTATACTGCTGAGTAGTCAGGGTTTTTATCTTTTTCTATTTTCTTTTTTTTTTTTTTTTTTTGAGTCATATGTGTAAGAGAAACTAACCTTTCAAAGTGGTACATTATTCTTTTACTTGTGCCATAAAAAAGCCAGATAAATGTTTCCTCAGAGTATACCGACCAAGTAATATCATGTACATATACATCTAAATCTGCCACTAGGAGTAGTTTTCAGTGTTTACAGCTCCCTTCAGGACCTACATAAAAGCTCCGTAATAAGATGTCGTAATCTCAAATGTAACCGAAAGCTTCATGATTTTCCCACTTGTTTGACCTCAGAAATCTGTGGCTGATGGTGCTTTCTCTGTTTGCAGGGATGTCTCGCTGCTGCTTGCCTTTGTAAGTGCACTGCTTATGCTTCCTTCGTGGTGGAAGGAATCGTCGTGGCTGCTCTGGGGACTAGTTCTGCTTGTCTATGCAGTCTTTCGAGTGTGGGGCACATGGAGGACAGCCAGGCTGCAAATGTCCCTGCGAAAATACTGTATCCAGCTGGAAGAAACAGTGGCAAATAGCCGAGCTTTTACTAATCTGGTGAGGAAAGCTCTACGACTCATTCAAGAGACTGAAGTAATTTCCAGAGGATTTACCCTGTGAGTCTGTATTTCGCTTTATTTAATACACAGATCCATTCAAGCCAGACATCTTCGAAAATTGTCTTGTTGCACTATCGACCATAACAAGTGGAATTAATGAAAAAAAGCTTTTCTTTTACATAAAATAGTATAATTACCATTATTACTAAAAGTATGAATTCTAACAACTCAGTGTTAAAACCCTGCATCCTGAAGGAGAATTAAGTCTCACAAAACTTGTATGCCTTTAAAATGTCATGTGCTGCTAGCAATGAAATACGTGAAGAAAATGATTTTGAACCAATTTAGTTAACTCTTTTGGGGAGTCATTTAGAGGATTGTTTGTTTGAAGGTTTTTTGTATTGTATATTACCAAATCTATGTAAATAAACTGACCTTCAAGTAATAGTATTTTAGAAAACAAGATGACATGAAAACCGTTCTATTTTTATTTAACAAATAACAGTCTGAAGTAATGAGAGCACAGCAATTGGCGAAGACCGTCAAAGGTCATTTGCCACCTCAAAAAAAATTTACAATACTTTTTCTCTTGCATACAATTGTTGAGAAGTTTAGAGTCTTAAATTACTTAAATTCACTGCTGAATTTGCCTCTCATCCACTTAAGGGATGTGAAAGTGTTCCTGGTTATTTAGCTCGTACCTATTTGGTAATTTTTGCTTCTTTGCTATGTGAAAGGACATTGGAACATGTTCAGTGTATGCAATGATCCCAAAGCCAAACGGCCCACTTCTGTGCGCTCCATTGCCATGTATGCTCTTCCCTTATAACAACCTATGGTTAGACATGTACCTGTGCCAGTTAGACTTAAGGTTAAAGGAGGTGGGAAACACCAATAGCTAAAATCCAGTTGACTTCTTTCTAAACACAATAGAAAATTGCCCTGTGTGCACCAAGAAATTGTTTGTTCATGCCAGACCAACTACTCTGCACTCAGGCACATGTTTTTACATGCAAGCTCGAAACTGTAGACTTAACATTTTGAATTAATTTTCTAGCTTGAGATACCTTCAGTATGCTTCATTGAAGAAATGTTTCGTTCTCCCTTTGGAATGCATAAGCATGTCTTCAGTCTGCCTAGCTATGTGTTTTGTTTTGGTTTGGTTTTTGCTGAAGAAGCATATAGTTAAGCAATAGGCAGTCTTATCTTTGGAAATGGGTTCTTAAAAGAAATTATTGTTAGGGCTTGTCCAAATTACAGATGAGAAAAACATTTGGATTTTTTCCTAAGTTTAAGCAAACGAACTTGTGGTCAGTGTCTAAATTGCTGGTGTCTTGTTCTTTTACTACATATCTTAGATAACAGATTAACAAAAAACAGACTGGTCTTTAAGCTGATGCTTGATCTAATAGCCTCTTTACTTAAAACTTTGGCAAGCTTTTCAAAAGACTTTGGAGTATGGATGGAGTGGGAGAAGTCTGACTGTGCCAGCATCCTCATTGGAGCAATTGTCCAGTATGAAGAAGTCAGTGCTGTACAAGTTTTGGTTTGGTTTAGCCTGGAGGAAGTTCTAAATCCAGAGCGTCCTTTTCTCCATCCACATATGCAGGAGATGCTGCTGCACAGGGCACCATGAAATTCTTTGCTTGAGATAGTGCTTTATTTATGATCCAAAGAACTAGCTACCCCTTTTTTCTTCCAGAATTTTGCTATGATAAACCTTAGCAGAGCAAAGTTTAGTATGTTCTCCTGTAGTAACCTTGTCAAAGTCTTAATGCTTGTTCAGAAAGAGTCGAATGGCAATGGAAATGGTTGCATCTGAAAAGTTAATGGGTATCTTCTTGACTCATTTTACATCCTTGAAGGAATGGGTTTTCAATCAGGTAGCACAACACCCTGTCCAGTGATACATATGCTGCTGTTTTAATACACTGCTAGCTCAGCATGGTTTGGACTGTGCATTAACCATGTTGTGAATGGAAAGATACTGAAGCTGACATTTAAATAGTACTGAGTTCAGATTGTGGCTAGCTGCACTTAGCTAAACTCTGATATGGCAAGCCCAGGTCTGCAGCTTTGGCCTGAAGTTCCTTGTGTTCAACCACTGTTTTTTCTCCCCATTGCATGATCCATTGCTATGTTCTCATAGGCTAATTTACATATGCTCTGAAATATCTATGGCTTTGCTTTATTCTACCCTATTTGCCCCTTGTTAATTGATACTTGATTGTCTCTGTAAACATTAAATTGTTCCTGATGAGGTTTTGCTCACTTCTCCACCGATTAACTGGTCCATTACTCTCTGGTAGTGACTGCTGTATGTTTAACCAATTCAAGCACTATGTTCCCTTCATTCCTCTCTCACTCAGAAAAACCACTGCAGCCACTTAGAAAAGGAACTAAGAACCCCATCAGGCCTCTCTTATATTAGCTGCTCTCAAAGGCAGCTGGATATTCTGGTTTCAGAGTGGTCTTCAGAAGCGTTTAATGCTGCTGTTGGCATTTAGGGTATGTCAGCGTGGTACAAGCTCTGAGACGCAGAGATGCTCGAGACCTCACCAGGGTAGTTTCGATTACAGAAATTGCGTAGCCAAGGGAGGGCAGTGCTTGGCTCAGACAGAATGGCAGTATTTCTGTCTAATTGCTTCATTTGCAATTAGACAAATGAAGCCTCATCATGGGTTGCAGCCTGGAATTTCTGCTGGCTAATGAAAGTATGTCCATTGTCTTGCACATTATAAAATGAAAACTGTAGGAATATGCAATGAAAGGCTGCAGCAATAAGCATCAAGTAGTTATTTCCTTGTCTGTCACTTAAATAATTAGCTGTTTTCCAACATGTTCCCTTTCTACTATATTTTAAACTAGAATCAAGCTCTACAAGCACATATTGGTATATATAGCATCTTTATAGAACTGCTTTCATGTTGGAGTGCAGTAATAGGTTTTTATTAAAGCGTCTATACTAGTTAAAAGTTGAGAGCCTATTTAAAATTTGGCTTGGGAGATTAATGGAGAAATAAGTCACTGTTCTTTACAAGTAAAATGGGTTTGGAGCACTAGGAAGGAGGAAATTCACCCTTAACCTTTTTTTTCTTCTTGCTATTTGTAGCTGATATTCAAAGTTGATAACATTTTGTAAGTCCAATTAAAATATATAGAAGATAAATGGAACATTAGGACGTTAGGGATATGGCACGTCTGGCACATAGACATTTATAGCAAGTTATATTAATTTTAGATTATTGGAATAAAGAAGAATTATTTTACAAAAAACACTGAAACAAGCCTTCCCAGAAGGAAAGCAAATTATTTTGCTGAATACTGGCAGCACATGCTGTGTATGAGTTGTGCTATATTTGTTCTGTATAGGAGCTGGAAATGCTTACATCGCTGTAGCAGAACATAGATCTCTCTCTTTTTTATGGTAGAAGAATTTTGCTCCTTTTCTTTGAGCCTGCTTCCGACAGTTCACCCAGGGCTTGAATCTACAAACTGATGTGAGAGTTTATCCATAAACACTCCCAGTTGTTACCTTCAAGAGCTAGGGAAACAAGGCTGTGCCACCATACAGCATGACCTGGACAGGCTGGAGAGTTGGGCGAAATCTCAACAGGAATTTCAAAAGAAATTCAACAAGGGCAAGTGTAGGGTACTGCATCTGGGGAGGAATAACCCCATGCATCAGTACAGGTTGGGGGCTGACCTCCTGGAGAGCAGTGCTGTGGAAAGGGACCTGGGAGTCCTGGTGGACAGCAGGATGACCATGAGCCAGCAATGTGCCCTGGTGGCCAAGAAGGCCAATGGTGTCCTGAGGTGCATCAAGAAGAGCGTGGCCAGCAGGTCGAGGGAGGTCATCCTCCCCCTCTACTCTGCCCTGGTGAGGCCGCATCTGGAGTACTGTGTCCAGTCCTGGGCTCCCCGGTTCAAGAAGGACAGGGAACTGCTGGAGAGGGTCCAGCAAAGGGCTACTAAGATGATTAGGGGACTGGAGCATCTTTCTTCTGAGGAAAGGCTGAAGGACTTGGGTCTTTTTAGTCTAGAGAAAAGAAGACTGAGGGCGGATCTTATCAATACTTATAAATACTTAAGGGGAGGGTAGATGAGAAGAGTCTTTTTTCAGTGGTGCCCAGTGATAGGACAAGAGGTAATGGGCACAAACCTAAGCATAGGAAGTTCCATCTTAACACGAGGAGGAACTTCTTTACTCTGAGGGTGGCAGAGCACTGGCACAGGCTGCCCAGAGAGGTTGTGGGGTCTCCCACACTGGAGACATTCAAAACCCGCCTGGATGCCGTCCTGTGCAACTGCTGTAGGTGACCCTGCTGTGGCAGAGGGGTTGGACTAGATGATCTCCAGAGGTCCCTTCCAACCCTGACCATTCTGTGATTCTGTGATTAGAGATTGGCATGTACTGTATTACATGCTGTGTTCCCTAGTGAAATGTATGGCAAGACTAGCATTTTAAATTTATGTTTAGAAATTGAAAGTAACACTGTTTTTATTTTATACAGAATTTAAAGTACTTTATGAGTTGTTATACAAACCATTTTAATATCACTCATATAATTTAATATGCTAAGTAGTTATTTTAATATGGTATTTTAGCTAGCGTATTCAGTATACTGCTATTTGGCATGAGTCTCCTCATGTTAACCATATTTAACGTACTGGTACGTGTCCAGCCTTGCTCACTGGGTGGGCTGCATTGTTTTTCATACTCGACAGTGGAGGCGATGAGCTATTTCCCTTCCCGATCAATGTGCAGCATGATCCAGCTAAGTACATGCAGTAGGACTGACGTTTTTCTAGCAGGGTCAGGTCTGCTGGTTTAGTCAGCTCTTCAGTTGGATGGAATTGGGCCAGAGACGTAGTTACCAATGCAGCAACTCACCCCGGTCTTGCCAGGTACCCTGTATGCTTTTCCCTTTTGAGTGACTTCTGACATGAAGTCACCTCCCCAGCGTGCCCTGGGAAGGGTGGGAGCAGAAGCAGGCTCCCAGTACCCAAATAATTCATCACAGTTCATCGTCCTGTTGTCCGCAGTATGTCCATTCCTGAGTTGATTCTAGCAGAAACAGTTGCAGCAAGTAGAATAGATGAACTGTCCGTCTAGGCTTTTTTCAGCATCTGACATAGGTTTGGCATCAGACTGTATATGAATAGATACAACTGGATATTAATCTTTTTTTTCGTTGTCTACAGCTTGATGTTACACAGACATGTTTAACATTCACCCAGTTCACAATTCAGTTTATTTCCAGATGAGGCAATTTCTTACAGTTCTAAAGCCATTCTGAAGTATATTCTAATAGGCAAATGGCACAGTTTCTTTTAAATAATATAGTCACCTGAATATCTGGGCACCAAAATATATTTCCAAATATGCTTGTATGGTTGCATACATTTCATGTCTTTAGCTGTCAGACCCCCACAAACACAGCTGTCATTCATTGCATGACTGATAAAATCTACTTCACCACTCACATAGTATTTCTGTTGAGCTAGAGAAGATTCTGCATGGAAAAAGTTGAAAGAATATAGTGTTTTGCATGAAAAACAATATGTTGTAGCACATTTTTCCTGTAAAAATTATTTAAAGAACAAATTTGCATATAAAGAGGTATATGTTAAATATCTGTGTGTTAAAACTTCCAAAGCTTGCAGTGGGCTTGTGTTGTATCAGAGATAATGTTATGACCTGTCTACCCTTAGTGTATCATTTTGGAAAACTTTGGAGAAAACAAATGTCCTCAGGAGTTTTGCTGTGGCTCAGATGAGAATAGAATCAGGCTGTCTACTGAGGAATCCTGGCTGCTTATCAAAAATTTTGATTAAATATGTCATTGATACGGTGAATTATTTTTTTGCTCTCATAGTTACTGAGTGTTTTAAAAAAGTTTTCTAAGTAATGGAATAAGAAATCTGATGTACTGTCTTTTAAAAATACTTTAGGACATCTGTACAGTTGTATCACATTTTACTTTTCAAGTTTGCTTGACAGGGTCAGTGCCGCTTGCCCATTTAATAAAGCTGGACAGCATCCTAGTCAGCATCTTATTGGTCTCCGGAAAGCCGTTTATCGATCTGTCAGAGCCAACTTTCGAGCTTCAAGACTGGCTACTCTATACATGCTGAAACAATATCCTTTTTGTAAAAACCCACGAGTTCAGATATTCCATGTTTCCTACCTGCAGTTGTGCCAATGCTTAGAGTTAGCATGTCTAGAAACATACAATATCTAATTACATATCTAAACAAGATAAAGAAAAGGTAGCATAGTAAATTGGGGCTTATGCTTGGTGAGGAAATTCTTAAAATTTTTGTCTTTCTGTGCACTGTGCAGTGTGGGATAAGATTCTGTGCACTGAAAACATTGTCCCAGTTACTGACACCCACACCTTTGGTGTAAGTACTGATAATGTGTTTCAGAGTCCTTCAGCATTTTGGTTTATACTTCCTCTTAGCCGTCTTTTTCCCTCGCACCAAAATTTCCTCTCCTCTGAACAATATGGCCTTTCACTCGACATCCCTGTGTTCAAAGGTAAGTTGATTTCCTGTTTCAGACAAGCTGGGTGAAACTCTAATTACATTAATTAGCCAAAACGCACGTTTAAGAGCAAGGAGTTTCTACTCTCAATCAAAGCAGAACACTGTTCAGATTCCATTTTGTGAAGTGTCATCTGTATTTCTTCAGTGAATTGTGTACTTTCTTTAATGGCATTAGCATTTCCAGGGTTTTTTTCTATGTTTATTGTACTTATTGTACAATATAGGAAATAGCAATGTCTTCACCCTGTATTATAACAAAAAATAAAATAGATAGATATGTTCCTGATCTGAAAAAACACATGGAGGGAAACAAAAGCTGGTGATAATGCGAGAGTTGAAAATCTGACATGACAAATTACTTGATTTGTCTTCCTTCAACATAATATTTGACTAATATATCTTGCCTGGAAAATGGATGGATACATCGAGTGATGACGTGTACACACATAAAGGTAGGAGTGCGTGCATTCACTTTGAAGGAAATGAGCATTTATTTACAAAATAATTACTTGTGTAGGCATAGGCATCCTCATTCTGTCCTCAAGACTTCACTCAGCTCTGAGGAATAAGGTGTATTTGCTATGTGAAGAAAGAAAATAGTATTCTGACTGGTTCAGACATGTGCATAAGAGTAACTGATACCTAGCTTGGAAATAATCAAGAATCAGTTCTAAGAACATGGTAACATTGGTAACTACTGAACTTATGCAATGGCTTTTAAATTAAAGAATGGGAGAGAAGAAAGTTTTGTTTACTTTGGATAATTTGACATTTATATGAAATTTTGATAATTTTTTTAAGATGGTAGTTCCATTATACCGAGTTATCATGCACATATCACAGTAGTAAGGGCCAGCAGAAATAAATAGCCAAAAATGTATTGAAGTTGCATGCATATAGGTTCTTTAAAAATGGAAAAAGAAGCATTACATTTGTGCAGAATGTAGTGGTAAAGAGTGGCAGCATGTGAGCTGAGATGCAGGCTGGGCTAACTCTGCAGTGCACGAATACTGAAAGCAAGGAATTTAGATGTAAGGAAGGTGAGTAAAAGATTCCTCCTCCCCACCAGGATAATTAAGAGCAGCTTCAAGGTAGTTCCAAGTTGCCTTATTTTGAAATTTTCCTTGCATATCATGAATGCCTGAAAATGTTGTGTGTATTATATGGACATTGATGGCAAGGAGCATCTTTCAAATAGGTCCCAGTGCCTTGTACAATTACATAGTACTCTTATGCTGGAGGGGCCAAAGATTCCTTCATGTTGAAAGCATTCACAGCTGCCACTTGTGACAACTTTAATGCCCATGTCCGTCATCAGGTTGTTAGCACAAATCTGGCCTACAGCAAGGAGAAAGAGGAACTGGGGAGATTAAGTAAAGGAGTGAGGTGATAAATTGAAGGAAAGGAATGTTGATAAATTAAAGGAAAGGAACTTCCATCCAAAGTCTGGAAATGAGATCCCAATTCCGAGTTTTACAGTTCTTTCTAGTAAGCTCTGGTTTGCACAAAATCAGAGGATATTCTCAACTTTAACTCCTCTAGGTTGTCTGGGTATGAACTAATGAATTGCTGTTTGAAATTTGCTTTGTCTGAGCATTGTGAAAGACATGAATCCAGTAGCACTAATTGTGATTTACACTGGCACCGGCAAAACAAAATGCTTTTATTAGAGAAAAAGATATTAGAGAAACATTCCAAATATTTAACATTTGGATTAATATTACAAATGACATTAAAAAAAACCCAAACCTATGTTCCTTGCTTAGTCATAGTACTATTTAAATAAATATTTTTTGGTTTACTGGGTATTGCTCTGTATTTTTCTAGCACACCAGATATATCTCTGTATTTAGGCAAGTGAAAAACGGAATTATTTTTGCTTGGAACAATTTTCAGTAGGAATTTAATATGCGAATCACCTCCTCATCTCAAGGGCAACAAAATTTGAATCTTCCCAGCTAATACACTAAGGATCAAAGCTTAGTTCCATTTTAACTGATGGCTGATCCTTCTTTAGGGCCATTTTTTTTCTTTGAAGAATAAGGAAGTAGTAATTTCTTAAGAGTGTGAGCAAATACATAGGACAGGCACTGCTTTGAACCACAGAGTATGCATTTCTTGGAAACGTTTATGTGCGTGTATAAATGAGAAATACACTTCCACATTACAGTTTGCTTTCCTTGGTTGACAGTATTCAGCTGATACTGCTACATGGGCATGATACTTACCGTTCAACAACGGTGGTGAGCCTTTGACTTTATAGACCCATTCTGTGTGATGTCCAGTTATCAAAATAAGGTCCCAGTCTGTGGCTGGGCTTCCTGAGTGCTATACTGGGTGCTAAAAGATGATTATGTGAAGTATGCATAATGAAGTATGCTAGAAATTTGAGACTGAAATTTATAATGCAGTGAAGATAATTGTTGCCTTAAGGATACGGTAAACATGTCTTGAACTGAGACGTGTCTATTATTACATATAATGGTTAAAGTAATATAAAACATATAGAAATGAATTTTCTACTGTAGTAAAAGGTACACTTTGATTTAAGTTAAGCTTTCATTTAAAACATTGTTATATATTCAGAACTTAATAGAAGTATCTGTAGCCAAGTTATTTTTCAAGCTTACTATGTCAGAATATCCCTTTCAAAAATAATTTGCAACAAGATCAATTTACTCATCTATGGCTTAATAAGGGCTGATAATTTTCTCTACTTTGAAAATATGCATTTATATGTGCTTAAGAAAATCAGCCGAACAGCCTCTTATAGGAACTGTTTTCTAAGACAGGTTGCATGTACGTAATGTTAAGTTAAAAAAAGTGTTCAGGAATAAGCAAAATCTATTTCAATGGGGCAATTTTTTCCCAGAAAAAGTCATTTCAGTGCATGATGTTGTACAGACATACGTTTTGGCTAAATACTACTGTGAATTTTCATACATTGTTTTAAGTCTAGAGCTTTAAAGCTATACAGTAAGATAGAGAAATGTTTAATCTTAAAAATATTTATAGATTTGTATCTCATTTTGTCAACAAATGCAAAATGCAAAGCTTATTGTTGCTTTATTTTATACTGCCTTGAGAGATTTTTTTTGTTGCTAAACATACACTTTAATGTATTTGATTATTTCTGAGGTAAATATCAAATTCATACTTTGAATCAGTAAGATTAATCTATTGGAAGCCAAAGGGGAACCGCTTTGAACTTAAGCCACTTGCTTTATGTGTAACTTCAAGAGAGACAAGGAAGAACATATAATTGAGGGCCTGAGTTGGTAACTGTTGGGCTGAGTCTTAAAAACTGGCTAATCTAAGTATTAATCTTAATTGTAGATATAAATGAGTGACTAAGTAAAAATAAATTAGTAAATACATCTTAAATGTTACATGATATATTGATCTATGCTAATCCATTAAGTATAGATTTTATAGCCATCAGTATTATTTCTCCTACCAAAATATCTGCAGCAAATCAGGATTTTACGGTAATGTATAGCAAATGTGTCAGAGGGAAGTCTATTTTATGAACCTGTTACAGAGAATAAAAAATCTTAATTCACAGCTTTATTCATGGCAAATCAAATTGCATAAACCTGATATGCTATCATTACTCCCTTCAACAAGACTAGAAGTTTAGTAATACTTGCTTGTGGCTGCTGTGCCCCCTTTTAGCTAGACAGCTGCCTTCAGCAAGTAGAATAAATTAGTACCTTCTTAATTAAAATTTGCTCCCATGTAAAATAGAAAAAAATGCACAATTATACTTTAGCCTTATACCAGATGTATCCAACTTGATGGACCAGTAATATTTCATGAGGTGGAAAGTCATATTCCTTACATGTTATGTGAAATGACAGATGGGTGCTTGCAGAAACAATTCAGCATTTTCTCATGCCTTTCTTATTCTGATTTGCTTCTATCAGGAAGAGTTCATTGCTCAAAATCATAGAAGAAAAAGGTAGAAGAGAGAAAAGAGTATTTCTCTTTTAATCTGAAAGATAAGCATATAGCAGGATGCAACGGCTGAAAGCTTAAGCTAGAAATTAGGCATTTTGGGTTAAGTATTTACGAGATGTTATGTAGACCAGTCACTACTCGCTCAACAAATCTCTGCACTATACTCCATTGAATTGTGCAATAACTCAGGCAATACTTCAGTTGCCATGCTAATTGCTTAATATTTTTATACTTAAGAGCCTTGTGGGTTCTGTGTCATGGGAATCTATGGTTTATTCACTGATTTAATTATATTCAAGCTGGATGGAGGAAACTTTATAGCTTATGTTACTGGATGATGTTAATAGTCTCATCCTCAGCTGATGCAAGGTGGCGTGATACTCCCATTTCCATTGGACTATATTGATAGGTAGGACCTGGGCGTTGGACCGTATAAACTCAAGCAACTTTAATTTTGTTTTACGTGTAAAGTGTCATTCTCTGTTGGCAAGGCATAAATAGCATTATAAAACCAGACATGGGATAACAGTATTTTAAACTGAATGCTATCTTACCCCATGAAGATGGAATGGATATAAAATGCATTCTATGTCTGAGATGCACCAAGCACAGGGAAAAATGCAAATACCCCCTAGTAAATCTAGTAAAAATTTATTCCTTCTCTTCTGTAAAAATTAAGTTATTGCATCATGAAACGTTAGAAAAACACATATTTTTTTAACTTGGGAAAGAGAAAGCTCACACAAGAAAACAGCAAGCTAAACAAAATGTAGTACCTTTTTTGGATCATAAAAACCTAAATCAGAAATCCAGTGCTGGAAGGTGCGTGTAAAGATGCCTGGGCATTTTTCAGTGTGAAGTTTGTTCCTTGACCAGCCAGCTGATCACATGCTTTGCTTATCCCTTCCAACCTGGTGAGCAGGTGAGAATTTTATAAAAGAGCAGCTTGGATTTCTCAGGGATATTGTGAGGCCCTCCTGTTCGATCTTTAGATGGGAATGTGCTTTTGAAGAGCAAAGTACGAATATTAAATTGTTACGTACAGGGGTACATTATTGTTCTTGCTTTTCTATAGGTAAATATGATTGGCCACCTGACAGAGGTTAAATATTCACTGTATAGCTATTTTATTCCGGATTTAACAATTTATTATTAAGTAGCTTTACCTTTTCTTCTTCCAAGCTAATCAGGAATGTAAGTTAAACAGATGAATAAAATATTTTCACAAAGTTACAGAAAAATTTAACTAACCTAAGGTTAGTTACTGTATTTTGGTTTTACTAGAAAACATTAGCATTAAAAATACTTGCAATACTTTTTTAGAGCAAAGCACATGAAGGAAATGTGTTTGTGTACATGTATATGTTTGTGTGTATGTGTTTAAACTTTCTAAAGGTTTAGTCCTTAGGAAGCTAATAGAGACATGGGATCAGTTCTCTGTTTTCATCTAACACATAGAAATAGGAGTGGGAGAGCTAAAATAGAGGAGGGCAAGGCAAGAGGCATGGGAGTCCACTGCGAATCCCTAGGTAAGACATAATATCGGTAAGTGGCTCCTTTGGTGAAACCACACATTTGAGAGATTCCCTGGATTTTTTTTTTTAGCATGACTTAGAAATTCACATGTCTAAACTGCTTTGTCCAAACTGGTCTTCATGCTGTTGGAAATAGGTTTTTGAGGGAAAAGATTAACAAGGAATATAATTAGTCTCTGAGATAACTGGTCCTGAAGGGTTTTGACCTGACTTTTCAATCTGTGGTGGAGTTACCGTCCTCCTCCCATATGCTCCATCTGCTGGGCATGCTGTCAGGTTAACTTAGAATAGACACCGTGTTTATGTGAGGCAGCAGCTGGTGACAGCAATATATTATGTTTCTGAGTGATTTGCATTGCAGGTTTTCGCCTGCATTCATGCTTCTGTAGAACATTTAATAGGCTTCTTTTTTCCTGGACTTTGGGGAGAAATTAGGGAGAAATGTAGTTGTTTGTTTAGAGCATGGACACTTAGTATTGCTGTTTCCCGGACCGCAGAAATTTTATTTTATGCAATGTTCTTCTACTCAAGTGGTAAAAATTTTCTTGAGCAAATCATTATTACAAGTGTAATCCTATGAGGATTTAGCAGGTGGAAAATTTGGGAGTGAAAGCAGGTGGAACTTGTAGCTTCCCCAGAAGACACATGAGTTAGACAAGAGACAGGTGCTTCTAAGCGGCATTATGTGCCCCAAGACATGAAAAATGAGATTTGTGAATTGAAATATAAATGAAAAAAATGATAGTTTAAATTAAGACCTTATTTTCATTAATGCTTCACAATTATTTTTTTTAATGTATTTCTGTGGAACAAATGTGCTTCTGACCATAAGTTGTAAGTTTCTGCTTTAAAGCAAATGTCACTATTTTATGACTGGGTAATTGTCCAAAATGTGCAGAAATCTTGAACTGTTCTTCCTCCCCCTTCCCTAGCATGAGGTTAGCATAAAATTAGTGCTATTTTAAAACAAATGCTGCCAAATCTATGAATTAATTTTATTTGTCTTCTGGCATCAGTTATATTGTGCTTTCTTCCTACTTTTTAAGCATTTCTGAGGACTGGAAAAGTGCATTTTCATACTCAGAATTTATATGTGCTGAATAGAGTTGGTAGATAATAGGTCACAACTGTTTATGCCAAGATCACGGTGGCTTTACAGTGATATAATCAATAAAATTAATGGTATGACAATCCGGGAGCTCCTGTTCTTCACGGTACTATCTGAAATGTCAAAGAGTAGTTATTGCAGAGATCTTTGAGCAATCCCTCCACAGACAGAACTTGCAGGGAATTCCCATCCTCCTGAGCTTGGTTAGGCTACCTTTTAAACTTAAAATTGCACAAGAATTGTTCTTCTCTTTCCTCTGTTACATATATGATTTCTGGTTTTAAGATTGACAAGAGATACTTCTTGGAAACTTAAGATTTAAAGACAAGATATTTTCCTCACTTGAAAGGGATGCAGGGATTTTTCATCAATCTGTTTTGTTTCTTTTTATGTGTTTGTATTTAGATGTAGGTGCTTTGTCAATGTCTTCTCTCTCATCCTTCTAAGAGTCTTTAAAACTTGTGCTTCGAATAAAGATTGCAAAATGTTCAATTAAACAGGATTCAGGTAGATTTGGGTGGAATGTATGTTCTTTCATATAAATTGCCAGAAATAAGAAACCTTATTAGGTGGGGTTTTTTTCCTTTTTTGTGTGTTTAATGCAAAAGTTGTGCTTTGTTAACCACCTTAACTCCGGCTAAACCTACCCTCTGAACTCGGAGAGCGACAACGTGACCAGCTACATCTGTGTGGTCCCCTTTAAGGAGCTGGGTCTGGGACTGAGCGAAGAGCAGGTATCTGAAGAGGAGGCACACAATCTCACCGATGGCTTCAGCTTGCCTGCGCTCAAGGTAACCTCTCCTGTGCATCCACAAAGGCTCCTCGTGAAAATCTCTTTTAGTTGTCATGAAGCCCCATGGCTTGTAGGTACTACCCTGTAGTAACCCAGTCAACTGAGGGGGAGATGTAATCAGGCTTGTGTCATGTGTTCCTACATTTATTGGCGTTGAGGTGATTTCTTCTTGCATGTAGCTGAAGAGAAGTTGCACAGTACAACCTGAGGATTTTTTTCTGCAAATCACATACATTCAAGTCAGTGTTTTATAATCAGCTTGATCAATCGCCTTCTTAAACATGATCTTTTGCTCTCTGATTTCACTTGATCCTAGCTGGGTAATTTCCAGATTTGTATTTATGTCTTTTTTAGCTAATCTCTTGACTTCAATAAAAAGATAGACATCAAAAGATATAAATTAGTTGTAATTGCCAAAGGGAATAGCTGCATTTAGTTACACTGAGGTGTAGAAATCATAAGCTTGGACCCCTGCTGCCATAAGCCAGTGTGGTTCTTTGATCTCTGAAAAACATTTAACTGAACAGAATGCCAACCATATAATGGCCTTTTTATCTATTTTGTTTTGAGATGTTAAGTATTTTTAATTTGCATGAGTAAATGTTTGCAGTTGGGAAGAAGATCTAATTTGAATGCAAGCCTTTTACACTCTAGTGGTTCTCTGCTGAGGCAATACCCTTTTAATGTTGGGGTTTTTTTTTAATGGAAAATTCCATTATTGTGTGACTTCTGTGTTTTTATGGGGTTGGCTCTTGTTGCACTTTATTCACTTAATTCCTAGACCTTGACTTCTTTTGTTCTGACAGTAAATGTTACCAGTAATAGTGGTTGCTACGCTTTGAGGCCTTGTCTAATTAGTTGTAAGCTAAGAGCTACATCAGATGTGAGTGTTTGGGATTTTTTTCTTGCCTTTTCATTAGCTGAAGTTCTAATTGCAACCAAGCCCACTTATGTACCCGCTTCTTTTTAAGTGCAAGAAGACAGTCAGAGTTGCCCAAGCTTGTAAGCTCAGTCTTTGTTTACCTGCAATTTGCAGTAATTTAACTGAAATTTTTGGCTTGAAACTGAATACTGATCCAAGCTGAGGAGAGCCAGTTGGATGTTTTGGGTGAAGTTTAAGTGCCAGTAAAAATCATCAAAAGTCACTGGTAGAGCAAGCTATTTGCAACCCTAAACAGATTTGGAATTTCCTTTTCTCTCATCATTGTGCCTTTTTTTCAGGTAGGTTTTTGTATTTTTATTATCAGTTCCTAAAGTTCACTGCTTTTGTATGCTACTTTTTCACTGCTTTTGCCTTATGTCTGGTGAAAGGAATTGGTCTTCTTTTGTGTTTATTATAGCATAAGCTCTTGACTTTCTGTCCAGGGCACCACACCTTCCCTTGGGTGATTGCTGCCTGTTTGTTTGCTTTTTATTTTAGCACCCAGCCAAATCACTGCCTTGCATGTGTGCCCCAAATTCATTTCATATCATTCTGTGTTCTTGTTTCTCATAACCGTCTTTTTTAAATTGAGAATTATTTTTTCTTTTGGAATATTTATCAGTTTGCATCCACGTATTTTTTATAAACCTTGGGTATATCAGACCATATCTATCTGAAGGCATTTAATTTTTTGTGTTACTATTCTGAATGTTTTGCTCTTGATTGTTCGCACACTGGAAAAAAACTGTTACTTGTCCATAGTAGTATGAGTACAAAGATGTAAATATGTTATTACAAATTCTATAGATCCAAAATCTCAGAACAAGTAAATTGTTAGTCCTCTTCTGTAGTGGAGGGGGGCAGAAAAAAGCATTATGAGTAATTACTTTCTCTTCCTCAGTCTGAAATGCTTGAGAACAGATTTCAGACTACATCTCATACTCACTTACAGTTGGTTCCTTTTAAAAAGGACCAATATTGTAGAGAAAAGTGTCATAACCTTTCCTTTTCATTTTAAAAATATAAGATGCTACTGTTCTGTCGTGGTCTACTGAGCCAACAGTCTTCTCTAAACTAAGAAAGCAGTTCTTTTCATTTCATTGGAAGTGGAAGTTCTCGAGAAATCGAAATTGTGGGTTTCCTTGCTCCCAGATGGACTGACCTCTTTTGTACCATATATAACATTGGCGATAGATTCATTTCTTGTAAATCTTTCCTCCTTAGTGGCACTGGTGAAATTTCTCGCTTTGGCTGAAGGAAAAAAAAAAGTTAGCAGCTCAGATGTAGAATGTTTTTTGTTGAATTACAGTGCAATTAGACTTAACATTTCAAGGTTGGCTGTGGGGCAATGCAGTAGTTAGTAGATCGCAGAAATGATAGCTTGGCATTATAAAGGAAAAAATGTCTTTGCTGCCACTGGAATTTTGGCAGCCTTTTATGAGCTGTAGGGTATGTGGAGATTATAGCAAATAATGAGACTGCCTGATGAGAATATGAGTTTTTAGGCCTCTGACAACCTTCTGAGCATAATTGTGTATAATATCCTTCATCAAAGAATTAACAGTCACCTAAGGTTCACAAGATCTGAAACTCACATGGTCTGGAAGACCCTTCAAAAACATTCAGTGGATTTTCTCAGTTTTTCAAAGTTCTGTGGCTGGCCGAGGAATGTTTTCCCATGGTTTGTCTGTACATTTACTTTGGAGGCTGGCTGTCTTCCCAGGTACACAGAGCTAACCCTACCCTGTTTTGCAGGTCCTCTTTCAGCTCTGGGTAGGGCAGAGTTCAGAATTCTTCAGGAGGCTGGTGCTGCTCCTCTCGCCAGCCAACGCATCCCCCAAGCCCTTGGTCTCCCCCGAACGGCTGCCTCATCATATCTTGTCTGATGTGACTCAAGGCCTACCTCACACACATGCTGCCTGCTTAGAGGAGCTTAAGCGAAGCTATGAGTTTTATCGGTACTTTGAAACTCAGCATCAGTCGGGTTTTGAACGGCCAACCAGAACAAAGCAAAAGTCAAGAGAGCTCAACAGCCTTCAGACAGCAGTACGCAGCTTGCAGCTTCATCTCAAGGCACTGCTCAATGAGTAAGTTTACACATGAATTAAGAGAATATGCCTGTAGGAAGAAGGCTTCAGACTTGAATTCTTTGGGTTGTCAGCTTGTACACCAGATTAAAAAACAAAAAAGGCAGATATGTATAGTCATTGCAATCATAGGCATATCTTCACATAGCATGGGGTCGAAGATCCTCGGTTAAATATGGAATCTCATACTGTTTCCTGGTTATTCTTTAAGTATCTGGTGAAAATCCAAACCTAAGCAGTATATTAAGATCTTGCTTTGCTTTTGTCACTCCCTTGAAAAAATATGAAAACATACTTATCTTGCATTGATTTTGCAACATACCAAATGCTTTATAAGAAAGTTCAGCTCATAAAAACTACCTAGTAAATATTTTTGAAGATTCATCACTGCCTTGGTGAAATAGTTGAAAGTCTCCTACTCCTTTAATCTTACACATAAGAATTACTGTAATGAATGCAGGTGAGCGATGTATCTTGACATGGAGAAAAGGATCTTATTTTTGAAATTTTGGGTCATCTTTGAGGAGTTGGCTGACTTAGATTCTTAAAACTTGAAGAAAATAACAGGATAACAAATGAAATACTTGAAGGCATGGTGAAGTCAAATATTTATTATTGCTTATTTCTGTCCATCTCCTCATCACTTAGGGTAATAATTCTTGAGGATGAACTTGAAAAACTTGTTAGCACTAAGGAGACACCTGAGTTGACAACAGAAGCCCATCAGGTTCTGGAACAAAAACTAAAGTTTATTCAGCCTCATATCCAGGCAAGCAACAGCTGCTGGGAAGAAGCCATTTCTCAGGTGGAAAAAATGAGTGGAAGAAACCCAAATAAAAAAGGTAAATGTAAGAGATTAATTTAGCAACTAATGGGACACACTTCAGAGGTGGAATGGTCAAATGCATCAAAGGCAGTGTTCAGCCCGTGTATCAGAATTTTAGCTGAAGAAGGTCCTACAACCATACACTTTGAAAAACTATGTGCATATGTCAAACTTTTTCATTATGATGACCTTAAAGCTTTTGTTTCAGCAAAAAATGTAAACATGCTAACTCAGTCTGTTAGACATGTGGATTCAGATTGTTACATTTCCAGGTATAGACCGATAGTGGCTTTTTGCCTTTGATTGGTGAATCACATGTGAAGGGGTAGGATTCTGATGACTTGTCCCTAAGATTTTCATTTATTTACTGCATAAAGATTAGATAGTTAATTGAAATTAAAATGGTGTTATCATGAAACTTTCTTGAAAATTACATTTCCTGGAACATTTTAAATTGTAGAGTATGTATTGAGCATATAATGTCCGTGTACCTGCTCTCTCAGACAGAGCGAGCAAATCTTCTGTGTGGTTAAAAGTCATACTGAGCAGCATATCCCAGCGTTTTGCCTTGTGTCCCTCTCCTTAGTGACCTGTACTGCCCATGCTGTTCTCTGTGTGAATCACAACTAGCTTAAATAATGGAAGGGAACTTAGGCTCTCCTGACATGGAGTTAAACCTATAATTTCTAATCTTTCTTTTCCACAGAATGGTAGGGGTTGGAAGGGACATTTGGAGGTCATCTAGTCCAATCCCCTGCCAAAGCAGGTTCACCTAGAGCAGGTTGGACAGGGATGCGTCCAGACAGGTTTGGAATATCTCTGGAGAAAAAGACTCCACAACCCCTCTGGGCAGCCTGTGCCAGTGCTCTGCCACCCTCAAAGTAAAGAAGTTTTTCCTCATGTTAAGGTGGAATTTCCTGTGTTCTAGTTTGTGCCCGTTGCCCCTTGTCCTGTCGCTGGGCACCACTGAAAAAGAGTCAGGCCCCATCCTCTTGACACTCACCCTTTAGGTATTTATAAGGATTGATGAGATCCCCTCTGTCTTCTCCAGGCTAAAGAGACACAGGTCTCTCAGCCTTTCCTCATAAGAGAGGTGCTCCATTCCCTTGATGATCTTTGTAGCCCTCTGCTGGACTGTCTCCAGTAGGTCCCTGTCTTTCTTGAACCGGGGAGCCCAGAACTGGACACTCCAGATGTGGCCTCACCAGGGCAGAGTAGAGGGGGAGGACAACCTCCCTTGACCTGCCAGCCACAGTCTTTTTAATGCACCCCAGGATACCATTGGCCTTCTTGGCCACAAGGGCACATTGCTGGTCAACTTGTCCACCAGGACTCCCAGGTCCCTCTCTGCAGAGCTGCTTTCCATCAGGTCAACCCCTAACCTGTGCTGGTGCATGGGGTTATTCCTCCCTAGGTGTAGGACCCTACATTTGCCCTTGTTGAACTTCATTAGGTATCTCTCTGCCCAACTGTCTAGCCTGTCCTGGTCTTGCTGTATGGCAGCATAGCCTTCTGGTGTGTCAGCCACTTCTCCCAGTTTTGTGTCATCAGCAAACTTGCTGAGGGTACGCTCTGTTCCCTCATCCAGGTCATTGATGAATACGTTGAACAAGACCGAACCCAGTACTGACCCCTGGGGAACACCACTAGTTACAAGCCTCAAATTAGACTCTGTGTGACTGACCAGAACCCTCTGAGGTCTGCCATTCAGCCAGTTCTCGATCCACCTCACTGTCCACTCATCTAACCCACACTTCCTAAGCTTACCTATGAGGATGTTATGGGAGGCAGTGTCAAAACCCTGCTGAAGTCAAGGTAAACAACGTCCACTGCTTTCCCCTCATCCACCCAGCCAGTCATGCCATCATAGAAGGCTATCAGCTTGGTCAAGCGTGATTTCCCCTTGATGAATCCATGGTGACTGCTCCTGATAACCTTTTCCTCTACATGCTTAGACATGACATCCAGGATGAGCTGTTGCATCACCTTTCCAGGGATGGAGGCGAGGCTGACTGGCCTGTAGTTCCCCAGGTCCTCCTTCTTGCCCCTTTTGAAGACTGGCATGACATTGGCTTTCCTCCAGTCCTCAGGCACCTCTCCCATTCTCCATGACCTTTCAAAGATGATGGAGAGTGGCTTTGTAATAGCATCTGCCAGCTCCCTCAGCACTTGTGGGTGCATCCCATCAGGGCCCATGGATTTGTGGGTGTTGAGTTTGCCTAAATGATCTCTAACCCAATCCTCCTCAATCAAGGAAGAGTCTTTCTTTCGCTAGGCTCTCTCTCTTACCTCCAGGGTCTGGGATTCCTGAGGGCCAGCCTTAGCAGTAAAGACTGAAGCAAAGAAGGCCTTCACTAACTCCGCCTTTTCTGCATCCTCTGTCACCAGGGCACCTACCTCATTCAGCAGTGGGCCCACATTTTCCCTGGTCTTCCTTTTACTACTGATGTACTTGAAGAAGCCCTTCTTATTGTCCTTGACATCCCTTTCCAGGTTTAATTCCAAGTGGACCTTAGCCTTCCTCATTTCATCCCTGCATCTCTGACAACATTCCTATATTCCTCCCAAGTGGCCAGTCCCTTTTTCCACATTCTGTAAACTTCCTTCTTCCATCTGAGTTTTTCCAGAAGCTCCTTGCTGGTCCATGCAGGTCTCCTGCCTGCTTTGCCTGATTTCTTACCCATAGGGATGCACCGATCTTGAGCTTGGAGGAAGTGGTGCTTGAATATTAACCAGTTCTTTTGTACCCCCCTTCCTTCTAGAGCCTTAGTCCATGGGATTCCTCCTCTTTGAGGAGGCCAGTCAGCTCTCCTGAAGCACAGGGTTGTAATTCTACTTTTCGCCCTGCTTCTTCCATGCAGAATCCTGAACTCCACCATCTCATGGTCACTGCAGCCAAGGCTACCCCCAACCTTCACATCCCCAACTAGTCCTTCTTTGTTTGCCAGCATAAGGTCCAGCAGTGCACCTCTCCTCATTGGTTACTCCACCACCTGTGTCACAAAGTTACCATCAGTGCTCTGCAGAAACCTGGACTGTGCGTGCTTGGCTGTTTTTTGCCTTTCCAGCAAATGTCAGGGTGGTTGAAGTTCCCCATACAAACCAGGGCTATTTCCAGCTGTCTGTAGAAGGTCTCATCGACTTCCTCTTCTTGATCGGGTGGTTTGTAGTAAACATCCACAACAGTGTCTCCCATATTAACCTGTCCCTTAGTTCTTACCCATAAGCTCTCAACATGTTCTTCGTTCATCCCTAGGCAGACCTTGATACATTCCAGTTGTTCTCTCATGTAAAGAGCAACTCCACCACCTCGCCCCACTGGCCTGACTTTCCTAAAAAGTACATCGCCATCCGTGACAGCATTCCAGTCATGCGAGCTATCCCACCGTGTCTCTGTAATTGAAATGAGATCACATCCCTGCGACCGCACACAGATCTCTAGTTCTTCCTGCTTATCCCCCATGCTGCGTGTGTTGGTGTACAGGCATTTCAGAGAGGTAATTGAGCATGCAGGTTTCCCTGGAGGGGTACAAGAGGATCCACCACAGCCATACACACACTGGAGGTGGTTGGCCTTCTGGATCTCATCTTGGGATGCAGCTAAGGAACATTTGTTGCTGCTCTGGTTGGCCTGGCTTATTCCGCAGCTGGATACAATGGTGTGAGCATTGTCATCTTGCACCCCACCCCCTGAGTCTTTCAGTTTAAAGCCCGCCTCACCAAGTTGGCCAGCCTGCTGCCAAAGATTCCCTTGCCTCTTCTACGCAGGTGGATCCCATCCCTCTGTAACAAGCTATACTCATAAAAGTATGTCCCATTGTCATAAAAGCCAAAAGCCTCATGACGGCACCAGCCATGTAGCCAGGAGTTGACATGCGTTATCTGTCCATATCTGGCCGCTCCCTTTCCTCTAACTGGTAAAATGGAGCTTTTTCCAGGCGCTTTTTTACTGTCCTTGGAAGGCACAGCCCAGCATCTGAATAATGCTCTTAATGGAGACTGCATTAAGAAAATTATGACTTGGGGTATCAGCAAGTTACCTACAGAAATCCAAATTTGTAGTGAGCTAAGCTTTTAATGGTATATGGATGGGATATGCGGTAGATGGACAAATATTGCTGTGGGCCTAGAGGAGTGCAAGCTGACCGTGTTCATTCATACATCAGAACTGGGAGCACTGGGAGGCCTAATGCAGGCTCTGTGCAGGTCCAGGCACGGTATAACCAAATTTGTGTGTATTTTGCCTGATAGTCTAGTCTTGCAACTTCCCTCTCGGTGCTGCATAAAACGACCTATGAGGATATAAGTTGTCGTCTGATACACTGCCGTGTGCTAGCCTGTTGTGTTTTGTTGATGCCCTCCACAACCAGCAATTCCACTGAGCTTTGTTTCCCCTTTCCTTAAATGTTCTTTCTAGACTGCACGCCATAGTATTTTTAGTTATTTTAGTTTTATTTTTAGTTTGTGTATAAATTTCACAGCAGGCACTTTTATTATAACTTGCTTCCCTTTAAAGTTCAGTACAAAAATAACCTAGTATGTGATCTAGAAGGGAAGGATTGCGTGGGAAATAAAAAATTACAAATCCATTATTTTCGCTTTTGTCCAAATGACTTTCCTGGAAATGTGCTGGGGTTGAATTCTGTTTTGCAACAAGTTTACTGAATGACTTCACAGGAGCTACCTTTAAATTATGTTGGTCATTGAAAAGTATTTTTATCTGACTACATTTGACTTTCCTGATATATTTCTAAGCAGTCCAGCTTCTGTGAGTTGATCTTTTCAAGCTGTGTGTGAAATCAAGCATAATTCTTCTGCTGTCTTTCTACAAATCTTAACAGCTGGCCTGTCGGTCATGATTACCTGAATTACTTCATTAAATTATCTCTTTTTCCCCCCAATGCTTCGTGAAAGCTCTTTGGAAGAAGATACCTTCCTGCTGAAATAATATAGCAGCGAAGCACATTTGTCTTTTGTCTTTGTGCACTATTATTCAAAACGAAATGCATCTTTTTATAAGAGCTGTAGCGAGAACCCCATGGTAGTAGAACATCGTATCTAAGTGGATGCCCAGCACTTTTGCTGCAATAGATGTTTAGTTCAACTAACTACATCAACCAGTAGAGCAGTGGGAATACCATTTGCAGTGTCAGTTATGAACACTGTTAAACAGGGAGCTGTTTCGGATGGCTTAGACCCAGTTTTGAGAAGAAATATTTCATTACATAAAAGCTGTATATATTTGTTAAATATTTTTAGCAGTATCTCATAATTGTGCTCAGTATTTAAACAAAATAAGTCTTTTTTGCTTCTTCATCTATAAATGTAAATGTATCCGGTATTTAAATTTACCGTTTGCTTAGGTTTCGCTCTTACCATGTTTATATACTGAGCAAAAATGTATCTTTGCTTGTCCTTCTTGGTTCCTACTGCTCTCAGCACGTAAAGGTTTCCTTCCATGAGAAGCAGAAGTCAGCTCAGCAGCTGCAGCAGCAAAGAGCCCGTGTTGCTCCGCAGAGAGGAGGTAACTGGGAACTCGTTGGTCTGTACAGCATCGGAGTGCTGCTGTCGAACTAGGAGTTGAAAGTTTCCAACCACTAAAGAGCTGTTTTGAACTGTGGGTCGTCCTAGTTGTGGCAACCTACATAGTTGCCTATCACTTATTTTCAGAGCAGTTTTGCATATCTTTAATTATTTTCTGTATAAACAGATGAGTCTTCTTCAGCACGCACTGCATGCTTCTTGCCCTAAATCATCCTGTGTCCAAGCAGGTTTCTTACAGCTACGTTAAATAGTTCATTATGTCAAACTCTGTTGAAACAAAGCCTTTAAGTCTGACTGAACATTCATACACTCCCATCAGCCTTTCATGGGTGGTGATACATTATAGTATATGGTTACTTTAGGGAATGCCATTTAGCTTCTTTGTTTACAGGACTTGGTATATTTCTAGAACCAGTGCTGTTAGTCACCGATTCTGTCAGGTACAGAATACAGCATGAGAGAAGTGGGGCTTTAGCACCTTGAGGAGAATTAATTTCCACTTAAATTCATTGGGCAATGATAGACTTGCCAATCATTGATCTATATGTAGATCTTTGCTCATCTCCAACATGAGCTGATTCTAGGCTTTCAGCCATCTTCTCTTTATTCTTTCACCTTTTTTTATCACTGATAAAACTGACTTATCACTTACGGCCTCCACAATTTAAGCATGTAGTAATCTGCTGCTAATATTACAGAATGGAATACCCTTTATGGCTAGTTACAGTGTTGTTTTAATGATATTTGAAACACTATCCCTCAAACTCTTTAAATTCCATCCTTCTTCCTTTTAAACTCTGTCTTTGCAAATGTATACAACTTTTTTAGATATTTATAAGAGCAAGGCCATAGTACTGTGCTGCAAGCTCCTGGATCTTGCAGTCCTTTGATCCGCTGCAGCAGCAGTTTTAATTAAACACTGTGAAGTCATGATCTTGAAGCATATCCTCAGCAATCATATCATCCCACATAGGTGGCAGAACAGTCTGTAAATATTAGAGGAGCTGGTTTACTCCTCTGATTTGGGAAAACAAGCTTTTAATTGGTAACTTACATATAGTCTTCCAAATTTGTCTCCATACCTTCAGGAGCATTTTCGATTCTTGCTGTAATTAGTATTATTAAAATGTTTTTATTACAAGGCAGAGTTATGCAATGGACACGGGGGCTTGATACCTACAAAATGAATCTCTTGTCAATTTTCCACTTCAAATTTCACTACATGCTTCACCTTTCTTTTAAACTTTGCATTTAGATAGTTCTGGAATGTCAAATCTTTAGCTCAGCCCAGGCAACTAGGGAATTACATACTTTCCTTGTTTGCAAAAGCGGGTAACTGAGCACCACTGAAATTGTCATTAATGTGAACTGCTTACTTTCAGAATACCATCTCTAAGTATTCAATGTATAGATTAGAAATTGAAAATAGGATAGGTGGGGCTTGGCAAGGTCGTCTAGCCCATTTCCCTTCTCAAAGGTAAATTAGTGTTTGTGAGCAAATGTTGTTTACCTGTTCCTAAAAACCTCTCTGTAGAGACATTTTACAGTATTTCCAGGCATCTATTCCAGCACTTAACTTCGTTACCAGTAGAAAGTTATTACTAAATATAAATATCTCTTTCTGCAATTTAAGACCAGTACTTTTGATCCACCCACAACAGAAATCCATTTCCTCTTTATAGCTCTTACATTTTTGAAGAGAGTTAATATGTTTCTTTCTGTCTTCTCTGCATGACTCTGTATCCTTCACCTCTACCCTGATGACTATACTTTATTTAGTCCTCTGATAATTTTCCACTGTTTTCCCCCAGACTCCCTCTAGCAGGTCCACAATATTATTGAATGAAGGAGCCCCAGACTGGGCACTATGTTCCATCCACAGCCTGACCAGTGCCAGAGGAGGAATGTAATTTCATGTGTCTAACAGTCAGTGCTGTTGTTTATATCTACTGGTATGTAGTTTGGCTTTTTGCTTGCAGCAGGGTATAGTTGACTACTAGGTTCTTCACATCTTTTTCTCAGTGGTGCTGTTCAGTCAGTTGTCATGTATTTGTGCATTTGACTATTCCAAAGCACAAAAATTTGCAGCCACTGTCACCAAACTGCTGTATCTGAAATCCACTTCCTGGGCTGTACCTCTGATTTTCTGGTATTTTCGATTCTAATTGTGCCCTTCAGTATCCTTGGTGATTATCCCAATGTCAGCAGATTTAATGAGCTGAAGCACTTTTGTTTCACCCATTGGAAATATTAAAGAGTATTGGACTCGAGACAAAGCCTCACTCAATATATTGTTCCTGTCTGAAAATGATAACTACACTCTGATTGTCCAAGAGACTGTTCTATGCACCTAATAACAACTTCTCCTGGCCTATACATTTTGCTCATGAGTATGTCATGACAGTGTGTCAAAAGCCATACTGAAAACAAAATGCAGGATGTCTTTGGCTTCTTTCTAGTCATAAGACCTGTTACTGCATTGGAAAATGAAATTGGAGTGATTTGACATCTTCTGTTCTCAACAAACCCACACTGGCTGTCACTTGTCTCCTTGCTACCTTCCAGATAGCTTTCTGTAAATTCTGCTTGATTATTTCTTCCAGTATTTTCCAAAGATTTGAAGCTGATTTGCCTATAATTTTACTGTTTTACTTCTCTTTTTAAACTTGGGCACCAAGTCTCTTTTCTGGTTTTACCCATTTTTCTTGCCATCTGCAGGTTTTCAGTCTGTAAAAATGTTGAGATTTGTTAGTTGAAGTATTTCAAGATAAGTTTCATCAGACACAGCTTATATCAAAACATCTAAGTTATTTAAGTGCTCTCTAACACAGTATTTCAATGTATTCTAACCAGGCGACTCACCACTTTTTTTGTGTATGCCAATCCAATCCTGCCTAACCAAAATGCCCGGATCCTGCCTGAGTGAGTCAAAACACTTCAAACACTCAGTCTTTTTCTTTTTTTTTAATCCCTTTTCTTCTTTTCCCCTAAAGGCAAACTTGAAGTTTCCTGTGACAACCTACAGCGTTCTACAGTACCTTTAACACAGCCTGCCATATACATAGAAAACAAAGATCCAATCCCTGAAGAGCAGGTAAAAAGAAAATAGAACCATTTAAAATAATAATTGGGGCTTGCTTGCTCTATCCATTCATTTTTCGGTTGCTTGTGCAATGACCTTCTTGTCTTGCCAAGACAGATCATGTAGGTAGCTAGTGCCATTTCATAAATGCGCTTAGCAAAAAAAAAAAAGATGTATATTCCTCTTGCTGTTCCATGGGGAGGTACTTCCCATCCTGGAAAAAAGAGCACTAGCATTCACTTCTTCTCATATATATCATTAGAAATAAGTGACAAAAGCAGAGCAGCAACACAAGTCAGAGTAATATAGCAAAAAAAGAGTAGCTCGCTAAAAGGTGGTATATAAAACAGAGTCCTGCTTGCATATTTGTTAGATGAACTGTCACAGCCACAAAAGGAACAAGCCCCAGAACAAACCAGGTTGTATTCAGTTTGGGTAATCTCTGCATTTTTGGATACCTAAAATAGACTGTGACACTGAACAGCTTTGTGTTGTTTGGGAAACTCCTGTGTGATGGTTGGGCCGTCTTGAAGAGAGACTGGCCTCCTTCATCCCAGAACTGAGTGATAGATGCGTTCTGAAAGCAGATTGAACACCCATGCTCTGCTCTGTGCCTCCATTGCCTTCTCCCAAGTCTATCCCGCGTGCATTCTTTCTAGACTTTTTTCCATATGAAAGAGGTGGGACTAATAACTTTACTGGCTGTCTCTTATAACATAAATGGAGCTCTGTTTTTTCGTGCTTGTAAGCAATGGAGTAGGAGTTTGCTATTCTCAACATCCTCTTAATAAGGATTTACATAAGTTAAATTGGCAAGTTGCCTTAGTGAGGAAGAAATGCTTATGGTGTAAATTTAAAAAAAAAAAAAACAAAGAAACCAGCATCAGCATTGCTTATTTCCACATGTAATTATTAGGAAATGGACTCCCATTTTCAAGGTATATCACTTGATCATACTTGTGTATGAAAGTAAATCTTAGGTGGTTGCAGTAATGTTAACTGTCAATGGGTGGACTTGCTCCAAAATTATACAAATATAACTAAGAGCAGTGTCAGATCCACTGGCTCTGCTCAAACAGGACTCCATCCTTTTACTGTGGTTGGCTTGCGTTGAGATCACTTGATCATGCATCAGATTGTAGGACAGGGTCTACTCTGACAGTGAAGATCAACTTTTTTTTTCTTTCTTTCTTTCTTTAGGAACTGGAAGCATATGTTGATTATTCAGACACGGAGAATGAATACAAAAGGGAAGATTTTTACTACTTTTCCCAGGAAGAAAGAGAGAGACAAGAACGAGAGAGACAGGAATCTAAGAGGGTGTTACAAGAATTGAAATCTGTACTGGGATTTAAAGCTTCAGAAATAGAAAGACAGAAATGGAAACAGCTGCTATTCAGTGACCATGGTAAGCATTGCTTTTGAAAACTAATTCCTTTCTAAGAAAGGGTAGGTGTCTGTTTGCCATCAGCTTCTGACTATGTTAGAATTCGGACAGTGCTTAGCTATAGTAGTGCCTTTGATAGAGCTGTGTGGCCTTAGTTTGCTATTCCATCTCTTTGTATTACTTGGAGCAGTCATTTTACTATATATTGAAAAGAGCTCAGAGAAATGGGAATTTGGCTCTAAACACAATACTGACCTAAATATTAAACACAAAATATTAAGACAGCATAAAAAGAACTGTCAGGCTATAAACCATGCAAACTGAACTGACTTTTCTTTCATGGCTTTCCAGTAAATATGAATTTTAAGCAGGATGCATAAATAAATTACTTTTCAGAATTCAAAGAAACCATCAGAAATTATCGCAGAGTTACAAAAAAATATAGGTTAAAGTAAAGAGCTAGACTTTGAAATATTAAAGGCTCATAGAAGAGTAAGACTGGCTTTTGTTTCCATGAGAGAGTGAGTATACAGAATATATTTATAAAAAAAAAACCAACAACAACAAAAAAAACCCCAACCAAACCAAAAACCTAACAAGAAGAGTTCTTCCAAACTAGCCTTTACTAGCTCTGAGGACTGCTGGGTGGCTCCATCCACTTGCACTTGAAGGCAGAAATATGAAAATTTCTTTTGCCTCAACAAGACAGTCTGTCTCTGTTCCAGTAATAAGACTGGATACAACTACATTCTTTTCACTGCTTAAGCTGTTTGATTTTTTGTCTTTAAAATTGGCAGTAGTTTGTCTTTTCCTTTTTCCCTTCTTTTTCTCATTTTCATTCCTTCCTCTTAAAAACAGGTTAGGAAAAGCCTTCTAAAAAAATTCATGTTCTATGTTATGAAAAACACCCTCAAGTCTGGCAACATAACCAAAGATTCTGCCTCTGCCAGTGCCTACCAGAAAAAAACCCCATGGATTGCACCTTTCAGTAATTTAGTGAGAACACCCAGTAACAGACCATACCTATTTATGAGACTGTTTCTTTTGACATAAAATCCACAAAAACATCTGTTCTTCACAACTTTCTTCTTTATGTCCGTTTAGCTACAGCTATGGTATAAGAAATCACTTGGCCATTGGTATTGACTTCTCTGCTAGTTGAGTTAAAAAACCCTAAGACATCAGATTGCATCAGAGTCCACTCAGGAGTAGGATTTCTGTATTATCATTCTGGTGTTAGATGCGACACCACACAGCTCTTCACATTAATCTCTTCAAGTCTTCCTTTCCTCTCTGTTGAAGGGAGAAGGAAGGAATCCTACCTCCAGTTCAAGTCTTGAAAGATCTAGTGACTTCTGCAGAAAGAGTTCGTGTCAGGAGCACTTGCATAGGATATTTCCTTATCTAGGTTAGCAACTGATACCTTTCCACATCAGTAAATCCTCAGGCCATTTGTGGCCATAGCTGGAAAGAGTCAACTGACTCGTGTAGTCTTCAATAACTGTTCACCTGAAAGCCTTTGTGGCTCATGTTGGTTCCTTTCTTTTCCATGTATAGATACTACATTTTTTTAGGATTAGAGATTCAGTAGTGGGGAGGGAGGAAATTTTGATTTCCTCCAGCTGCCTAGGACTAATCATTGATTACTTCCATCCTTCCGTACAAAAGTGGAAAACATGAGGGTGGTTCATGAAAGTAATTAATATTTTCTCCTTTTGGCTCAGAGACTGTATGTGTCTAATCTGAAAGACTGATATGGACAGCAGACATAACATTATACTGGTTTTTAAGGAATTTCTTCATTATTTCTTCAAAAGAAACAAAAGACAGTTAAATATGATGTAATGGACCCTGGCATATTACAGTTGCGCATTTTAATTTATCCATGCACATGAGTCATTCCATGAAGAAACATTTTTGTGAGCTGTGCTTTCCACGTTTGTGGCTTGCTTTATCTCGAAGATTTAAACTCAGAAAGGTTCATATTCTTGTATTCATTGACCCAAGCCAATGGATGGCTGTGATACCACACTTTTCCATACCCCTCTTAAATCTTGCTTTTACGGGACGATTGCATTCCAGAAATCCTGTGTTCTCCTAACTTGGGATTATGGTGAAAAAAGATCCTGAAATATTCAATGGCTTTAATCTGTCAGTCAAGGCACTGAGCAAGCCATTCTGATTTGTTAGGGTTTTTGGTTCGTTGAAGGAGGGGCTGGTGAGGGTTTCCACATAAAAGAGGTCAGCTCCAAACAAGTTGGTACGTCTAGAGAACACAGCATGAAGTCAACTGGAGATGACAGGTTGGGCTCCAGAAGAAAAACATCATCTTAGCAGAGCACCAGACCAAAGCAAATTTGCCCAGGCCCAGCACCATGGTGGTATTGCTTACAGTATGGGCAGTAGGTAATTTACGGGAGTGTACGTGAGCTTATATTTTTTGGTCCTTTGGCATCCTGTTGAGCCAATAAAATGGAAGTGTTTTTGAGGAGGTTCATGAAGTTGTTAGTGGCTTCGTTTTCATTTGTCAAACATTGTAAAACAGCTTTCTTCTGGTGCAAAATCACTTCTAGCCTTTGCCCTAACCTCTCTCCCCAAAAAAGTTCCTTCTGTCAGTGGTTGCATTGTACCCAGCTGTTTCCCCTTCTCCCACCTTATCCATACAACACTTCTTATACAGCTGTTTCTCAGTTTTGGAAAGCTACACTCTGAGAATTGATGAAGATTGAGCTTATTAACTAATCAACTCCGAAATTGGCCAGCTACCAATCTGAACTATCTATTCCTTTTCTGAGAAATTTTGGCTTTGGAAGTATTCGTTGGAGGAAGTAGGCAACAAGTTTGTTCCCAAATGATAAGATTACTGTGCCTGTTCCTGCCTCCTCAAGCTAATGGGCAGAAGTAAGCAGCCGCGTGTTTTTTACAAGATGGTGAAAGAACTACCCCGTTAACAATTGAGATGAGTCTGGTGCAGTGCTCCTTGGGTATATAAGGTTTTAAAACAAACAATACAGTACAAATTTGAAACCAGAGTCTTTCAGTGTGCTAATGACAATAATTACCAATGTGATAACCATAATGATGCGCCTGCCTTCAGCTAGCTAAAGTAAATATTACTGAAATAGGATGCAATGGAAAAATCCTAATACCGTAAATTTTGTTTCCCGTGAAAAGTTTGTATATTTCCCAGAGTTATTTTCATCTCTGCTTACAGGGGTAAAGTCAGAATGGAATTAGAAAGGGAAATGCCACTTGGGAATCTGCTGTTGCCGCTCTCATTTATGTTCGTGCTGCTACTCTAATGGAGCTACTGCAGTTTAGGGAATCTATTACTTGGAAGTGGACATTATATCGTTTTCTTAAAAAGAAAGACGTCTGTTCTTCAAGAAGTGATTGTACCGAGTTATACTAACCCTTAACACTGGGAGGAGAGACTTCCTGGCAAGCATCCCGTTGCTGGCAATGGGACTCGCTGCTGCTACTAACTTCAAGAGAGGCTAAATTAAACCACACTTTATTTGTGAGGACACCTTACCTGACTGTATGAATATGTGTTGTATTTATATGTTGTGATGTATGAAATCGGATATTGCCTATAAGGATTTTTTCGTGTAACAGCTGTCTTTATTGGATTAGCTAAACTGTTGTTTAAAATGAAGACGGTTCAAATCTGTACACAGTGCAGTAGCTTTCCTTGTTTTTTACTTTAACATTGAATGCATCACTTGTGTTTGATGTTGGTTTTAAACATCAATTTTGTGCTGTCTCTTTACGTCACAGATTTTAAGGAGTAGTTACAACAAACAGCTATCACATTTCACTTCAGCTTTGTGATTAGAAAACACTTTTATTTTAAGTTTTGTTTGATTGTGGTTTTTGTTTCTGTTGTTTTGGGGCTTTTTTTAAGCCATTTTGACCCTTACAATCTTGCATCTTTTCAGACACAAATAAATTACTTATATATAGCAGCTTGCTTTCAGTTATCATTTATTTTTTTTCCCCCTTTTTAAGCTGCAGTGAAACCCTTGTCTCCTGTAGAACCGCTGAAGCTACTAAAAAATTTGGAATCACATATGAATTCAGATACAGAAAAGCAGGACTGCAGCCAAAGTTGTGATAAATCGGAAGAAAAAGACTCTAATCCAAAAGTGAATGCTGCTGATAAAAGCAGGACAGAATATTTGTATGAAGATCCTGAGGTGGAGAAAAACAAAGACAGTACTACTGATGAAGGTATTTCTACAGCGGCTGAAGAAAGAACGTGTTATCAGCATGAAGGGGAAGTTGAAGAACTCAAGCCCAGCGATACGGATGGAGTAGAGGTTTCACAGTCTCCCTCTAAGGATGTAATACATGCAAAAATCAAGCATAGGCTGGCCCAGCTCCGCATATCAACAGATTTAAACTTCACATCTGGTCTGGCTGCACAAGTTGCTGCCAGGTCTTTCACTTTTACTACAATGCAAGAAGAGACTTTTGGAGATGAGGAGGAGGAGGAAGAGGAAGAGGAAGAGAAGACAGAGGAGTGTGAAGACCTTGTGGGGGACTGTGAGAATGAAGATAGAGGTTCTGAAAGTGAAGGAAAAGTATAAGTTCTGAGCTGAACTTTGTTAAACCAACAGCAGGCAATTTGATGGAAAAAAACTAAGGTGGGGGTTTGAAAATGAAAATACTGGATGGAAAAAAAGAGACGTAAATATAATACATCTTGTTCCCTAAGTCTGACACACTAAATAGGACTTCTAAGTATATTGAGAATTTGCAGGTAAGAGAAGTTTAGGCTGCATCCAAGAAATAGTTGGCTGTTGCCTTTTTAAGATCCTAGTGGTGGGTTTTGGAATTTACCTTTGTGTTTTCTGTTTTATTTATTTATATTTTAATGTATTGTGGTGGGGTTTTTTTTCTAAAAAGAAGGAAAACCAATGTCTTGAATTACAACAGACCTTTTTTTTTTTTTTTTCTCTCTGATTCTGTTATGGTATCAATGTTTGTTCCAACAAAAAAGCCGGGACATTTCTTTTGGAAGAACACGAACTGTTCCCTGTGATCTTCCCCCACCACTTTCCTTTCACTTCTTGTGTCTGAAGTGTGTTGGCTATGCCACCGTAGGCATTTGTGATTCTGTGGCTAGTGATGTGGCTCCCAACTAAAATGTAGAATTTTAAATAAAAACTTGAAAGAGCTAGTATTTGATGTGTCCTGGGGTATGGGGCTGAAATAGTATAAAGTTAGTCATGCTTCATATTAAGGTTTATTTCGAATTTTATGAAGGGTTAATAAATGATTCCCAGATGTTGTAATTCCTGTTAGAGAAATGTGTAGTATATGTTAGGGAGGGTTATAAGCACATCAGTAGAAAGTGCTATAGACAGCTAGAAGCTATCTGTTGGACTGATAATAGATGAGAAGTAAATACCTATTTATTAAAACAGCTATTAATTATTTGTTAACCTTTTGTAAATTGAACCTTAATATAATGTTTGATTTGATATAATGATTGATTGTACATTTTTGGCTATGTCCTGAAGTAATTTTCTTAAAGCAAAATTATCTGAGTGCTTATCTTAACAACATACAGTATTTTGTTTAAACGGCATACTTGCTTTTCCCTAATATTCTTTCATTTTTCCTTAGATCACAGCTGTAACTTGTGTGATTAAGAATCCATGAGAGAACAAGAATTGTGTATTTTCTAAGGTGTATCTTGTAACTTAGTTGACACCGAAGTCTGGATGTTTGGTATGAGGTTATGTGGGTTGTTTTTTTCTCTGTGGTGGTGTTACAAGGAGCAGCAAACTGATGCTCACCTCACAGAGGAGCTCGTTAAGGTTTTGCTTTCTCTTCCTTTTGCCCTCTGACACACAAAAACAGAGCAAAGGTCTCATGTCTCTGATGGCAAGAGAGATGCCTCTTTGTATGGAATACTCTACTTGAACCTGGATAAATTTCCAGTCACAAAACACCTCACCAGTTACTTAGGGTATTTATTGCCTTTTGCCGATTCTGTAGAATAAAGGGTATGTTAGATGGAAGTGGTTCGGAGCAGTATCTTTTCTAGGATGCTGTCAAGGGAAGTGGGGAAAATAATGAAGGTCTGCAGGTTAGGGTGGAACTCTTGACCATATGTCAGAAAACAAGTGCTTTCTTTCAACCTCCCTCTTTTCTACTAGTGATTTTGTATGAACACTGTTAAATCTGTGGATTTTTTCACAGACCGTAAAGAGGTAAATATCAATTCATAGACAAGGGAGTATGTGAGTTACGCTGTTCTTTCACAATGTAATGCCCATCTTCTCCCTCACACACAGATTTTGGGAAGATAATGTTTTGCCATCATTCATTAACGAGTAATGCTGTGTTCTGTGCCCTTAATTTTGTGTAAGTGATGGAAGCTGAATGGATGATGTCTTGGGGAACTTGTAAAAGAAAAAAAAGATGCTTCTCATAGTGTGTTCGGAAGCTAAGCCTCCTCTTAGTGGTAGAGTATATTCTTCTGTAACCTGTAAAGGTTAGGTTAAGATGATGAAACACTGTTTTATTCTCTCTGTGGTAAGCAATTTTTTTTTTATCTAGAACAACTGCTTTGGATAAATTGTCTTTGAAGCATTGTCCATGCTTCTGAAAAAGAAGTCTTCCTCATCCTTGACTTGAGATCCTTGAGTTCACAAAGTGCCCAGATATGTTTTGTTCCTAGCTAATTGTTCTGACTGCCTAAATGTATGTTCCGTTAATATTTTTCCATTAACTCATCCACCAGCATCTCATGATCTGATGTTATGTATCCCAGCAATGATACTTCTGAACTTTTCCATGGGATCCAAATCTTAGTTTACTATGTGTATGGCTACGATACCAATCTGGAAAACTGATCATATTTAGGGTATGAATTATCACTGTCCTCACAGTTTTGGATGAAGTCTGAGTGCTTTGCATTGCTACTAAAATAGGTTTCAGATCTCACATATATAAAAGTTGCTAGCTCTTTATTCCTTTCCTGCAGTCCTTAGCAAAAGACCTGGAGAATCTACTTTGGTGGCTCACTTGGGACCTGGTTTTATAATACGCTGCTCTTGGTGATGAAACTGGCCTAAGAAACCCCATCCATCATTAGTTGTACATTTTCACCCACCAGCTGGGTTAACGCAGGTTTTTGTGGCCATGTTACAAACCAGCTTATGAGCCCACGTGCGTCAAAAGTCCACCCTTTTTAGGGGTTACTTTTCACCATTCTTACCGCAGTGATGCAGTTTGCAGCGTCTACCTCCAAACAGCTGTATCAGCACATACTGTGTTGCTGGCGTGAGACTCAGGATTGCTCACATTTACATTATTGGCAAAGATGGTGTAGTGTGAAATTACAGCTTTGACATTAGACATGGGCATGATCAAAGGATGACGTTTTGGAGCAAGTTCTGATCCTACTTTGAACAAATAGATTTTCTACAAGCAATTTAATTGATTTCCATGGTCTTTCTTAACACAGTCTTAGAAGCTGCACATATGAACACCTGGGCTCACTTGCTTTTCCTGCCTCTCATCACATCATATAGAACAGCCATCAGGGTCATTTATTTTGATTTATTTAATATTCTCCCTGTAGAAAAATATGGCTAACAGTGTACAGTACACAAAGCATGGCTTCCCTTGATTTAATAACCAGGTTCCATCTACATGTAAATAGTCTGTTATAATCCGGATTTCCTCATAATTATGTCATTTGAAAGTACTGTGTGTACATGCTGTAGAAGCCTTCAAGAACTTGACAGATTTCTTGGCAATTGTAATTTATTGTTGCATTTAAAATAATATATATGAACACACTGAAGTGTGCGTTAGCGCTAAAGAGTTGTGTTAATATATTGAGCATGTCGAGGTCTGAGAGCTGTCCTGTGTTCTTTGGCTCATTATGCTAGATAGGGATTTTTGTGAAAACAGAAGATTTACTTCTTAGAGCTTTGTAACTTTTTGAAATATGTTAATCAGGAAATCCACACTAAATAATGGGTTATGCTAAAGGATACCAGCAGCCAAAATTCTTTGCGAAGAGCAGAGTTAACGATAAATGCATTTTCCCTATTTCATTTCCAATTGGCAGCTCTGTGAAGTTGTAAAGAAGCAAGTAATTATATAGGGTTAAATAATTTCTTTTCCTCCTGACCTACCCGGAAGGCACTCCAAAGGCGATATTTGCTTCTTAGGTTGGATTGCGATCTAACACTACATGGTTTTTGTCACTTAGCTTTACAGCTAAAGATCTAGGTGAAGGCTTAAAATGTGGACAAAGTTCTATGATAAAAAGATTACTTGTCTCTTTTTTTTTTTTTTTTAAGTGGATGTCTTCATGACAGAAACGAAACAGTGGTGTCATGGAAGCAAATTTTGAGAATTACAGATAATTGAGAATCTTTCAAATGGAGTCGAATGTGCCTGTGTCAACTATAAGCAAGATTCGCAAATGTGAAGGCTTCTGCTATCGGTTGCAGTAATGAGACAGTTTTACTCCTGAAAGAGGATTACTGGACATCACTGAATCTTGCACTTAGTTATCTAAATACAAGGTGAAATCTGGTAGAGTAGCCAGTTTTACTGAGGTTTCAGACTTTTTCCTCAGCACACCTATCTGTGTGTGACCAGAGTGTTTGTGTACAGGAGTGGAAATTTTAAGTGTACCTGAAGTGCAGAATTTGCAACTGTCTTATAAATTTCTTTGCTGGTAAAAAACCATCTAAATAGTGGACTGCATAGAGTTGTTGGCCCACACTGAACTTTGTTATCTTGTAGTCTATCCCTTTTTTTCCTGTTTTTTAACAGAAACAAGGGGTCAGGTGTACTAAACTGCCCTTGTTCTTCAATGTATTTAGTGAAGGGCTGCTGTTGCTCTGCAAGTGGCTTGTTCCCAGGGCTAATTACTCTTTAGAATTAACAGGTTTTCATACTGCCTTACCTGAAAAAGCAGGCAGAGTGTGAGAAAGTCACTTGGTCAGTGTAAAGGGTCGGGCTACTCTGGGATCTTGTCTGTGACAGGGACTGATAGCAGATGCTGAGGGAAGAGTATGAGAAAAGGGATTTGTAGTGATGTTTCCCCAGGCTACTCCCCAGCAATTTGTGGCTGAAGGACTTCTTGAGCCAGTGGTGGTGGCTGTCAGCTTAACAGGTCCTGATGGAATTCTCTTCCATAAATTTGTTCAATCTCGTGTTTGGTCAATTATTACTAGTCCTAATGCCAGTATGCACTCATCTTTATTACAATCTTTTACAAACTAGAAAATTTCTCAGTAATGTTTTTTAATTTTCTTTTTTTAAACTGAGCTCTAAACTAAACACTTCTCTCAGTCCTTCTACAGAGGTCACGTTTTCCACCTTTTGGTTGCTTTCCATAGAAATCTGTTCAGTTTTTGAAGTATAGCGACCAAAGTGTGGTGCAGTACTCCAGACGTAACCTCAGCAGTGCTGAGTATAGAGTAATAATCACCTCCCATAACACACTGAACCATTCAAATATATTTGAGTCCATATAGGAAAAAATATTTTCAGATCTTTTACCCTTAGCTATTAGGATGACTAATGAAAATATTTGGTCTAATAGAGGAGAAATATTTATTCACTGTCAGCAGGATTTGGCTGGACAATGTTTTTCTTTGCTGACAAAACAAAAAGTTGTTAAATCAAAATGATCTTCCAACAGCTGCCACCTGGTCTAACACAAACTAAAGGAGCCAAACAACACTCATTTAAATTTCAGCTTGATGTTTCAGAGCCATTCTGATCTCTGATGAGTAAGCATGTATCACAAAATATGGATATCACACAAGAATATGGATATATGGATATCAGAGATCAAACTGAAGGCTGCTGTGGCTAATTTTTAAAATGCTTGGAGGTGTGCTTCATTCATATTCTCATGATATTTAATTCCCACATGTATATGTTTTTATTTTACCACCTTGAATTTTAAGTGCCAAAAAATACACTTTGATTTATTTGACTTGGAAATTTGTGCAGTAATCAGATAAGCGGTAATGGTACTGTAACTGTGATAACAAGACATGGTCATAGGTAGGGGTAAAATCTACCTACTGTGAATTTTGCTTTGTAGATGGATACAGCAGTATAATTTGAGCTATGGATCAGTATGTAACTGTTCTTGATGTTCTGCCTCACCTTTCACACTGCCGTCTCTTAAGTTATTGGCAGGTTTGTCAGAATAAAATTTGACCCAACAACTTGAATGATCTGTTAGCCCATTTCACACTTTCTGACTTGAACATAGGATTATGAAGAAGTGACTATAATTTAGCAGATGAGGAAAAAGGGTTTGTTTCTTTGTTACGAAGTGGCTTATTTTAAAAGCGTTGAATAGGACCAAAACTTGAATACTTTTGCATGATCAGCATATTTTTGACCTTTATACCTTCTCAGCTTTAAGTCTTAAAGGCCTCACGGCCAGTTTGCTTAAGGGAACGGAGTTCTACAGCAGCTTAAACCAATCCAGGTGCAGGCTGCCATGGCCCTGCCATGGCCATGAAATCTCAGTCCCTCCTGCAGGCTGGCTTGTGTAACCACTCAGTGATTTAGGACATGGATCTGGACAAAAATGCACCACTGCTTTAACTTTAAGCTGTCTCCCTCAACTAATTCATCGTGTGGTTCAAAGAGCACTAGTAGCATCTCAGGGGAGCAGGAGGGAATACATGCCTGGGTGATGAGGAGGAATGCCATAGCTCAAATTTAAATCAGTTTGAATTAATGTTTACATGCTGTGAGTTGACACCATTAATGTCTGTACTGAACTGAGAAAAACTCAACTCCATATGTTGCTTCCTTCATCTCTGTTTTCTGATGATTGAAGATGATGCCACTCAGTGTTTTCCTCACTCATTTTGACTTCTCCATTTTTTTTGTTCTTCAGGCCTAGGCTGCCCAAGACCTGTTGTGTCTTACTCCATAGAGTCTTTAAGAGCTGTTTATTATACTGCCAGTAAAACGGAAATTATTGTGCATGTCTTTTTCTTTTTTCTGCTTACTGTTTTCACTTTTCCGGTCCCTGTGACACTCAGGGTCCTCTTCCTTTACCATCACTCTTAAGAGTTTCAGATTTTAAAATAATACATAAATTCTTTTTGTCTGTGTTTGTAACACAGCTTTGTTCTTCTGTATCTTCAGCATCTGAATGACTAGATCTAGAAATGTATATTGACTGTCCCAGTTGACTTGAGGACTGAAACAGAAGGTGTATGCCATAATGGGGAGTACTACAGTCAAAATAGAAATAATAATGTATGGCAGCCCAAATTTATACCACCCTTTTGGTCTATATTGGCTTTTATAAGTAATTCTGGCTTACTGAAAAACATCAGTTGTGTTTTAGAAATGACTGCAATTCTAGTACAAGGTCCCAAAATAAGAGTCATTAGTTGGCTTGATTTATGCTCAAATCTTAATATTTAAAGACTGCTTCCTGACCTTCTCCAGCTGCATGGACAAGAACTGAAAATAATCTCAAATTTCCAAATAGAGTGACCAATGCTTTCCGTTACTTTGTGCTATTAAAAAGATGTCCATTCCTAAATAAACAAAAAAAGTCAGTGCTTAATATCTTCAGTAGTCATTACTAACAGAGGATCATCCATTTGATCTCAATAGAAGCACATAAATGAGGGCTGTTTATAATGTTTGATATCTGTGTTTCTAAAATAATAATAAAAGGCTTTAAATGTATTATGGGATAAAAGCCAGAATTCTATGAATTGTCCTCCAAATCTTTCATCCAAAGCCGCAGCTGGTCAAATTTAAACAAGTTCATGCTGTCTATTCCTGCGCTGCTCAGTGTGACATTGTACTCAAAGTTTTTAATGTCCTAGTGTGAGTGTTCACAGACTGTGCATGCACCTGTGTGCTCGAGGTCTGCAGAGCTTGTAGAGATCACAGAACGCTGCTGAGTGAAACCTATACAGGAGCGAGATGCCTCAGAAGGATTTTGGGTTCATTGTCTCTGTCTTCCTCTATTGCAGCATCCATGTGATATGCAATCCCACTCAAACATTTTTTCTTCTCAGCTTTCCTCTTCATAGACTGTACAAACCAATTGTAGAAAGGTTTTTCATGTTTGTTTCTCACCTGGGTTACTATCCTATAATGCACCAGGTAATATATTTCCAATAGAAGCTTAAACATTAGTGGCCACACTACGAAACAAGGGGCCTGGGCACACAGGGGCTGGAGAAGCTCTCCTGGCTTGACCACTTCTGGAAAGGGTTGGACTGAGGTGATCGACTATGGGGATGCTGAGCAGGGCTCAATGACTCTGCAGGTATCTTGCAAAGCTCCAGTTCTTGCTAGGTCCATTCCTTCCTCTGGTGGTATCTCTCTTCCCTCTTAGCAGTCTTCAGCTCTTCTCCAGCATTCTTCTGCCAACTCTTTAAGAACTTGGCCACTTTTCCCCTTCATTGCTGAACCCATAGTCTGAATTTTATGAAACGTCAGGTTAGAGGGAACACACACTGAGGCGCTGCTGCTTATTCCCAGTCAAAAACTCATAAACAAAAGCATTCTTAGGGCTGGTAACTTGTCTGTCCTGACTTTCCTTCCAGGGAGCTTTGACCTCCATTTCAACCTGGCCCTCCTATTGCTTCCTGGACCTCAGAGCATTCACTTCCAGAGGACTACCTCCTTAATGATCATAAGATGGTAATGTCTCCCCAGCAAGACTGATTCCTCATTATATGAGTTTTACTTGTTCTTTCCGACAGGAGGGTGGCGCAGTTATGGCTGAGTCTGCATTCCCCTAAATAAGTTTGCTTCTTCCTGCAGCAGGGGCTGAAAACATGCTTTCCAGCTGCTGTGCCGATGTGCTTTGGCTCCACAGCTGCCGAGCCTTGAGCTCTGGGATCTGGCAGTTGTGTTTAAACCTTTCCCACTGTCAAGGAGCCTGTGTTTTCAGAACACAATTACTACTAAATCTCCCCGGAATTGAACCATTTTGAATTTTTATTGAGCGGCATTAATGGATTGTTTCTTAACGTAATTTGAGGGGTTTGTGTGAGTTTTATATATATGTGTATATATATACACACACACACGCACTTCATATCGTCCATGTGTATTGCCAGGTATCACAATGAAAGGCTTGTCTAGCAAAAAGGTGGTGTTTTTCTCATATCAAACTTCCAGTTACTTAGTCAGAAGGTAAACAAAAACATAATTCTTGCTGTCTAATGGCAAAAGAACTGAATTCTGTTCTACCAAGCAGGCTGTGTGGAGGTATTTAAAATGCACACTGATTTTACACCCTTAATTAGAAAAGCTATTAAGCCTTGTTTTCTCTTATCAAGGCTTTTCACCTGAGCTGCTGTGAGTGCCTGTATGCCCATCTGCCCTGTCTTAAACACATAAACAAATATATGTTCCTCAACGTTTCCTGCCTGCTAAGTCTTAGCATTTCCCAAAACAAGCCCTGAGGGCAACGTAGATTGCCAAGGAAACCACAAGGAAGGGAAAGAAAAGAACCTTGATAAGCTGCTGTTTAACTGGTTAATAAATGAGGGCTAAAATATAAGAGGAAATGTCAGAAAGAGCAACCTGCAGCAAGAGACTTCTGGCAGGGCTACAGAGGGAAATTACACGCGATACACTCTGAAGTCTGCAGACACTGGGAAGAATCCACAATTTCTCTTCAGCGTGAAGCGGAGACAGGAAACGTCCACCAGACTGGTAGTCTTCAGCCACTCTTATAAACCCCTCTATTTTATCTACATTTTGTTTCCACAGAAAGACTCAGTCCTGCTGCGCTGGTGTATCAATCTATGTAAATCAATCTCCATGTCTCTTCCTTTAAGCTCTGTAGGATGTCAGTCTCCTCCCTTCCACCGCACGGAAAACCCATGTGGTTTGGGAGCCCCTTCTGCACCGGTTGCTGACACTGGCTTAAGCACAGTCGATTAGATCAGCCTCAAGCAGGTTTAGATCAGCAGGTCTTTAAATCAGGTATGAAGCCTGGTGACGGTCCATTTTAAGGCTCCAAGAACTAAAGTTCTGGGTTGGATGCGGGCAGTAGCAGGAAGACATTCCTGGGTTCTGCCCTTTCTTTGTGATAGGGTTTCTTGCCTGTGATATTTTCCCAAACCCTTTTGTTTCTCTTTTTCTTACTTTCCCACTTTACCTCTTTCCTTTTTCCCATGGATATGAATCAGGACCTAAAGTCTTTTTTACATGTTTGATGATGTGCATCATCAGGATTATTTTTAAGCCATTTTTTTAAATCGTTGGCTGGGGTTCTCCAGTTTCAGAAGTAGTTTTCTCAATTGTAATGTTAATCACTTTCAATGTCTTTTTGGTTGCTATCATTTCTTCAGCATCTGTAGTAAAATCCTGCCTCACTACTGCATGTATCATTTTTTCTCTTTATCCTGTGTCCCTGACAGCTGCCTAGGTGGTGTGGATGTGGCTTATCCATCCTTCAATTAGTCATGATTGAATGGAATAGGGAATGCTTTTACAGGGACGCATAAATGCTGTATCAGCACTTTGTTTGATCTTTTAGACAGAGGTTTATTTATAGTTCCTCTTTCATCCTGAAGATGAAATTAATTTTAAGTAATCCTGGCAATAGTTTCTGCAGTATATTTTGCTGGCTCATTAGTACAAGCACTTTAGTAATGAACACTGGTTACTCTTGTCTAAATAAGTGATGACTGAAGCAAGAACGTTCTTCTGTGTCTTGTGCTTCCAGTTGCACCTTCCCATCATCTTTCAGAGAACTGCATGCTGTGCAACCATGCGGCAACTATTACCAAAATCCCTTTTATCATCACCTAAATGGCTAGGTAGGTGGGGTTTTATGAAGAGAATAATGTGTCAGTTGAAGAGACTGGTCGCAGGTAGATCTTTAACCTAGGAACTGGGCTTAGGTGCTCTGCGGGAGATGTCTTCTACTTGTCTAGCTGTATGAATCCTAAGAAACAGACTTTCTCTGTGCGCTTCAGAAGGGCCAAAATAGTGGCAATGGTACAGACTGGTTCCTTTTATCTGAAGCTTTGTTGCTCCCTCATAATGCTCAGACTTTATTATCAGAGCAAAGGCTGTGTTCTGCTGATGTTAGGAGCTGTGGCTGATGCATATCTCTTTCTTTATATTGGTTTTAAGGTTAACAGCTGTTGACCACTTTTCTCACTTAGGTATGACTCACTCTCACCTAATTCACATCCCCAGGAAGGAAATCTTAGAGATGACCAGGGAAGAAGGGAAATAATTTGATCTTGAAAGGCAAGGGGAAGCTTGGTGAGGCAGGAGTATTCCTATGTATTGAATCTTACTGCCTGATCAGTGCGTAATTTGTTGTGTGGTACATAAGGTCTTGCTTATTCTTTGCTATTTCCAGTTTTGTTTGTTTGTTTTCATATGGAATACTGAACAGATCCAATTGCTGCTATTAGAAGGAGAAGCCTGTCTACCAAGAGGGGTCCGTAATGTTTTCCTTTACTTGGAGATTTTTTGAATGCTAAATTGCCTGTGTGTATTCTTCATAATGTACCATATGCAAATATTCTTCAGGAATTGATACTACCACTTCAGACAGTCAATATTTTCTATGTAAGAACTGTACGTTTCCTATACTGCCAAGAATGTATATATATCTACGAAGACTTAAGATTGTATCTTTTTGAGCAAGCCTCTTTCTTCAACCATCTGAAACTTTCTTCCTGTTTCTCAAGTTCTCTGCTAATTTATTAGACACTTGTGTTATATTGTGTACTTTTTTGTATCAGCCGTATTGCTGTATTTCTCCTTTCTCTCATTAAAACCTGTTCTTCTCATCCTTCTACTGTGCTGCTTTGTATTGGAAATACTCACACCGTATCAGGTAACCTGGTCTAGTGTAGCGGGTCTGGCTGAGATGGAGCCAGACCAGTCCTAAAAAGCCAGTCAGTCAGACTTCTGTTATATGGTTCCACTGATCCCAACATGTGATCACTTCTACTGCTACTACTAGTCCACTGTATTAAGCTTCCCCAGGGTTATTTTGCATCATAGTCCGTACTTCTATAAGATAGTGGAGAAGAAACCTAGAATGGGATACCCACGGTATAAACAAATGGACAAGACACAAAAAAACATACTAAGAGATGAAGTCCGTAAGTCTCATGGATGGTTGCTCCTGCTGACATATGCTAAGAAACCTGTGGTCTTTCTGAGTGAAGCAAGTTTTGAGGAGAGATTTGGAAGCGGAATCTTGGGGCACTTTTTTCCTAGAAATGTGGCTTTCAACTAAAGTCAGTCAGTTCTCTATGCTGTCTCCATGCTTAACTCATCTTCCAGCTAGATGAAGAGGAAAAAAAGAACGCCAGGGTAAGACCTGTTTACATACTTCCATTAGAGAAACAGCTGATTTACAAACAAGAAAATGCCGTCTCCTGGGAGATGACTCCATAAACAGATAGAGAAATGATAGTGCTTCTTTTATCCTCCCAGTAAAAAGCAAGATTTTCAATGTTTTACTGACGCTAACGCCCATTTAGCAGTGCAGGATCTTCCTTGACCTACAGCCATACTCTCAATATTACCTGTTCCACATCATGGTATGCAGGAGGAAAGAGTTCAAAGGTCCGTTACAGTGGACCAGAGGTATTGGAATAAAGAAAGTGAACAGAACATGCATATGCACCTGTGTGTTAAATATTTGGCAATTTTTGAGGTTGGGAGATCAGCTGTCAAGAGGGAAAATACCAGGAGCATCCGCTCTTGGAGAACCTACTGTTTCATCCGTAATTAGACACTTACTTAAGGATGAAATTAATCACATCTTTAGCACCACCTGTATAATTATAGTAGTGTATATGGAAATAGCTATGCCACCTAGCCTTGGTTTTCTCTCAGACTCTTCATCACCCTCTCCTTCATTAAGACTGGTTTTGTGCCCCCGGTTGCACCTGCTTATACGCTACCAGCCTCTGCATGAAAGAACCCTGTGGAATGTCCCAGTGGTGGCATTTAAGGATTTCTTGTCGTCGTGCTGTGGTAGCAAGGAGCAGAAACACGTGGAGAATAACCATGCTGGCTCTGACCACGTGTGACATCGGTTATGCTTAGATTTAGGTTAGGCAAATGCCCGTCCATGTGTCGGCATACATTCGCTTCTGAAGTTGCATTTAGGAACGATGCCACAGTGGGAAATATTAAGGGAAATTCTAGTGTAGAGAAGAACCATCACAGGGAATTCCACAGGCCAGTGCAGCCTTTCCAGTCGCTCAGAGAAACACTTGCAAAAACACCCAGCCTAAAGCTAATCTGTCCTGACTGCAATCAAGAAAGCTTGCCACTGACTCGGAGGGAAAGCACGGTGTGCCAGTAATTAATGCATTTGAAAATGCTACTGTTAATTACCTGTCATTTAATCCCTGACTTCTCTGCTACTCCAGTAATTGTTTTGTGTACCTGGGAAGTGATAAGCTTTCCTTCAGAGGAGAATGGACTTACAACTATAATATGTGCTGGTTTTGGCTGTTGTTCTATATGAATGAAATACATTGTTTTGTTAAGCTACAAAGAAATACAAGAAAGGAATAGATTTTCTGTGACCTCTCAAAGGTAGCTAAGAGCAGCTCAGCAAAAGACTGCACACTGCATTTTGGACTATGTCCTGCGTCATTCTTTGCCATCACTGCTGTCAACTGCTTGTCAGCTATTAACAGTAGTTTAATAGATTGTCACCATCATCATCATCACACCCTGCAAGATATATTGATTAAATCAGTAGCGGAATGCAGCGGCCTTTGCATTCGTAACAGGCACTCAGAAGTTCCGGTTTGATTACTGGTTTGCAGCACCACTAAATTACAAATGATGATATGGTTCCCCAAAACTATGTAGTAAATACATTGCAGAAGTTGCTATTATTTCCCCTTTCTGCCTGTCTTTGCTTTGGAAACTGCTACGTGAGAGCTAACTGTTGCAGCGTATGCTGTAGCTCCTGGGACTGCTCCCTCCAGGAGCTGTGTGCTCAGTGTGCAGCTGTGAAGTATTTGACCATCTGCTGCTATTTCTCCAGGTTGTGCTTCTAAAGCTTCCCTGCAACCATTAATTAAACGAAGAAGCTAGTTGCCAGAAGGCAGGTGACTAAAACAACTGGTCCCTTAATTGCAATTAAATTTTTATGGAGAGTGCCAAAATGAAAATACAACAGCTAATAAAACAAGTAAGTCTTAGTCAGATGTGCGCAGAAGAAATGGGGGACGTGCCCAGGACCTTCACCTCTGTTTTCTTATTTCCTGCTGGTGTTTACTTGCTGGTAACTGGCAGGGTTGGCTCAAAACGATCTGTTGCTCAGCAGTTAAGGTTGGACAGTCCTAACTGCTGAATGGGACAGGAAGGAATACAGAATATGGAGAATTTGCAAGCACACCAAAAAGGTGCAAATGCTTTGATATTGAGGCTGCTGTACTTGCTGCTCTGAGTCACAGTGCTTTATACTTAAGGAACTGAACAAAGAAGCCAAAGGTCTCAGAATGAAGTGATTAAAACCTATGATGATGGAAAGTAAAATACCTGAACTTGAAATTACTTGGAAGACAGTAACCCATGCGATAATCACTCCTTGTCTTAGCTATTTGGTTTTGAAAGTCTTTAGCTGACTTGCTGTACCCATTGAAAATATAGTTGGCAAAGAGTAGCTTCCCTTGAATGTACATCTGCCAAAGAAGAGAACAAAAAAAATAAAATGCAGAATTGGCAAGAGCAACCTCTTATTCTAAATGAAGATAATAGGTCGAGAAACAAACAAAGAAGGTTGTTAGGTTAGCCTGACTTACAACCTTATTATGGCTTCCAGCTTTCACCTTTCATGAGTTTGTTGTATAAAATATTTTATTTCATTTAAGAAATTAAAAAATAAAAGTCATATTTTTCTAGTCCCTCCAAGATTTCAAAACACAGCATACTGGAGTGTATAAAACAATGTTTTGCCTGCTGCTTCATGGACTACCAAAACCCACCACCATCCATCCAGGTAATATTTCAGTTTAGGCATGGCATAACATGACATGTTTGAAGATGAACACAGACAAATACGTTATGCATAGGAAAAAAACAGCTGTTTGTTTGGGGTTTTTTTCTTTTGCATATGCTAGCTAAATATTTTTCTCCATTTTTTTGTTTGTTTGTTTTTTACTAAGATGGAGTAGAAGTAGGGTATCCTACATCTAAACTTTTATAAGTAGCGATGAACTTTCAATTTTAAATACTGTGTCATATTGGAAACAGTTTTCTAGAGAAGAAAGGTGACAAAGGTCATTTGACAAGTGATTGTAAACCCACAGGAATTAACTACGCCTGATGTTCAAAGCCGTAAGAGTTCAAAATGTGGGCAAAATCTGAAACTTCAGCAGTTTTCTCTCACTGGAAAAGTAAACCAGGAGACTAAAGTTAATTCAGAGCTGTTCAGAAAGATACAGAAATATTTTCCAACTCTATTTCCACAGTTTCAAACTTGCTTTTGATTCTGAAGTACATTTCATGGTGTCTCAATCATTTGCATGTTTCCTGAAGCTGACATTTGTAGATGACCATCTTATCGTGACAACCTCAACAGAACAGATGAGTTAAAAGCCAAATTCCGTGTTGTGCTAGAACTTGGAATTCTTAAACAAGTCAGATTAATGATGCTTTTTGTAGTAAGAACTCAACAACTGAAAGGAGGTGGCCTTCTGGGTTTTTAGAGTATTTCTATTGGGTTTGGATCAGTTTGTTGGGTTGGGCCTTTTGGTTTCAATGTCCCCAGACTCAAAATTAGCAGAGCAAGTTCAAGAAAAGATAAAAACATTTTCAGCGTGTTGCAAAGACTGTTCCACACAGATTTAACATATGGATGATCTCAGAATTAGGGCTTGAAGAAAAGCCTGTTGAAATATTAGATACAAAAAGAATGAAGGTGAGAGTGTCAGCCTTTCTCAGTCAGTAAAGAAACAGTGACATCGTTGGTCCAGATTCTCACTGCCATGAAGGCCTGTGTCATTGTTCTGGCAGTGTAAAGAAGCCTTTGTTTAAGTGAAAATTGGCTTCATTGAATTTAAAACTATAAGAATCATTTAAGCTGATGTACTATCCAAAGCTGCTTGTGTTGTGGGATGTTCCCAGTGTTACACAACTGGAAACATTTGGCTTATGTCATGGAAGCCCTCAGCATGCAGGACTCCAGGTCAAGATTCTCTGAATACTTCAGGGTAATGCATATTCAATAACGATGGATGTATTCACCAGAAGGAAATCCAGAGGACCACTGAATTGTCTTCGTCTTACGCTCACACCAATAAGTATTCATCTGTAATATAACCAGTAATGAACATGATGTAGAACGCTGCTTTTGCTTGTGGGTAACTGAAACGGAAAAAAACATTTTGTATCACGCATTTTACAGTTTTATAGGCAAAAGTTATTACTATAGCACTGTTTTACTCAACTCTAAAATGTTTTTCTTTCAGTCAAGTAGCTTGTCTCATTACTACGAAGAACTCTGTGTACCTGAGCGTGAGAGGAGTGCTCACAGCAGTGCCGATTGGGAAGTGATGACCAGTTTAGTACGTGTTACACTATGACACAGGTTCTCATTTCTCTGCTCCCTTGCTTAAATCCAATGTTGTGAGCCGTGTCAGCATCATAACAAAGGGAATCTTGTAAGCTCTCCTTGGGGTACAGTTTTTGGGTGTATGTCAGCAGGTGGAAATGACAGTAACATTTGGCCTCAACTACCGATTCTCTGGCTATATGTGCCCCTTTGTGTCTGTGTGTTTTCCCCTTGAGGCAAACTCTTTGCATCCATTTGTTCTGACTTTCCTGACTCTCTCTTGTTTTTCCTATTCTCTTTCCAGTTTCTTCCTCATACTTTACTTGTACCTATGTTTCTTCCCCTGCTTCTTACTTTTGTCGTAATCAATGCCTCATCTTGCTTCCTGTAACTTGTCTTACCTCCCCTTCCCAATCGTATTTCTCGTTACACAGATCCTTCTGATCAGACATCCAGTCTCTCATACTTCTCCTGTGTTATCCCTGTTATCATTCTCCCACGATTCTGCATGTTCTTTCCTTGCCTACGGCAGGAACACAGAGAACAAGAGAAGAAACCTCCAGCCACCTACAGCCCAGCTTAGTGCCTCTGCTCCACATGTCAGGGATTCATGCTTTGGTTTGGTTACCACTCCCTGGGCTGTTCTAGCCTTTGTGTTCACCATGCAGATAATCTGAATTAGTTTCCTCTTGCTGCCGCAAGCCCTTACGTGTTGTGTTGTCCAATTTAAATGTCTTTCACTGCCACATTGATGAGGAAGCAACACACAACACTCCTCTCATGTTGGCTCTGTTTAACCACTGGCATAGCTCTGCTGCCAAAATGTGGTGGGGTGCAAATCAGTTTTGTTATTTCATTTAGAGTTCTGGCTCTGTTTCACAGAATCACAGAATGGTAGGGGTTGGAAGGGACCTTTGGAGGTCATCTAGTCCAACCCCCCTGCCAAAGCAGGTTCACCTAGAGCAGGTTGGACAGAGACGCGTCCACACAGGTTTGGAATATCTCCAGAGAAGGAGACTTCATAACCTCTCTGGGCAGCCTGTGCCAGTGTTCTGTCACCCTCAAAGTAAAGAAGTTTTTCCTCATGTTAAGGTGGAATTTCCTGTGTTCCAGTTTGTGCCTGTTGCCCTGTCCCTGGGCACCACTGAAAAAGAGTCAGGCCCCATCCTCTTGACACTCACCCTTTAGGTATTTATAAGGATTGATGAGATCCCCTCTGTCTTCTCTTCTCCAGGCTAAAGAGACCCAGCTCTCTCAGCCTTTCCTCATAAGAGAGGTGCTCCATTCCCTTGATGATCTTTGTAGCCCTCTGCTGGACTGTCTCCAGTAGTTCCCTGTCTTTCTTGAACCGGGGAGCCCAGAACTGGACACAGTACTCCAGATGCGGCCTCACCAGGGCAGAGTAGAGGGGGAGGACAACCTCCCTTGACCTGCCAGCCACAGTCTTTTTAATGCACCCCATCCTTGTGGCTATGAAAACTGTAACAAGCAGGTAGGGAAGGAACCTTTTGCCACTGCAGGATTACCTACAGAATGCTTTGAAAATAACACTGCTATTCTCTGATACACGTGTGTTCTGTAATTTTACAAAATGAACAGGCTGATAGAAGGGGTAGATAAATTTATGCGAAAGATGATCTGATGCATTAATACACAATGCATTGAAACTTTTCTAAGTGAATATAAACAAGAAGGCTGCCTCTGGCAATCCCCATCCCCGTCAGAGGAATGTAGCCCTTTCCATTACAATTCACCTGGTTGATTCTCTAATGTTATGACATGGAGGAATTTCATTATTCCTTCCACCAAGCAATCAATTTGTGCCTTCAAGCATAAAATTCAAGTGTGCTCGAAGCTTTGCTTTGCTTGCATAACACGTAAATGTTACCAGTCAAAGTTTTCCAGTGTTTTTCAAATTCCTGCCACTCTCAGTATGGCCTTCTGCAGCATGTGACTTTCGCAGGCTGGCATTTTATGCCATGAGTAAGAATTTTACCTTCTACCGGGTATCTTTCTGTCTTGGTTCACTCCTAAAACACCAGGAATTTATAGAATAAGAAGGTTCATTAGCAAACAGCTCCGAAGGTCAGCTTTTGTCAGTAGGTATCAACTGGCATAGCAAAGCTCTTTTACCCCTACTGGGGTAAATTTAATTCAGACTGTTTTAAAACTCAAGTCTTTAGTGAAAGCCGAGAGATAAATTTGGATGGCGGCATTTTGGAGTGGGAGGAGGTTCTTTCTCCTCTCGGTGCTAAACATAGTTCTGGCAAATGGCCTCAGACTGAAATTCTTGAGGGAGTCATAATAAGCAAGCCAGGGCAAAGAGGAATGTTTTTTCTCCCTGACTAATTCTTCCACATAAAAAGGTGAAAGGTCAAAGATGAACTTTAATACTAATGAAATTCTGAACTTCAGAGCAGTAATATGTCAGAACATTAAAAAAAAATGTCAAAATAAAAAATGTTTTATTATTGGCAACAGTAGGTTGGTTTTATAAGCATATATATCTCCGTCCTGATTCCTTGTAACCTTTGGGAGAAAGGGAACTTTTAGATATTAAACACAGACATTAAGCAATCCACAGTAGGGGTTTTGGGAGTTCAGCCTATACTTTTCCCCTTATGTGCCCTTCTGCATCTTTCCAGCTTACTGAAGGAGTAAAATGAGGCTGTCTTCAAGTTATCACAAGTTCACTTTGCACTTTTTTGACTGAGACGGTTATCCGCAAGGTTAATTTCCTTCTTCCTTCTGTCTAGGAATATTTCATGCAGATTAGCAAACTTCACATGTTCATACTATGGAAACAATTCTCTTGATTCAAACTGCCCCTTAGAGAAGCAACTTGACAAATTCATGCGTCTATATATGGGCACGTGCATTCAGATGTTCAAGTAAAAAAGATTTGATCACGCCAAAGTTAGTTTAAATTTAATTGCCAGAGTTGAAATACATTTAATGAAAGCTTCATTATCTGTTTGGGTTTTGTGGTACCACCCTTCTTGAGCTGGTAATGTACAAACAAGATGGTTGAGCTGCCCTTTTCATGTTATAGGTTATCTGTGCTGGTGATGACATACAACTTTTAATCATTGTAGGGTGTGCAAATAGGAATCTAACCTGTGAAATACAAAGCATTTACTTGTAAGCTCAGCAGTGCTGGAGTGGCCAAATTCATATCAACCAGCAAGAACTGGTAGAAAAGCAAGGGGAATGACCAGAGCTCCAGAAAATACAACCTATAAAGAAAGGTTGCATAACCTGTGCTTGTTTAGTATATAGATGTGAAGATTGAGTGTGGGAGTATAGTTACAGGAGACAGAAGGGACATAAAAATATGACCTGCTACAGAAAGAAAGAGGACAGTCTGTTTTTCATGTCTACGATAAAAAGAGCAAGAAATAACGGGCTTTAACTGCAAGAAAAAAAATTAAATAGGAAAAGCTGTCAAGCAACATGAGCATAAAGGATTCAGATATATTTTTGTAAGGATATTGTGGCTTCTTTATCACTGAGTCTTTACAAACAGGTTAAGCAGCAAGAGTGGAATTCACCTCACCTACAGCTGAATCCCACAGGAGAATAACAGGCATTTCCACCATGTGATTCATTTGACCCATTTCCATTATACACTGGAAGGAGGTGAATTACGCTGTAGAAGTGCCTGTTTCTCTTCAGGGGCTGTAAAAGACTCTAGAAAAGCAATTCAGGTCTAAAGGTCTGGTTTGTAGATGTCTAAAGCTCTGTCGGGACTGTACTAGCTCTTGTGTCAGTCAATAGCACTGATGTAATTGATTTTGTACTGGCGAAAATGGCGAGGACAGTTCACCTTATAAGGTTGTTTCTAGACTATGAAGGAAATGAAGAACTGTCCTCGCAGAAGGTCTGCCTGACTAAAGGCCTAACTGAAAACAGAAGCTGCCTGTTCAGTAGGATGACAGTAACAAAAATTTGTTATTGTTTGATGGCTGCTTGTCTGAATAATGAGACAATGAATAATTTAATTGTTAATAAGCAAACAAGTACATTACCACCACACAATAAGCAAACCAGCGTTCTTAGTCTGTCAAAGAAGTCAAGAGCAGAAGAAGCAGAAGACTGATTATCCTGGAAATTCCTGATTATGGCCTTTCCAGAATAGCTTTTGTGAAGCAGAAAACTGTACAAACAGTTCCTGTGGGTATTGTTAGGTTCTGTGTATAAACAGACGATTCCATATCCTGGGCTCATTTCATTATTTTTACTGGAGAAAAATTACTAAAAACATTGTCATCTTGATTATCTGCAGCAGAAATTGGCAGAATAAATTTTGAATTATATTCCCAGGAGACTCCCATTCAACTCTTGAATCCGGAGAACTACAAATTCACTGAATGGCCTGATATAGCGCAAATTCCTTCCATGCTGTTGATAAGCTGCAGAATCAGCTTGAAGTGTTCAGCCTGTATTATAATGAACGCACATAAGAAGCCGGCAAGGCTTTAGTCTGCTGCAAAGCAAATGCAGTTACAGAACCCAGCCTTCCTTTAAAAAGTTTTGGATCTTGAGATCAGTTGGAATGAAATTGGTGTGATTTTCCCTCACCTTTTTCAGGGCAGTACTCTATTGTTCAAGGGAGAAGAATCATGCAAACCTCATCTGTGAATTTCTCATACTGAGTTTATCTTGACCTAAACAACCAGTTATAAATGTGTACTGCCCCTTATCGCTAGGCTTTCTCAATATTTTCAAACTGTAGTCATCTGGGAATGGCAATAAAAAAGTCACCAGTGGATTTAATGAAATCTTTGTTACATTTCGCACCTCAAACCTGCATGCTAGAATGCTAGTTGGGGATGGGGAAGTTTGGGGTAGGTTATAGGCAGGCTGCGGTTTCACTGGACCTTTTCTGTAAGCCTTGTGCATATTCATATCTTGGGGGAAAAAACCCATAGATTTGTCTGCTCTTCATCCTAGACGTTGCATCCGTGCTTGGATGGCTGATTTCTCCACAGACGTCTGTTTTTAGCTGTGTATGAATTCCACCACTACTGGCAAATGCAGCGGGTGTTACTGAGGGCAAGCTTTGTCCCCTTCCTGCTCTGTTTCCTTTCCACTTTTCCTCTTCTAGCTTCCTCATGCATTTGGGGGACTTCTGTCTACGTTTCACACTTTTAGCAGAAGGTTGCCAATGGCACAAACCAGGCACGCTCCTGCCTGCTGGAGAGGCCACTTACCTTTGCTGTCGTTTGGGATAAACAGAGAATCTGGACTAATGGCTCAAAATCTAAAGCTGCTGCTTTCCATCTGTGACTACATGGCCACGCTGCAAGCGAAAGCCGAGCGAACGTAAGTAACTTTTCACAGCTCATGGTGCATTCTTCAAGTGCAGGGACACATTTCCAGACCCATGGATCTGGTTCTGACCTCAAGTTGCCTTCTCCTCTGTGTTGCATCACACTGTCAGGCTGACGTGCTTTGGAAACTGGAAAAGGCAACCTTTTAACAGCGGTGCTGTCAGGGCTCAGGTAGTCACATCCAGAGATAATTATAAATCTAGAATTGTAATAATTTGATGCCAGTTTCCCTCAGCTAGCTCCCAGGTTATTTAACCGTCATTCCATGTAGTACAGGTCGGATAGATGAAAGCAAGTATATTGGATTTAGTTCATTCTTAAACTGTTAACAGCCGTGTGTGTTTGTGTGTGTGTATGTATGTAAGCACACCACGCTTTGTTATTGTTAGGTTCGTATGTTTTGTTACCCTAGTAATTTCTTAACAAATAATTTATGATTATAAATTTGTAAACTATACAGAAAAAGCATCTACTTTGGAAAAAGAGAGGAATGAAAATCCTATGGGAAAGAAGACAGCAGGAATGTTTGGTGTTTGGTTTTTTTAACTTAGCACAAACAATGCTTTTGAAAAGCCACTTCTTGAAAAAAAACAAACCAATCAACCAAACCAAAACCCCAAAAAACCCTTTGGTTCCCTTCTGCCTCCTGCCCCTCAAACACACAGCTCCCTGACATTTTGAAGGCACAGGAATTAAGTCCTGGCTGAAGATCTTTAGACGGGGGGCAGGGGGAGAGAGAAGGATTGCCCATATGGCAGGAAGTACATGCCACGATCAGAGAGAAGCAACTGCCCCTGGGAGCAACTGCGTTATTGTAATGCTTCTGTAAAAAGATTTCCTTGAGGCATCTAAAAGACTATATAGAAAGCTGTCTAAAAGCAAATGTTTAATATCATACAACATTTCCTTCTTGCCTAATACATTCATTAAAACTTGAACTTAATTCTTTTTCTTTGAAGCCACAAATTCCTCCTCTAAAACTCACTTGTATTTATTTAGCTGAACAATAGCTATTTTATTAGGAAATTAAGGATGGACTCTGTCCTTCTAAGTGTACTAAGGGTAGCCTTTTGATTCATGAGACACAGAGGACAATTGTGTTTCATTTTGAAGTTTTTTCCTGATTATCTGAGGAAATTCCCAAGGACCAGAGGAAATTAGTTATCTGCCTCAAGAAGAAAGCATGTAAAATTAAGTAAATTTTTAATCCTACTTTTACACAGCTTGAGAGAGATCTTCCCTTCCTGGGAACATTAATTTGGCCTTACTGAAGCTTTACAAATTAAAATATATACAACATTGTTTGTTATATGTAGCTGAGGACGATTTCAGAGGCAAAGAACCTTCCTCTCATGAACTCTGTGCGTTTTCCCCCCTAATCGTTTTATTAAAGTTATACCCACATTAAAGCAACAACCTTGCTCATACTGGTGTAAAAGCAGCTGTGTAGGATTATACCAAAGGCTCATCTAACCCAGCCAGTATCCTGTCCCTGCGAGTGGCTGGTAGCTGGGGGAGGACTGGAAGAGAATTTATAAGAAAATCCTATTCTTTGTGACCCATAGCAGCCATAAGCAGCTAACAATTCAGGGATTTCCTCAACCAAAAGCTTTATCTGGGCCACAATGTTTGATAGCTGCCAGCGGAGCTAACTTTCAGGAATGTCTCTAATTCCATTTTGAACACACTTATGCCTTTGGCCTCCACAACATCCTGTGGCAAAGAGTACCACAATTTAATGATGTGCTGTGAGAAAAAGAACTTCCTTTTATTTTAAATCTGCTGCTTATCTCTTCGTTGGTGCCTGATCATTCCTGTGTCTTAAGAAACAATGAATAATTATTTCTTATTCCTTTTCCATACCATTTTTTCTTTATAAAGCTTTCTCATATCTCATCTCAGTGTCTTTTGTAGGCTACCCTATTTAGTTCTTCCTTATACGAACAGCCATTCCACATTATATCTTTTTTTGAGATGTGAAGACAGTCACGTGCTGTGTACGAGAATCTCAAGAATGTTTTATTTACCCTTTAACTAACATTCTGCTTGCATTATGACCACTGCAGAGCACTGATTGGAAGTTTTCAGGGATGTCAACAAACGAGTCTTAGATCTCTTACTTCAGTGTTAAGAGCTATTGTGTCCATCTTTGCATCTGTATAAATATTTATGATTCTTTTCCCCCATGTAAATTACTCTGCACTTATTAACAGTGAATTTCATATGCCAACTGATAATCAACTACTGATCGTTGCACGATCCTTCTGGAGCTCTCTGTGATCTGCTTTGAACATTCCAGACATTCAAGCGTGACCTGGAATTTTGTCATCTCTGACACATGACCGATTTTTCAGAACTATAAAAAAATGAGACTTGCATTCTACCCTAAACATAGTGACTTCATTCTTTATTATTATTACTTCTAAACCGCAATCAGGCCAGTCCCAGTTCTTCAGCAGAGGTCGTGCTGTTGTCCAAGAGAAAAGAACCGTGGCCTATTTTAGGTTTCAGAACTTCTGAATACTATTTATTGTTTTGCTTTTGAGCTGCTCTGGAAATGGCTATAGAAAATGCTGTGGCCCTTTCCAATTTGTGACTTCTGGTAGCGTTGCATTTGAGAGCTTATCTTTCTCCTGGTCTTTGCAAGTCACCACTGTATGCAGGTAACACGAGGAAAGCTGGAGCTGCCCCCTTTGGCGGGTTTCCTTAGTGCCCCCTGGTCCACAGAGAATGCTTGGATCCAGCAGTATGGCTTGGGTCAAGTCTTGCCCTTCAAAGCCAGCCCCATAAAACTGTTCTGAATTGCTGCTGCTCCTGTTGGGAGATTAAACTGCTCTGGCTGAGCACGGTAACAGCTGGGTGAGTCTGACTGGGAATTGCTCACGGACGGGTTGAATACCTCCCTGGAACCAGCAAAGAAGGCTCCATCTGTATAGGATGTTCACTATACCATTTGAAAGGTCATAGAGGTTGTAACCAGGTGAAATAGGCTCATGCCTTTGGGACTTTTTGTTTGCTCGGACTGAGTATTTGTCAGCTGAAAGACATTAGGAGTATTGATAGAAAGGACTATTAACACATTCCTTCTAAAACTCCATTCTTCCTTAAACAATGGTTAGTTTCTTGTTCAAGCAAAAGAACTAGCTAACTTGCCTCTACCACTAGGTTTTTAAAAACAGTAATTAAGACAATGCTGACAGGTTAATTAGGTTTCAGGTTATACTCCTAATGGATCTTTTGTATCTATCTGTCTGTATCTAGGTACTGACTGAAACTGAGCTTGTACTGGTGGCTAATCTTTGTAGCAGTGAATTACAGGCAAAGTGAAAAAAAAAAACCCAAAACAAAGCAGAACAAAATCCTGCACATACACCATAGAGTGTCTTTAAATGATTTTTAAAACAAAACTAGTTTACGAGCTGTTCTAAGGATTAATCGTTTCATCAGCCACAAAAAAACTTGCTTGTTATCCTGATTCTTCTTTCAAAAATAATAAAGAATTTCCATATGGGAATGCAAAAAGGTAACATGGAATAGAATCAAACTGCGTCTCTGTAATTGGTTACCTGAGTTCCTCAGAGCTGTTAGCAACCACTTTCATCAACTGTGAGCCAGGCATACTACAACATGTCATCTCCATCTTTTTCTACAACAGGCGCGCAGTTAGTTGTGTACTTCACACAGTATTTTTCCACTTTGTCTCCTTCAGCTTTTTAAACTACAGGTAGTAGGTTTGGAAGAAGCTTCGGGTTTTCTGCATTTTAGTTTTCCTATTTATTTATATCACTTTGCCACCAGAGAGGAAAGAAAATGTTATTAATATCACCAAGAAAAAAAAAAGAAAAAAGAATCTGTGTGATTAAGAATTTACTGTTCTTCAGCCGTGTGTTCTGTGGTACTATATACAGCTAAGCAATGTCAGATAGGCTGCTGGTGTCACCCAGTGGACAGAGAAGTTGCTCACAGATGGGTGTCACGTAGGGAAGTTTTTCTTTCTGCTCCTTCCTAACTGACAGAAATAGCCTTAATTTTACAGTAGTTGAGACAATATTTGAAAGGTGCGCTGTTCTAATGCCATGGCCGCTACTAAAAATGTACAGAGCAAACACAGGAAGGGGTACTGGTTCCTCACTGTTGTTAGGAAGTAGACAAAGAATAACCAAAAAATAATTAGTGGGCGCTCTCTCCTACTGGGAGAAAGTAACTAAACTAACCAAGCAAAACAGAGTTTGTGCTGGTGTTTACAGAAAGATCTGAGGATTATTAAAATCCAATTATAATGTGATTGTGTGCAATGCAAAACAAGATTGCATTTTCTTAGCCTAATAACAGCTTGCGACAGAGGTGAACAGCTTATGAACAGAGGTGAACAAGACCTGGAGAATCCTCTCTTCACAGTGTTACGACAATAATGTATTTCAAAACATGCAATGTATGCTTCGCATGCAAAGCTTCAATAGAATAAATCACCCATGAATTAATCTCTTACAAGAAAGTCTAATGTTTCCAGCCCACATATGAAAACTATACAAGTACTTAAAACTAACTTCAGTGCATGTTTCACCTTAGACTTTTTCCTGATTTGCAAAGAGCAGTGCTCAGAATGTTGGAAAAACAGAAGTTTTTTTCTTTTTCTAAAGGCTGAAACATGCCGTTGTGTGATGTGCTTCAAGACTTTTTGCAACAACCGAAGCAGAAATGGGGTTAAGTGCATATATATGGCTGGATCGAACCTACGAAGCTGTAGCAACCAGCATGGGCTTCATGCCCTTTGCAGGTGGAATGAGAATGACCTGATGCATTGTAAATCCTGAACTGCTAATAGATAAAGAAGAGTTGGGGCTGCTGGGACAACACTTGGTTCTCCTAAAGAAGGAAGACCAGCATTCCACTCTCCTGATGGCCCAAATACTCACAACGCGGCAATCCCAAAGTCGCTCATTTGTAACCAGATCACAGTAATAGCATTAAAAGTTAAATAATTGACTGTAATAGTTTTAACATTTCAAAAACATACCAGGAGCTACCCTATGTCTCTTCTCCAGGAAGGAACCCTTATGATCTGTAAATGCATCTGCAGAAGTGATGCCATATTTGAGGAGGTGAAAGGAATCCAGACAACCCTGAAGCAACAAGGGAAGTACAATTATATAATTAAGTCGGTGGTAAATTTTGCCTGACCAATTAAGCTAGTAATATTCCTTCTAAACAAGCCCTTATGAACTCAACTGAATTACCTTTCTCTTTCAGGCCAGGTAGCAATGGTTCTTTACACTGTAAGTTTGATGACAGAGGCCTCTAAATTTTCTTAATTTCTCTTTGTGGGTGTATTTCTCTCTTCTTAAAAGAAACAGCTCCTCTAATTTATAAAACTAGACTTCATAGTTGCGAGAACAGTGGCGGTAGCTTGTCACTGTGCAACCTCCTTATGAACTTGTAATAATCCTCTGGGATACTAGCTTCCAAAAGTCTGGTGCTGCTGCCGTTAGTGGAGAGGGGCCAACTACAGGACCACACTGTGAGACAAGGAGGCAATACGCAAACCTTTTTTCCCACTGATTTCCCAAATAGGTTTTTGGGTCAGGATTCCAGAAGGAAAGAACAATATGAAAATTTAGGTCTGAAAACATCCTTACTTTCTTCCTCTTCTCTTCATATAAAAGGTAGATATTTAATTCAGATTTAGCCTCTGCTTCTTAGACTAAAAACCCTGCTGGTGTTGAAATGCATGGGGTTTTTCCCAAAGACTTCATGAAGGCCAGAGTTTGACCGCTTCTATGCTTTTTCACATGCAAATCAGAAATGATAGTTGCTGTGTGACCGTTTTCTCAAGGAATGGATTAAATAAGACATAGTGAAAGAAGTCATTTTAATGCCTTAATTGGTACTGAAGCTGCATCTGCGCAGACTCAAATCCTCTTAACATTTTCATTTCAGTGCAGCTCCACTAATGACCAGTGACAAGCCGAAGATATTAAATACAGCAGTCACTGATCTTTACTGTTGCGCCCACTATGTCAAGGTGATAAAAATGCTTGTTGAGTCTCTACTGCCACTTCTCCTGTTAGCTTTATTGAGAAATTTTCAGGTAATTATGAGAATAGACAATGTCCCGGGGACATTGAAACAAAAAACATTCGTTGTTTTAAGGTGTTTATCATATTGCCTATCTTTTGCTTTTTTGCCCCTCCAAACTTTAACTTACTCGTATTTCTAGTCCTTCTAAAGGACTTACACACTTACACAAAGATACTTTGTGCGGTGTATTTCCTTAGTACTTGGCTATGTGAATGTGAGGCCAGAGTCTTGTATTAAGTAATTACTCAGTATGTTTATACTGTAAGGAAAATGAGCTGGTTTAAAATTTTCTAGTTGCACACTGATGTGTGGAATTTTTTTCATTCATTTTTATTAGAAAGTGCTGATTCCTGGAAGCCAAAACGTTTCAACAAAAAGAGATATTTTGTCACATTGCTGCCAAATCACAGGTTTCTGCTCAACCAATGCAATAGATTGTTGTAATCCTTGGGGCCTGCAATGCCACAACAGCCACATACACGCACTGCAGGGTTTCCTGGTACTGTGCCACAGAGCTAGAAAGCCCCCAAGACTCAGTTCTAGGGATTTTTAATCAAGGCTTGGGGTCCCTGATGTACCTCAAGGGATTATTCAGGGTTACACCCTCTGCTGTTCCAGAAAAAAGAATGATGTGAGGAACACCTCAAAGTTGGGAATAGTGATTTACTCCATGTTCAAAGATATGGATTCAAGTAATATTCAGTTTTCAGAAACAATTCATTTTGAAACGCCCTTTTTTTGTAGGCAACTCTAGCACTTACAGATTTTTTTCTACTTTGGAAGTATTTTTTTAATATTAAATTTCCTATAGAACACATATTTGGAGTTGGTGCCAGTTAGACAGTTCTCATGAGATAACTTTTCAGATATTTTAGCAACCAGGTAAACAGAAAATTGTTCCAAAAAGACTCTTCAAAGTTTTCAACCATGTGTTGGAAAAACCATCCACTGTCTGATAACACCCACCTGAACACAAGGCACACTTCTGTTCTCATTCCTTCTTTCATACAGCTGCTCTATCTTGTCTTCACTAGGATCTCTGCTTGTTTGTGAAGAAGATAAGACAGAGACCACTATAACCTGCTCCTCAAAGGACATCTGATTGCTGATGAGGTGATCAAACTCCAGGTCTGACACATACGGAATCCAATGATTACTACACCTGCATGTCTTCCCTTCCTCCCCCATCATAATTTTTAAAAGCACAGCAGGACAAGCAGCCTGGGATGTGACCCACAGCTCGTCCCTGTCACGACGAATAGAAAATATAGGAGAAAGTGTTAGGAAGTTAGATTGTCAAATAAATCAACCACAGTTTGAAGAATCATTTAAAATCATCTCTCTAAATGACAGGCCTAGGCCCAGTGATCCCCTGTCATCTGAGGCGTGCAGTCATCTAAATGTTTCAGGTATTTCTTAAGGTCTGATGCAACCACGAGTGCTGCGGAGCTCCTGGCTTCTGCCAAAACACAGCCTCTGAAACCAAGCTGGCACGAGAATGAGGGATGCTTTAACCAGATGAGCTAGCCAGGCAGGCTTTGGTAGCAGCCAAAAGCAGACTTCAAAGGCTACTCCCTAATTATCTGAAGGTCTCATAAGCACCTCTGATCTCTGACAGCTGATTGTAGTATGCTCATTTTATATTCATGTGTGTGTGCTACGTGTGTTGGTATTATTTGTCTTTCATGAGTGTGGTAAAGACTAATTTGTTTGAGAAGTCCTTTGACATTTTTGGGGGGTTCTGTAGGTTGTTTGGTCCTGTAAAGAAGGCAGGAGGAGTGCCAAGTTCCAGAGCCTTATCTTCACACCCCTAGTGAAGACATCATGTCACCAATAAGAACCTGCCACACCGCTCTAGGTGATGGTATCTTTTGAACACACCTTCCTCATGGTGAAAGTAAATCCTATGAAAGGTTTGGACTAGGAAAAAAAAAAAAAAAAAAAAAAGACTCTCAAGCTCAGAGGCCTCCTCTGTGGCCTTCTGAAGCTAATGGAAAGATTGTTGCTGTATTTGGGGATGTTGGATCAAGCCCCAAATGGCTGTACTGAGAGAAAAGCATTAAAACAGAGAGACCTATGAGAAACACTGGCCTGAATTAGATGTTTGCTGGGGGTATATTGTGCTGGAGGGAGTAGAAGGAAAAAGGAAATAAGTCTAAATTAATGGATCAGGGAAAAGAGACCATAAGTCATCTCGCAGACAGCAGGAGAATGTGCAAAATTTGGGGTTTCAGCTTCACATGCATGTAAAACAAGATTACAATTTCAGCATACTGGGAGCAATAATAAAATACTTGAGATTTATGGTATCTTTATTAGTTGAGCTACAGACTAGTCATATGAAATTAGAAGTCCTTTCTTCCATTAATTTTGCTCATTTTTAGACATCACTGTTGCTATTTCCCCATAGGAAAGGTATCAATAAAAGCAAATTTGCCTCAAAGACACAAGGGAACCATGAGCCACCAAAAATACAGCGAGAAATCGTGTCACCTTGTTTTCTTACTTAGGTTTGAAGAGTTACTGCTGCTTTTGATCTACACACAATGCATCCTATGCAATGGTGTAGCAGCTTGGAGGCATAGGTGAACTACTTAACCACATCCAGAAATGAACTGCTAGTAAACTACTATCATCGCTGTTTACGCTGGAGCCATCATCATCCAATCTTAGCTTAGATTTCCTTAGCATGAATTAATAACTTTCAGCACATTCCTTCTTTAAATTGAACCGAGTCGTATGCAGCCTCTCTGATTTGGTATTGCTACTTAGTAAAACAGTAGCCCTGTATAAGAAAATAACAGCAAGTAAGTGAAAGTTTAATGGCAAAACAAAACAGACAAGCATCTTGCATTAGCAAGATGTGCCATGGATGGGTAAAGCCAGATTTCAGATAATTGCTAAGGATATTGCAAACCACTTTGCTTTAATGGATTGAATAAAAAGACATTTGTCTGAGACTAGCAGATAATTTGAAATCAGATATGGACTGTCTTGTACTTGAAAAGGCAAGGACTTGGAAAAGATGTTGAAAACAATATTCCCTCAATTTCTCTGACTTCCCTTACACATTTTTAAGAAGTGAAACAAAGTAGCATGACTACGACTCTAAACAAACTCTTAGAAAGCAAGCATGAAGCTCCGATTTTCTATATGTTGTAATTGGCAGATGGTGACACTTGGAAGAGCAGAGCATCAGTCAAGTGCATGACACATGGGGTTTGCATCTTCATAAATGCTGGTATAGGGAGGTATTGCTCCCAGAGTTTTTTGGATGGTACTATTGCAAATGTGACTGATAATAATAAAAAAAGTCAATCTTATTTGCTGAAATAGCATTTAAAGATCTCATATGGGCATTTTTACAAACCTTTTCAGCTGCTGCTTCATTGTTGCTGCTGCTTTTACAGTAGTATACAGGGATATATGAAGGCTCCGAGGTACTGACAATAATATATACTCGAAAAAGGATGTAAATTCTTACTGTGTGGCATAAGTAAATGATCATAAAAGAACCACTTAGTGACTTGTGACTTGGGGGAAAAGTAGTTCTCTCATCTCCTCCCCTTGTCCCCCTTATTTACCTGAGAGGATAACAGTATGGTTCCTGCTGTATTCTGTAAGGAGGAACCAACTGCATTTGACCTAGAAGGAGAGGAGTTTCTGACTTGGGAACTTGGCTGTTCTCTTTCCTCTTTCCTCGTGATCTCTGCAAACCTGAGGGAACTGGGAGAGCATCTGCAGACTGAATTATGCCCTTCATAGGGGCATAGTAATAGTGAAAGTTAATAACAGAATTACAGAATCACAGAATGGTTGAGCTTGGAAGGGACCTGTGGAGATATGTGGTCCAGCCCCCCTGCTCAAGCAGGCCCACCTAGAGCTGGTTGCCCAGGACCATGTCCAGATGACTTTTCAATATCTCCAAGGTAGGAGAATACACAGCCTCCCTGGGCAACCTGCGCCAGTGCTCAGTCACCCTCACAGTAAAAAAGTGTTTCCTGATATTCAGAGGGAAGGAACCTCCTGTGTTCCAGTTTGTGCCCATTGCCTTGAATCCTGTCACTGGGCACCACTGAGAAGAGCCTGGCTCCATCCTCTATGTGCCCTCCCTTCAGGTATTTACATAAATTGAGGAGATCCCCCAAGCCTTCTCCTCTCCGGGCTGAACAGTCCCATCTCTCCCAGCCTTTCCTCATAGGAGAGATGCTCCAGTCCCCTAAACATCTTCATGGCCCTTTACTGGACTGTCTCCAGTATATCTGTGTCTCTTTTGTACTGGGGAGCCCAGAACTGGACACAGTACTCCAGGTATGGCCTCATTAGAGCTAAGAAGGGAACACAAGGATCACCTCCCTGCACTTGCTAAGGCCAAAGTCTTAACTCAGGTAGTAGATCTTAAATCTGATCCTCACCCTTTTATACCTCTCTCTTCCTGCCCAGAACCGGTTATCTACTGTTGGATTAGGTATAACTAATTGGCAGGTTGGCAGGTTTTTCTGGTGGCTAGATTACAATCCAGAAGAAACAATTATCAGTGTTGATAATGATGTTGACAAGGTAGAAGAGGGAAAATGAATCCTGACAAAGGAACATGGTGAGGCTCAAGCTGTCTTCCCCGTAAGAGGACTCCAATATATGGAATGCATATTTTGCTAATTTAATCAGCAAAGATACAGAATTCAGGCAGTGCCAATTTTACTGAACCATGTTCTGTTAACCAGAGCATGTTCTTACAGCTTCTGCTTGTAATATTAAGGAAGCTTTTATGCATCAAGCACTCACAGAATGATTCCCATAACATGTAATGCACCAGCATGAGCTCTCTAAATCAATTTCATTCCATTCAACGCTGAAATCAAGTTTATATTAGCCTTCTGCCCAGGCCTGGCTTTCATGCTGTTACATGAACTCACAGTGGATTACATTATCAGATAGTTCGTTTAAATGTTATAGCTGATGCATGTGGAGCAACAGTCTTAAAAAAGGTTAGTAGTTACCATACACCTTTTTTTCCTCCTCTTTTCCAAACCTTTCTTCCTCCACCCCCACAGTCTCATTCTAACAAAAGCTGCACTACCAGGGAAGTAGGGCATCGGAGAGGTCACTACCTGTACCGTTGTCCCCAGTAGTTTCCTCAGTACAGGTCTGGAATCCAGTGCCAGTTCAGCCCAAATATATCTCAAGGATCTATACAGGCCATGTCTGTACTGTGCAAGGTACCTCACTGCAGCAATCCCTGACCAAGTCGATGTGCTTGGCTCGGTGAGTACCATGCAGAGGTATTAGCCCGGCCCTGGGAATGGTGCAGCATGTTAACATTCTGCTCTGTCTGCGCTAAACAGCCCGACCCCAGTGGGACTGACCAGTCTGAATGCAGTGGCACTCTGCCGCAGCTCCACTGCTGTCAGCTGTGGAGTGGGCTTCTTCAGCGCTTGCTGGCAATTTTAATGCTATCCTGTCTTTTTAGTCTAGAAAAAAGAAGACTGAGGGGGGATCTTATCAATACTTATAAATACTTATGGGGAGGGTGCCAGGTAGATGAGAAGAGTCTTTTTTCAGTGGTGCCCAGTGATAGGACAAGAGGTAACGGGCACAAACTTGAGCATAGGAGGTTCCATCTTAACATGAGGAGGAACTTCTTTACTTTGAGGGTGGCAGAGCACTGGCACAGGCTGCCCGGAGAGGTTGTGGAGTCTCCCACACTGGCGACATTCAAAACTCGCCTGGACACTGTCCTGCACAACCTGCTGTAGGTATCCCTGCTGTGGCAGGGGGGTTGGATTTAGATGGTCTCCAGAGGTCCCTTCCAATGCTGACCATTCTGTGATTCTGTGATTCTGTATGGAAACACTCAGCATAGAAATATCTGCTGACTTCAGAGGAACCACGTAACCCAAGTACCTGCTCACAATTTAAGTCGCCCATTGGCCTCCTGTCTAATTCAATGTTCAAGCGCAGTGGCTGTGTTCTCTGATGGTCAGTCTGGGGATGACTTTCAGAGGACTATTTAGTCTACTCTGGTACCTGCTGATACAGAAACAAGCTCTTAAAACCATGTCCCCAGCTGTTTTCTGACCGTGCCTGACCTAGGGCTGTACGATAATACCACAGCCAGTTATCCACAATGCTCCGGATCTTCCTCTGCAAATTCCTCAGTCCTCTGGATGCACTGATGTCATTTATGTGGCTTACAGTTGCCTCTGGAACTTCATTTTTCACCAATGGCTCTGTCAACTTTGGCTTTAAAAAATAACAATGGAAAAACAAATTGAAGAACTTAATGATTCCATCTGGTGTTTAATGGTGCTGACTCTGACATAACACCATTAAAGGCCTCAGAGATACAAGCACCTTCTGAATGCAAATTACTGATAGAATGAGGTGTGATTTAAAAATAAACTTTTTTGGCCAAATCAACCATCACTGGAGAATAGTTGCAATAGTGAATCCCGCCCTCTTCTAGCCTACACAAAGGAGGCTACAAATACTGAAAAGCAGAGCACATACTGTATTTGTTTTCTTGTCTGGGCTCATGAAAACTCCAGTGGCCAAAGAAGACAGCACTTTGTGTTATGGAAAAAGAAAAAAAGCATGAAGCAGATACAACAGCTAGATTTTTCACTGAATCTAGAAGCATCTAAATCTTTGCATTCCAAGCAAATACTGTACCTTTAATTTGTTCCAAATATACATAGTAACAGCATGATACATGTAATACAAACAATAGGTCATACATCAGTGTATGTTTGAAAGATAACTTGATAACTACAGAAAATGAAAATTTATGACTAAGGCCCCTCTGAAAAATATAAATGCAACCTCAAATTAATATCAAATTAATTCTACACAGAATCTCTACTTCATACCTGAAATAAAATACTCTTAAATTAAAAATAATGATTTTTAACATTGTGCCCCTTGAGAGTCTCTTTTTTTTTCAGCCAGAAGGTAGCTATGGTAGGACTACTGTGGTGTTATTTTTGTTTTCCTAATTCTTTAAACTGGAGTAGATACCAGATAACCCACTCCTCTCCAGAGCTGTAGGATTCTCTCCAGTTAAGACTGAAGTGCGTTTTTCATTCTATGCAGATTTTGGTCTTGTTAATTTCTTGTATAAATCAAAATCAACCTAATACCTGCTTCTTTACTTGCAATTTGTCAGCTTACTTGCTGAAAGTTAATATAACTACTTTTTATTTCTTTGTAACAAAATCTTAGTTTGCACGCCAACATTTTGTATTCTCTAAAAAAGTTAGAGACTCTACCATGCCACAGTGTGACTATTAATTTAATTCTACCTGAAAATACTCCTCTTTCTCTTTCAGATTTGCCCCTGCGAATTAGATCTTACCAAGCCTTTTCAGAAGAAATGAATACAAAGTCTCTGTGGCTAAATATATTTGAGGGCTAGAGAGACAAGAATCAGTAGAATTTCCGCAGAATGAACTCTAATCTCCTCTAAATTTCCAATAGTTTGTCCAAATCATCTCACTTTTAAAGACAAAAACTTTCTGCTGATGGAAAATATAGATGCAAGGGAACTACTAAGTGACGGGTAGTGGCTATATGTCTGGTTTTAATGATCTCTGATTACGCTATGCTTACTTAGGGCAGGAAGAGTTGAAAAGTTTAACTGTTTTCTAAAGGTGTAGCTGGCAGCAGGATATGGATTATATTGTCTACTGTCCAACTCCTCATAATGATGCCCATGCCTAGTGCAGGAGAGTTCTTGGGGTGAAGAACACTCATAGAGAGCATAGACCAACATGAAAGCAGATGTTAATGGGACTCCAAAAAGAATGGTATTAGTCTTAGAAACTACCAAAAGACAAATACTCAGTATGCTTTACTGGCTTTAAAGAGAGTATTCATCACTTCTGCTATGATGATTCACAGTTTTCATTGTGTGGCATTTAAATATTTGTTGTTTTGTGATGTTTTGCTCTGCAGTGTCTTTAATTATTTGGATTGCTGACAACTGGAAAAAAATTAGAGCTATTTTAATTGCTATAAAAAGAGATTATTTGATTTTTGGAAGAGAAGAAGATTAATTGTGGGAGAGAGTCTTGCTGCCTCTAAGTAAGAAGCACTGTTTAAAATTCAGAGGAAAGATAATTTTCATTAATAAGAAACAAAGGGCAAAGTACAAAGAGAAATGCTGATTTACCTCAAAGTTTAGACCTTTTCTGGTGTTTTCAGTTAATCTATAATGAAATAACAGGTACACGTATTTGAAATGGCACTAACTACAGCTGATATTCTGATGTAAGCAAATGCCACCTTCTCATATCCATTTTCAAAAAAGTCTGACCTCTCAAAATAATTGGTTCTTTTGGACCAGTAGTGTTTAAATGACATAAACCTGCTTGGAGGAGGGAAGACAGTAAGATTGCAGAGTACCATATACCTCTGGGGTGTGTTGCTGGGGTATCTCTTAATGAGTCAATGCGGAGTCTTAGAGAGTAGAGTCCCATAATCAAACTAAAATGACTCAATAAAAGCTTCTGGTCATACCTTCTGCATAGGTTTTTACTGACACACCCTTGTGCCAGCAGGGTAAGTGAAGACACAGGTTGTCTCTGACTCAGACCTTAGCTGTCTACCATCTATTTTCTATAATTTTTTCCAGGTGGAATTTCCTAGGTCAACAATATAAAGTCAAATCCTCTTAAAGTCAAATTCTCCACCTCAGTGCTGTGTCAAGGAAGGCTTTGTGTATAAAGAAGTAGGTCTCAGCTGAGAATTGTATAGATTCTGAACGCCTGCTCAACAGTGTGAATGAGCCCTACTCAACGGTGTGAATGAGCCAAAAGACTTATTTCTGCTATACCAATTCTCCCTCTTTCCTTGTAGAGGAAGAGCAGTGACCCTTCCAATTCCACCAGGGAAAGACATCCAGTGAAGTCCTCATGGCGCTTCATATTCCCTAGTTCTACTTTGAGAGAGGCTCTAGTTCTACCTTGAGAGAGGCTCAAATTCTCCATTCTTCCATACAGTAAGCCTTGTTCTGGTGGCATTTCAGATGGCAGCCTTACAAGGACTCGGGAGTAGCTCTATTACTGTTATGGACCAGCCATTTCCAGAATTAGAAGGAATAAGGTATTGTTTCTCATCCCAGTGTTACAGAGAGATTACGGTTTATTGAGGAGGTATTAAGAGCTTCTCAATCTTCTTTAATCAAAGAACTGCCAAACTGTTTTAAAAAACTAAGGTCCAGCTTATGAAACGTAGATTGAATTTTTGTTTCCAAACAAATAAGAAATAGGTTAGACTTTGAATATGTTAATTTACTACTTTTATCTTCCCTCATTTAGAATGTTTCCTTACTCACATAAGCAGAAATGTGTGTGAGTGAGAAGTTAGGGTTTTTCTGCTAATGATGGTGATGCTAGTTGTAGTAGTTTCACATACCATATTCTGACATCTAAGCCTATGAGCTACATGGTGTGAAACACTGTTACAAAATGCTATTTAATAACTCCAACAAATTTAATTTCTCAGAAGGTCAGGAGTTAATCTAAATTTCTCTTAAAATCAGTGAGACATGCCTCTTATAGACCCGCAATGTGTGCTTCTACATTTTCTGGGCTAAATGCTTTCATATATAACAGAAAGAAGGAAATAAACTCTGAACAAATAGAATTTTGAGTTTGTTTTACTTGGATCATAGATTTCTTCTGCTTTTCCAACAACTATTTTGTAACTAGCTTTTTCCACACTCCCAAATAACATAAAAAACCTGTTTTACGAACAGTATATTTCAACCCAACTATAAGATAGCATTTGCCATTAAGATGTAGAATTTTGGCTGGATAATTAACCTAGCTGGAGAGCCAGCTCACTGCATGGAAGTGAAGACCAGAAAGATTTGGATTGGGATTTCCTGGGGCTTCATTCAGTACCCCCCACTTACAGCACGATAAGTTATACCTACCTCAGAATGGGCTGTCAATGCACTTAGTATTCCACCTGGTAGACCAGAGAATTCTAGATAAATTACAGGTAATATTTAACTGCCCTTTTTGAGCAAAAATGAAGATTATATGTGTTCTAGCTGCACCTATAAAGACTGGATGTATGGTGGTAGGGACTTATTCACCAAAAGTTGTGAACAGGCAATACAATAAATAATTAAGGAAATCAGCCAGAAAAAAAAAAAAAAAAAAAAGGAAGAAATAGGAACCTAAGTACCTAGAAATAACTGTTCCTTTGGGCCAGACCTATAGTAGGTGGACATTGCCATAAATCCACTGAAGTTTCTATTTAATCTCTAGAAGCTCTTACTTGATCACTCTGTGGCATTGCACTTAGCACATTTAAAAGTAAATAATCTCGGGAACTGTATTTTATGGGAAAGCTCATTGATTCCAGAGTTTGCAGAGCAAATAATACTTTAAAGCGCCTTCATAAAGTGCAATACTGTAGCAGTTACAACATACCAATTCTTCTAACTGTGGAAGAGCCGCACCCTGCAGCGGTGACAAAGACAAGCACACACTTTCATGTTGCCACTTGTAGACCAAGCATACTGCAAAGTGCTCTGCAATCCTCACTGTGATGCATTCATTAACCTGAAAGAGCAAAAAAGGAGATTTACTAACTCCACCAAGTTTTCATATTTATGTTTGGATAGAAGAGGCAGACTGGAGTCTCAAAGGGTTACCCAAGGCAGTTGGTCATAGGTGAGGGAATGATCAGTCACTCTAGGCTTAAGTCTACAAACAAGTTTTAGTGCTGTCACTCTCATCTGAATCCTGCAGTTAGCTTGTAGTGTAAGAACTGTGGACAGAGAGAGCTCCCAGCCCTTCGCCTGGATCATTCCTGCCCAAAATAAACACACTGAGACTATGCATGTTTTGGAAGGTGATGCTGTAAAGCAGGAAGACCTGAGAAACTCTCCTACCTCTCAAACTGTTCAGGAAAGCATGTATACTTCTGCGGCAGAGGCTGTGGAGTCATGGAATCATAGAATGGTTTGGGTTGGGAGGGACCTTAAGGATCATCTAGTTTCAACTCCCCTGCCATGGGCAGGGACACCTCCCACCAGACCAGGTTGCTCAAAGCCCCATCCAGCCTGGCCTTGAACACCTCCAGGGATGGGGCATCCACAGCTTCCCTGGGCAACCTCTTCCAGTGCCTCACCACCCTCAGAGTGAAAAATTTCTTCCTGATTGTTGTGGTTTGGTCCAGGCTGGCCACTGAGATGAACGACAGATGCTCTCCCTCACCTCTCTCTCCAAGGAGAGGAGGGAGAGAGGGAAAGAGAATTATGTGTTTAGAAGAAAACTAAACTACTTTAATGAAATATTAATCAAATTATAAAAAGGAAATAATGAAACGTATACAAGATATACAAAACCATATCAAGGTCCCGCGATCACGATCATGTTACCAGCAGGCACTGGGAAAGTCCCAAACTGGACTCCGAGACAGATGGGAACTGGATTCCAGATCTGGATTCAGGAATGCATGGATCGGGATCAAAGGTAGATGAACAGAAGGATACCTGCTGGCCACGCTTCTTTGGATGCAGCCCAGGATGTGGTTGGCCTTCTGGGCTGCGAGCGCACATTGCCGGCTCATGTTGAGCTTCTCATCAACCAACATTCCCAAGTCCTTCTCCTCAGGGCTGTTCTCGACCCATTCTCCTCCCAGCCTGTATTTGTGCTTGGGATTGCCGCACCAGACATGGACAGACTCGGGAAGCTTTAGTCCTTACTTGCCCTTTAACTGCTGTTGGTGAGAGTGGGCAGGATGTGGACAATGTTTAGCCCCCAGTAAAGAATTAGCGTTTTGACACATACAAAGTACTTTCTTAAAATCATGGTCACTAAAGCCTTTAGCATTGTCTGTGCACACAGACCATGAAGAATGCCCTGGTGACACCGAGCAGGGGACTTGGAATCACTTCCAGTTAATCCAAAAGCCAGTTTGCACCAGTCTTTTCGAGCCTCTGACACTCCTACCCATTCAAACAAATTAAATATTATGTTGCAAAAACTAACTGCTTTACTAAACTCACTTCCATTTTCATGTGGCTCATGTGGATGAATTATTTTGATACAGCACATAGTTCACATTCTACAATCTATAACATTCTATAACCTGTAACATTCTATACTCTGTATTCGACAACCCAAAGTCTTTCAATAATTATCTGCTTTAATTTTTACAGACTTTGTAAAAAACAAAAGTGCAGATAGAGCATGATATTTTGGAAGTCTCAGTCTCTTGCAGATTTTACAGAATAAACAGAAGTCCAACCCCAAATAAGAATATCTGCCTATATGAAAGTCATGGCAGCTGTAAGAATTTTATTGCCAGCTGTTTGAAGTTACTCCTTCATGTCTGCTGCCAGCCTGGCAGTATGAGCCAAATAAAGAAAACCTGATATGGGTTTGGCTACCTGTGATTCTGTCAGGGCCTTTCGTATGCCTTGTGTGCCTCTATATTATGCAGCAAGGAACAAAAAAAATCACCTGATCCAACCCCTGTAAATAACGGGTGTGTTTGCAAACCCTGTGCCTGAAGGCACGCTTACTGACTTGGGTCACAAATGTTTTACGTTTGTTTCTGGTATTTTTGCAGCACGCCAGGCCCAGCTCTGGTAACTGAAAAGCAGTGGGAGACTTTTCATGGACATCAGTGGAAACTGGATCAGGCCTGAAGCAAGGCAAACAACTGCCTGCTACTGAACATGCCCCCCAAAAAACCAAGGAATGGCTCGTTCATATTCCCAAGCTCAGAAAAGACTCTTCCAAGATGCTTCCAGCAGGGAAGATGGGCATCTGTTTTATTGAAATCCCAAGTTACAACAGTTCTAGGCAATTTGCTTTTCCTTCCTCTTGCCGCATGAGTAAAACAGAGGTAACGATACCCATTCATGTAGAGGCTGTTGGGAGAGCCATTCTTTGTAAAGAATGTGTTAAAGAAGAAGAAATGTAAGCATCAAGTTCCTTGCAATTAAGACACCTCAGAGAGACCCGAAGATGTAAAATTAGGAAAAAAAAAAAAAAAAAAAGAGGTAAGAATAACTGTAAAGGAAAGTAAAGCAATAAATATTACCTGTGCTATAACTGGCTGGGCAAGCTTGGCATCCCGAGGCCATTTCCATTCTCTGACCATTTCTTCATCTTTATTAGTCACCAGACCTCCCTTCCCAATCAAACATCACTGTTACGGTGTTGCTGTAAACAAGCAGAAATATGAAACCTGTTTTTCCTGGTGAATCTCAGTAAAACCTAAGCAATCCAAGAAGGTCTCTTTGATCTAAGAGTCTTTAATTAAAAAGCCACTTTGCATATCCGCTCCTTCATCGAGCTTTTTTCATGCTACAGGCCTGTGAGGCAGGTATAAATTATTACCCCTGTGACACAGACAAAACAGTTGGGTTAAATTCTTGCTTTAATAATTCAAATTAAAAAGAAACTGGTGTCAAATAGTGTGATTTTAATACCATTTCCACTTACTAGTACATTCCTAGGAGTTCTAAAACACTTCCAATTCTATTTGAAATTTAGAGGAAGAAACAAATAAGGTAAAGCAGCACGTAGATGCCATTCACATATGAGCCTTCATCTGACAGTTTCAGGAGCATTTTTATGTCTTTATCCTTAATATTTATTAAGAATAATGTGTATTCTGACGCTTCTTTTATCTACCCATAAGCAAATAACACTTGGTGACCTACAGAAAGACATAAATTTTGAAACACGCAGAAAAGGTCCCCAGATCTCAAAAGTTATTTTTAAGTGGATTCTGTGTGTTGATCGTCTTCCCTGGACACAGGGGATTGGAGAATTGTGGGGTTTATTGTTTGAAGTACCAGGGATAGTCCTGGATTTGCTGGTTTTTTCTCACAATTTAAATGAATACAGCAACGGAATCTTTCATAAAAGATGCGCTTTTCTTGAGTTTCCACTGGGGTTTGAAAAATACATATATAGTATTAACAAGGACAAAGCACGAAGCACCAGGAATCTTGAGATTTAATGCTTGCACTTCATATTTTCTATGTACTTTTGCTTGCTTTTCCATAATGTAAGGTTGACCGGTATAGGCAAATTTGCTTTGTTCTAGGATTAGGATAGGTTCTATCCTAATTGAGAATTGTTTAAAAAGGGGTTTTTTTAATATTTTTGACTTCTAGACTTTGTTTTATAAACAAGGGCCAGCTCCTTCTGCTAGCTATGAGTCCTTTTATACAAGCTTTTATAAAAGAGCTGAGCAATCCTCTGCACAGCTCTAGTAAAACATTCCTCCAGTCCCAAGAGCTGATTCAGGATGGTAATCCAATGAACTTGACTTCTTTAAAAATTAAGCCAGTTGCAAGTTAACGTGTCCCTCATTTTTAGCTACTGTTCCTCTCTGCAGAGCATGAAATTTTGATCCCAGATGTCTTGAGTACTCCAAAGTCACTAAAGGAGCATAAAAGAGGAAAACACTGTGCTGTAAGTAGCAATCAATGATTATTTTTCATGTAAAGGTGCAGAGAACTACACAGAGAGATATAAACAGAGAGTAATACAGTCCAGAAGAGAACTGATGATGTTCAGGTTACATGGTCTGGTGGGCCTGAAACGTCAGAGGAAATCACCTGTGTGTGTGTGAGGATCTGCTCTTCACAACTGCATTTGGAACTGACATAGAGGATATTGAGAATATCGGTGTTCATCCTGCAGCTTTTGTCAGACAGGTTTTTAATGACAGATCAGTCTAGGCCCCTTTAGATAGGGGACCCACCCATAATAGGAAGAAAGCTGTGCAGAAGGGTGAATATCCAAACAAATCCTTGCAACCATTTTAACAAGATGGTGTAACACAAACCTGGGAAAATAAATGAAACCCAGAGAAAAATATAGAATCAAGATAAAAATGTAAAACCATGAGCAATACTTTTTAAAGGACTTTTCTTGAAACGTGCATCTAAGATCTAGTGAAGACAATTATAATCTTAATTCCCACCATTATTAAAAACAGACCATAGAAAAAGGAGCTGGAAGGGACTTAGAGAAGTCACTCAGACACATTTAAATACAGGGAGGGACCAAACAACTCTGCAAATGTTTGGTGGTGGCCAGGCACAAAGATTCTTTAAGAACAAAGTTCTTTGTTGTGTGTAAAATATTCCATATTAGGTCAGTAGCTCAAATGCCTTCATAAAGTTATGCCAATTATTTTTAATGCAGAAAATCATGATGCTTGAACAATACATAGAACAAATAGCATTTGATCAGCTCTCTTTATGACTTGTATAGTGCACTGCATTGTGAGGCACTAAGTGGTAGGGGTGGAGGGGGGAAGAGGGTGTCTGCATTTTGTCTGTGTGGAATAGCCGTCTGCAGCTCATGTCATGCATTCAAGGCAGCCAGAGGCCGGCTCCCAACTGCCTGCTGTCTCCTTTGTATGTGTAAATGTTCTAGTAAGTCAAAGCGCATCCTGTCCTCACAGCATTGGTTTCACAAATGGGAAATTCAACTTTCAAAGTGATTTCTGCCTAGCTTAGCAATTTAGATAACATAGTGCTTTTGGGCTGCTTGAAAAAAATGGTGGCATTTGACTCCTAGAGGGGAGTTGTAGAGGAGACAGGTTCCTGCACCTCCAGGTTCCTTCACCTCAAGGTTACCTGTAAACAAGATGGAAGCGTTTTTTTCATCTTCCCACACATGTAGAGGTCAGTCTCCTCCAATGCCAAATTCTCCATGGACTATCAGTCTGTCCGAACAAAAGTTTGGTCACCAAAGACTGTGCCTGGCTTTACTTTTTTGAGTGAAGAAGGTGGATGAAAAACAACCAACCAAAATAAACCCAACCCATTGTCAGACACCCAATTACGATATGACTCTAAGCTGCAGCAAAAAAAAAATAATTGTGTTGCACAACATACCATCCTTCTCATGTCCGTTACGGTTTTGAACGTTGTTCACAGCCTTGTATAGCTTCATGCTCCCTGCTCTGATTTGCAGCATCAAGCAAGTGCTCATAGTGCATCTAGGAAGACAGGTGCTGCCATGTCCAAAAGGGGTGAAAGTTCCAACTATAGAGTGATCTGGAGAAGGGCTAAATATGGTGGTATAGAAACCCCCACATGAGAGAGACTGCAACAGCTTTGGCAAACAGCAAGATGCTCAGGAGGACAGCTAAAATGAGAGTCATGGAGTTAACCTGTTCTCATTCTCCAGTTTTATGGCTGCTGTTACATGCTCCTGCAGAGAACACGGGGTCTAACACTCTCTGTCAGCTCTGTATCCTGGGTATTGGGTCCAGGACAAGGGAAGCTACTAACCCAGTCATGTCCTTGAACAAGTGGGTTGGGAGGGATGGAGGATGGGCAGAGCTCTCAGTACAAAATCCACCCACCTGACTAAACTAACATGGCTGGTACAGGCCAAAAGTGACTTTCACAGGAGCAACATAGGAATCATAAATATGTTTATGAAGCGTAACATCTTTGGTGGTTTTCCTTGTGACAGAGCAGACTGTTCCTAATCCAGTTTGATGACTGAGACTGATAAAGTCATCTTTGTTCAAGACAAAGTTATACTCTAAATAGATTACAGTCAGACACCATTAACTTATAACTGCATTTTTCATTCTGGAATATTTCTTTCTGAGGCATGTTCACCCACCTGACACATACTGGACTTTGCTGTTATAATCTGACTACCTGGCTATAGTTCTGGTACTATATAAATACAGTCTGATAAGAAATGAACATTTTCATGTAGCTGAGTCTTGGAAGCTGTTCAGCTACGCATTAAGTCTGAGTCTTCTCCCTGTAGAAGTCCTCCCACAATCTCTCATGCTCTTGCTTGATTCACATGTACTGTGTAAACAGAAAGGATATTAAATGAAAGATGAGCAACCATTCAGCCCATAGTGCAGTTTTCTCTGTGCTGTGCCTGCTTTCTTGACCACTGGGATCTGAGGTTTGCCATATGTCAGCTCTGATGTGACTGCCACGCCAGTCTGAACCTTCCCTGTCTTGGAGAGAGTTTCTTCCCAGTGATCACCAAAATGCCAGAGAATAATTAGTTTGTTAAACTCCACTTCTTTGAGCTTGGATGTTTGCTCTTCCCTATTTACATGAGGAAGGAAAAAAGTTACACCTCTGATTAGTTCTTGCTAAGCAGAATCCTCATGCAAGACTTCCATTAATTTAGAATGAAGCTTGACCTAAGCAGAAAACATACCCTGATTTGTGAGTTTCTCAGCTAAGACAGAAATGATCAAGGTTACTAATTTAGCTAGGAATTCAGGCAGCCTCACAAACATCAGCAAACAGACCCATTGCCTATTGAATTTGTTACAGACATTTCAGTGCTTTGTCACTAGACTCAGCCCATGAGTTGCAGTAGAGTCTGGAAGTTCAGACTTCTTACTGATCAGCATGGCCAGCACAAGTGACAGTGAAAATTTCTGGTTTAAAGTCTCAGCTATTGTACACTTACAATTATCTCAGCAAGTCACTAGGTTTATACCTTCAGCTACAGTATGAGTAAAATGTTCCCAAATGTTTGTTCTTCTATAATCTCCTTTCTACTTAATGCAGAAGAACCTACTGCTCCCCCAATTCCATCCCCAAGCAGTATCAGCCCGAAGTGGCAGATTTCTGTTTTGTTTCATCAATGGCCTTTCATTAGGACCTCTCTACAACTAATGATATGATTTTGGACTCTTCTAAGTTGTTTTTCATGTAAGAATACTGAGGAGCTTTGTAAACATTGATGATAAATATTATTAAACCCATTACTCTCAGATCCCTTTGTAGGGGTCAAGTAAGGTGCCCAAGATCACATAAGTCGCCTGTGGTTAAGATGGCACTAGAACTGACCGCACCAACCCTCTACACACATACACAGCAGAGATCCTTTGACTGTGAGGGGCAGCCAAATTTACCCCTGCTGAAACTCTGTCTACCTGATGTTTTTTCTTCACCTTCACCATCCTGTATTCCATACATCTATTGTGCTGCTCTTCATTGCGATTGCTTACTTCATCCTTCCAAGAAAGAACAATACTTAAATATTTAAAAATTTCTTTATCTAACAGCCAAATTTATATCTGTTTCAGTCCCATGACTGATCATGAGAAAGAAGCAGAGAGTTCGAGGCTGGCTAAATTAACCCAAAGCCAGGAGACAGCTATTTAGCCCTGCCAGCCTTTGGCTGACATCCTTTTCAATTAGATGTTCTATGTGTACTGTTCTACACGTATATGTGAGCACATGCATCCATACTTTTATCTGTTAGTCTTTCAGCAGTTATAAAAACATGCAGGTCATCCCAGTAGTATTAGGCAAATGAAACCATTAAAGGAAAAAAATGAGCACAAAAGCTGGTCAGTTTTGAGGAAAGCTAATTATGTAAAACATCAGCTGGTAGAAATCAAAGGAATATTTTTGTCTTCAAGCCAGTATTTCTTGCTGCTTCAATTTTGCCATATAATATTGCTTAGGATAAAGTTTTTGCTGACCAGGCTGAGCATAAATATTTGAGAACACTAAGCCAACTCTCACGGCACTGACACAGGAATCTGGTGACAGCATCAGGGTACTGCAATATGAGGAGCACAAGTCCAACCTGATGGGCCTACATGGTCTGCAAATTCTGCAAACACGCTCAGGTCCTGTGAAAGGGAACACCTGGTTTGTAAGGAGACCCTACAACCCTATTTGTGGCACAAATGTTGTCTTCAATTAGACGATTAAATCAGCTGGCTGCAGAGCTTTTGGGAACAGTAATATGGTAGACCCCAGAATAGTTGTACCACAGATAGCCACAGGTATCCTCAATGTTTGGATGAGCTCTGTCAAGTTCTTAACAATTGCAGGCTGGGGTATACCAAAACCCAGAATCCAGGAGAAAAAAATGACAGATAAATTTAAGAGTGTTCTCTAAAACAGGTAATTGTAAGACATGATATGTCTCATGAGTGGGAAGACAATAGCACTCATTTTAAATAATCAGAAGATACAACATTTCCAGTATAAGCCTTGAGTATTAAGCTTTTTTGTTGCTTTTCTTTTTCTTGGCTTTGCAAAGACATTATATAGCTGTTGGAGGCTGACACACAGAGGTTGGTCAAACAACGCAAACTCCAGTTTTTGCTGCAGCATCAATTCTTTTGGACTTTGGGCTATTCAGTTCCCCAAGGAATAAGGCAGTGATAATAACCCATTCCACAATGAATAATATGCTAGTGTACTATATTGTACAATGTACAATACATTGTAGCATATACACTCTTAAACACTGAAAACTGCTTTTTTATACAGCCCCTAGCTGCTAAACCTATTATTATGAATCATGATTTTTCACCTAAGATACAACCTTGATTTTATTAAATCTGAGTATGTTTACAAATTCGCCAATGTACAGGAACTGTCAGTTAAATTGCAGGATATGTAATAGCTGAAATTCAGAAACTGTGCTGTAGATACAAAATTATACAGGTTAACTTTAATAACTGTCCTTGTAAGTAATTAATGCTTATAATTAGTTATCAGCAAAGACTTTTTTCATTTAAACCTACCCAGCTTTATAAATTCCATCACTTCTTCCCCGGAGAATTGATCAGGCAGAGTAAATCTTAACTATTTCTGACACCTCCTCCATCCCTTGGTACTATTTTAGCACTACAGTTAGTACTCAGTGAATAGCTGATGTATTTGGAACCTACCATACATCTTAAACACATGGCCAGTTCTCTATGGGGAGCCTCCGGGGTGTTTTATCTCGTGCTATGTAAAAATAGAAGGCTTAAGTATAAGCAGCACGAAGAAGTCTAAAGGCCTGATTCTCACCACAATATCTTAACGGCAATCTTCTGTCAGGCCCTGGCAAGGCAACACGCTACAGATCACAGCAAATTATCACAATGCAAAATGGTTTTCATGAACCATGGTTTCCTTTGCAAAAGATACTCAGTTTTTCACAACTATTGGAAAGTTTATCTGCAGATTAATCATAAACAGGAAATATTGTCTCACCACTAATCCCTGAAAACGTCCCTGTTGAGATAATTCTTATCTTCCATTACAGTAGCTAAACAAAAGTGTATGCTTCTCTTTCATGAATAGCGAAATGTTAATCAGAACTCTAGTTTTCAGAGCAGTAACGCTCTCCAGACTAGTGTGTTGGTTTGGTTAAGTGGTCTCCCATAATCTGTATTCTACATCATGAAAACATTGCCATTTATTCTAACTTTGCTTATGGAAGTATAAACCTCAGTTTATTACGTTTGGTTTTGAATTTGTTCTAGCCTCTCCAGTGTCCACACATAAGGCAGCTTCTGGTGAATATCTTCAGAATTTGAGTCAGAAAGTTGGAAAATCCAACATAGAGAAACAGAATGAGAGATTAGAATCAGATGCATAAGTAAAGACTGATGTTCATGTCAGTCCTGTTCCATGGCATCTGTCAATAGAAAGTAAGGTTCACTCATACGAATACAAAGTGCTGAAGCCTTGGGAATTGTCTTCTTAAACAGATTCTTTGCCTTGAAGAATACAATGCGAGAAAGAGGGAATGTGCAATGTACATGCCTTCAATTGAAAAACAAAAAATTATGTTTATAAAGAGGATGGCCATCCATAAAAATGGATTCTTCAGATAAATTCCAGGTTAGACCTTCATATGAACTACCTTAACTTTCCACCTCAGTCACAGTCACTGTTTGATTGATCTACAGCCCAAGATCGCTGCTGAAAAAGAATGCAGGTAATGTAGACTCTTTAATTATTCTCAGCAGCAATCTGAAGAAGTAGTTGGAAAATTAAGCCATGCATCACTTTGAGCAGCAAGGGCACAGAGTTCTTTTAGCATGCATTCCTCTAAGACATCTGTGGCAGCTGAACTATGGCAGGTATATTTTACTTAGTTTGCATTTGCAGCATTTGTGGATGATTTCAGAAGGCCTGTGGGAGTGTGGAGGAACTCCTTAACTTCTGGAGATTCTCAGTTATTCTCACTCGACTTTCTAAACAGGTGAGAACGCCCAAGATGAATGGCCAGGTTGTGATCTCTATTCAGTCTGAACATCTTCTGTTACAGTGTTTACTACCAAGAAATCCGATTATTTGATGTGAAAGTCCAAATGAGGTGATAAAAAATGGCTACAGACGACACAGACTGCTAGAGAATGGGCCAAGCAATTGTTAAAATTCATGCAGGGAAGCTCAGTTTCCTTAGATTTACTATTTCAGTATGAACAAATTGAAAATTCACAAACCAGAAAATTGGTTCTGTTTTACCTCAAACCAGGACAGCAAGTTAGTCAGAAACAAGAACTCAGTGGGTTAGAATTGTAGTCACAGAAATGTATGACATGCTGCTGGGCCTTCCCTTCACCAAACAAAAACTAAACCAAACAAATGTGAGCTCCTGTAAAATAGGAAAAGGTAGGGATGATTTAGTGGAAGATGGTTGTCTTCACCCTTTAGACATTAATCTGGGACTAAGAAAAGTCCAACAGCTGCATGACTATACCATGCGCTGGCAGATCCACTGGTGGAGTGCTGAAGACGAGTGTGCATGATCTTGAGACCACTGAGACAGAAGAATAAAGAGGCTGCCTGTGAGCACAAGAGCTAAAGGTGGAATCAATACTCTTGCAGATTTAATAGCTCAGAGACACCAAAGAGCATGCAACTCTACAGCAAAGCATTTCAGAAGTGCTGTTGCTTTGTTACAACCAGAAGAAACTGGATGCCACATTTTCAGAAAACAACAGAAGAGGGTATAATTGCCTTCAGTGCCTACATATTTATTTATGGAGCTATTCCTCCATGCTAGCATGCTGGGTGTCTCTGCAGCACTTTTAACCTTCACCAGCCAAGGAACTTCAGTTCTGCAGCCCTGGTGGCACCTGACCAACTTCACAGCCAGGACTAGGAAGAAAATGCACAAACGCACATGGCAATGTTCTTAAAGAAATCCAACAAGAGGTGCAGACTAAGCAGTCCTTCCCTTCAGATCATCAGATTTGTCCACATTTTAGGCAGAACTGGTATAATGCTTTCTGAAGAGCTTTTCTGTTAGTGCATTAGAGCTCCCATTCAGACCAAAAGCTATTAAGTCGAATATATGTGGTCAGACAGTTTCCAGTAGGGAAAGGCGTAAAATAATATCCCAAAGCAGTTATCCACCCTGTATTCTGCTAGCAAAGAGTAGTGGACCTGCAGTGGCTATGTAAAAAACCTTGTTGGCAGATGATCAGAGATAATCAGAGGAGGACTGGGTATTTAAAAACAGATTGTATCCAAAAAGCAGGGGGGGGTTATTGCTTGACAATTACTCCCTTCTCATGCTAATCCATACTTTAGTTAATTCAGGTATTCAGACAGCTGTCCAAGTACTGCATAATTGTAACCACCTCTGCTAAGCACCAGCCATCCAGCTGAGCTGTCTGCTACTCTTACCTCTTTCTTTACAGATGTTGGATGACAGCGAGAAGCTGATTGTAATGGGTGACCGGGCCGGCATCATTTTGCACAACAGGAGCTAGAGAGGAAGAAAGCAGAGTGCAATGCTTATGATCATACATACAAGTGTCAGTCAGGTTTCAAAAATATAAACCCAAAGATTATTCTTGGTGTTTTTTTTTTTAAAGAGGAAGACTGCAGTAGCACCTGGAGAGCTGGAACAGGCTTGACCCTAACCTATGGTTCTGCACCGAGAATTACTGACGCTGAATGAAATGCTCTGGATGCAAATGATTTTTACTGGCGCAATATGTTATGACTCTATCACTCACCTTGAAAGAGGAGACTAAAAATTGCTTTGATAAATGGTTTGAAACATTGCCCAGTTTCACCGGCTTTGTTCTTCTAAGTGTTTGTACCTCTTGCTTCAGCTGCAAAGCTATTTCATCATGTCCTAAAACAATGCTTTGCAGAGAACTGCAGTGTAACAAGCTATAAAGTGGAGCATGTTGGCCTGCACAGCCAACAGAGGGTGTAGTCTTAACAGAAAGTGCTCTTTTCCCTTTTGCAGCCAAACATTACAACACAGCACATTTACACAGCACCACCTTACCTTTACTTCCTACAGGCATGTTTGATGCTGTCTCAGGTTTTCTTTTTTCCTTCGCAGTGCGGGCTGGTAGAGCAAAGCTTTTCTTGTATCATTCTTTTCTGATGGCAATGGTTTCACACTCCGTTCATTTGGACCCCAGAACACCACTCTTAACCTCCTCTGAGGCTTGGCTCCTCCTGGATCTCACACTTGTGTACACTCGTGACTTCTGGTGCCATCTATGGTAATCAGCCCCCTCAGTGAGTTCTCTCCAGCTACAGGTTAGCACATTCAGGAGTCCCTGGGGGAAATCAGTCTGATACTAGCAAGGAGGTGTAAATTCTCTCCAAGTTCCTGTAACACATTGGCAGCCACAGACTTATTCCACACGCTCAGTGGTGAGTGGTCATTTGCCTACGGGATCAAAGATGTTCGGGAGATCTTTGGGTTTGAGTCCTCCATAGTAGTTTTACACAGGGAATGACAAGACACTTGTTGCAAAACTGGCTATTTTTCTTTTCTTCTTGTATCATCGTTTAAGAAACCATCTTCATGCCTTTCTGTGTGCTGACCTATACAGATGGCACTCCTGCCTTCAATCGGGCTGAGGAGAAAAAAAAGCTGTATCTTTAAGTGCGAGCAGTACCAGTTAAAGCATACTCACAAGAGACCTGTTAGCTTTGCTGCCTGAAACATATGTGGACAGGCTGGCAGTGCTCCCTTTCACAGCTGAGACTGAGCCACGCTTCCTCCCAAGAAAGACACTCCTAGACCAAGCTCAGAAATACCTGTGCAGAGCAGCACAAGGAGATTTAACACAGCCATTGCCAAACCAGCGAGTCTCTGCACTGACAGTGCATGCTTTGCACTATGCCCACTGAAGTGCAATGTAATGTAATGTAACATGCTGACTGACTTCTTCTCTCCTATGTAAAGCTATTTTCTCTTGCCTCGGTAAAATGGTAATCAAATAAATATACCTTTGATTTCATAGATGTGACGTGCAAAGGACTTTCAGACAAAATGAAACTTCGAGTGTCTAAAGAAGTCTTCTCCGGTAGCTTCTGATTCATATCGGGCTTTTTTATTTGTTTTCAGTTTGGGAACTCTGATCTTCCACGGTTATGACAGGACCATCTTTATTTTAAACTGTAACAGTTTAATTAGACAACTCCCAATGTGGAAAATTTATTAACAAGTTTTAGGAGTTTTAAAATCTAAAATACAAAGAAAGTTTACTAAGAAAGTCTTAGTCCTCAACCCTCTAAACACACACAAGCTTAGCTGCAACCACATGGTTACCCCCTCCAGTTTCAATGGTAGCTTCTTACACTCTTTGAGTGCAAACAAATGTGTTTATAGACTGAAACAATCTGGAGTAAAATTCTAAAATTCAAAAGCAAGTTAGGGAAAATAAGGTTTGTCCTTGGAACAAAAATATCACTTTATAGCAAATGTGATGACACCTGAATTTAAAACCCAGCTATGTGGAGGAGTCACACCCCAGAGGAATGCTGTGAACACCGGCCCCCAGTACATTAGTCAGCAGACATAAACTTCATGAAATCCACAGAGCTGTGCAGTATGCTGTTGTTCAGTCTATGCCAAAACAGTAGAACAAGGCTATTATGTGGCATTCTTTAACTAACTGCTCAAGATTTGTATGTTAAATACATTAAACTCATGAAATGCTGACAGCAGAAATGAACATTAGGTACTACACCTCAAGGAGTTAGGGTTAGGTGTAGGGCACTGTCACCTTCCCACCAGTCTCCCTCTGCTCACACTGCATGGCAGGATGCCAGTTCTGGTCATGTGCCTCCCCATCTCTCCTGCTCTGCCTTGGCCACATCTACTTTGGGACTCCTTTTCATGTCTTCCCTGAAAACTAGTTGACAGAACCCCCCCTGCTCCCATCACTACTGGCGTCACACTGTTTCCTGGGAGTAAAGCCAGCGGGAAGATCTGTAGTGAAATATGAGGACAATTCTTCTGGTATCTTCTTGCCCCTCTCTTTCATTCTTGTTTTCACCTACAACAAAATGAATGCTTCCAATTTAAGATTGGAGGAGGTGTGAAGGGGAAGAGGGAAGCACAATAATATCCTGGATAGAAAACAAAATACCTTGTCAAAGAAATATACATGTCCTGCCTCCAGTGCCGCAGCTGTAAACATTGGTTCCACTACTCCCTAGAATGAAGAAGGGGTGGAGCACCCCAGAGGAAAATAGTTATGTCAGCAGGCTGTGAGAAAGGAACTGCTCACGTTTTTCACACTCACAGTGAAGCTGAGGAGTTACTTTCTGTGTGAGGCCTTGAAAATCTGCTTCAAATAATACATGAACCACCACTGTATGAATGGGAATACTTGGGTGCATCAGTGGATTAAATTATATGAAGCTGATTACAAAACTGAAGATCAAAATATCAGTTTTTGATAATTTACATTCATACTACTCTAACCTAGTGTTTTCATGAGATATGACCTACCATTATTTCTGAGGATAGGCAATGTCTCAGTTTGTTATCTGAAAAAGACGACTGCGTGCATTTGCAGTTATGACTCATTGAGTACATCAATAAAAATGCTTTTATTAAAAAAGGGGAGTTATGACTATCATAAATATAAAAAATTTATTCAAAAGATACCAGTGTGGGGACCCTTGACTCTCTGCAGCCTTCCATCCCCTACCAAGACTGCACAGAGGCACAGAGATCTGCTGTCGGGGAGATGCTCACTGTAGCACATCCTAATGCACATATCTGCATACATGCCTAATGCAATAGCTCCTTATCACGAAATACAAGGAGTCTTTTTGAAGCACTGGTTCAGACAACGGCTTGTTTTGTTCATGTGAATCTTGCTGCTTAAAAGCAATTTTAAAAATGAGCTCCAGAAGAGGCAATAAACTGACTTATTTTTATATTTCACAGCCTGTATCTATTCATGCAAACTGAAAAGCGTTTGCTTTGTCTCAGTCTGAGTGCACAAACAGCGGTCTGTGCTTCTCAAGGTGACTTTCAGCAGCAAGACAGATTAAATTTGTTTCTTTTTAGAAGCACTTCTTGCATCCTTTGAAAATCTGTCCTCCAAAGGACACAGATGTTGTGACACTAGCTGATACAAGCCAGTACATTTGGATTATGGCTGACAGGCTGTAGTCAAACTGATAGTTTGGTGGAAAAAAAAAAAAAAGAAATCACTAAGAAATGTGGAAAGAAGTCCACGGTGAACAGCGTTAAATGTGAATTCTTTGGCTGCTTTTGTCACTTTTAACTTTGATTTAGCTACTTCACCTAGGTTTTAGGTAAGATTTTAGAGAAGAAGTGGTTTCAGAATTAAGGAAGGCCTTTATCCTGCTCGTGCTAAGGAAGACACTTTTTGGTGACAGCTGCCATTCCCATAGCAAATGTTATGGGTTACCATGGCCGAGGAAGTGTAAGTGTCCTCTGTTCTCAGCAACTTGTGAGGGGGAATACCTTTCCTTCTAGAGTTCGTAAGACATATTTTCTCTCATGCAAGAAGCATTTTCTTTGTCTACATCCAGTCTTTAGGCCCGATATTAAACCTCTAGTTATAAAAATTGTCCCACGGACTTCAGTGGATTTTTAGAGCTGAATAAGGACTACAAGTTTTGGCCCTAAGCCAGTATTAAAGTGTCATAAACACATAAATAATGGCATCAGTCCCAGAAGAACAAACAGAAACAAATATGACATCCCTCTGTTCAACTCTCCTTGGGGCTGATACAGGCCACTTACTCCCTAGTTGTCCTTCCTCCCTCTCTTTCCAGGATTAAACTGCAGCTGTCAGAAACAGCTCTCCCACTCCATCCCATGCCATCTCTTGACACTTACATACAGCTGGAAAAGAATGCACAAAAGAAAACATAACATAACCTGAAAGAAGTCTCTTCCTGAGAATTGTGACTTCTTTTGCTAGGAAAATAGTGCAATGGGAGCTACCTCCTTGGAAAGAAAAGAAGAGGTGAGACTCTCTTGTCATTCAGGAAAGGGTTTCAAGTCCTGCTGCTTAGTTACCACATGTTCTGGACTGCATTGAGCCCTTCCCTTAACTCCCCAGGCACTGCCTGCCGTTGTCCGACAGGCTGGTTAAGAAAAAGGCATAGCCACTGTGAGAAAACAAAAAAAAACGGTATCTTTCCCCAGCTAAAAATGGTATTCACATGTCTCTTCTGGCCTATGGCTTGTCCAATGCTGTCTTCTTATCATGCTGCCTAGTATAGCATGAAATTGGAAAACTTAGCATTCATTACTATAATGTATTTTAAATGCTAGGAACAGCTGACTGGCAATAACAGAAGAAGGGCAAAAAAAATCTCAGCTGGTAAGGGCATGCTACAAGATGTGGCCCACTCTCTCTGCTTCTAAAGAGACCAGGTCCTCTTAAAACCAGCCAGGTGAGGAATGCGGGGTCCAGCTGTCAGTCTGTTCATGTTAATGTTTCCTTTGTTAACGCAGTCAGTCCAGCTTCTTACTCCCACTTTGCAATTTTTTCATTCAGCATTCCTATTTTTGCACGTTGGTTATCAAGCTATTATCCTGTTTGCTTTCTGTACTCTCTTAGTATAGCGCTAATTACACACAGTATCACAGAATGGTCAGGGTTGGAAGGGACCTCTGGAGATCATCTAAGTCCAACCCCCCTGCCACAGCAGGGACACCTACAGCAGTTGCACAGGACGGCGTCCAGGCAGGTTTTGAATGTCTCCAGTGTGGGAGACTCCACCACCTCTCCGGGCAGCCTGTGCCAGTGCTCTGCCACCCCCAGAGTAAAGAAGTTCCTCCTCATGTTAAGATGGAACTTCCTATGCTCAAGTTTGTGCCCGTTACCTCTTGTCCTATCACTGGGCACAACTGAAAAAAGACTCTTCTCATCTACCTGGCAATTCTGGGGCTGGAAGTAGCACAGCCTGGAAGGTGCTTAACTTTGCTCCATCAACATGCCCTCTTCTCTGCAAGCCTAATGAACACAGCTTACGGAGTGCTCCTGGCTCCAGTAATGGCACTCAGTGCATAGCATCACCTCAAACTGTAGAGACACACTGTAAAATCCTGCCTCTTCTAGCTCACTGCCAATTTTCTTTCACTCTGCTCAGTTTTTTATTCATATCCTTTGGTAAGTAAAGTGTGACTCCCTTCCACGATTTATTTTTAGCCTACTTTTTTAAGGAAAGGAGCTTTATGCAAATGGCCAGTTTCCGCCAGATTTGGCAGAATAACATACCCAAAGATAATGATGCCTGCACACTTTGTGAAAATCAGCAGCTGGGTAGATGACAGAGGCCCAAGGAAGTGTCCCCACCAAAAAAAAAAAAAAAAAAAAAAAAGGCAGGCCAAACTCTGCTGAACTGCGTGGCACCAGTCAGCTGCCCAAATGCACACGTAGTGCTAAAGCACAAGCCATCGCTCTCTTCACTGGGGCACCTCAGTGGTTCTGAACGGTGCTGGAGTCATTCTGGGGAGGAAAGAAACGACCCTCTGAGAAAACTGGCTTCGTTAATTCAGCTGATGACAGAAATACTCATTCTGCTTGTTGTCCCTTTTCCGCTGGTGCCCTTACTTCTGGATCTCATGTCTGCAGCCCCTGCAACAGATGTGTTCTTACCTGCCTTGTTTTCCCTTAATCTATTTCTGGTCAATATCTCCCTGTTTCCCTGGGCTTCTGTGGACTTTATGGCCTCCTTTATCTGTGACTTCAGCTCTAGAGTCAACAAAGCCCGGGGTCTGGCAACTTGTCTGCTTTGGCACTTACCAGAGTGAATAGACAAGGAACACAACCTAGTAACTCTCTTTTTCAAATTGTCAAAGGCACCAAAGGGGATATAGCGAGGGGTAAGAACAGGCTGGTATATGAGAGACTAATGGATTAAAATCAAACGCAAAAGTAGAGGCACTGCTATAGGATCTCTCGAGACCATTACAGTGCCCAGCTGCAATAAATGTACAACAGGAAGATCTAAGATGACTGAAAATGGAGAATTCCATGAATATGACCCCTGATGTTCCCCCTCTCCTGCCGCCAACCACAAAAAAAAAAAAAAGCTCTATAGGTTCCTCTTCTAGTTAATTAGAAAGCTAGAATGAAAAGTGATAAGAAGTGTTCTAGGCAACATTAGTGCACGTGCTTTCGTGTCATCCATTCTCAGTATGAGAAAGAGTTATTCCTCCATGGGTCTCTTTATCAGTCTTGGACAACATCAATTCTGACTGGAGCCGGGGCAACAAAACAGCAGGAAAATAGCAGCGAGCGTTAAATGGCTCACCCGCTCCACCGTGCAAGGTTTAGTCTGCTTTAACCACAGTAACAGAACCCTCCTGGAGGTGGTCCGGTTGTATTGGCCCTGGCATATAACAACATGGTTTAAAGTTCCCAACTGGTGAGGCATGTCTCACTGCGCCGAACGTGCCTTAAGCCCAGGGGAGTCACCTTCCCTGCGCCCAGCCCAGTCCCACGAAAAGGCCCAGTTGGGACGTTTCCATGTTCAAGTGCTCTTACAAGCAAAAGCACTGGAGAACGCGCTGCTGTGACACTCGCACAGACCAGGACAGACCTCGTTTGGTCGGCACGAGAGCCTCGTGCTCACGGAGGATTGTATCAGGCCAGAAGTGAGGGAGCACCCCTGGGTCTGAGCCACGGGGTGTTGGGGGGAGAATGGAAGCGAGCAGCCGGCCTCAGTGGGGCCAAGGGGGCGGAATTTGTGCCTCAGTGAGGTACAAGGCATTACCAGTTTTCCCAAGCAAAGACCTGGCTGCAGAAGCATTTTAAAACACAGTTATGCAGGATAATACCCATTTATAACCTTTGTAAGTTATAAACTGTGTTATACTATAAATACACCTAAGGCAAGAGTTGTTAAAATATGCTAGTAAGGAAGAAAAAAGTAGTATTTTTAGCCAGCATGGTTATACTAGTAGGAAACCTGTGAAAAGCGTAGGTTCGGTACAGGAGTTTTAAGAATTAGGCTGATTTAATGAACCATTAGTGAATGCCGATAATACGGGTATTTATCCTTGGTTTTATAGGTAGTGGTGGAAAAGGAACAAGGCAGTGCCCTTTGCCGAGCATTACAACCTTCCTTTTTTTGCTTCACGGGGCTTGGGACAAGTTATTTTTCTTACATTATTTTCCTGCTGTGCAAGTTCTCTCTCATGCGACTTAAATTTGTTCAGTGTCCTCAAGCTGTAAAATCTTAACGATCCTACGTGCTATAAAAACCTTTCACGGCAGCTGTTCCTACTGGGAAAGGACTGCTTTGTTTTAGCAAGATTTTCCTTTTTTTATTATTATTTTTTGGTTTTATTCTGTTTTTATTCTGTTTTCCGCAGGGAGATCCTTGCTGATGAAGGCAGAGTAACCCTCCGCCCTTGGCCCTCGTTTTTGAACGCCTCCTTTGCCATGGCTACCGGCTAGTGCCACTGACCCCTTCCAAACTGACACTCAGTGACGTGAAGTGGCGGCTGTCACCCAACCTGCCCGACTGGGCACCCCCCCCCCCCCCCCCAATTCCAGCCCGCGGGAAAATGCAGGAGACCAAATAAAAATAATAATAATAAAAAAAAAAAGGGCCTTTCAAACCCAAGGGCACGCACCCCTCCTAAAAAACACGCTGGCACACGTAAACCGGCACCTGGCCACCGCTCTGCCTGCCGGTGGGGACTACAAACGGGAGGCACGAGGTGGCCGGGCACCGGAGACAGAGGTCGAGGACAGCGACGGCGCCGGCACCGAGCGGCGCCCCACACGGCGGGCCGGTGACCCGGCGGCAGGCGGTGGGGGAGAGCGCTCCGAGAGCACGGCCGCGCTGGCGGGCAGGCGGCGGGACAGCCGCAGGCGGCCGGGCACAGCCGGTACGCGACGCCCCCCTCTCCCCTCCCCTCCCAGGACGCCCGCCCGGACCGGGGCGGTGCGCGGGGAGGCCTCTCCCTCCTCCCCTCCCCGGCGGAGTCCTCCAGCCTTCCCGGCGTGCCCCGCGCTCACCATAGAGCGCAGGGCCGGCCCCGCCGCTCTCTCTCTCTCGCTCTCGCTCGCACCGTGTGTGGGAGGCGGCGCGGCCGCGGCGACATGGCGGGCGTGGGGCAGGCGGGCAGCGCCGCCGCCGAGGCGGAGAAGCACCTCAACGGCGAGCTGCCGCCGGAGCCTGAGGACAAGGACGGCGGGGAGGGCGGCGCGGCGGGGCTCGGCGGCGAGGATGGTGCCAAGAAGAAGCGCAAGAAGAAGAAGAAGGGCAAAGCGGGCCCCGCGGGTAGGCGCTGCGCCGGGCCGCGCCGCGCCGCGGCGGGACCCTCCGCTGACAGGCCGACGGGGCGGCCTGAGGGGGCCGCGACCCGGCAGAGCGGGCCTCGTACGCGGCTGCGGGTGGCTGAAGGGTGGCGCGGTGCGGGGCGCGGGTAGGGCCGTGGGCGCCGCCGAGGCCGCTGTGCCGGCCCGTGGCGGCTGTTGGGGGGATCCCCTCGGCGAGGAGAGGGCTGGCGGGCGCCGGGAGGATGCTGCCGCTGCCGTTCAGCAGCGGGGAAGCCGGGGCGAGGGAAGTCGTGGCTGCCCCGGTGCGCGCAGGGGAAGCCCCCCCCTTCCCTCATCCCCTCCCTATGCCCTGAGGGGGGAAAGGCGTAAGACTGCTGCTGTAAAAGTCATCCCGCATGATGGAGTCTCTGTACTCCTCCCAGCTTCTTTGGGAAAGCTGGAGCAAGTCTGGGCAAATAGTGTAAAGGAACTACGGTTTGGGTTTGTTTTAGCAGGCTGGCAGTTTGTGATGATCGTGCTGTGCGTTTGTAATTATCTACTTCACGCCCATATTATCTCACAAGAGCAGGGCTGCTGCTATGGCACGAAGAATTAGTTACCGTGGCAGAAAAAAAAAAGTAATCAGAAGTGTCTGGATAATGCTACCTCTGTATGCAAGTTTTAGTAACAGTACCTGTCACTGTAGTGCCATACAAGCTTACACATTGGGTCTGCTTTACAAAACAACAAAAAAAAACCCAGCAAAAAACCCCAGCATGTACTCTGGTAGTCTGTAGGATGAGTGCAGCATAATATTTCTATAAAGTTTTGGGGGCTGTTGTTTACTAATGTGGAGCTATTATTTTATTGTAAGTCATACTTTAATTTTACAAACAGGACAAGAAACAGATAAAGAAATGGAAGGTACTGTCGATGATGTAGCAAAACAATTGGATAAGCAAGCACTGGAGGAGAAAGAAAAAGATGATGATGATGAAGGCAAGTGTAATTTCCCTTTTCTTTTGACACTTCCAATTTCATCTTCTTCCTAGACTCCCATTTTAACAAACCTCTACAGATGTCTTTTTGGGTTTGGTTTTTTTAAAGCTTCTTGTTTTCAAGGATCTTATTACTGCAGGGAAATGTTTAGTTTAAGATAAGGTAAACTATAAATCATTCTCACTTGCATTACCATGGTCAGTATCAATTTATGTTCCAAATTCTGTCTTATTCTTGGCTTAGAATAAAAAATACAGAGGGAAATTAATTTTAAGGGAGCATTTTAATTAATAGAAGGTCTTAGAGTCTTTACCAGTGACTTGAAACCTGTTCATGTGTAATCCTAATTTTTCATTAAAATAGAACCGGGGAGAGATTAATACACAAGCAAGGCATACACCTTGTGTGTTGCTTGTGCTGTGCAGCTGATGTTCTAAGTAAGTGACTGGGAAGTGTCTGGTATTGAAATGTAGGCTGGATGCATCTTTTTTGTAGGAATATCAGATCAAAATGCTGTCTTTCCTTTGTTTTGATGAGTGGTTTTCAATAGAAACAGACATTTCAGAAAATACATTTCTGAAGTTAGTAGTTTAATTTCCTTCTTGTGAACTAGCATTTAAAGTTGGCTCAGCACCCTAAAATGGTCCTTATTTTTCTGCTTAGAAATCTTCCTAGTTGACTATTACTGGAATTCATCATTCCAGAATTTAATTTAATAAATTAGATATAGAACTTTGAAAAAAAGGAGTTAAGTGTGCTGAGATATATAAAATTACAAATAAACTGATCTTTCAACGTTATTAATCTATATATAGCATTCAGTTTTATGCAGTTACTTTCTGCAGGAGCATATTCTGATGGATTGTTTTATGGTATATTTCAGGTTATGGAGTTGAAAGATAATTAATAGAGTATGTCCTTTGCCATCGTTGCAACTAAAGTAAGAAATATTGAGAAGGATAGTGAAAACTTTATACAATGAAAAAAGTTCTTTGAAAATTAATAGAATAGTTATAGTTCCATCTCAGGAGAAATAACAGTTGCAGATTGAGTGCTGTGTTCTTTTATGCTTTTTACAGTATTAGCAATTAGTATTACAGTATTAGAAAGTATAAAAAGAAGTGGTCCTATCACTGAAATAATAATCTGCCTTTTTTCCACATGTTAGACTTGGATGTGTTTTTAGAAAAACAATATTTTTTGCAGGGAAAAAATGCTTTAGGTTTTTTGAAGACAACTGTGTGTTCTTGCTTGTACTGATTCTCATCACTTGCCATCTTAATTGTGTAGTTTCAGAGGTGTTCCTTAAGACATGGTGCTGCATTAGATTAAAACCAATAAAATACTTAGCCGGCCCCCCCCCCCCCTTTTTTTCCCCTTGATAAGCCCATAACTGAGCGGCCTCAGAAATGAGACTGTATACCTTTTGAAATCTTTTGAGAGATGAGGAAGTGCTATTCAGGCTTCCATTGCAGTGTTAAAACATGCTGATAGATAACATTTTTGCATTATATTAGCCTAAGTTATTAAACAGCTGTACCAAAATGGCATAAGGTTGGGCTTCAGTTTTGCAAAGATCTTATATTGCTTTTCTGGTGAAAATTGTTTTCACTACCAGCTAAATAACCTGAAGACAAACAGGGTATTGGGCAGATGCAGTAGTTATGTTTCTGGCAGCACAGTTAGTCTGCAGCAGTCTTCAAGGACATGAGAGCATAGGCCCAGTTAGTTTGGTTTGCAGTTGGCAGATTCATGTGCAGTGATGTATGAAAAAGCCACAATAAGCAGATAGCAACAGCGACAACATTTAAGAAATGCTGTTGTCTTCTTTTTTTTTTTTTTTTTTTTTCAGTTTAGGCCTAACATTTTAAAAAAAAAATCCAAAAATTACTTGGTGAATGAACTGGAGTCGCACCTGTTTCATTTCTCGATGAATGGTTTGAGCACAGCTCAAGGTCAAGAGAAATGTGGCAAAGTTACCACATTTTAAAGAAGTTTATATGCACTGTTAAGGATATTTGGCTGTGTATGAAATACGGCTTGATGGAGAGTCTGGTAGGCTGGACTACATTGTAGTTACACTAGTACAAGTTATTTAAAATTTTTGTAAAAACTTGCAAGTATAAGATACTTAGTGCCAAAATGAGCTGGGGAGGGGTGGGGGTGACACATTACTGAAATTTGCCCCAGCTGCAGGATTACGGCAGTCACTACCACATAAAAATGCGGATGACACTGACCATCATGAGAAACTTGAAATCTCGTGACTGGAACAACAGGTCAGTGTTCGTTTTTAAATAAATGAGCATGTACAAGTTTCTGTATAGATGCCTTAAAAATGTCAGTGTTCTGACTTGATTCTAAAAGTTCTTTCAATTTTACCTTTTGCTTTAGATAAAAATAAATCTTCTAAAATGTAGATGACTAGTACTCACCCATTTTTAAATGAACTTGTCGTTAAGTCCAGAAGGTTTAGTTAGATGGTATCACATTAATAAAATACTTCATCGTATGTGAAGTAACTAAGCATTAGATGTAGCCAAATGAGAAGTCCATGGGTTATTGTTAAATCCCAAATATGACTGTAACACAGTGTGGCCAATTCCTGGTGTTCACGTGCTGTGCTCCCTGAAAACTCCCGCTGGTACATCCCACGCGCATTGGTTTTGCTCGGCGTGCTCGTTGTGACTTTCCCTGTTATCTCCAGATTAAACTCGTCCTGGCCTAAGTGCCATCATCTTTCTTTGTTTGGGTTTTTTATATTTATAGATGCACAAAGTTCCTTTAGCTGAACCACCAGAAGATGGGTTTGAAGCAGTAGTTCCTAGGTTTTTGTTAGCTGTTTTGTCTAACACAGTTCTCTCTCATGCCCTCCCCCATGCCCAGGCATCTTTTTGGGTGAATTGAGAATAGAGGCATTTGAAGTAGGACTTTCTGAAAACTCTTTCCCTGAGCTGCTTTTTTTTTCTTTGGTGATATGTTTAAGTCATCAACTTCAGAAAGTATTTTCTTAGGTCTATGTTGGGTGCAAGGACTGAAAATGCTAATGGTTTCTTGGCAGCTTCTAGCTGTCTTCTTTTAATGCATTAAATTCTGCTGTGAAAGAAGTGTTTCCAGATAGTCCAGATGGTTTTGTGTCTCATTCAAAATCCTTTGGTTCTTCAAGGTTATTTTATGTTCACTGGAGCACTTTCTTTCCTGTAGATGGAGAGGGTGAAGGAGATGGAGCAACAGGGAAGAAGAAGAAGAAGAAGAAAAAGAAGAAAGGACGTAGGTATCAAGCACAAAGATAAAGGTAGACTGCATGAGTATTTGGTATAAGCATGTGTAAGTTCTGTTCTAGGCAGTTGAAATAAATTTTTGGGGTGCAGTTAGGGTTTGTAGGCTAAGTGTGGCTGAGTTTTCTTCTTTCTGGTATCCCTGAATGCCACCTTGAGCATTGGCCAAATTAAGTCATATGAGGGCATTGGGATATAATGTTGTCTTGGTAGAAGCCCAGATTCTAGTAAGGGGGATCTTAAATAACTTTTATGGTTGAAGTAAGATACTTAGTATTTCCAGTGTACCGTATGTAAAACTTTCTTAAATTATACTCAACAGCTAAGGTCCAGACAGATCCACCTTCTATCCCAATATGTGATCTGTTTCCCAGCAACATATTCCCAAAGGGAGAAGAATGTGAATACCCACCAACACAAGATGGGTGAGTGTTTTAAACTTAAAAAATAAATGCTGTCATCTGGATGTGCTGAATTGCAAAACTGTTAAAGTACAACTAAATGGACAAAGTGAGTTATAATGTGTGTTTTGGGGATTTTTTTGGTTTGGTTTGTGGGGTTTTGTTTTGTTTTCCTCACTGGATCATCTAAGAACTTAATGAACAGAAGTCTTCAGGCCAGAAATGTTCCTCCTTCCCTACCCCTTTAATTAAAGTATAGCCTGTATGAGCAGAATTGCCGCGAGGCAGGGGACCCTGAGACCCAGGAGACCAACAGGATTTCAGTAGGCAGCTTGTAAGAAAAATGTGGTCTGAATTAAAACTGAGTGAAGGCTTAAAATTTAGGGAGATGAGGCACTGTTACGCAACAGTTTTGGGAGCATCTAGATGTCAACTTCTTGTTATTTTTATTTATTTGTTCTTTGGGAGACATATGTCAATCTCGGAGTATGACACAGTTTGATTTAAAAGCCTGAGTGGTATATTCTGTACTTAGCTTCTCTTTATTTGTGTGAATATATAGTTATTATGACCTAAACTGTTTTTTTTATAATTCATAGTGATGTGGGAGTAATGTGCAATTTTACTAAACAAGCAACAGCTTCTAGTGGTTTACTGGAATGGAGATCTGCATCCTTATATTTTCGTAGGGTACTACTATTTCCTTATGCTTTGTTAGGAATTAGGATATACCAGCCTGACTGAGTTTCCTGATTTTTCCTGCATGAAGTATTGTGGAAGGTCGTGTTTTACTTGTATGGGTGGTGGGGCAGAATCGGCTTGAATTGCATGAAAATCTGAATGAAAAGACCAACTATTACTGAAAACTTACTAGGAAATTTTGAGTCAAAACTCCGGGGCGGGGGCGGGAGGCTAAACCAAAAGGGGGGAAGAGTAGATAAATATTTATATTTCAGAAAGCATTGTTTAGTTTTCTATGACTTTTTTTTTTTCAAAATGAAATTACTTTGAAACATAGAGTGTAAGCAACATAGTTAAGAGTCTAGTGCATCCTATAAATTGTGTTCAGATATTCACAGACAATATGGTTTCATTTTTATGAGATTAGGATTTGTTTTTGAGGAAGCCTTTTCTTCTTTTTAATTACTTCAATTTGGTCACAAGGCGTGCTCATATTTCTTTATAAATGACTGCCTTGTTTGTATGCACAATATTAGCATGCTAGTGAAGGACTTTCACAGCATAGTCCTGACAGGCTGATCCAGAAGTGATTCTTTCATGCTTAAGAGTTAAGTGTTTGTCTATGTATGCATGTGCCACATTCAGAAGGACATGATTTAAGTAATCTGGGAAATTAGATTATAAACATCTTAAGCATGTTCGTAGTTTATTAACAAACGACACACTACTTTACACCTTTGTTACATATCCAGCTATTGAAGATTAATGTTTTGTTCTGGGTTTGCTGCTATTCATTTGAAAAGAAGAAATAAAACTCAAACAACAAAAACAAACTACCTTTTCTAACAGGATTTAAGCAGAACATCCTTTCTGTACCAAGAGTGTTCTGCTATGGAAAAAGAATGTGCTCTTCTAAGAAACCTGGAATAGTATCTCTATATAATTTGCTTAAGCAAATATGCTTAGTTTTGTTCCTAATTTAAATATTTAAATCTTATGATGCTATTTTAGCATTTCCTAACATAAGCGGCTATTTAAATTAATAGCTGACGTGAATGCTAGGATGTTTCCTAGTCTCAATAATAGTTTCATTTTATATATTGGTGAACCATTTTTGTGCCACTTCTTATTCATGCTGAGGTCAGTAGGGTTTTGTCTTTAAAAAAAAAAAATCAAAGAGTTGCTCTTCTATTCTTAACTCTTGATGTCACATGCTTTCTAAAGTTACCTCTCATCAAGCTAGAATTGTGTATTTTGTGCGGGAAGTTGAACTAGAAGTGGGTATAACTCAATTTTCGGGGAAAAAAATAGCAGAGAATCAATTTTTGTAGACAATAGACTAACAGCTTTGATTTCTTTATATCTTGGGTATTTAGTTCTGTTTGAAGGCTTGCAGGTTTGGTGGTTTTTTTTTTGAAGACACCTGAATTTGAAATGATGTGGCAGGGAGGGCGGAAAAGCTGTAAACAATATTTCATGATACACTGTTTTGTTAAAGTGGGATTAAGGAATTCTTGTTTCTTCCCCTGTGCTGTTATCTGGGTTAAAATGATGCAGGAAAATTATTTTCTGGAATTCTTTCATCACTAAAATCTGCACCACACAATCCCATAAAGATTTGTACTAGTGAAAGCTGGGGGCTGTGAACTGGAGTGAAAAAATGGGACCAAGTGGTTTGGAGCAAGAGGTGAACTTCTCAAGCTGACTTATGTGGTAGCCAGCGCATTAGGAAACTGTCCTTGGAAAAGCTTATTAGCCCATATACCTGTCGGAGGACTTAATGTTTGGTGTGAGACCTTTATCTGATCAATTGACTTTTCACATGTCCTGAAGTGCTTAAGCCCAGGCAGGTTTTCTCCTCACCTCCGTTCCTGAGCTCCCAGGTGGCAGTGGTGCAGCTTTGGCAGCAAAATGCTTTAGGTCTGATACAGTATTTTTAAATACAGAGGCTATTTTCTCCCCCAGTTGTCTTGCATGGAGTCACTGTATGCTGAAATACAGTAGGACAGAGCGAGGACGGCTTCCTGCCAGTTTGCTGGAGTTTGCACTTAAGTCCGTGACTGATAGCCCAGCAGCTGCCCAGACTCTGTCAGCAGCTCTTGCTACCAGAGGGTGTTCTCTGCTGGAATCCGGAGCAGTCTGAAAGGATCCTCGAGTCCCTCTCCCCGCTGTATTTCTGCAGTACGCCTTTTCCGTGTTCTTGTGCCATGACTACTGGGCTGGCAGTAGTCCAATTTCCAAGTGCAGCAAGGGGGCTCAGGTGTTGCAGTCTTGCTTTTCTTTTTTTTTTGTGGCATTTATCAGTGTTAAGGCAAATTGTAAGAGTAGTATGTGTGATGCTTGCTATTGGAGCAAGAAAACTGCTCAGAAAAGTAAGCATGGGATTTCTCCATTGCACTGTGGTTACTTTATCTGAAAAGGAGCAGAAAGTTCAACGGAAACAAGCAAAAGGGTCTCAAAATATGTGGATCCTCTGGTCATCCTGGGAAAAAATTTTATGGAATAGCCTGTTATCCTTCTTTATCTTTTCAACTCTGCTTTAGGATAGCAGGCCTCCTAACACTGTAGAAATACTCGGTTCAAAATGCAGCAAAATTGCAGGGCATAGTCTCTTGGCTCACTCGTACCTGTTTTTTGGCTGTGAAGGAAACTTAAAGCAGAGCCAAGTTGCATGTCTATGAAACAGGTAAGTAGCTATACTTCTAGATTTCAAAAAGAAATCCTTTACCTCTGCATATTCTGATGTTTGCTTTGAATCAGCTCACATACATAAAGGTAAAAGTTAATTTCTAAATTCAGAAACTTTGTTGTAGTTCAGCATCTTCGGTCCGTCTTGTCTATCATCCCTTTTCTTTTATGACCCACCTACCAGGATCATAGATTCATAGAATGGTTTAGGTTGGAAGGGACCTTGAAGATCATCGAGTTCCAACCCCCCTGCCATAGGCAGGGACACCTCTCACTAGACCAGGTTGCCCAAGGCCATGTCCAGCCTGGCCTTGAACACCTCCAGGGACGGGGCTTCAACAACCTCTCTGGGCAACCTGTTCCAGTGCCTCACCACCCTTAAAGTGAAAAACTTCTTCCTAATGTTTAATCTAAACCTGCCCTCTTCCAGCTTAAAGCCGTTCCCCCTCGTCCTATCACTACATGCCCTTGTAAAAAGTCCTTCCCCAGCTCTCCTGTAGGCCCCCTTTAGGTACTGGAAGGCCGCAATAAGATCTCCCCGGAGCCTTCTCTTCTCCAGGCTGAACAGCCCCAACTCTCTCAGCCTCTCCTCATAGGAGAGGTGCTCCAGCCCTCGGATCATCCTCGTGGCTCTCCTCTGGACGCGCTCCAGCAGGTCCATGTCCTTATTATGTTGGGGACTCCACAGCTGGATGCAGTACTCCAGGTGGGGTCTCATGAGAGCGGAGTAGAGGGGCAGAATCACCTCCCTTGACCTGCTGGCCACACTTCTTTTGATGCAGCCCAGGATACGGTTGGCAATGTGGATGTGCAGCTGTGTATTGGTTTTAGTAGTATTTGTCCTGCCTAGCATGTACGGATTTCTCTGAGTTATCACTAGGGGGTTTTTTGCATCTTTACAGGGCTCCAGCTTCACCGTTTGAAGGGTATCTCTACTTTGTAGTCAGAAGAGTTGTCTTTTAGTTAAGTTCTGGCAGTTGCTGGAGTGCTTAAATTAATTACTTTTTTGTTTGTTTGCTTTCTTGGAACCTCGGTTGCAAGGTTTCTTGTATAATAATAAAAAAAAATGTTCAAAACTAATCTTATATTTAGTCTTGTATTGAAAATTATTCTTGAATTTGTTCTATGAACCTACCAAAGAGCCAAAACGAGTGGTATTCTTCTGGAACAAATGTTAATTCACCATCCAGCAAATTTAGAAAGTAACTTCCTGGCACGCGTCATAGTTACTATGCACTGTGTTAGGTGTTATTACCTAAATATTCTGAGGCTGAGCAAAAGTAATACTGGAACTGCAAGCTCTTGAATTTTGAAGGAGCTGATTGTCTCTGTGTCAGTAACAGTTTCTGGGCCAAGTACCTACACTACAGTGCTGAGATTATTCTGCATACAGGAAGAGCACTGTCTGAATGATTAAGATTGTGCAAAAATAAACTTTTTGTATGAGCAGAGCATGTTGCAGTGACTTCACCTGCTAAACTCGAGGTAGAATTGCAGGCACTGATATGAATTTTATACACCCATTCTGTCTTTTTGAAAAGAATTATGTATCCTTCAAGCATACTGCTCCTCTGGGCTTTTGAGAGGGTTGAGAGGTAAGGCTTGTGAAAATGTAAAGGGAATAAACTGAGTTTAATTTCTATGTATACGTGATTATTTTTTTTTTTTCTGCAGTGTTACTGCCTTTGACAGGTGCCAGTCTGTGGTGCTGGTAGATTTTTATAGACTTCCTTTATTCAGAAAATTTTATAGATCAGGTTCTTTTCTGTTGCACAGGGAAATGTAGACCTGACTGGTTAATAAACACTTTGCCGGCTTTAGACAGAAGTTGTAACGACTACTGTGATTATAGTAACTTTTCATGACACACTTTATTTATTCTGAAGGCGAACTGCTGCTTGGAGAATAACTAGTGAAGAAAAGAAAGCGCTAGACCAAGCCAGTGAGGAAATCTGGAATGATTTTCGGGAGGCTGCAGAGGCACACAGACAAGTGAGGAAATACGTGATGAGCTGGATAAAACCTGGAATGACAATGATAGAAATCTGGTGAGGACACAGATCTTCTCAAAGACTTCTGCTGCAGATTTTTCTTCTTTCTCCACGGGGGAGGGATTTACTCTCAATTTTGTGTGCTTAATTCACTGTGTCATGAGTGTTGGGGGGATTTCTGTTTGAAGTATGCAACCAGCATCCCCAATTATTTCCTTTAAGTTTCCTCTTAAAACATATTCTTAGCTTATGCAGCTTTGCAGGGCCTGGGATCATACTGAATTTCAAACTAAGCTTTCAGTTTTGTTCACTTACTCTGAGCACATGCTTGATTTTAATGGTCAGTGCCCTGGCTACTCCTGCACACGAGTTCTGCAGCGGTGCTGAGAGAAGCAGCAATAGCGGTAGTAAACATCCTGGCTCTTGCCAGGATTGTCAGTGAAATGCTATGTGGACGAGCAATGCAAGTGTCATCTGCGTCTGGGAGTGGGCGAAGAGGCATAAAAACAGCATGACTGTGTACTCAGTCCAGGGCAGAAAGATTTTGTCTATATTTAGTCTTAACGGACTGATGTTTCTGGAGAAACACAATGTTTCTTTGTTATTCTCAGTTGGTGAGAAATAAATGAGCAAATAGATTACCTTAATCAAATTCATGTTTATCTTAAAGTTTAAAGAAAAAATTAGGTTGGACTAATTCTCTTGACTCTTGCAACTATTCCTCTTTCTGTCCTTCAGTTTATCTAGAGTGAATGTCTACTGTCAAAGTACTGCACTGATCCAGGACAGTTTAGCTTCCAAAATCAGGTGCTTTCAGCCTGGTAGGACTGAGGACTGTGCTGACAAGAGTAGGATAATATGGAAGCTAATCAGAGTTGATCCTCAAGGTAACTGTGTGAGGATAACAGAAAGAAATAATATACCATCAGGGAAGGTGGAAGACAGACAGCTGCCTTAATAATCACTAGTCTGGCTGAAACAAATCTGTCATACTGAATTATACAGTTTGACTGTTACCGTTATAAGCAATAATTTTCTCAAAACATGACTTTTCTTCCAAAAGTACCTCAGGCTACGGGGACTTGCCTATTAAAATAAGCTCTCCTCTTTTGCCAGGTGCTCTGAGCGAATAGCATTCTTAAATAAAATCAGTCTGGTGCACTAATGTGACCTGCAGATTACATGGTTCACTGTCACTGTGGGAGTATGCACTGGTGGACGTGTATCTTCAGCTTTCCAGTAGCTAACAGCTTGAGAGTAGACAAAAACAAAGAACAAATGCTAGTCTCAAGGCTTTATTTTATCACAGTTATCGCTTAAATGACAAATGATATTGTTGTCCTTCTTTAATTTGAAATTTTTTTAATAAATGAGAGGACTATACTATGGCCTTTTTTCTTTTTTTTTTCTTTTTTTTTCCCCTTTTAAATCCCAGTAATTGTAAAAAATACATTTAATTTGCCTAAACTTTAGTTGTACAACCTCTGCTGCTCAGGAAGAATGGGTTAAATGTAGCTTGTAAAGGAGGGATATTTAAAATTTAGAGTAAAAACACTAGCAAAGTACTCAATTTTGCCTAAGAAGGGTAAAAGAAACAATAGCAAGAACTGAAGATCATTATGTTGCTCTTATGTTTTCTAGTTTTGGGTCACCTTCTAGTTAGCATACAAGTAGTTTAAGATTTCAAATGAAAACTTTTGCTTGAATATTTTTCTGAGGTTTTGTTCTTACATTGGTTTATTTGAAGTCATCATAAGAAATATTAATGACAACTGTTATGTTCTTTTTTTTCTTCTCCCTTCCCTCTGCCTTTTAGTGAAAAACTAGAAGACTGCTCACGTAAGCTGATAAAGGAAAATGGTTTAAATGCAGGTCTTGCATTTCCTACTGGGTGTTCTCTGAATAATTGTGCTGCCCACTACACTCCCAATGCTGGAGATCCAACAGTCCTGCAGTACGACGATATTTGCAAAATAGATTTTGGGACACACATTAGTGGTTAGTTTTCATTTATGAATTAAACTTTTGAGAACATTCTTCAGTGCAAAGACTGTGATGGTAATTAACTTCTGCTGATTTCAGGTCGTATTATTGACTGTGCTTTTACAGTCACATTCAATCCAAAATATGACAGACTATTACAAGCTGTAAAGGATGCCACAAATACTGGAATAAAGGTATGATCATTATGCAAGTCACTTACCAAATCTCTTACAGTAAACTTTGCAATTATTTGCCATTTATGTTTGCACTTTATTTTCAGTGTGCTGGAATAGATGTACGTCTCTGCGATGTGGGGGAGGCCATACAAGAAGTTATGGAGTCTTATGAGGTTGAAATTGATGGCAAAACGTACCAAGGCAAGTTCTTTTTTTTTTTTTTTTTTAAATATAAGGACAGTTGTTCTTAGAGTATGTGTATCTTTGTACAAATATTGATTTATTTGTATCGTATTGAGAACACCTCTGTACTAGAAGTACGGTATAAATGACTTGCATAAATAGGTGTTTCTGGCTGGCTTGCCATTCCCCTGGAGGAATGTTCTTGGCTTATCCTTCTAAGTATTATATCTTTAACAGATAAGGTGAAGGTTAAAGAACTGTTTCAAAATGTGCAGATTATTTGATACCTGCTGTTTGACTTCATTAATAGACTTTGTTACTGTTGGACTTGCTGATCTTTAATAATGAAGTTTTGATAGAGCATAAAAACCTAACTTGTGTCTTGGCTGGAGTTTGTACAAGAAGTGTGGATAGTTTTGTGTTTAGTTCCTCTGCAATATGATGAGTCACTGTTGTACTTTCAATATGGGCTAACAAACCAAATTGCCTTAAAGGGTTTAACATTTGTTAGGAAATTGCCTGTAATATTAATGTTTTCTTCAAAAGTGAAACCAATTCGCAATTTGAATGGACACTCGATTGGGCCATATAGGATACATGCTGGAAAAACAGTGCCCATTGTGAAAGGAGGAGAAGCCACACGAATGGAGGTAAATGGAGTTCTTCAATCTTTCTGTTAAGTTTCCCCAGCTGTCACTGCAAGACTTAGTATTTCCTGTGCAGTCTGAATGTGTAGTATTTGTGATCCTGGTGGATAATAGCAGCAGAGGAAAAACTTTGCTGTACTTTGTAGTGTTCCTGTAGAGGAGCGATCACTCTTGTTTCAGCTCAATGGCTTCTCCATTTAGCTGTAGAGTGTTCTGGTATCTAACGCTTTCTGAAATTGAAGCCTTGGGACCCTACTATTTACAAAACAAACCAACAAAGAATAATAAAAACAAACAAACAAAACACAACAAAAAAACCCTTGACATCTGAATCGCTTTAGTGGTGCTTATGGAAATTCTTGCATATTTATTTCTTAATGTGTATACATGACTTAAGTGCAGCATTCCAACACTGCATTTAGGAGCAGAGACAAGGACAGGAATTCAGATTTTGGGGTGAACTTGAGGGGACCAGAGTTTTCCTGAAAGGTGTTTGGACTTGCCAGTCATTCACACTTTCCTTTTTGTTCATTTTGTAATTAAAAAGACAAAATAACAGTCTTCTCTGGCTCAGGTAATTCCTGAGAAATGTTTCTGTAGTGTTGTAGCTTTGGATGACTTTTTGCAAGTACAGTTAGATATGATATCTTTCTTGAAAAGCTTCCAGTGCAGTTTTTCTTTAGAGATACAAAATAATTAAGCATATTTCTAGTTAATATGAGAGGCTAGATGAAAGATGTTGTTTGAATAGCATTTTGGAACAGGGGAAGAGAAATTGCTGTACATGATGTGGCAAACTATACCAATCGGAAAGGCAGTATTAAAATACGTATCCTGAGATTTAGCCATCATTTTGATGTAAGCTTGTGTTCTAACAAGATAAGAAGGCTTATTTAAAAGATTGGTAATGAGATAAGAAGCTTTTAATTTCATTCTAAGCCCCATCACTGATCAGCAATGATCACTAGTAAGCCTATTAGAGTAAATAAGACTTCTAAGAGCTGAATAGGACAGATGTGACCTGGACAGGATTGTTTTTTTGAGGCAGGCTCACTCTCATCACCCAAAACTCATCTCATAATTGTTTATTGCCTTGTTAATGATGTGAGCAAAAAGACAAAGTTTTAACTATCATCTTATCTATACCAGCGTGCAAAGGAATTAAAGAGTATTGGAAAAGGAAGGTATAAAAAGCTTGGGTGCCCTTCTTGTTTTAGCTTAGTGAATGGTTAGGTCTTGTATATCATCCATCATCGGTATATTGCTAGTATAAAACTTAAGTGTTCTTTAAGCAGATCTTACTTAAAGATTTCAGAGCTTTGAGATTGTTTTAACTGAATATCCAGACAATGGGGAGAAGACACTTTTTAAGTTCTTCAGCTTCTGTAGGTTACTTAGGACACAATCCTACATCGCTAAAGACTGAGTTTTGCCGATGAAGAATGTGGAGCATAGCCAAGCTCTTACTGTACTCTGCTAATTATAGTATCAAACTGCAATCCAGTGAGTTTTTTGTGATGAAGAGCAATGCTGCTTCTGATGATTCTTATTCTGAAAAAGTGGGTTTAAAGTGACTTTTTTTTTTTTTGGTGGCATTGTGTGGGGATTTTTGTGGTTTTGTGTTCTGTTTTAGTTTTTTTTTTTTAAATGAAATCAGTTTAATATTCAGGGGCATCTTGAAGAGTTTTTGTCTTGAATTTGAAGCTTGTGTTACTGCTTTTCACATGGCTTCTTATTTTTGGGTTGTGACTTTGAAAGTAGCTTAATAAACTGAAAAACCCAGCTCCAGCTGTCCGTTACCGTTTATGCCCTATCTTGTTAAGTCCCTTTCATAGTCCTACCATTAAGGATATGCAAATGCACTTGGCAGAAATGAGTTTATGTAATGGCATTTCAGTATGTTCTTGGCTAGAATTTTGATAATGCCCTTGCAGATATATATCACCTTCAGTTCTTGAAGAAATTCATCTTGTGGAGTGGAAATGAGCAGGTTAAGGGTTTATACTAGCAGCTGTTACCAGAAAATTCTTGCAGAAATTGGGCAGAAAGTTCTTCAGTGCAGTAAGTCTCTGTAATCAACATCTATTTGCTATGTCTAAACTGTACATTTCCTAGGAGTTCTATCTGAATGGCAAAGGAGAGTAACTTCCAGTTAGCAAATGTTTTGCGGCAGAATGGAGTTTCGTAGCTATGTTAGATGTATACTTTGACAATGTTTTAACTGCAATGACTTTGTGACTAGAAACATGCTGATATTTATGGCTTGGAACAAATAAAATGGTACTAACATAAATAGCTGATGATTTGGAAGTGTCTGTAACTTTACTGTGTGAAATCTCTGTATTGAATTTTTCTCTACATTGATTTGGTGATTGACTCTATTCACATCTAATTACTTGTATTCAGAAGTTGTTTTACTGAGACCGTTATATCAGAATGGCCCGATGTCACTTATTTTCATATTGCAACATGTTCCCTTTTCCTTTCTTTTCTTAGGAAGGTGAAGTATATGCTATAGAAACCTTCGGTAGCACAGGAAAAGGTGTTGTTCATGATGATATGGAGTGTTCTCATTATATGAAGAACTTTGATGTTGGGCACGTGCCAATAAGGTTGGATTTTTTTTTCATCGTTGTTTTTTTGCTCGTATATTGCACTCAGGCTACCACCCTCCCAGGGTTCAAATTTGATACAGTGCAGCTTCTTCACTGATCAGTAAGGCTGTCAGAGGACTCAAAGGATGGTGTTAGCAATGTTCTTGTTATGAAATATGCTCTGATTGGAATAATTCCATATTGCTCCAGATTTAGAAAGGATCTGGAAATGGAGAAGATGCATGATTATGTCTTCAGAAATCTAGATTGTTTTTTTAAAACTTCCTATCATTATTAATTCTTTATACTCAATAGTATATAGATTGTGTTTGTATGTTAGTCTGTATATTAAGTGCATAGATTTGTGTTTTTTACAATCAGTATTTGTATTATGGTTTTGTGCCACAATCTTTGTCTTAGTGCTGTTCCCAGAGCATAACAAGCTATTCACGTCATCTGTTTTGTCTGTATGGATATTTTGTGGTTTTTAAGTTCTTGTTTCAGCGTATTGCTATAAAATGAAATAGCTTATCAATTTTCAGTTTTCATTGAGATTGCGCTTATGCATTTGTAGGAGTGCAACATATTTTCTGAAGTGAAGGCTATTATGGTTAGAAACATAGCAGGCAGGCATGTTTTTCCAGATAGCTCTATTTTGTCTCCATAGAACAATCTAGTAATATGAAAAAGGCGAGGGGTCGAGAATCAATCTAAGGGTGGGAAAGGAACTGCTTGTGTTTGGAAATAGGTTAATTTCTTAGCAGATCTACAAATCTTTAATTTTTATTCATATATATTGTGAGAAGTATGAATAAAAAGCATACTGAATGTTTGACTTCGGAAGTAAATCTTCAGAGTTTTAAACCACCAAGCTCGCGCCTAAATTAGTTCAGATTATTAATCACCTCGGATCAGGAAGAGTTCTGTTTTTCTTCATAAAATGGATCTTCCTTTTATTATTTAAGAGAATGGTTCCTGTCACTGCGTTTAGTTTTCCTTAGGTAGTTAGATGCAGATATGTTCACAATCTAACTTCCCCCGTTTGAAATGGATGGCCAGTGTGTTTGGCAGCATTCAGATTTGTTTTGAAGGATATCTCTTTGATGGAGGAAAGTGCACTCTCTTTTGTGAATGGAACACCTGATTGATGTAGAAAGACATCCCAAGAGTGGGTGGTCTTAAAATACCTTGAAATCTAACCCTTTTCTTAATTGGGGTGGTTTATTTCTGTAGTGAATGCTTGCTGATGATACCTCTTTCTTCTCAAACGTGTTGTTCTTTGTTTTTTTTCTTCAGGCTTCCAAGAGCAAAACACTTGCTAAACGTTATCAATGAAAACTTTGGTACTCTTGCCTTCTGCCGCAGATGGCTAGATCGCCTGGGAGAGAGTAAATACCTAATGGCATTGAAGAACCTGTGCGACTTGGGTATAGTGGATCCATACCCTCCCTTATGCGACATTAAAGGCTCGTACACGGCACAGTTTGAGCATACTATACTGTTGCGCCCAACGTGCAAGGAGGTTGTCAGCAGAGGAGATGACTACTAAACTCAAAGCCACCTCAGCACCTTTATACACTAGGCTTTGTTGGAACATACTATACCAGAATTAATTTGCAACATATTGTCTGTTTTAACAGTGGACTGATGTAATACTTTCCGTATTTGGAAAGGAAGGAATTTAATCAAAGGCAAGTCTTCTAATGTAACTAACCAAGAAAAAAAGCTTTCAGGCCTTTAGAAAGATTTCAAAAGTTACTTATTTTTTTCTGTTCAGGGAAATATGTGCTATAAAGCTCGATTTTTAGTTTGGAATGAGTTATACATTTTGTTTTGAACATTTATGATAAAAGATGCTTTTCAAATATTTATATTACCATATTCCTACTTGAATGCTTTGAATGACTACACCTGATTTCTGCGCCCAAGTCCTCTATGATATTGCCTTTTAAACTTCCTGGAATCCATTTTGTAAAAAATAAAGACAAATTTTCAGATCTAAAACTATATATACTTTTTAGAAGTCTGGTTATGATTCTGGTCAGGAGTTTGCTGGGAAACCGCTCTATTAAATATTTTACAAACTTGATTTGCCATTTTGTGTCTTGAAACAGAACCTGTCTTACCCTTAATATGGAACTTTGCCTTTTAGTGCTTATTTAAATAGTCTTGTCAGTGCTGGGATCCAGGGCAAGAAGTCATCAATGCTTTGCAGGACAGAACGTGACTTCAGTAGAGATGCGTGGTGTGACGTGTTTTTGAGAGTGCTAGTCTTCGGCTTAGACTTTAGTGGTATTTGGAACATGGCAAATGCGTTTTGTGGTCTCTGTTGCTGTTATCAGCAACATGTAACTTCGGGCTGAAGTCAGCTGCGAATATTATTACGTATCCCTACATCTTCTTTGCCATTGGCGCGCCTTTTTGCACGGAGTATAATTTTGCTTCATGTGATTCCCTGTCTCCTTTAAGTACACATTAGATTGGACAAGTTGTGGGGACAATGAAAATGTTAATTTATTTTGGAGAGTTGAAAGTTCTTCTGTGCAGGCAAACTAATCTGGAGTATTTGGTGTTTTCTTGACATAAGTGATCGTTATCCGTCTTCTGGCTGCAGCGAATCTGACTGCTGAATCTCACTTCTAAAGGTGAATTAAATCCAGTGGGGGGGGGTGTATATACATATGTATGCATGACTTGCATATTAAAATTTTACAGTCACTGGTAACACAAACATCAGCTTCATTAATAGGTCATAACAGTGCCTTTAACTGCTTAGGAAACAGAGACACTTAATCTGCTCCTTTATAGTGACAGACTGTGTTATTTATAGAGGAGTTCATATTAATTTAGAAATACCATTTCTTTCCCCCTTTGTCTTTGGGTAAAAGCGGCAGTTTGTCCTTTAAAACTGCAGTCTGTGAGCTGCAGTTTAGAGGGGAGCAGTGTCATGTACTGCCTTAAAACTAATAGACTTCAGTGTGGTTTTTTTCTGTTTGTATTATTTAATCTTAGCGCTGCTTGTAGAAACGGATGAAATAGGATACCGAAATGTGTATTCCTGTTGTTGCTGTTTGGGAGTCTTGGCATCCCAGCAATGAGTTTTAAGTAATTTATGCAGCTGTGTGGGCATGTGTCTCAGCTTCCAAACAAACAGTAGCTAGTGTACGCGCTTGTGCCTTGCAAAGTGAAAACTGGCACTTGAAAGGATCTGTGATGAGCAGAGTAGAATTAAGGGTTTCCAGCTCGCTCTATTTTGGTAACAAGCCTGGTTACTACAAATAACTGCTAGAAACAAGTAAGACAAATCTGGTTTGGTTCTCAGCTTCTTACCTGCTAATTTCAGACTTTTCTTTCTAGAAGATAGTTTGTTAGTAGCTCAGGGACATTTGATACTGTTCCTACAGCTTCAGGCTTCTTCATCTTCCTGATGGTTACTTCAAGAACACTTAGGATCAATGATTTGTTTTCCTCACTTTGTCTTTTCTTTTACTTGAACACAGTGGGAAGATCCAGACTAGCAGAGCTACTTCGGACTGTGGCCTGTTCTTTCAACTTTTTAACTTGCTGGCCGTGTGCTAATTCACACATGGAAGCTGATCGTCATGCATAACAAATTGCTGTGCAGAAAAAGACTTGCAGAACATGATGATTATTTGTTGCCATTAAATTTAATTGGGTTTGTCTGAATACATGCTTCCTGTGCTGCTGACCATCCTGCATTTACACCTGTGTTTTTTCACCTCTTCCTTGCACCTTGCATTTAAAAAAAAAAAACCAAAACGAATTTCTCTGCTGCTTTCAAGCTCTTGAGGCTGCCTTTTCCTATTGCTGGAAGTGTAGTTATAAAGTCCTGGCCATGCTGTCTGATAACTGGACTGGACTGTTTTGTCACTTGACCAAATCAAAAAGTCATCAAAGACTTTTGGGCCACATACTGAATTCTGTCTTCCCCAAATAATACCCAGAAGATGGGGATCATCATGTTTCTCAAGTACGTGCAGCACCAGAAATGGCAATAGTTTTTGTAGAGAGTACATTTATTAGAGGTGCCACAGTAAGAGTTCAGAACCGACTTTGCAGGGTTTTTCCTCCATGCAGACCTTGAGACACACGCGTCATTAGAGAATGTACAGCTGGACCTCACGATCTGTCCTTTTGATGAAGGTATGGCCTAAGATTTTCCTAACCAGGACACTAATTTTAGACTTGAACAACACGCCTCTCCTCTTAGATGTGGGATTTGGGGTTGGTTTTTTTTCTCCCTGCTTTTTGATCACCTGCTTGAATAACTCTCCAACCTAAATAAGTCTTCTGTTAATTCCGGGGACCTTTGTACGAGTTCTCTGAGTGTAAAATAGCAAAGTTACTTTGTCTTGTGTTTAACTGTCAGTTTGCGGGAGTCTTTCCCAGGTTGTTGAAACTTTTAAAGCCTGCCCACTCTACCTGAACAGAATGAGCAGGATGAGGCAGAAACTTTTGACCGCAGCTTATGAAAGCAAAGTGAACTTAACTTTGTCCCAAACCAAAAAGCTCTATTGTATTAGAGTTTAGGTGAAAGCCTCTCGGCAGTTACCAAGAAAGCGACTGCCTGCAGCGAGCGGCGGGCGCTGGAGCTGCCCTGGCGCTTCCCCTTGTGCAGCGTGGCTGCCCCTGGGCCGGAGCCACGCAGCGCGGGAGGCTCAGCGTGTCCAACGCCTGGGATAGCGTGGGACGGGGGGAGCAGGGCTGCTGGATGCAAACGCTGCCGGCCATAAAGTGGAAGTCTCGCCTGGAGGGATGGGTTTGGTCGGCTTTGTTTCTCCAAGCTTCTGCAGCATGGGTACTTTTTTTTTGTATATTCTACAAAAATTGTTAAAAACTACAGGGGCTTTCCATCTAAACGCCACATGCTACCGCTTTTACTTGAGTCAAAGAGGTAGTAGTATTCAGAGTCACAGCTCTCCTGCTTAAAACTATTTTTCCGCTTGTGTCTTGACAGTAGATTTCCTTGGGACTTTTGCACTTCACATTTTGGATTAAAAATACCACCTTACTAGAAAGATCGGGGGTTTGCCTTCTTAGTGGCAGACTTCTTGAAAAATGGAAATAAACTTGGTGCTAAGTAGCAACTGCAAGGTCTGTCCCTAGGGACGTGCTCTTCTACGTCAGGCTCTAGCTTGTGAAATAACAAAGCAGTTCCAGCACAAGCTTCGTGGAAGCAGCCTGCCTTGCAAGGGAGCAGGCATTTTAAGGGCGAGTATGAGTAACTTTTCAAAGAGGAGGCTGAAATAGGCCATCTAAGGAGGGAGGTAAGGTTGCTGTTATAGTGAGAAAACTGCTGTTGCATCTTTCAACTTCATGTTACCTTCAGTTTATCAAAATAGTATCCATATTATCTTAAAAGTATGAACCCAGAGTAAGATGGTATCACGGAAACTTGATGATGTGATGTGTAAACATGACTGGAATTTGTTCATTTGATTTCTACAGGTGGTGTTTGGAGATAAAGGACCTTTGCCAAATCCTACTTACTTATTTAAAATATTTTTCTTACAGGAAGGAAGAAGAAAGTTAGGCTTTTTATAGTTAATCATTTGCCAGGATTTTGCACTTCCAGCTTACTGGTACTCTGCATTCCATGGGACATCTATCAGCTGTCCATACACAAAGGCAGGCAGTGTATTTTCTTAAGACCATTCACAAAGTAATGTTTCCACCAAATGGTTTTATGAAGGTGTGTTTAGAGATAAAGACAATGTAACTTGATAACAGCATAGCATGAATTTTTTTCAATAGTATGGGTTTTTTTCTGCGTGGATTCAGGAGACAGTTCTGTTCTTACAAATTGAAATGTTTGAGTACTTTTAAAGTAAATGAAAAAAATATCAGACAACTGTGCTGTGACTCTCAGGATTTATTATTTGTGTTTTTGTCATGGCAGTCACCCAATGCTTGTAACGAAGGTTAAAAGTCATAGATTTTTAGCTTTGGTTTTATACTGATGCTGACTCCAAGTAACCCTTTTGCCCAGTTGTTTTTGAGCTTTAGATATCTGCTTCCCCAGTTTTTTCCTCAATAAGGCCAGATCTTTGAATCCCTTAAATTGGAGACACAAAGCGGGGAGGAGCGGCTGGTGGACCAGCTGGGGGCACTGCCACCCAGGGGGAGCAGGACAGGCGCGGGGAGATGGGCTGAGAGGAACCTCCTGCACTTCAGCAAAGCGGAATGCCACGTCCCGCACCTGGGCAGCAGTAACCCCAGCACCAGTGCAGGCTGGGAAGCAGCTCCCCAGAGAAGACCCCAGCAGTCCTGGGGGACAAGTAAGCCACGAGCCAGCGACGCGCCCTTGCAGCAAAGCACACCAACAGCCTCCGGGGCTGCATCAGGCAGAGCATCACTGGGGGCGGTGAACCTTCCTCTCTCCTCAGCCCTGGTGAGGCGCAGCTGCAGGGCTGGGTCCAGCGCTGCCTTTCCCAGTACAGGACTTACTGGACTTAGTGGAGCGAGCCCAGCAAAGGGCCAGGAAGATGGTGAAAGGGCTTGGAGCATCTGACATAAGAGGAGAGGCTGAGAGCTGGGGGTGTTTGGCCTGGAGAAGGGAGCTCAGGGGGATCCTGTCCATGTGTGTGAGCACCTGATGAGGCGGGGGGTAAGGAAAACAGAGCCAGGCTCTTCTCAGTGGTGCCCCGCGTAAGGACAAGAGGAAATTGGCACAAACTGGAACACAGGAGGTTCCATTGCGACAGAGGAATAGTGTTTTCACCGTGAGGAGGACGGTCTAGCACTGGCAGAGGCTGTGGTGTCTCCATCCTGGGTGCTATTGAAAACCTGACTGCAGACAGCCCTGACCAGCCGGTTCCAGTTGACACTGTTTTGAGCAGAGTTGGACTCTACAATCTCCAGAGACCCCTTCCGCTATCAACAATTTTGTGCGCTCTCCACAAACGCACTTGGTAGGTGACTAGTTACGGCACAGTGCCACGTCCCTTGGGTTATCTGTCTAGGGAAAAAATCCAGCCTCTCTCCTGAAGGACTGAGGGAGGCAGTCAGCACGTGCTCTCACAAATGTATGTAAAACTGTAATTACTGGAAACATTTCTACCTTGAGTGATAGTCTCTGTGCATGTTCACGCTGGTTGGCTGCCAAATTGCTACTTACGGAGTGTTACCGTGTGTGAGAGGGTCCTGAACCTTTCATTTACAGTAATTGCGGCACAATCGCTTTATCGAGTTGCTACAAGCACTGAGTGCTTGTGCAATGCGAGGAAGTTCAGCGAGGGCAGAGCATGGAGCTCCAGGTAATCACGTAGCAGGTACTGGGGCTGGAGACAGCTCGTAGCAACGGAGCAGATCCTTCAACCTGACCCTGGTTTTGTGAATGTAGATTAAAATGAAGGTGGTGAGCAGAGGAGACAAGGGTTAAGGCTTCTTGAGATGCTTTCATGTGATTAGTCTTTCATGCAAGGAACTTAGCTACCAGACCAGCTCCCTGCTGATAACGGAGGGAGCGCTGGAACCATCACATGGGTTTGCCCAGGTCTATTCTGTTATAACAGACCACTCCACCTAACTATATATCTCCCCGTTGCCGATACAGGTGCTGGACCCTTAACTTTCCAGCTCTGCAGAACTCCTGTGAGTTGTGGAACCACTGCCCAGGTACAGCTGCTGCGAAAACAGGTGGGTGGCCTTTGATCAATAGCTGTCTGGTTTCCTAAGGCCTATAGCACAATGGAAGCGCCTGCACTGGCTGTGGCGATTTCTGCTGATTTTGTCGCTGGTCCTGAACCTTGCCACTTCCTTGGCTCCAGTCAGGGCGCTGTTTTAAGTACTTAGTAGAGTGAAGCAAGGCAGAACATAAGCACATAGACGCATGCTGTGCTTAAGCCTTACTCTAGATCCAGGGTGCAAAGCCACATACATAAACCAGCATATATTAAGAACCAAAGCAGAAGCTGTTGAGGAACACACCTGAACGAGCTCATTCTTATGCTGGACTGCAGTAACCATAGAATGGTTTGGGTTGGAAGGGACCCTAAAGATCATTTATTTCCAACCCCTCTGCCACGGGCAGGGACACCTCCCACCAGACCAGGTTGCTCAAAGCCCCATCCAACCTGGCCTTGGACACTTCCAGGGATGGGGCAGCCACAACTTCCCTGGGCAACCTGTTCCAGCGTTTCACCACTCTCATAGTGAAAAATTTCTTCCTAATATCTATTCTAAATCTCCCCTCTTCCACTTTGAAGTCATTACCCCTTGTCCTATCGTCTTTGTCCTTCCTGCTGTTTGGACTAGGACTCTGAGTGTGTCCTTTCTCCTTCCCTTCTCTTTTTCTGCCCAAGAGAGCACCAACAGGAAGAAAGCAGAATTTGCTTTTGCTAAGCTAATGCTGTCTTTTAGAGAAAGCCCCGAGTACTGCTTACTGCAGCGAGAGCAAATGCAGGGGAACAGCCGCAAGCACAGCCTTGTGATTCCTCTAGAAAAGATGGGCAGGGTAAGATTCTTTCAAAGGGACTTGAGTATCTGCTTGACACTGATGATTGAGGCTGAAAACGTCATGTGTCGTCCCCCCCATCACTCTCTACAAGTCCCAGGTTAGACTCTTTCATTAATGGTCTCTGAGGAGCCCTATGTATCTGGTTGAGACACTCTTGGGGGAAGAGAAAGTTATCAGAAGTCTGAAAGGCAATTAGCACAACACTTTCCCCTTCCTTTCTACTGCCCTGAACTATCTGTAAGTAGAAATAAGTGCTTAAACTATATTCCTTTCCTCATCAGAAAGGACAGCAGAGAAGGAAAGTATTTGAAAGACTACACAGTTGTAACAAGTAGATTTGTCAGATCATCTTATTTCAGCAGGTGGCCCTTGGCTTTTAAAAAAAAACACCAAAAAAAATGGACTAAACTGCTTTTGCACACTTAATTAGGATGAGCACAGGGCAAAGAAAGTTTGAGATCTGAGGCCACTATGTGCTTGCTATAATACAGCATCTTTCAGAAACATAGAAGTGGTAGGAAAAGTCAGGAGTAAAACCAGCTGTTAAATCAGTGACAGACAGTTAATGCCTTAACCCATGTTAGACAAAGTTCAAAAATAACTTTTAAAAAAATTGTAATAATGTAGGAACTAATTCCAGTACACACATGATTTTCTGTCCACATCAAGGCATTTTATTGAGGTATAAACTTTGCAGAAGATGAGGTAACAATTTGCATAGGACTTATGCAAAATAACTTCACAATTAAAATCTACTTGGCATTAACTCCTGTACGTGGAGAAAGACTGATAATTGCTGCTTGTTGTTCTCCTCAATGCACAGTTCTGTTAATGCTAGTGGTAGGACCGTGGAGAAGGTACAGCAGTTGTAGGTAATGAAGCCAGTCAGATTGAAAAATGCTTTCATACAAGTTGTACAGCTTCTTTTCAGTGGTTTGTGTTAGAGATTACTGAAACCGACGACGCTTGCTACAATTTACAAAAGTAAGCTTGTCCAACGCAAGAAAGGGGGTGCTAATGTTCTTGCAGCAATGACAGTGGGGTGGGCAAGTGTGGTTTTGCCCGGTTTTTTAAAGCTTTTTAAGTTACTGGAATAAAAAGCCCCTGGTTGCCAAAGTTAGTATTTCAGATTTGGCACTGGAGTTTTAAGTTGTCAGACTTGTTAAGGCTAAAACACGGAAGTCTTGGTAAAGATACATTATTGTGTTATTAAACACTCCTCTTACATACTTATATGAAAATAAGTACACGCTCTATTTCCTCAATTTCAGATTTTAGGGCATTCTACCAATGTATCTTTAGTGTAGCTCCCTTGAAGGCACCCTTGAAGCTTGCAAAATAATTTCACTTTTAGTCATGGAGAATATACAGGAAGTATCCTACAAAAAGTTGTTACTATTTGACATGTAAAACATTCCTTGCTGGTGAATGTTAATATTCTAAGACCTAGTAGCAATTCCTGCAGACAGTAAGAATCATGGTATCATTAGAACTATACTATAAAATGTACAGAAGCATATATAGAAAATTAACCAGAGGAACATCAGTTGCCCATTGAAAGTCATTTTTCTAAACCAATTCAGAAAGATTATCAAAATACAAAACCAGCTTAAAAAAAAAAAACCAGCCTGAGGTAAGAGTTAAATGCAAATAGCAATCTTTTTCTTAAAAAAATAGCTGTGTTGAAATTCTAGGTACTTACAAAGTTACTTACGGTCAATAAAAACTTTTACTAACAATTGTAAAGAGTACTTTAACTAATACAAAAGTATATAAACATTGTACACGGATTCAAAGTAAAAAAGTACAATACTGTACTTTCATTTCATTTAAAAATATATAGTTATGACAATTCAAACTTTAACCATACACACAGTTAACTGGCTTTGGATTAGCTGCTGCTGCTGTCCATAGAACTGTCAGCTAATTCTGCGTGCTGCTGACTTTCAGCTGTGCTGGGACATGGTACTTTACCACATCCATTTGCCTGAGTAAGTCGTTGGCTGTAAAACAAAATGTAAGCCTGAGCCTTGCATACTTCTTCCATAGTGCATGTGTTGAGTTTTGAATCATTGCAGTGTACCCAAAATCCTGCAGTGAAGAAACACACCAAAAAAAAAAGTCGTCAGGACACAGATTTGAGGTAGTCACATTGTATTTAATAATTAATTAGTGAGTCCCATTTAACAAGTTGTGTAGAAATAGTATACTGTTTCTATTGATCTAGTATATTTGCCTCCACATTTTAAAAGCCTAGCTTAGATTCTTGTCATGGTTTAACCCCAAGCGGCAACCAGGACCGTGCAGCCGTTCACTCACTCCGCCCCCCGCAGTGGGATAGGGGAAGAGAACTGGAAAAAAAGGAAACCTCCTGTGCTGAATTAAAGACAGTTTAACAGAACGGTAATGGAAGAGGAGATAATAATAACAATAATGATAAAAGAATATACAAAATGAGTGATGCGGTACACTTGCTTACCACCCAATGACTGATTGCCCAGCCCATCCCGAGCAGAGATCATGGATTCCTGCCCCCCATGCAACCCCCTTTATGTACACTGAGCACGGTGTCTGTGGTAGGGAATACTCCCTTGGCCAGCCTGTCCTGTCTACCTTCCCTCTCAGCGTCTATGGGAAGCTGAAGAGGTCCTTGTCTTAATATAAACATTACCTAGCAACAACTAAAACAATACTTGTTATCAACATTATTTAGTACTAAGTCCAAAACACAGCAGCTACTAGGAAATTTAACTCTATCCCAGCTGAAACCAGGACTCTTCCTCAGATTTATGAGACTTTTATAGCTAGAACATGTTTAACAAGCCAATACAGAAACTGAGCTGTTTTGTTCTACAGAACTGCAATTCTCACACCAGGCAGTTCAGCTGCAAGCGATTCCCTTTTGCGTGTGAGAAAAGACAGTAAGCTTATCAGTTTAGAATTACGAACACCCCTTTCTCCCACACTTCTTATTTCACAGCTGGTTCCTACCTCCTTCTGAATTGTAGCAGTAGGCAGTGTAGTGCCCTGAGCCAAACCCTTTCCCGTGATGCATTACCACAGCAGACAAGTCGTAGATAAAGCAGTCAGGGAGGAGGGACTTAAGGGATTCTCTGCAGCAATAAGGCTCCATGTTCAGCATTTGATCAAAATTAACATGTACGCCAATCTTCTCACGATGATTGCGTCCTGACCACCTGGAAAGTTAAGTCAAATGAAAACTTACAATTTTTCAAAGAAAGAACACAGTGTTCTGAATTATGTTTTAACATAACAAGTGTTACCTTCACTATTGGCTTTGTGCACAAAACATACGCTAATTTGCACACTTTTTTTCTAGGCTTCCTCTGTCACTTCTCCTTTATTTCAAGGCCTTTTAAAATGTGTCTATTGTACCTATTCTCACCTTCTGAACTATCCATCTTAAGATCTGTGTAATGGTGAGCCAGAAGTACTTCCCACATATTATACGTCACTGGTGTTCCTCATTTATTCTATCTCATTTTCAGTTTCCTTTGTATTTGGGACAGACTCTGTACTAAAGGGTGGCCTAAGAGTTCAGAGAGATGCAGTCTCCACGTCCTTACTCTCAGGCTGATGCATGAATGTATTTGGTTATATGAAGGTTGTGCGAGACCTCCATCGAATACAGTCACGGTTTGTACATTAGTGAACATGAGCCTTTACTCGACCTGAAGGTAACACGAGATCAGTTTTTATCAGCAGAGCTGACAGCAAGGTTAGTAGGTTTTGACTGAAAAGGATAAAATAATTTTGGTATTAAAGTAGTTGGAATCCAAAAGGTCAATTCTCTACTTATAGTGTATCTTACTGATGTTTAAATTAAATAAGAAAAATAAGTTTCTAATAACTATTTCTCATCGTACTAGTAAAAGGAAATGACAGTGATGCTGAAAGACATTGACCCCAAACAACAGAAGAGCAGGAGTGAACTGGTCAGTTTGCAACACTTTGTTGTGGTGCTACTTACCTAAACCGCTTAAGATGCAATCTGAGAACCTGAGGTAGCCGACACACCATAAGCTGCTTCTGAGCTTCTGTGAGTATAACTGGTTTAGAAGAAAACTTCCTTCGTTTTGCTGAGGCATAACACACAGTTACACAATACAAATGTCGATAAACAGCCTTGTATTTCCGTCTAAGACTTATCCACCAAATTTGCGTGGACCTAAATAGCTACTGTATGTGCCTCCTTAAAAAGGATACACTGAGAGCTATTTTGCAGGGATTATTTTACGATGGAAGTATAAAATACATGTGGTCACTTAGGTTAGTCACCTTAATTTAAAAAGCTGATGGGTTCTTCAGCTGGGAGTATCAGAATCCCCATTAATGTATGATCAGACTTTATCTAAGAGAAGCATCACACTTTAATACATCCTTTGAACAATTCCATCTTCTAGATGGTCAGTAGTAGCTGTCAAGTGACCACACCAGGACTTCGTTTGCAACATACTTTTAAGACTTTTAGTATTTTCCTTCCACGCCTTCCCAGTCAGTTTACTTTATATTTTACACAGAGAACGTATGCATGAGTACATACTGCCTTTACTCACTGTTGCACTGATCACATGCATATATCTTTCCTTCCAAAGCTTCAGTTTCTGTAAACTTGGCCAGCATTTCTGTCAGCAGACATGGATACTGAGACGACATCTCCTTGCCATTGCAGTGATACCTCTCAGGAAACTCCAGGGACAGGTCCCAGAAAGGTTCTATGGTATTTGATTTATTGTCACAAGCAAGACACGTAACCTGTAAAACAGTATTTCACCAGTTGTTTACACTCAAAAAACTTACTTTGCTAAAAGTGTACCATAACATAGCTCTAAAAAAAAAAAAAAAATTTTTTTTCCTAGAGATAACTGATGCAACCAAAACCAAGACGTAGTCATTTAACAAAAGAAATGATACACCTAATTTATTTTCTCTGAAGCAGCATGTCCAATACTGTTATCACAAATAGGTATGTGTTCTTAGGTTTTACTGAGAAACAAAAGCAGTGTCAAAACGGCCTGTCTGGGACTGTCCAAGAGAAAGCAGCTGGTGGAGTCTTGAGAGTCTTTTCTCCAAAAAAGAAACACTCCAAAAGGAAGATTTACATGAAAGAGAAACTATAGTTTAGGTTAATTAAAAAAACCAAACAAACAAAAACCCAAACACACAAAACAGCTGGGGATTTTAAAGTCATATCCTTCTTACTTTGTAAGTCTTCCAGGGAAGCCTGGATTAGGAAGCACACTTCTTCAAAGAAAAATTAACAGGTAAAAATAATTTATTTCTTCTTTCAGTAAGTGGATCCATCGTCACACTAGGGAAAGGACAAGCAGTAAGACAACATAAATAAAATGTCAGGAAGTGAAGTGAGTCAACCTGGAAAATGCAGATAATACAGCAGGGGACAATTAATTTATGAAAACATTCAAAATTTAGGAAAGTAAGTTAAAAGCAGTAGCTCTTCTATGCTGGCATGGCAACACATTAAGTGTTGATTTGCAATGCAGTCTTCTAAAAGCCAGCTCAAGCTTGTCACATCATTTCAGTCTTCCTCCAAAGGACCCTTCCATGATCCATGTGGATGAACAACTTTGATTAGCAGCTGACCTACGCAGTAGTGAAACTCCATTTAGACTGCAATAGCCTTTATGTTAGTTCATAAAGGCTATAAAGAAATACCAGTAAATATGAAGTGTGCGTGTGACACTAAAGATACGTTCACCTTGGTATGTCCAATGCAACAAAGGACAATACAATCCCGAAGAGTAATTACCTAAGTTTTCTACTGTTGCTGTATTTATTGGCTTATAAATTGCCGTTGACCACGAATTCAAGCAGCTCTATCCTCACTGCTCTAGAAAAGACACATTCTGAAAATAAGCTGAATTTTTATTGGGCTCAGACAGATAGCTTTGACAGAACTTCCATCAGCATCCAACATGTTCCCACCCCTTCCCCAACAATTAAACTTTCCCACCAAAAAGATTAAAGGAACTCAACATTTTCATATAGGAGCAACCGTCAAGATACTGTTATTTACCAGCTCAGAATAACAGGCAGGTGTGATGAAACGCTACCACCATTCATGTTTTACAGTAAATGGAATATGAAGTATCTCCTGAAGTTTGCACCACAAAGGTAAATAATTGCCAAATTAAATCTCTATCAGCGTGCTTCCTATTTAGGAAAATACCACAAGTTGTTTGGAACAAGTAATAGAAAGATGTAATAATACAGGAATGAAAATCCACGAGGCATCCAAATATTGTTATTTCAGGGGCACGCCCTTTGTGTTGCTGTTCTACATAAAATCAGTGTAGTTCTCTTCAATAAGGTTAGTAAGCCTACACAAGCATAAAAATACACTCACTTTTGTTGAAGAGTTTCTTTATTTTCCTCTAAAGGTTTGCTGTTATGCAACTATTCACCCTGCTTTGTCTGTTATTTCATGATCTTGTATATAAGGACAGATCTGCCACCTTATGATACCTTCCGCCTAGGTGTTCTTGTGAGTAATTATTTAATGCTTTCATTAGCTACAACAGCTTATACATGATCTATGCATTAGCTATCTAATGCGGATGTGTATTTCTGTACCAGCATCCATGTTTAGCAGTGAGTTTTAGGAAAGCTGTTAGCTGCTTTAAGAGGAAAACGCCACTGCCTTGTTCTTAGAAAACACAACTTTGAACTTACATGGCAGAAAAGAGGAGAATCTTCTGTTTTAATTTACACTGACAGGAGCTTCTTTTGTAAGTGCTAACATCTGGCAACGTTTCAAAGCCACAAACTATTAGTAACTCAGAGCTGGAATCTAGACTTGGAGACAAAATGATATGTTTGGCCACAGTTCAAGCTAACTCCAGCATAAACACAGAATGACTAATAGATTTCTGCTGTACAAATGGGTGATTTTTTGGGGCCAAAAGTTTATTTAATTGACGAGTTACTTAAGAATTTGTTGCACATGAATGCACACTGAAGATTAACGGGCTTAGGATGAAGTATATACATGAACAGAGTACAGATAACTTTAACAACTTCTGAAGTTTTAAATTTAGTGTGTAATGTTAACGATCTAGGGTATTTTAAGATCCTCTTTCCCAACTAGTTAATAAGTACTATCTCAAAGAAAAAGACAAAAAAAAAAATCTATATCTAGCTTCCCATTTTTGCCTCTCAAAAAACAAACAAAAAAGATAAACTCATGCAATAGTACCACTTCTCATCTCATTATGCAACTGTGAGTAAAGCTGACTTGCGTTGACAAAATCCTGTACTGATATAGAGCTGCACTTATTTCCTCAAATGCAAGACTCTCCTCCTTACCATGAGGCTGCAGCAGAGTTAAACTCTTAGTAAGAGTTATTGGGATTTGAATACTTGCCAACAGCGCAGTGATGTATTTGGATAAGCATACACCAAACCGTATCAGCCGCAGTGCGCTAACTGCTCCTGTATGCTCTCACTCAATGGTAAATGAGAGAGGTAAATCAGGGCTGGAAAAAAAGGGTGAAAGTGTTTTTCCTTAGCCAGGCCTGAGCTTACAATTTGGATTGCTCAACAAGTAGGAGGATCCCTACCCTTCTGTGGAATCCATCTGCACTGTCCTGTCCATCAGCACACTCCCGTCACTTCTCTTTCCGTCCTAAATGGGACTCCTTTGTCTCACACTCCTCTACCATTCACACAGTAGAACACAGATTTTCTTTTTCATGAAAAAGCACTGAAATTGTGTAAACTGCTCAAAAGTTGGTTGAACAAGATGTGAGGCTTTTATAAAAAACAAACCAACACCACCCCCCCCCTCCCCCAACCATGAACTCGAAGGGCTGGCAAAAACTTTATCCATCTGTCCAATGTAACTTTTTACGGTATGAGTACGCACAGCAGGAATAGGGAAGTGACTCTGCTCTAGCAATCTGGTTAGTGACACGAATCTTTTTATGACAGTATTTTACAAATTCAGAGAGTTTGATTGCACCTCTCCATTATATTCCATAATTGCTATTTTAAGAAGCCTTAATGCTGTCATTTCTAACAAAGCTACATAAGTTTACATTAGAGCAAAGAAAATAAATTACTGTTTTTAGCTAGTGCAAAATCTCTACCTTATGTTCTGCCCTGACCACCCTCTCGTGCCTTGAAACATGGGTACTATATACAATTGTCTGGTTACAGCTCAGCATTCAATCATGGGCCAAAGGCCAAGCTGAAAAGAGCTGGATCAAATTGCTTGATTCAAGCTAAGCATGGAGGCCACTCAGACAAGTATCATTGTGCCCACAATAATTTGACGGACAGCCACTGCCCCGAATGGCATTCAGCCTAAATGCAGCCAAAGAAAATAGTTAACATATTGCTGCAAAAGAAGCCAACTCCATCAGCAACTGTTTAGCCTATGCTCCCTGCGCTTGCATGGAAGAAAGACAACTGTTACCATCTCTGCTCTAATTCTTTTTTGGTTATGAACAGTAAGATGGCCAATGTGATTTTTGTGTTTTCACTACTATTTAAGTTTTCACTATATGACACATACATAGGAAGAGTAGTAAATTAATTTTTCCACAGCAAAGTAATCGAAGAGAAGGGGACTTCCAGGATGCTGTTACAGTATGGAATTCCACATGACAATCCGTACTGTATTTCTTCAGTTAAAAATAACTTTGCTTTGTAGTGATGAGCATACACCATTGTCAAAATGATCTCTATCTATTTAACAGAATAACGTAAGCATAACGATAGTAAACTGTGGTCTGATTCAATGGCCTCCTATGGATTAACATTTTTTAAAATGTCGCCCTCATCTATTTGGAAAGCAACTTGACAACTATTTTGTAATTCAGGCAACACATAAAAGCACAGAGACCAATACCAGAATATAGAAATCAGCATCCAGGTGATGGTTGGTCTAAGCGCAGGTGCTCCTATTACCTCCCTGAAGTTCTCATAGTTTTTAATAGCCTATTCAGTGTGAGACTTACTATGCAGCACTGCATGATAGTCAGCCTCAGCACTCTCCCTCTTTAACTTACAGCATACTACCCAAAATTGAAGAGCTTCAAACAACCCAAATATTGCACATTTCTGCTTCTCTCAGACAATCTGTCCTGAAACACACTGGTTGAGCAAGTAAATGGAGCAAGACTTACAAGAAGCACAGCCTTTTCATACTATAAACGTAGTTTGCATACTACATTGGCCAGAACCTACTCCACTCTCTCGGTCCTGGCATATTCATTTCTCAGAGCACTGCACGCTGTCCTTCTGCCGTGCTGTGTGGGGCTGGGGCACTTTGCTCAGATTCCATTTTAAACGTGATCAGGAGGTAGTCAAACCATTTGGGTTTTTTTATTTAAGTATGCCTAGAGATATCAAAAGCTGGTTCTTACCAGGCACTGCTATAATAAATGGTGAATTAGGGGGGGGGGGGACGACACCCTCACAGCCCAAGATAGGTTTGTCCTAAGAAGAAACCGTAACTAATCACTACTTCACTGTAGAGGAAGCTCATTACTACGCCAGCACAGCCACTGCTTTTCACTTTCACGCTGTTTGGTGTTGCTGTGACAGAAATCTAGGCAAAGAGCTCTACGTACAGCACCAGATTCAAAAGCAGTGGAATCCTCACAAAGACTTTCAAAACCCCAAACAAAACAGTTTCTAAAGACTTCCTTACCACTCCAAAAAGTTGTTAAAATTACATTGACTAGGTATACCTTTATCATCTTCATTAAATTTGAATTGAATCAATAGCACTCAAAGAAACTGTCGACAACTATTTACTGCTTTGCAACATGTGCCAGTTCAGTAAAACACTGCGTTCATAATTCAACATTAATTTTCTTCCTTGATTTATTACATACCCAAGCAGCTTTCACATAAATCAGCACAGGCCTTATTTACTCTCCTCCCTTACCGGGCCTTCTGTAGCCACACATCGACTGTCCTCCTCCCCCTTGCCTAGAATTAGAAACTATCCCCGATTAAACTGAAAGAACATAAGGAGCTGGCTGATGCACTGCAAGGTCATCTTCCATCTTTGAAAGGTCCTGGCAAGGCCATGGCAATCAGGGGATGTTCCCAAGGACAGGAAGAAAGCAAGTGTCACTCCTGTCTTCAAGAAGGAGGATCTGGGGGAACTACAAGCCTATCAGCATCACCTTGACCTGTGGGAAGGCTGATGGAGCAAATAATTCCGGAAACTATTTCTGAAGATATTAAGGATAAGATGATGACTGGGAGCAGGCACCATGGATTTATGATAGGAAAAAAAAAAAAAAAAAAAAAAAAAAAAATCACACTTGACCAACCTGATAGCCTTCTTCCTACGGTGAGATGACTGGTACCGATAACCAGTGGATGAGTGGAAAACAGTGGATGTTGTTTATGTTTACTTCAGTGAGGCTTCGAACACTGTATCCCATAACACACCCATAGAAAAAATGATAAAGTGCGGGCTAGATAAATGGAACCTCCTGCACTTCAGCAAAGGGAAATGCCACGTCCCGCACCTGGGCAGCAGCAACCCCAGCACCAGTGCAGGCTGGGAAGCAGCTCCCCAGAGAAGACCCCAGCAGTCCTGGGGGACAAGTAAGCCACGAGCCAGCGACGCGCCCTTGCAGCAAAGCACACCAACAGCCTCCGGGGCTGCATCAGGCAGAGCATCACTGGGGGCGGTGAACCTTCCTCTCTCCTCAGCCCTGGTGAGGCGCAGCTGCAGGGCTGGGTCCAGCGCTGCCTTTCCCAGTACAGGACTTACTGGACTTAGTGGAGCGAGCCCAGCAAAGGGCCAGGAAGATGGTGAAAGGGCTTGGAGCATCTGACATAAGAGGAGAGGCTGAGAGCTGGGGGTGTTTGGCCTGGAGAAGGAGCTCGGGGGATCCTGTCCATGTGTGTGAGCACCTGATGAGGCAGGGGGGAGTAAGGAAGATGGAGCCAGGCTCTTCTCAGTGGTGCCCAGCGTAAGGACAAGAGGAAAAGGGCACAAACTGGAACACAGGAGGTTCCATTGTGACAGAAGAATAAAGTTTTTTTACTGTGAGGACAATCTAGCACTGGCAGAGGCTGCCCAAAGAGGTTATGGTGTCTCCATCCTGGGTGCTATTGAAAACCCAACTGCACACAGGCCCGAGCAACCTGTTCCAGTCGACCCCATTTTGAGTAGATTTAAGAATAGATGATTTGCAGAGGACCTTCCCAACCTCAACAATTCCATGTGTGCATGCATGTGCATACGCACACAGATATACACAAACTTAACTTTCGGTAAGTTATCAGAAAAATAAGGCATGAAAGCTGAGGGAAGACAATCTTTTGTAACAAAAAAGTTTTCTAAAATACTAATTTGATCTTTGGTGACTATTTAGACAAGTTACTGTTATTAGTAGACTCAAATATGCCTTTACATCTCTGCACACAGCAAATAAGAATACTAAGAGATTCAATAATCTGAATTATTATTTTGGCATCATTTAAGAGTAGGTAAAAATATTTAGAATCATCCTGTCTGGCTTACAGAAAAGTCATTTTTTACTGATAATTCTCATGACAAGAGGCTTATTTTGAACTTTAGGAAATTGTTAAGGTTTTTTCAACACAGTAGCAGTTTTACTAATTCAGTAGCCAAAAAGCACAAGATACATGAAACATCCATTATCTATTTTCCTTAGGAACTACCACATCTTAGTTCCTGAAAGCTTCGTACTATATGGGTTGAACTGGGGGACAGTTATATTTGGCAATTTATTTGGGAAGTACATGCTACACTCCAACGTCAAGACTGCCTCCAAATCAGCTGTATCAGAAATGCACATCTATTCTTTCACCATTTTTGATGTCTTGATAGTCTTGACTCAGAGTTTTTGTATTTTTGAAGATTTTAATATTCACAATCTACAACAGCCCTCTAGCTTTAAAACAATCAAAACCTGTGTACTCAACATTATCCTAAGGGTAAACCAATCTAGTTAAAAAGCTAAAGTTCAAGAGGTAAAAGCTGTGTCTACACATAAGATTTGCCAGCAACCTGCAAATTTCCTAGATCTGCTAGGCTACCTTCCTAGATCAGCTTTCATAAATACTTCATACTACTTTCCCTGCCTCCCTCCCCCCAGTATAAATCATCCTGACACAAATTTTAGTCCTGTTATAACTACATACACCAGAGTTTCTGCTAGTATGATTTCTGTGGACACATGGACACAATTTTGCCAAAGCAGTGCTGAAAATACACTACTTTGAAAGCTAAAACATGCTACTCCAATCTCTGGGGTTTTTTTAAATATACCTGCCCACTTCCTTGCTTAATATGGACAAAACTTGAAATATAGATCATTTAAAGATTGTTGCATACTGTGCTATTTAGCTGGGGACATTTAAAAAAACCATGCCAAAAAACTCTTGAGGGAGATGGTGGCTAATCTCCTTGAGCTCCTGAAGCGTACCTTAAAGATCTGTGGATCAGTATGGGTCAGTTTACCCGTGGTACGTAACTTCATAGTGCAGTCAGTACTTTCCTTTTTTCGCATTGAAGGATCAAGGACGGGAGACAGCGGGTACCTCCCACAAGAGTACAAGCACTGAGGGATTGAAAACAACTGGGATTTTAATATACATCTTGGCATTTGCTTGCAGTCCCAATGGGGTTGCGAGGGACGAGCCACTGCTCCAGCAGATCTGCCTCTGAAAGCACACGTTTAGAAGATGCAGACTCCTTTGCCCAAGTGCTGTAGCACAACTTTCTCCAGGCAATCACTGGAGGAAGACTAGCATGTGAAAAAGGGAAGAATAGAGGAGAAGGGTTTTGTAGCTATATATCCTATCTTTACTTCCCTTAGACGTACCGGGTATTGAAGTTTCACAGTCCGTACTGCAGAGTAAAAAGCTGTAACCCTAAAAAGGGTATCGGAATAAATTTAAAAAAAATTTAAAGTCAAGAGGCAATCCACTCATGCTATTCCTAGAGTTATTCATTACCCAGTCTAGTATTCCATAAAATAGTAAAAGATTTCAAGTAGTAGCAGTAGGTGAAGACCTAATTTAAATCACCTGAGAACATAACAAAACAAAACCAAAACCAACTCACTCAAAATGTGCAATTGTTTTGACATCACCTAAAGCTTTTTCTAGTTATCAAAAAGTAATCTGCATAAGATTCTCACACACACACAGTCTTCTCCTTTCTTGATCCTAAATTCAGCTGTAGTGCTGAATCAGGCAGCCATTTCAATAGCAACTTACTGATGTCAAACTCAGTATTATGACTTCCCTTGAAGTTAAAATAGAACAGCTAGAAGAAAAGGGAAAATGTTTTATTGCACATGTGAAAGTCACGTGAAACCTAAGTAAATATACAGCTTATCTGCACTGTAAGCGATCCTGTGTACTGTATCAAAAGTAGCCCATAGTATTCCTGAAGTTTGAAGGTCAAGAAGATTGACTTCACTGCACTTGAGTATCTCACAGAATCAAATATCTTTAACTAATATTTTCAGTACAAAGGGATAGTAAGTATAATAACTTTTGTAACGATCCTAAAATGGAAAGCAACTGTGCACAGAAACAAGCTTCTCAACCCCTTAATCACTGAATTAAGATGCAGCTTATTAAATCCTCTAGACTAAAATACCATCCTATTTTCAATAAACGCAGCAGGTTAGGGCTCCAACTATCTTCTAGAAAGAAACTGTAATACTGTTACAACTTGTAGGTAGATAAAGTTAAGCCTACAAGGACAAAGCGCACACTCCTTGCTTTTAAGGGCTACCATTGTGAAAGATGTAATGACATTGCAAGAAGTCTCATATTTTGCTTCAGCCCTGTACGGATGTTTCCTTGCCTTTTTTGTTAACTTCATTATAGCAGTTTGTGCCAGTTCTGGCAAACACCTAGCGAAATCATAATGCAGGAATCTTATTGGGGAGAGGAAAGTAATTGCCTAATAGAGTTTTTTAAAAGCTCATCCTTCCATGTGCAAACACCAAGGACTGAATCATTCTAACAACCTGAATATATTTTATCAAGGAAGAAATGTAAATCTTCAGGGGGTACCTTTTGCTTTTAATAGGTACCACATTCAAAAGTGCTAGTTAAGACAAAACTGAAACCAACAAGTGGCAGAAGACAAAGGGAACATTAGGAGGTAAAGTGTTGGACACTGCCTGTGGGAACTGCTTAATGAGCCAGGGAGAAATTACTACAGATAACAGCCTCAGCATTTTTCCTTGTTCCTCTCACTCCAGGCACTCTGAAGTTCATCAAGGCTGTATTTCGCACACAGACATTGACCAGCTGCAGTAAAAGAGCTGTGCCTTGCAGTCACAGAAGTCACGGGATAGCTCAAAACTGTTCAATTCCCTTTCAGTCTTACTCGATGATACTTGAGTGAATTCTCACTATTCGCCTCTCTGGTTTCAGGAAGGTGGGAGGGTTTCTAGTAACAAGCCTCTCCACATTACAAAGCTAAAAAACACGTGAAAGAAGCAGTACTACTGAAATAACGCTTGTGTCCTCCGAGCCTTGAAAATTCTTCCAAAAAGTCCTGTAAGAAGGCTTGGAATGCAACCAAGCCTTGTCAGTTATTTCATTTTACCAACAAAGTTACAATTTTGGACAGGAATGTGATTTTCAAATAGAAAGCCTTGATGATATAATATACTAAACACTTAAATTAGCACAACCCCAATACAAGGTATGTTAACTACCCTGAGGAAAGGCAGTATGCCAACAGAAATGCTCTTACACTGGTCCAAAGGGGAGGTAGAGGATGATCTGATTTTATTAGTAGATAGGTTTTGTGTAACTACTAGATAGAAACTGTTCTAAGATGACCTAAAAGCTATCATATGCTGCAAACAACCCTAACTTTAAAGTCCTGTTATCTTACTATGAAGTTTACGGATATCGTAGCAGTAAACAATCCCACCTTAGTCAAAAAACACTTGGATTTCTAGCTTCGCATACTAAAACACTAAACGATCAATCAAACAGTCAGAATAATGGGAACATCCACGTTTTTGTTAATTTGTATTAAACTTCTACTCCTTCACACAACAGGTCTATTAAATGCTTCTGCACTCCCTCAGTTACGTGTGCATGCATACTAAAGACCAATTCCAAGGGGCCAAGACTTTCTCAACCCCTGTTCCTGCTTCAGTGTGGTTAGTTTTCAGATTAATTCAACAGAAACCAGCGTCTGTGTGTTCAGCCAGTTCTCAGACACTTGTACACGCACACAGTTGGGATATGCATATAATCATAAGTGGACACACTGAAGTACTTAACAGGAAGCCGAGAAGAAGAAAAAAGGCGAGTAGTCAGGCAGAAAAAAGGAAAACAACCGTCACCTCCACCTCACAAATTTGGTTCCTGTGTTGACAGAGCCTTCTATGTCTTTGTGTTGTAACAGAAAAGAAGTATTAGTATTCCCATACATAGCATCACAACAGGCAATTACTCTGTAGTAATGAATCTCAAATTCAAGCTATTTACTGAAGTAATTCCCCACTTGGCATCCATTACCTAATCAGTTTCCACTCAGACAAGATCAACACCTTCCTTAACAGCTTTTATCTAGTATCACTACAGTGATAAGCTAGATGCTTAAAATTGTAAATTCTTTATTCCTGCAAATTAGTTGGTGCTTAATAGCAAAGCCAGATGTTTCTCAGTAGTTGCAGAGGTGTGCTTTAAAATACCAAATTTAACACTTACATTTATCTGGTGACTCTTCTACTGAAAGTTTTAGGAGTACTGTCATGGTTTAGAAATTACCTTTCTTCTGAAATTGTGTGTATTATTCCCTCCCCATCCCCTCCTCAGTAGTTATAAATGTATTAACCTTTGAAGCATGCCCATCACTGACCAGTATAAATCCATAACTACAAGTCATTACACACCTAAAAAAAAAAAATCAATCATAAAACATACCTGACTTAATAGCTGTCCATGAAAAATGTTGTTAACCACATTCAAAACCTGTTTTATAAGTTTTCTTTGAGAAGCAGGTATGAGAGCTGGGTATCTGGTCCCAGTAGTCTCCAGTTCCTGCTGCACTTTATCCAGAAGTTCACAGAGAAATTCCTGAGCATCTTGTTGGGCATATCCTCTGAAGGCTGGAATCAGTCTCCACACAGAATGAAGCATGGCAAAAGGAGACACCAATGCCCATTTGCCAGACCACATAACTTGAAACAGAGTATGCAGCTCATGACAGAGAGAAATATGCTTTGAACTGGGCTCCCTGGGCTGAATAAGTTCCATATTTCTACTTTTTGATGCTCCTCCACTCAATCCAGAGGATAAACTAGGCCGCCTCACAGAAGAGGATCCCTTTGCTTTCCCTTGGTTCTCATTCACATGTAATGTTGAGGCAGCTATTGACAGGTGTTTAGACGAAGATCTGGTTTTACCATTGGTTGCTGTTGCCAACAGTTCCTGAGTTTGGTTGAGATCAAGCTTTAAAAAGCATTCTCGAAAAATAAGTAAGTGACTTAATACCTGCAGGATAGAATTCATATAGCATGTATTTCCCAGGTTTCTCAGTCCTGTTACCCCAGGAGTCACTGTAGGCCTTCGTTTAATTGGAGAGTCACTTATTTTTTTCAATCTTTCTTCATCTGAGGTATACGTTTTTTCCAACTCTGCCACAGATTCCAAGTTCTGTGTTGTTTTTTGCAGGCAGGGTGCTGTTTCTGAGGACATTCTAATCTGATTTTGTAAACGACTGCTCTTTCTTGGAGGCATCTTTTCCATCTCTGCTTTCAACTCACGCTTTCGTTCTTGTCTTCTCTTCCTAGCTTTGTCCCTTCTTTCCTCTTCTTCTTCCCGACGCCTTTCTTCTTCCAACATCTTTTTTCCAGTAGGTGTCAACTCAAACCATGATCTGAATATTTTGCCCAGGAACGCACGCCGCCGGTGCCAGAGAGCTGTGAACATGCGATCTTCATTCCGAAGCAAGGCTTGCGCACCACCATGTGAAAGGTAAGAATCATCACTTGTACCCATAGAACGCAAAGTCCTCCCACTTCGAGTAGTGCACTCATAGTTTTGACTCTTGATTGCACTTAACGTACTTCGCAACAGTTTTAAATCACCAGTCGCATTATCATTAAGAACGTAATCGTCGCAGAGATAACAGAAAACATATAGCTCATTTACTTCCAATGCTACTGGGTGACTGCTCTCCTGAAAGTGCTTTAGTGCATGTTCTTCAATGTATCTTCCACATGCCACGTGCGAGCAGCTGAGGCACGCCCACACAGACTCCGTAGTATTGCAGTCCACACAATGCCATTTCTGAGGATTCAGAATGGAGTGATCTTGGGCCAGTCGCAGACGTCCTATGTGCTTACACTTATCCATTGTTAAAACTGAAACTGCAGAGACACGCTGGCAAAACACATCATCCAAACTATTTTCTGTCCGCGATATTTCAATCTGCAACTAAAAAAAAAAAAAAAAAATAAAAGTTATGTTACAGTTCATAAATACCCATCTGTATCACTTTTACGGATGTCAGTGTATCAAACTCATACGTGAGGTCAAGATCGTGATCTCTATCCAACTAAGTCCCGCTAAACATAAAAAGGCAGTCGGTTATGTGAAGCCACAATCAACATTATCATCAGCAGTTCAACATTCAGGCTAAATGGTCTGAATACCAGTTTATAGTCCCAGTACCTTCTGGCTCAGGACTGAAGCGTATTTGCTACACTTTACATTAGGCCTGGGGTTTTTTTTCCCTAAGGAGCACTGATTTAGTTAAAAGACATGTTACAGAGTTTGGATACAAACACAATTTAAAACGGGCCAGGTTGCCCAGAAAAGCTGTGGATGCCTCATCACTCCAAGTGTTCAAGGCCAGGTTGAACAGGGCTTCGAGCAACCTGATCTAGCGGAAGATGTCCCTGCCCACGGCAGGGGGCTTGGACTAGACGACCTTTGAAGGTCCCTTCCAACCCAAAACACTGCGATTCTATGATTCTAACATGCTCCTATTAATTCTATACCTAAGCATACAGGTGCAGAAGTGCAAAGTTCACTTAAATTTATTATGTTTACACAGTGCCAACAGTTCAGACAAATGAGGCTTTATCCAACTCAAACCCTTAATTAAACCGCACCTTTAATTAAATCACTGCACCTTTGTGCTCAGGCAAGACCATTATATCACTGCTTTCTACAATAATGTATCTTCAATAAGTACATTTTAACATGTCATCCTAACACCTCCGAAACAAAAAGAGTGACTTGGAAAAGCAGAACTTGATTTCCTCATATACCACTAGATATCTACCTCAGTTGCCGCAAACTTTAGAAAGATCTGTTTAAAATACAGGTTTTTATAATCTGTCTTAAAAAAAAAAATCACTCACTCAAAAATTTGGTTAACACTGGCTTACATCCTTTAATAAATTTATGTGGTAGCATTTATTTGTTCAAAGCTGCTATATTTGCTTTCTCCTATAAGGTGCATTTGCCTAAAACAAACAGGCAGGCTCTGACTAACTAGAATTCATTCTTTATTTACATTTTTACCATCTTTCAACTATCTCTAGTTGAGAGATATCATCTAGAGACAAATGATGTGTCAGGAAGTGATTGTATTTGATCTGGGGCATTTGCACCCACGATGTCACTGACTAGAAGGGCTAAATAGCAAACAGCACCAGTACCACTACGTGCAGTACATGCTAGACGAAACGGGTTACTTCGTCTGAGGAGTACCAAGGATTTGTCAAATATCCAGGCTATGCCACGCAAGACAAGTTATGCTATTAGTTCACTGTATGCATGCATTACAGGTCCAGAATTCTATGTTTTATAGATAAGTAAACCATGCTACAAAAATACTGAGTAATTTAGACAAATCTGGGCAGAACCCAAGAGATTATATTCCAGCTATTATCCTTGAATATGCTAGTATTTATCCAGTTTTACAGTTCTGAACTACACAAGAATGGGTTACTCAATTTAGAACAGATGTCTAGGTTAGAATAAGCACTGGATTGAGTGAACCCTAACATACAACAATATGACACCACTAAGGAAGGGAAACGTAAAAAGTTGCAGCTGGATAAGAAAGCAGCTTTATTTTTTTTATCTGGTACTTAGATAAAAACTGTACTTAAAAGATTTAACAAAAAAAAGGCTTTGATTGGCTAATCAGCCCCTGGCTAGTGCCTTTTTAAATGTTACAATACAGATATCAGCATAAGAGCTATAATAAGTCTCTGAGCACATAGCCAGTATCCAGCATTGCATGTGTTGTGTACATCTTACCCTGTAACACAGAAAAGGTCGAGACAGCTGTAGTGAAGCTAATGAAGTGTACACAGTTTTACATGCCCATATTAATCGTTCTCACTCAATTTATTTAAGAGTTGTCTCCAGCTCATACTCACTGCACTGAAGAATTCCAGGCGCCATGACTTCTGGGTACCCATTCAGTAATTCCCAGCTTAAATACCAGCCATAGCGTATTACGGGAGGTCGAGATCCCTCACGTGCTATGGTCAACAGATCACAAAAATAATGGCCTGCTGAACTTTTTCAGCTTGGTAGCATCCATAACATTCCTTCTACAAGGCAGTCTATTCAGAGGCTGCCAATGAGATTCTTTTACAAACAGTCGTGCACGCTATGCTTGCTTTTTACACTCTCTTTATAAGTAAGACCACTTATGTTATCCCATGTCTTCTCCTAGTCTGACAACCTGTTTTCCCTAAAGCCATTTTTTAACACTGATAAAATTCACATAAATTTCAGAGTTGAACTGTTTGTTAATTCTTCTTGGAATACTAAAGTAATACCTACATAAAGCGTGCTGCAAGAATTAAACATGGTAGACAGGATTTTAAGAGACAAGACTCATCTTTGTGTTTTTGGGCTAACAGAAATAGATCCTTCCGCATAACATATTAGTAACGGTCCTTTCCAGCAGGCCAGAAAAGGACACTAAACCCTGCCTTCCCACAGGGCTGTCACATACAGCAATGCTGTCAGTCAGAGAAGTCCGAGAGGTTGACCCTTTCTGGTTTTGTTAAAGTCACTGTGTAAACACTGTGCCTTTTTTTCCCCCCTTTTTTAATATTCTATCGTCAGAAAATTTGTTTTTCTTCATTTTAAAAATACTATCAAGAGTGAAACTTACTTACATGCCTCAATGTAAGCAGATATTGGACTGAGGACAAAAGTAGTTGGCTGATTTCAGGATGACCACTGTGTAAACCAGCGTTGCACAATCAAGCTTCAGGCAAAAGCAATACGATTCTACGAAAGCGCAAGATCAGCGCCTTGAAGAGAAAAACCTAAAACCTCAGCTCCCCCACCAGCAACCAAGCCAGCATGACATTTTCCCACCTACGTCGATGTGTGGAGAAAGGAGATGGGGGTGGAAGGGGGGAGGGGGAGGAAACATCTTGGCATGGGAGAAGTCTTTCTTTGAAGAAAATGTGAAGAAATTAAAATGCAGAGTTTGGTCAAAAAAAACCAGAAATATCCAAAAAGACTGTGAAAAAGCTGAAAGTACAAAACCGAGAACTAAGAAAACTTCAGCTGAATGTCAAGCAGCACACTGACCGCATGAATGCTTTAAGACGTGGCGCACCGAAGTACTGAAACTCCATCAAGTCACAAAATTTAAAACCTTTACCTTAGAACCAAGACTTGGCAAGATAAAATAGCTCGGGGGAAAAATAGGAATGAAGTGACAGATAATGCTGGAAGAAACCTAAAAAATACTGCATACTCATTCCCACGCCTACTAGAAAGCTGCAGCTGAAATGAAATAGTACAAGCAAATGCTCCAACGTTAAAATTCCCTGAAGAAAGTTATTCAGTGCTAGTTTCTGCATTCTTCTCTCCTGAGGTTCAGTTCTGTGCACACACACAAAGAAACTGTGAATTAGTTGACCAGCACTTCAGAGATCAAGCCCCCTGTGTTCTCAGCACAGACCTGAACTGAAGTAGTAAGCAAAATAACAAGTACTAACATACAGAGTAGCACTACTGAAAGCATTAAGTTCTCTGGGAAAATAGAGATATGCAAAAGTCTTTTCTTGCGCCAAAGTTTCACAAGCAAGAAATAGATATACGGAATAGGATTATTTTTTTCATTGAACCGTATTTCAACCTTACTGACGTGCTTGCTTCTTTAGTTTCACTAAAGAATGGCTGGTAAAATGTACATTTTTGGGTAACTCACGAGCTGAAAAAGTACTCGATGTTAAAAACCAACAACCTAGAAGTCAAAAAATATGTTTTTCTCCCATTTGTGTTTCATGTAAACAAGAAATGAAAATTCTTCTTCGCAGCTGATAAATTTTAAAATTGTAACTCTAAATATAAACAAAAGGAAATATTTTTTTCCTCAGTCACTACTTTCGTAATTAATTGCTTGGCATGTAAATGGAAAAAAAAAAATCAAACAGTCTCTCTCAAGCGTTAGACTAGAAATACAGTACATAGTTTTACTAATATATACACATACACACTGTGCTTATGTGTGCCATTAATATTCTGGCTTTTAAATCAGACGACAGAACCTGATGATTTATATCAGGTTCGTAGTACCTGTTTCATGCGAATAAACAGGAATCATGGGCACTTGAACAACTGTAAGTTTTAGATAACGAGTATGCTAACTAGAACGCAGATGTACTGCTTTTCTGCTTTCTTAAACACTTTTTTTTTTTTTAAAGAAAACAACCCAACAAAACATTGATGCGCGTAACTTCACACTGCACTACAGTCCTGCAGGCACAACAGTAAGACTTAGAAATCAGAGCAGCACTTCAAAAAGAACATTTGTACATGATACCCGATTTTTAACAGTACCGCCTTTGACAAGAACACCCCCTTCCCCCCAGCCGCCTTTCTTTGGAGCCATACAGACCGTCATTTACCTTTTTTCTTCCCTTTTTTTTTTTTTTTTTTTTCCTCTCCAGCTAAGGAATGCCCACACAGTGTGCCGCCCAGAAGCAGCCGGGACTCCGGGCACCGGCACAGCGTTACATCCAATGTCCCTTATTGCAAATAACCGCGCATTTCCTGCAGTTGAGAGTCCGGGGTAAACAAACAGTTCAGATTGAAGCACGTTCGCAGAAGTACGACAAACACACAGCACCACTTCTTACGAGTCCGGATTTTACACCGGGGAAGTTCTTCCCATTTAGAAAAATACCCATCTCCCGACTGTGCCGACAGCTCCTCCTCGGACACCGCCTGGCTCCCGTCCCGACAGCAATCCCGAGTCAAGGCGCTCCGGCAGAGCTCACCCACGGCTCGATGCCGGAGTACCGGCGTGCCCACGGCTGTTTCCCTCGGAAGGTCCGGCCCTTCCCGGCGCCCCTACGACATGGCGCGACTCCTCGCCTCTCGCCGACAACAAGCGGCACACGCAGGAGACCCGACCGGCCGGCCTGCCAGCCCTGCTGCCGGGTCACCCTCCCCCTCCTTCTCCCGGTCTCCCTCACCTCGACGCCTTTCCGACCCCTCCGGGACGGGTGAGGGGACCGGCAGCTTCCTCCCCCGCGTGGGGCCCGGCGCCCCTCACCCGCCCCGGTCGGGCTCCCCGCCACACACACACCCCGAGCGCGGTGGGACGGGACTGTCCCGGGGGCCCCGCTCCCCCGCCAGAGCCGCTGACACGGCCGCAACTCCCTCACCCCCGCCCCGGCGGCTCCTTCGCCCCCACGCCGTGCCCGCCTCACCCCCGCGGCAACCTGCGCCCCCCCTCCTCAGGTGCCCCACCGCGGGCACCGCGCCGCCGCTACCCCCGGGGGAAGGGCTGGTGCCGCCGCCGCCGCCACCCCCCTTCCCTCCCTCCGCCGGGCTCCCGCCGTCCGTCCCCCGGGAGGCGGGGGCGCAGAGCCGCCGTCCCGCTCCCGCCGGCCGCCCCCGCACGCACCCGTCACCCGCCGCTGCCGCCATCTTGGGCGCCCCGAGCCGCAGCCTCCTCGCAGCGGCCCCTCGGCGACGTCAGCGCGGAGGCCGCCCCCCCCCCCCCCCCCCAACACCCCCCGCCCGGTGCGGGGATCCCCGTTCCCGCCGCCCGCGGGGAACGGGTGGTGGTGGTGGGAGCGGGGATCCGCCAGGACACAAGCGGCGTCGAGCCGGCGGGGGGAGCGCCGGTAGACAACCCCCTCACACCCCACACCCCCCCCTTCCGAGCGCCCCGGGGCCCCGCACCCACCTGCCGAGCGCGGGGCGGGGAAAGGCCGATCGCCATGTGCCGGCGGCGGGTCTGTCACCGGATTTGTAGTGGCAACCGAAGTCCTTCCCACGTCTCCTCCCACCTCCCCCGGCCTTCCCCCGCCCGCCGCCGGCAGGCGGCCGGGCCAAGCGGGCCGGTCCCGCGGGGCCAGGCGCAGGGAGCCCGGCGGGGAGCGGCGGGGCCGCTGCCCTCGCACGGCGGGCGGGAGGGCGGTTGGAGCCGGTTCCCGAGGGGCCGCTTCCACCCCCGGCCTGTGCCCGCGGGGCACCTGTTTTCCCTGAGGCGGGTCCGCACCCAACCGGGAGGGACACGGCGGGTCCCGGGCCTGCCCGCGGCGGGTCTCCTCCCGCTGTGCCTCCCGACGTTATCTCGCTCGTGTTTGGTGGCGTCGTCCGCGTTCAGTCGGAGTAAGAGCTCTGTTTGCACTTCCCCGGCAGGCAAAGGGCAGCGCTGCACCCCTGCTCTCGCCCAGCGGCACCCCGCGCTCGCAGGTGCTGCCAGCAGCCATTTCGGCCCATTTCGGCCCATTTCGGGCCTCGCCGCTGCCGGGGTTGTGCGTGCCAAGGCCTGACGGTGAAACACACCGCACAGGGCACCTCAGGCTCCTTCACGTCGCTCCCTGCCTGTTGTTTGTGGAAACTTCTGCAAAGCAGCTCACACGAAAATAAAAAATAAAATAAAAAAAAAAAGCTTTTATCAGGCCCCCGTTGCCTATCTATCGAGTACTTTTTCAGTCTCGGGTTTCATTACAGAAACCTAAATAGGCAAAAAACTTGTAAACGCACACCCTGCAGATGTCCTGTTTTGTAAATTTGAAGCGTCTTTACTCCGGTCCTTTTAAAACTACAGTTTCTGAGCTCTTTTTTTTTTTTTTTTTTTAGCTGCTTTCCCGTTCTGCTTGCGCTGAACCGAGTTAGCTCAGGCCTGCGCCTGCCTTCTGCCCTGCCCCGGGGTGTGCCGGGCAGCCGCGCGCGGGCTGCCCCTCTTTGGGGCAAGAGGTGTGAGGTGAAAACTCCCTCCTGACTGGGCTGACATCGGGTTTTTTTGGCATCCACGCTCAAACAGGTTGGCCTTTTGGTGGAAATGAACCTGCCCAGAAAGACGGTGCGCGGTGCTGGTTGCAGAACGTGTCCGTGCTCTCTGTGTGTATGTGTGCGTGTGTGCGCTGCTGCTTTGCCACAATAAACAAGCGGTGCTTTGGTGCAGAGCGTGAGCGCTTCAGATTCACCTCCCCCCCCCCCCCCCCCCCCATTTTGGATCCATTATGCATCAGGATGTTTTCATGACGGCATCAAAATCTCGCACATCTGTTTCTGCGTTTCTAATTGTGTCATCGCAGAAAATGTGTTTCAGTTTAAAACTTGAAATGAAATCTATAGGCCCCAGTTGTCTCAGCTCTCCTCCAGTAGAACTTTCCAGTTCTTGCTGTTTCTAATGAGACTGCTGAGGTGGTGCAGGATGTGGCCGAGAGAGACACAATTCAGTTTTTCTGCAGGGTCACTTTTCATGGTGCTTTCAGAAGCTCTCAAAGAGTATACAGATAGACTCACCAAGCTTTTCTCATGATTCCAGTGTGCTTCTAACTTGTAACTTCAAAGTGAGGAATACTGTTGCCTAATTAAAATACTCATAACTGTTCATGCACGGTGATTCCACTTATCTGCACATCCCTCTTAAATGTTTTTAAGAAAACGTGCACAATTTTCAAATAACTATATTTATTTCTGCCAAGTTGCTACCTCCATCTGTAACAGCAGCATTTTTTTCTGCAGTCATAGTTGGGAAAGTAACTCTCCCGTAGCAATTAATCACTGGAATCCTCTTATGACATACTCACACTCACTACCTAAATCCAGTTCTGTGTGCACGTCTGTCTGTTGGTTAAGTGGATGTTGGATCTGCTCTCACGACCAGACTGACGGACCATCCCTACTGGGGCCTCTTCAGCTGCATTTGAAGGCTGCTTTCACCCGAGCTCCTCAGCCCCCGTAAGTCTCTAGAGGGGGAGAGCCCAAGCTCCTGACGCCTCCGCACCCACTGGAGGTCTTGTCCATCTGCTCCAGGTGGATGAAGTCTATGTGAGGCTCAGGGTATTACCATTCAGGGCACTGAGAAATAATCCCAAATCCTGGGTTTCCTAAGCGTCCAGGGAGACTCTGATCCTGGGCTGTTCACAGGAAGGCCAGGGCCAGCAAGGTAAATGGCAAATGGTGGCTCTCGGTGGTGCATGTGCTTAACCCCACTCCCGAGGCAGTGTCTCATTCAGGCACACCCTGAGGCCTTGCCACCAACCCACTTTATGCCCTAAATAGCCACTTTTAAGCAGCCATTCCCAAAGTGATTATGATCCTCAAAAAGTCTTATTTACTTATGCTGGTTTTATGTCTTGGTAGCCTATTGTCTCTCTAACGCACTCTATGCCTTTCTCTTTCACCAAATAGTGCCTATCTTTCAAAACCCTCTTCTAGTGATAACAGAGATTCGCTCAGTCGCTGCTCTCTCTGCAGTATCTGATTTAGCACAGAATAGATAAAGTTCCTCTTTTTTTTTTTTTTGGTGGGTGGGTGGGTTCCCTGTTTTAATGGACAACATTTCAGCTGATTTTCACTGAGCACACTTCATACCCTTACTGGGTTAGGGCAGCCTTCACTCTCTGTTCCTGCCACGTTGGCTAATCCATTGCAAAGTATTGATTTGGAATTGAAATTTGGCTCCAGCATAACAGATAAATCACTGAATTGCTATGTGCTGGTCTTACCATATCTGTCCTGCTTCATGCGTGCCTTTAGTAACATCCAGCTTAAAATTTTTCACCTTGCTTTAACCTTTCTCACAGTCATGTATTTATTCTCCTAAATAATGGCCACATTAAAAACATTCAGGGCTGGTAAGAGAATTTCTGAACCTTAGGGACACACTTAAGACCCAGCTCCTTTCCACCATCCAGACATTACAGCTAGAAATGTTTGTGATTTATTGAGACAGTCAGAAATTGATTTCCCAAATGTAATTTAATTTTAAATTCATTGGGCATATATGAAAATGGATGCCAGATACAGAATATATTGTCAAGAAGAAGCAAATGTAATGAATCCCTAAAAGTAATGTAACCTCATGTCTTCCTATTATGTGTAAAAACATTCTCTGGAGGGGAAAATACTGCCTCTGACTCAATGTGAAAACCTTTCCAATATGGCAAATAGTTTTAATGTATTTTTTAAATGGTCCCTAGCATTATATACATTGTGGGTACTTACTGCATTAATAAAACTGAAAAAATATTTATGTAGTCCATTTGATGGATGGAGACATCATAAGCTGTTATTTCAAATGAGGCATCTAAACTTTTACAAATGACCAAAATTTTAAATTTCTGTCAAATATAATTATAAAGCAGTAATAGGTTTTGATGCTCCAGAACAGCAGAGGGGTAGGTTAACCAAACCTTCTGAGTCTATCTGAAAAGAGAGTTGATGTGATACAGCGTATCAGTGAAGACTGGATGCATAGGCATCTTTGTCTCCACTACGTTTGGGTCTGCTTTTGTGGTTTGTATGTTCAGAACTGGCGGAAAGGGAGAGGCAAAGAGAAAGCCTTATGTGAGGAAAAGAAATGAAAAATGAACTTTAAACAAATACGCAGCCACCTTTTGCTCTTGCGGATGTGAACACTGTTAGTTGTTCGCAGCACCCCAGTTAGGAGTGGTGCCCCTGCATGCCGACGGCGCTTGCAGGGTGTGATGTCACCCTGGCAGCCACACTGCTCAGATGTGAGGTCACGTTTGTCACCGCTCTGGTCTCAAGCTGCCCGCATCCACACTGCTTGCACCAGGAACTGTTTGGAGTTCAAGCTGCTCCTATATGAAATTTCTCCTCCCGGAGAGCCAGCCAGCTTCCCTGAAGTGCAAGGCAATATTGGTGATCAGGAAATGTGTTCTTTTGCTTTTACGACAGTACAGACATGTCCTGTGTAGACCTAAGCAGATGGGGCTGACAATGTGGAGTTAATTACACATCTGAGGCGCAGAAGATAGATGGGATGAGGGGAGCGATAATAAATCACAAAGTTGCATATATTAATACAAGCAGCTTGATGGTTTCCAGTTCAGCCCTAGATGATAAATAGAAAACTTTTTTTTTTTTTCCTAAAACAGCAGGAGCATTTTAAAACAGCACATAACAAGGGGACCCTTGGAAAACTCATCTAAAAGCTTGATACACATATGCGCCAGTATTTACATGTTTGGGGAATGTTTGCATGTTTACCTTCATGCAGCATCTGCATCGGGCATTTCTTGTGTTGCCATGTTTCCTGATACAAACAAAATACTCTAATTTATGTATAAAAAGATTCAGGACTCAAAGAGAAATCGTCTGTGTGTGTGACCCTGAAAATAACACAGGATTTTCTCCAGCGCCTGTGAAACTTTTGGGCTGCAGTTCAATTCAAGATGAAGACAGGTACATGTTGGTGTCTCCATACGAGCTAGGTGTTTTAATTCCCAGTAGAGCTGGGGGAGCAGAGGGGTCCTGTATCAGTTACGTCTGAGGTACTTCTGGTGTGTGAGACATTCAGACAGAGCTGGCCAACCTGGCACACAACGTACAAGACTGTAGTGCCCTTCTGGTGGAGCAGCTGGAGACAAGATGGTGTAGCCTATAGTCTCTCAAGTGGTACTGGTGCCAAGACAGCTGAGCTGAGCACTGGAGATCTCCTTAGGCTGACCCTACGCAAGTAGCTGATGGCCAAGTTAAATGAATTGATCTATAGTCTTCTTCAAATACACTAACCAAGAGCTCGATCAATTCTATGAACATCTAATGCCACTTGAGAAGCTGTGGGATGTCCTACCTGGTCTCAGGCTACTCTTCCGGAAAGGCATCAGTTCCCATACATCCTGTGCCATATCTGCCACCTTCAGGGAGATGTCCCAGATACCTTAGGGGTTCTCACATTGCTTTAGATGCCAACGTGTAGGAATCTGAATCAAGCCTTGGATCTCCATTGGCTGTAACAGGAATGCAGAGACGTTTAGTTGCCTAAATATAGGCCCTAGAGATGGTTGTGGGCACCAAAGACATCTTCGGAGGCTGACTGGCGTGATGGAGGGTCTGCAGAAGAACTAAACCTTCCTGGAGCTACCTGTGGGGCTGGACACCTCTCCCCAGCCCAGGTCCCTCTGTGGTGACAGATGCCTTATCCTTAGGCAATTGAATCCTGCACTTAGCCTGTGTGTGGATACTTCGGTCTGGGAGTCTGCCTGGTACACTGCATCCCACCCTACTCACTTCATTGAACTCTGTCTGGGTCCAAACATAGAAGATATATTTTGCAAATATGTATTTTTCACAAATGGGATGAAAGTTTGGGAGAATTCATGAGTCTTTAAATGATCTGCAGGTTTAAAAACAAAGCAAAAAATGTAAAGTGTACATATGACATTACCAATCACTAGATATTTTTCCAAGGATATCTCTACTTTTCTGCATAAGAATAAAGAAAGCAGCAAATATTTGCTTTGATGCCGATTTGAGGAAAATTGTCATTGTCAAGGTTAATGCTATGCTTATTCCACTCCTCTTCCTCCCATTTGACTTCCCTTCACTTCTCCACATTGGCTTTGCCAGGCAAATGCAGACAAACCCATTCCCATGGCTGAAGTGGTTTAACAGTACGGAAGCGTTTGGGCCTAGGGCTTTGAAGGCCTATTGACAATGTTAAACACACCAAAATGCTTAACGATGCTTTGGAGTTTTTTGTTTATCATTTCTGATTTTAAAATAGCTTGAAATAGAATTGAAAATTTAACAAATGATTGCTTAGGCAGGTGCTATTGATTTTAACTGAAAGGTCTGAGGCTCTGAGGTTCCTTTCCATTATTAGGCATTTGGCTTGCTCTCCTTGGGCTGCTGGTGAGCTTCTGAGTGCCAGCTCTAACACAAATATTGTTACTAAAGATGCTCAAACAGGTCCTCTTCCTGCCAGTCTTTCATATAAGCCAAATAAACATGCATTGGAACTGCCAAGAGACAGAATGCAGCAAAAATGTGTCCATCAAATCTTGCGGCTGCTCCTTGTAAGGACAAGCATACAGTGAAAAGTGGTTTTGATATTCAAACTCAGGAGTCATCCCCTTCCACTCTGAATCCAACATATCCTTCTGGTGAAAACATACTTGTCAGTATTTTCTTCATCTGCTCTACTGAGACCTGCCTACTACTATACACAAGGCGTGCTGTGAAGGAGCATGTGACGTGATGAACATCTGATTTTCTTATAATTACATTAGGTCTGACTTTGAGTCTAGACACCAGAAGATTTCTTAGTGATGTTTGGGTTAACAAACAAAGGAATGTGGCTCAGATTACCTCTTAATTCAAGGGCAGTTTTACGCTCCTGCTCTATCAACCAGAAAAAAAGATAAGTGCCCTCCTCTGCAGGAACCTTCATATACTGGACCCAGCTGCCAGATAAAAGAGTGCTCAGAATCTCTCGCATTTTCTCTTGCTCTAAACCCTATATTCATTTTCTCTTTCCCTCAGCCCTATATTCCGCGGCCTTTGCTCTGCGTGAGCCTGGAGAGCCATCGTCCCACGTCCTCCCCAGAATACAAAGCACCCTCAGTGCATGACCCCACTCCTTGGCCAAATGCTGAGTCCTTTTCTTCTGCTCTAAGAGCTTGTTCTGCATGACAGTGCTTGTGTCTTTAACACGTCTTTTGTGTGGCAAGTTCTGCCCTAAGATTTGCTATGGATCTCCCATCGAGGTCAATGGATGTGGTAAGTATGTCTGCATAGCTCAACCCTGCTTTACTGTAGTTGCAAAGAAAAGAAAAGCGCTCACATGTGATAAAAGTGTCATTCTTCACTCTGGATGCTGGATATCACAGCTACTGTAGCTCACTGGCTCCTCAGAGGGAAGAATGAGGGCACAGCTGGCTTTGCCCCCAGCCCTTCTGCTCTCATCCTCACAAGCCTCCGATGGAGCATCCATAGTCATATCGAGCGTGACTCTACCACAGATGTCTTTATTTCTCCTTTACCACAGATGTCTTTATTCCTCCTTCCTTATCACCAGGCACCAGATCACACCAGAGCCGCTGATGGGTTTGGAGTTAAAGAAATTATTTTAGGGCACAGAATTTGCTTCAGCCAAGCTGAAGATTCAGCTTATTTCAGGTGCAAGTGCCTATGCCCGAGGACTTCAGTGGGAGCTGTGTCTGAATAAACAGATCTGAACCTGCAAATAGTCAAGCTGGCAAAAGAAACTGGACTTGGTTTGGCCCCGACACAATTTATAATCCCATTGAAGAGGACGAGGACATGGTTGTCCCATTTGTTTTGCTAGTACGTACTTTTTTGTTAGTTTTGTAGCCACGCATTTTACCCTTAATAGGTTTTTTTAAACTTTAATAAGCTTTCAAAATAAGCTTTTTGTTACTGAGTGTCTCAGACTTTGCTTGGTTACCTCAGTGGAGAATCAGCTCATTAAAATACCCCTGCAACTAGACAAATAATAGCTTAAAAAAAAAAATTATTTGGATTTTGGGGAATTATTGCTGCCATTGCACGCACGATACAATGCCGGTATTTCTGCCTTCAGATGTAAATGCCTGTGCAAATGCTGCTTTTCAATTAAACTGTAGTCCAATTCGTTGAAATTTAGCCAAAGAAAGCCCGTGAATGGAAACACTTAAACGATACATTAGGATTTAGCTACAGACTTTGCATTTGTTTTCTCAACCAAATGTAAAACAATTGTGTAGTGGCCCATAGGAGAGAAGATTGTACTTGGGTTTTGTTTGAGCGTCAGTGTTAACGATCAGTGCTCAAGCGTTTTAGATTTCAATCTTAAATTAGCAATTTAAAGACAACAAAGAATGATTTTCATGCTTGTCAGTTCTGATTAATGTAACATTAACCCCTAGAGAACAGTATATTGCTCCAGTACTTTATTTCAAGTTGCAAGAGACCAGCTCTGGGAAAAAATGAAAGGCTCTTTTGGGCTTTTTTTTAGTTTTTTTTTTTCCTGCGCACCCCCCTCCCCCCCCCCCCCCCCCCCCCCCCCTTTCTTTTTGAACTTGAATTATAAAGATACCACTATCTACTGCTGCTATCACTCTTACTGCGAGTCTTGTGGTTGCTATCGTCCAAGGTGCGCGACAACGAGAGATTTCCTAAATTACACCCCTACCAAGTTAGTGCCATTTCGTTGCTTCCCACAGATCCCGGCGCTGATTTTGCCTCTCCCGCGTCGATCCCGGGGAGCCCCAGCTCCGCTACCTGCCGATCTGAGCTTTCAAGGGCAAAAACTGCTGGGAGCATGCACAGGAAATTTATACGCTTCTCCCCCGCTGAGTAAATTACAGAGGGAGGAAACAAAACCAGAATGTGAAAGTGGCACATGAAATAAGAGCAGTTTTGCTGTAAAAGGGGTTGCTTTTTGATAACCGCCTGTAAAAACAAAATTTGCTGTAATTTCCTTGACTGTAGAACAGCAGTTTAAATGGTTGCTGCTCCTTCTCCCCAGTTTGGGGATGGTGAGCTAGGTGTACGAGGAGGATGGTAGAGTTAAGGAGAGGCCACGAAATAGCGCATTTGTCATGTGGGGTGGATTAGGGTGTGAATGGGGGCCCTCTGATTCCCCTGGTCCCTTCCCAGAGTAGGGTCAGACAGAAAGTCCATCCATACGAGACAGCAAGAGATCTGCCGTTGACATAGGTATTGTCCCCCAGAATGAACTGCTGGAAACCCGGTGCTATGTTTGCAGTGTGCTCAGTGGAATCTCTGCAGAAAATGCTCCTCATGCGTGTTTAAAAGAGGGCTTCAAGTCAGGAAAAAGAAGTTGCATTAGAAGGAAAAAAAAAAAAAAAAAGCCTTGGAAAGTTTCAGCTTTCCAAATTGCAGCAATTAGATGAACAGTTTTGTATACAAACTTCACAAGACTTCCAAATAATTCAATTATATCCTCTGGTGGTTGCAATCTCTCTCGCCCAGCAATCCCTCTGTGGGAGAAGCAAAGACCATAAAACCTCAGCGGGGGGATGGAAAAAAAGAGTTTCTTCCATCCCAGCTGTTTATATCTACTTGTGTGTTTCCAGGGGTTTAGGCCACATTTTGTTTTGCTTCCCTTCTGTTACTGCCTAAACATCGGGAGTGGAGAGCCAACAGCTGCCTCACATGAGCCCATCACGCAGCAATGAAAGCAAAGAAATATCTATTGAACAATGGGCACTTTTTGTGCTTGCTGTATTCCCCTTGACTCCAGTGGGATCCGCAAGAACCACAGACCTGGTCTTGATGGATGATTTATGCTCCATATATTTATTTTTTTCGTGGTGTTTGTGTGTTCGGAAACATTCACAGATTTGAATGGAAGGTCGGTGTATGCCCACATACGCGCATGTGTATGCATATGGAAGTAAGATGGTATGTAATCCATGCAAGAAATAATCATGACTCTTCATTTATACCAGAACGGTGTACCAGACCGTGGATCTTTGGCATGACCTGGTGTCTGAGTCTCCGCACGAGCCTTGTGCCGGGAGTGGGCAGCTGCCAGCAGATCCTCGAAGAGGGGTGCCCAAAGAGGGGCTGCATATCTGCCTCTGCACGTGCCTCTCATCCAGGCTCTCCAAAGCCTTTTGCAAGGCCGACGAGATGCACGCTTAGGTGCTCTTACCACTGCCACCTTCCTTTCAGGTCTCCCCTACCATCTCCAAGATGTTGGCGTACCAACTCTGTGTCCGAAGAGCAGGGCTCATGGGGGGTGTGTGGGGTGGGTTGGGAGCCACAGCAAAGCCCTGCAAGAGCATGAGGGGCAGCTCCACAGCAGAAGAGCGTGAAGCAGCAGCCACGTAAGTTCATCTCCCACAACATGTGACAGACTGACAGCAGCATCCTGCTCCTTTAGGCGTGGCAGAAATGCATCGCAAGAGGAAGTTCCTACAGTGAAGAGGCTGTGTTTTAAGTTGATGACATAGACACAGGGGATAGGAGAGGAAGCGTATGGTATTAATTTATTGTAGCTGTTGTGCTTCTTGGGCTGCTTCACCTGCACGGGGCTAAGTACCAGTAAGTTCTTCTGGGTGACAGCTGGCTTCCCAAAACGTGAGGTGCCTTCCAGGAAGCTCTTATGTGAAGAAAAAAAAAAAAAAAAGAACATCTAAAAACGTGCTGGTAAGCTAACGATGTTTTCTCCAGAGGGTGGAAGTTCCCTCCCCAGATGACGGGGAGGGGCCGGGGAGGCTGGACTCCCCCGTGGAAGGAGCCCAGGAGAAGCCTCCTCGTGGCTCACCCGAACCTTGGCCACCAACAAGAGGGGGGGAAGAGGAAGGATGGTGAGATCCAGGAGCGGACGTGCTCCTTCAGCCCCCAAAGGCAGCCCCTGGAGGCCACTTTTATATGTGCATGAATATATATGTGTGAATATACATGCATGAATATACACACACCTTCCTGCCTGTAACAACTTTCTTTTTCAAATACATGCCTGATGCTGTTTTAATAATAGTCACGCTAGAATGTTTTACATTCATGTTTCACTTTTGTAAACTTTTTTTGAGGCTTCTCTTTCCTCCACTATTTGCTGCCCACAGGGAAAAACATAAAAATCAAGTGTTGAATTTTGAGCCCAAGCTAGAATTTTGACAACTTCTAGTTATCCAGTGCTGACATTTAGCACAGTTTACTGCACAGTCACTCAGTGCTATTGCCGTGAAGTTTCCTAAAAGCTGCAGTTGCAAAAATGATGAGACACTGTAATTTACGTAGAGGAGGTGGTGGTGTAATTTTTGTGGTTCTACTGCCAAGAGACTGAGGAACCAGGGCTTGTTGCAGACTCTAATGTGCTCTTTGTAGGCAGTGAGACGTTTGAGATGTCACTTTAAGAAACACCAGTTGAAACCCCAGTTCTGAAAATATTTCACCTAATATGGGTAAAACTACCTCCTCGGTGTACTAGAACTTGAAGCAATTAAAGGAAATGTCTTTCCCGTTTGTTTATTTCAAGCCCTCAACAACATTGTGGGCTTAATGAGGTTCACTGCTTGTTTCCTTTCTCTAGCTGTTCAGGGTGTTCTGGTGCTCCACCAGCCGAGGGAGTCTTTTATGCAATAAAGGTGAGAAAATACTGCAATAAAATGGGAGGACAAGATTGTGAAACCAGTGATGGTGGCAAAGGGCATTTGGCAGGCACGACCTTTGAAACCACTTTGATTTTTTTAATTGACTAGATTTCAAAGTGATGAGATCTTTCTGACTTCCCAGGCTTTTCACCGAAATCAGTCTTTTTGGTAGGCCTCTCCTTGAAGCACACACTGACCTGGGAATACAGCACTGAACTGGGTCCTCCTGTACACCTCATCAGCTCTATTTCAAACATCTTTCTGCTTTAGGTTTAAACACATATTCTCTATGGGGAGTGGCTTATACAGCATATGTATCCAATTTTGTCATCTGGAATATAATAAGTCACAGAATCGTAGGTTACTTAGTGCTGGGGGGGATGTGAGGAGGTCTCCAGTCCAACCTCCTACTCAAAGCAGGAGCGGCTGTGAGATCAGACCAGGTTGCTCAGGTTTTCATCCAGTTGGGTCTTGAAAACCTCCAGGGATGGAGACTGGACAGCCTCTCTGGGCAGCCCATCCCACTCTTTGAGTGTCCTCATGGGGAAAGATTATGTCCTTATATTCTATCGGAAACTCATGTTTCACCTCATGCCCGTTGCTGCTCATCTTCCCAGCAGGCTGTGAGCTCCCTCTCCTCCATAACCCTCTCATTAGTGGCTGCTGTTAGGTCCTCCCAAAGCTGTCTTAGCTCCAGGCTGAGCCAGACCCCATCCTTCAGCCTCTCCTCATGGGGCAGGTACCTGAGACCTGTGCCTCCCTCCAGGCTGGCCTGACCAGCAGGAGCTGAGGAGGTGCGACATGGTACTTGTCCCATGCTCCCTGCTGCCAGCAAGGGCCTTGCTGGGCCACTGCATCCAGCTATGGGCACAGTCATTTAAGAAACGTGGTGAGCCAGTTCAGAGAGCTACCAAAAGGATGAAAACTGGTCTGTTTGGAAAAGCTGAAGGAACTGGATTTACTTCAGCTGGAAATGAATGGAGCATGTGTAGAGCAGGAGTGAGGGGGAATGGTAAAAAAGGTCTTCTGATGGGTAGAGGTTTGTTGTATTGCTGGTGGTCGTTATGTGTCTTTGATAGCCACTGGGAGTAAGAAAATAGAAATTACGCACAATTTTCAATACAGATCGCGCAGGTTATATATAGGGAAACTCATTTACGTGTACAGGCAGTGAAGTAGTGCCTGGTCAATCAGCACAGTCATGGACTCACTGTCACTGAATTTTTAAAAATAAATTAGGTGAATCTCTATCAGGGTAAACATAGCAGTGCTTTTAAGCAGGTTTTCATGGGGGTCCCAGCTCGTCCTGTTGTTCTCCAACCATTGGAGCCCAGGGAATCAGGAGTTGGGGTTCTGCTCCCACCTTTGCTAGCAGCTTTTCTGTCCCTAAAAAGGGTCCCAGAGTTCTGCGACTGAGTTATCTCTGTGACATGGGATCTGGCTAATGTAGCCCAATGTTGTGAACTTGATGGTGGGATTTGGGGGTAAAAGAACAAAACAGGGCTACTCCCACACTGCAGGGCCTTAATCTTTATGAAAAGGGCATATTTTGGGATATTTTAAGAAATCCTCTTTTTCTAGACATTAAACTAGGAAACAGAGGCATAACTTATGTTATGAGGTTGTGCTCCTGTATAACCTAGTCCTTCCTACCGTTGCAGTCCTCTCAGGGCCCATCAACATGCACTGGAGGCCACTACAGAAGTCAGTTTTAATCTGAATCACAGGCAGAGCAGATTTGCCATGCTGTGTTGGATGGTTAGTGCTTGTTCTTCAGCCTCACAGGCAGGACGCACATCGCTAACATAGAACAATTGTCTTGCCGTTGTGTCCATCAGGGACTGGGGTCTCACGGTCATGGATGCTGTAACCGTAGGATGAAAAGATGGTCCCTCCACTGAGACACTTAAGCTAAATGAAAAGCAAGGAAAAAACCATCAGTACAGGCAGGGAAGTAGGAAGGAAGATGGAGAAAATAGCACTGCTCTTGGAACTCAACTAGGCTCATAATTCCTTGGGTATGTCAGCAGCAACCTCTTGCAAGCAGCAGCAGAAAGGAAATTGTTGGTAGCATTCATCACAATGCCACAGGCATTTCCTGCTCTAATTATAGATGTGGTCTCTTGGGCATGGCAGTAGGGGCATGGCACGGACGGACTTGCTGGACTGCTGCTGTGCAGTGAATTGCAGTGCATAGGCCTTAAATGATGTGGTCACTGACGATAAGCGCTGGGGCTTCCCAGTAGTGACCACTGTAGGTAGTTTGTGGTCGGAAGGACGGCAACCGCAGTGACGAGCTTTCCAATTATTATTGAAAGTGAAAGGTAAACCCGGCAGGAGTCTGTGGGCATTTGCAAAGGCATCCAGGCTGTAGTATGGGAAACAAATCAGTTGCTGTGGCTGCAGAAAATGCCCATTTTTTGCCAGTGACCTCAGTTAACAAAACTATTATTAAACCTAAAAATACTTGTGATTATTCTTTTTTTTTCATGCCATTTTGTTAAACACTGACCAAGGTTCTTTATGAAATCCTGATTTTGCTTTTTTTTGGGTATAAACTGACCCCTATGGGTCCACAGCTGTAGCTACCACTGTTGCTCCCTGGTACGTGCCCCAGGGCCAGATCCGTGCAGGCTTCCTCCAGGACCGCTCAAGAACAGATTTTACTCCTACCTCGTGGAGGAAGGATGCTATCTTTCTGGTGTGTTTTCATTTGGGGCTCTCAAAACCTCTGAGAAATATTAATGACTCAGATGTCTTGGACGTCAGCATGTATGAGAAAGTTGAACGTACTCAGGCATTGCTGGGTGAGGCTAGTCAAAGCCAGGTTTGGACCTACCCAGTCCAGATGAGAGGTTAACCTGGAGCGAAGGCAGGTCCTCATCCTCACTGCAAGCGGCAGTTGCACTGCACTGAATTGGCCTGCCCTGAATTTAAGCATTTTGCATGGGGTTCTCCTGCTTGCCCCATGTCTACTTTATGCTTGGGAGAGAATAGAGGCGGAGGAATTATGTCACATATTTCATATTTTCTATGATTTAAAAGCCATTTTTTTCACTTTCTTTACCCAGGACCCCTCAGACATAGCTTCCCCTCCCTCCCTGAAGAAGGGGGCAGGCATGGGATGCTGCCTGCCCTCCACGAGGGCTGCCAGAGGTTCTGAGCCACTCTGTCAAGGGTGAGGGAGAAGAGACATCATGCTGCCTGCCTGCAGCTGCCCGTGGGGGAAAACAGCTGGGAAAAGCCAAAACACAGAGCCTGCGCCTCTGCCTCCAGCACCCCCACTGCAGTATCAAACCTTTTTAAAAGTTCATCGGGGCAGCTGTGGCCTGGGAGAGATGAGTGGCTTGCGGACTGGGGCAAAACTGTGATTTCTTTGTGCAAACCATCAGGATTTGCTGGATTTCAGGGCGCCTGAGGACAAGAGCCGGGAAACAAACTCCACTCCCAGCGGCTCCGGAGGAAACAGCTGGAAGGGGAACCGCAGGGGACCCTGCAGAGCCTCCTTTGGCACAGGCACAGCCGCGCTTTAACGTCTCACGTTCAAATCTGTTCTTGTTTGGGGGGGGTGCACGGTGGAGGCTGGAGCCAGGGCTTCATGTGCCAAGGCAGGCAGCCTGAGCAGCAGAGGCTCAAATGTTATATTCCCTGCACAAGCGGAATGGAGCCTATAAAAGTCCTCGTGCTCATGCAATCCATCATCCAAGATGAGTAAAGGCAGTAAAAGTAACGATGATCATCTCCACTTTATGCACAGGAAAGCAGATGGCTGAGGGAGAGAAATGACTTCTTCCAAGTCCCCGCAGGGAGCACAGCCCCATTTCCCAAGCTGAGGAGTCAGCAGGTAAGCCCGTGTCTCTTGCAGCGAGCATTTTCGCAGCAGGGGCACCTTCTCATTAGAGAGGAACCAAACCTTTATTTATTTTGCTTCCTCATTGGTTCCTTGCTTTGAATTTTGGTCTTCTGGCAATTCAGTGCTTTCTTCTTTATATTCTTCTAATTTCAAAGGAAGGTGTTTTGCTGACATTTATATAATATAACTGTTTCTCGCGTCAAATCCTTAGAAAAGTTTTAAAGTTGCTGTTTGGGGGATATAAATGGGCTTCCTCCTCACTCCATGCAGGACTGTAATGCATTATCCAGGTGCGACTCCTGTTTTAGAAATTGAAAGTCTGGAATATTGTTTTTCCAGATTGAATACCTAAATAAAAGAACACGTCAATACCTCGTAACTCAGACCAGCTAACGTATGCTAAGAGCTGGAAGGCAAGCGGGACTGTAAAAAATGTTGATGAGTCAAGTATGTGCTCACCTTCTTCATCTACCTCCCTATCTATAAATCAGCTGTGAGAGGAAATAACTCCTTCCAGAGGGCTGTACTGTCATGCAGGAGATGTATGTTCCTTCACGAGCCTGTAAGTTGTTGCAGTAAGGAGAGAGCTGTACCTCAGATGGGCTGGTGCTGGTTAGGAGAATGTAAATGTATGTCCTGGATTAAATAATCTCTGGCTCTGCATGGCTGGAAATGAAAGACAGAGTTTTTCTCCAGCTCACTGCTAGTACAAGTAATGCTGCCACTATAGTTTCCTTTCTCTGCCCAGGCATTTGAGCATTTTGCAAAGGTCTGTATGCTGCAGGTAACATTCTTGGCCTTTTTCCTGGTCACACACCTACAGAAGACCCAGGGCACTGTCCTAAAAGAAACCAATAGTGGCTTGAGCTACCACCACTTTGGGGCAGAAACCTCTTTTTGGCTTCCTCCCTGAGCCACCAGTTCCTTGCAGTTGTGCATACAAACTACTTTCTGCTATTTTGGATGTGTTTATACACACGGCAAATGCTGGATGTGTTTATACACACGTGAATGCATTTGCCATGCCGGTGTAGCTGTGATGAACAACTGGCTACGTGACACCCTCCTGCTGTCCTCTAGCGGGTGGATTCAGAAGAGCTCAGGCACACTGCAAGGCCCCATCTCTGGTGGAAACACTTTTAAGTCAAGAGGAACAGCCCTGGGAACTGAAGGACATGAGGTGTCAGTGCCACCACTGCAAGGCTCCAAGTGTCCAGGCAGCCACCGCAGCGTGGACTGTGAAGGCTTAGGTGACAGTGAAAGCATACTCTCTAGTCCTTTCACTACCATTTGTGTAGATTGCATGTCTGAAGTAAGTGGCTGCTGTTTTTTTAAAGCATTTGCACATTGAATGGACATAATGAATCCACAGATTAGATCGATTCCTCCCCACCCCTGCACTAAAACAGCGAGAAACTCCTTTGCATGTAGGCCTCTTCACTCACAGCCCCACACTGGCCACCCATGTGTGGGGTGAGATGAGTTCCCTGGGGAGAGGCAGCCAGGACCAAAGTGGGCAGAGCAGCTTTGAAGGTCTGGGGAGGAGGCTGCAGATTGCCCTGCCTGTGGGCACCCTCCCCACTTGGTCATTTCCACCCATGGCTGGGGTTGCTGACCCATGCCGAGCCCTTCCACATCTGCGCGCTTGTCCGCAGTCAGCTGAGATGGCCTCTAAGTTCTCTTCAGTGGCCAGCAATTTTGATGCCTTGGTTTTCTGGAGCTTTCTGCAGCAGGGGAGAGCTCACCTGTGGCTTCAGCAAAGCCTGAAGGTGGCTGAAGGTGGCTGGCCCCTGGGTTTGAGAAACTCCTCCAGTTTGCCAGGATTTGGAGACCATTGACAGCCTTCCTCCTATGTGAAAGACACACTTTCATGAAGCCAATCCTTCTCTAACATACACAAAGAGCCATGTGTATGTGCATGTACATGCACGAGCGTGTGAGAAAACTTCCCAAACACACGCATCTAGAGCTGGGCACACTTCTGCTGGGGGAAGAAGGGTGGGCGAGTACAAAGGTACCAGATGGTGGTCAAGCTGCTGACCAGGCGGTTGGCAGTGCTTGGGCACGGCAAGATGAGTTAGTGACAGGGCCTGTATGGGGCAGAAATGAATCAGACAACCATGACTTCTCCTGTCTCTTTGCTCAGTAATTTTTAAGACTAGAATTTTCAGTAACTGAATTTGCAAAACCTTTGAAAAGCCTAAGAAAACCAACAGTTTAAAATTTTGCCATAAGAGGGCAGTCTGAGATAACTACATACGTAAGTTATCTTTTACAGATGTGAGTTTTTCTTATTCAAAACCCAGACTTATAGGAATAAATGACTTGCTTCAAAAAAAAGTCTTATGTTTACCTTTAGAAGGGATTTTTGCAATTGGTGGCACAGAATGAGTGTGAAAGTGGGGAGTTTACAGTAAATACAATGAAGTTCCTGCTTTCCTGGAAGAGACATAGAATGATGTCTGAGTCCTGATCTCAGGAGTCAGAGGGATCAAATTCAACTTTGTACAGCTGTATTCTCCTACTAGGAATGAGGGTTTTGAATTTTCCCTTCAGAGGAAAAACTCCGTGGTCAAACGTGGGAAGTGGACCGTGGCAGCACGGGCTCATGGTGAAAGTGCAGAGGTACTGCGAGGCAGGGCTGGGGCACTACAGCATCTTCAGAGAAATGTTTGTAAGGACCTCTCAGGTCTTGCTCCCTGGCAAGGAGGCTACGTACTGCAAAAGGGGACTGGCAACCATGATCCTCATAGTTCCCGCTGTGTTTTTCCCAGTACACATAATCTCTAATGTTGGAAAAGAAAAAGCCGGCCTGGCGCAGGGCTTTGAAAGGTTGCCTGCTGCTAGTCTGATTGCTGGCGTCTGAAAGAGAAAAATCCCATCCTCTTTAAGCCCAAAACTTGTCTTCCTGTGGTGCTGGCCAAGGCACTCGTATCCCCTAAGCATAAGCCACTGATGAATGGACGTAGGATACTTCCCACAGTGCCGTTCACTGACTGCTTCTTGCAGAGTGCCTTAAAACTGCTGCCGCTGCCCTTCTGTGTCAGATATATAATGCACTGCCACTCCGGCCCCTGGTTGCTGTTCTTGGCCGTACCCTGGCACAAAAGGTAGGTCTAGGGGAAAAGAGGATTAGAGCTGTGGAGGCTGCTGCGTCCCAAGGTACTGCTGGGGAACTGGTGGGGCAGTGGCAGAGAGGACAACCCCAAAGCTGGCTGAAAGCTTCATCTGCAGAGCCGGGAGAGCTGCTGGAATGCCACCTCTTCTTCCCTGCTTTGCTTGGGCATCACGGTGGCTCAAAGCAAGCCCAAAACATCTTTTTGCAAAAACATTCTTTTGCTATGCTCTTTATCCAACACAGGGTACATTTCACACTTTTATTAACTCAGAAAAATACATTTGCTTTGTGATGCAGCTCAAGGGCAGCTGTTCAGTCAATAACAACTGAAGAGAGAACAAATGTAGTTTATGTCCCAGTATCACCCTGGAGGGCAAAAAATAATCGATCTCAGCCTCTGCTTCAAGAAGAACCACAAAGGGAGGCAAACACCAGAGGTGGCTGGTGACAGTGACACCGGAGCAGAGAAGCAGGCTCACGTTCAAACCACAGCAGTGCTCAAGGGCAGGAGACCAAACCCTTGGCCTCCAGCTGTAGGGTGTGAATTGATTCCATAGAAATCAAAGAGCTGTGCTTTCCGGGCTGTGCTATAACAGACCATCGAACTGACAAACCTTCAAAAGCTCTTTCTGGTCTTATTGAAGCTACCAAGCAAAGAGGTTCGAGGGTGCTCTGGGAAGGTTTGTCCACTGGTGTTGAAGAAAAATATCTGTGCACCTAATGTACTGCAGAATCTCTTTGTTCGTAGTTCAGGTTTTAAGAAAATAAAGTTCTCATTAACCTCCCGCAATCACTACAGCCTTAGGGGTTTACTAGATAAGTGCCTCTGCATAGATTAGATGTGCTTTAGCTGGGGCAGCAAAATCTGGCTTCATGCATCGTGAAAATCAGAAGGGAACTTTGAGTCAGGGCCCATTCTAGTTTAAGTTGCTGAGTCTGGGTTTGTCCTATTTTACCAATAGTTGGTGGTGAACCTCTGAGTTGCGTGAGTCCTCCCCTGCTCCAGCACGGGGAGAGTGTGAAGCCCCATCGGGTTTCCTGCGCAGGACATGCACGCTTGGGCAAGCATGCTGCTCCCCATGCTCGCTGACACTGCATTCCAGCATCCTCAGCAGAGCCCTGCTGTCCCTCTCCTGCGGTGACCAGGTGACAAAAGTCACCTTCTGGTAATATGCCTTAAGCTTCTCCTTGTCTTGAGCTCAATCTCTCCAGTATAGGTCAACCTAGAGCTAATTTTGTCTGAGATGAGGTACTGATTTCTACGGGAATGGGCAGGGTTATAGCAAGCTAAAACTGGGCTCTGCCATAGCTTTTGGCTGCAAAATTAGCTCTGATTCTGTTTTAGTAGTTCCAGTTAAAGGTTGTTTGTTGTGCCTTTTTCAATGTTATTTTTCAAGAATGGAAACAGAAAAATGCATTTGCTATTCCCTCCTCAAGTCCGCTTTTACTATCACGTATAATGCAATAACACAAATTGTTAAAGATAAAACACCAGATACTCAGAAATAACAGCCTGTGGGAGGAAGGAATTGAAAACTTCCCAACCTGTTCCAACCCAAATAATCTGAAACCCCCCCACACTTATTTCAAGGTTTTTTGGGGGGAAGGAGATAGAAGGAATGGGATATTTGACCCCCATGCTATCACCATGGGGTTGTTGTCTGTCACGGCAAAAAAATGAAAGAACAATCCTTTTATTTTGAGCTTAAGTTCACAACACGTAATAGTTGATAAAATTGTTCTAGGGAAAGTCTGAGGTGGATCAAATACACACTCAGTCTTACTGTAATTATCATGTTAAATACAATTAAGTGTTTAACCGATAGTTAGAAATAGAGACGATCTTGCTTTTGATGAGCAAGAGACAGATCTTTAATGACAGTGATCCTTTGCCATCTATGGCTACTGTTTTACCTTTAAAACTGAGGGAGCAGGGAAATAGCTTTGCAGCCCAAAGGGAGTTTGCAGTTTGCTATAAATGCACACAGAGTCTTCGTAAGAGCGAACTGAATTCCTCAGCTGTATACGGGCAGATTCCTTAAATCAGTGCAGTCATGCTCACAGAAGTAAAAAATGGACCTGTCATCTCTGAGGAGCACTTATTCCACTGTACGCTCCCATGGGAAAGGGAAAAGCAATTTTCCCAACTGAAGGAATTGCTCCATAATGTGAGAGATCATTGAAATGCAAGTAACAAACCAAAACAGATGAAATATGCACAAAGTAAATAGATCAAAGACATTGAGATAATTAATTACCGGCGGTCCAGTTCTCAGAGAAAAACCATTCATTCACAAAGAAGCCACTGTACCCAACACTTCCCAATATTGGTGCCTACAGCACGGATTTGCTGATGTTTGTTAATAAGTAAAGACAGAATTATTATGCCAGATAACTGGCTACCCTAAGAGTTTATGTTCTGTTATGATAATGCCCTGGCCTACAAATAAACTTCGCTACATTCATAACATTTTAGTTTAAGAAAAAGTGCCAAGTCCATTTTTGTGTTTACTAATGTGGAAGTTTTGATGTCTATCTGCTAATCATTTGCGTGTTTACACAGCCATGTCTAAAGAGAACTCAACGGCATTTTGAACCCAAATTCTCTTAATTCTTAGTGCCTGGATACTCATCTTTTTAATCCCATTAACACAGCAGGAATATTTCTGCTGTAAGGACAGCAAGCACAGAGAGGATGAAGCCCTGCATTAGTGCTGGCTCTTTGTCTGCCCGCACACTGAGATGCTCTCATCCCCGAAGGAATTACTGGAATGATATAAAAAAATGGACTGAATTCATTTTGCGCTGCATGCTCTGGTCTGATGGGGAGCCGAGTACCTCAAAGGCATGGGAAGGCTTGTGGCCACAGGGTTATTTCTGTGAGGAGGAGTGTGATACGAGCCAGGTGTGAACAGTAAATTTTAGTTGCTTTGAGTCTGCAAACCCGAAGGTTTGCCAAGTGGGAGGGTTTGCTGGGAGAAGGCACTAAGCTGAAAGGCCCCAGGAGGAACAAGGAGAGAAAGATGCTGATTGCTACCTGGGGGTGGCACCAGGTACCTACCCTCTGCCAAAATCACCAAGAGCTCAATTTAGCCATTAGGTATCTAAATCTTGTTGAAGAGTGACGTTTGAAGCACCCCGGGGAAACTTCGTGTTTCTCAGAGAGTTTCTGAGGGATGCTGAGGGTGTTCATCCCACCCATCCCCAGCATGTTCTTGCCGTGCCCTTCGGCCCCTAATTTTGACTCCTAAATGCTTTGTGGGTGGCTGAGGGCACAGGGCTGCAGGTCCGAGTCTTGCAGTTTCTCCCACTCCTTAAAAGAAAGCAAAACAGTTTCCTGAGGAGAGGACCGGTGTGGCACAAAGGAGCCCAGGCAGTGGTGGGGAGGTCAGGACAAGTGAAAGGCAAGGTCTCTCATATAGGCAGGCATTAGTGATTTGGGACTTTTGATGTCCCAGCTCTAGCTCTGCGCCCGCTGGAAACGCTGATTCCACTGAGGTCTTGTGGAGCTGCCTGAAGGATGCATGGTGCCATAAATTGGGATTTCACCCACTGACACAGGATCTGTGTCCCCACCAAGGGACAGGTCAGGTGACTCCACCAGCCGTGGAGGGAACGGCATTAGCGGGCAACAAGGGAGGGAGGGACAACAGCCGTACTCCCCAAATGCCTGGGGAGCAGGGCTGGGAGAGAGGGCAGGAGAACCAAAGAGGCCTGGGTGGAGAAGGGGAAGTGACTGCCAGGACCTGAGGGAGGAGAGGTGGGGAGCTCTGGGGTGGAAGGTAGCTCTGATGTGGATGCAGGAGATGGGAAAGTTCTGGGAAAGGGAGGGTGCACAGTTCGGTGCCCCAGCTGGGAAGCACTGATGGCCGTGGGCAAGACTGGGATGATAACTCTGGGGGCAGTAGAGATGTATGTGAGGGGCAAGCCTGAGTTCTGCAGCACATGAGATGGTGACCAAGGGCTTTGGGGCAAGAAGGATACGTGATTCAGGAGGAAGGTGGTGGTGTTGGGGTGAGGTAGTCTTTCCTTCCGCTCTCCTCTCTTTTTTTCTTTCCAAAAAACACGGCAGCCCTCACCTGGATGGATGGATGGATGGATGGATGGATGGATGGATGGATAGATAATAATTGGCAAGTGGTAACTGGTTTGTCCTCTTCCAGGATTACCCCCCAAACAATTGTAGCCCAACTGACCATGTTCAAACCAGACGGGCTTCCAAGTGTTTTCCTGTGAAGATTTGTCACAGATTCTCTCTCCCTTTTAACAACATCTCAGCAGCTATAAAAAAAAAAACCTGAATAAAGCACTCTCTGTCTATTTATATGAGCGAGGGGGCTGCAGCACATCAGCTGTGAGACTTTGGGCTTCGTATCTGGCAAAGACCCCGCTGTTGTCTCCAGCTTTAACTCTCTCCCAGAATAGTGTTCTCCCACCAGGTTATAGAGCCTAAGCCAAGGGACTTAAGGAGCAGCAAGTGATAGGGGACAAGTGTGAAGGCTTAGTTTACTTGGTTTAGCACAGACCTTTAATTTTAGCCACCACAAATATAATAAGGCCTTTTCTTTATTTATCTATGCAGCCGTGGGGCAGAAAGGGCAGAGGAGCTTAAAAGACTTATTCATGCAAGCAGGGCTGCTGTGTTAAGTCCACTATTTACACACTGCGAATGTATTTCATTCACATTAATGCAACACAGAGGAAAATGGATGCAAATTGTGTGTCTGCATCTCCATGGTAGTACAAAGGCTGAAAATGCAACCAGAGGCCAGTGATCTTTGTATTTTCCCTTCTGCAAAATGGAAAGCTCACCTACACACAAGGGCTGAAAGGGTTTTTGAAGCTAACCCAAAGCAGAACAAAATTTGCTTATGTCCTGCGGCTCAGGGACTGCTAAAAGATTCTTTATCATCTCTCTGCCTGGTTTTTTTTAAAGCAGAATGATTTCCCAGCTAAGGGAAAAATAGTGCAAGTTTGAAACATTATTAGCATTTTTCAAGAATTCCTGCTTCCAGTCTCTTGCTTGTGCCAGCCAGATTGGTTTTGCTGAACTTCAGCACACTTTATGCAGAATATTTCAATGTGTTACAGGCATAGCTTTGGGCTGTAGTTTGGTGAAACCTTGGTACAAGCACAGAAAAAAGGCAAAAACAAGTCATCTTTGCAAGTTGCATCCCTGAAGTGGTTTAACTCTACCCATGCACCTTTCTCCTGTTGATACCTGTAAGCCTGAAACGAACTGGGATTTTAAGACAAGAAGAATTGAAAAATCAGGGCCAAAATAGCTGTTTTGCTTCTAGAATCCTGTGGCAGGGCTGGGGGAGGAGAAGAGTGCTACATGACAGGATGCCACCTATTCTCGGGGGGGGTCCAGCAGCCAGAAAGGACACAGGGGCGCTGCCTGCAGGTCATGGCCGGCTGCCTCTGGTCCCCACCAGCACCTGGGGACACCCAGCAAATGCTGCTGAAGCTGTGGCAGCCATTCAGTTGCTCTTGCAGGTGCATTTGGTGCTCCACACAGCCAGCACAGGTCCGTGCAGAGGCCCAGGGCAAGGCGTCCCAGCCATGCTCGGCCGCTGGTGTCGGGGACACTTGAGCCAGGACTCTGCACAGCATGTTGGATGCCACCGTGGGAGGACAAAGCAGTAAAGGACCATCATCTTTCCCGCTCCTGCACCCTGTCCAATACAAGCACCCCTTTCCCTCCAGCTCCATCACAGCTGAAAATACGCTATTAACAGCCTGCTAGCCCTACTGGGTGAGGATTCCTGAAATAACACCTTTTCCCACCCCTCCCTGCCCAGAGCAGGGTTATTTGCCAGCTCTGCTCAAAACAAGGATCAACCTGTACCATGGGAACACCTATTTAGAGAGATACTTTTTTAGCTACTCCTTTTCATAGCTGAAGTGCCTGGAGAGAAGCCAGGAGTGATTTTCAGGCATCTCTGAGCCGCTGGGTAATCTGGCTGTAGCAGAAGCACTGGCGTGTGGGGGTCAAGGTGGCAGAGGACTGGTTTTATCTGGCTCGCAGTTTTACAGCCACTCTTTCCAGGAATATGTCCAGAACGAGTTTGCATTTCTTTGCTTTCCCATCCTTGTTTTCCAGCCGATTTTCTGATTGCTGTCCTGGCTCTAACATTTCAAAAAAAGGATGCAGGCTGAGAAGTCACTGATGAAACAGTGCAGTCTTCCTTCTTGTCTCTTATGGATTATCAAGGCTGCCGAGACCAGAACATGTGTTTTTCCTACTGCATTAAACGTTTTGAATGTATGCTAAAAATGTTAATACGTTATTGAAGGGACTGGAATTTTTCCTTCAGGTGCGATGCCTTTAGGCCATTTGTGCTTCACACACGATTGCAGGTAAGGGCTTGTTACATTGGCAGAAACATGCACTTAATGAAATGTTATTCTCCATCTTATTATAGTCAATAAGAGAGCTTCACTCGGCTTTAACATATCCTACGTTTTCCTCAAAAGCTTTGCCCTGGAGTCAGAGCTGCAGTGAGGCTGGGGCAAGATGGACATCTGTCCTCCAAGCGATGCCCTACATGGGTGCAAACATGCCAGGACCCCGCCGGCCGCTGTGGGCACCTGGGAGAGCAGCCAGGAGATGTGCAGTGAGCAGGAGGTGGGTGACAGCAGCAATGGGAAGGAGCCCAAGGAGGAGGAGGAGAGGGCACCGAAGAGCGCCAGGAATAAAACCTCTGGAAATGGAAAGGGACGGTAGGGGCAAAGTGCCAGATTTCGTCCTCCCTCTGGTGGCGTACCAGCGTGGTCCTTGCTAAAGCGGCACAGACACAGTGACGCAGTCCAAAGCATCAAGGAGGCTCCCTGGGAGGTTGGGGAGGTACCCACAACAAGACATGCACGGGAGGGCAGACGGCCTGCGGGTGCCAGGGCCATCCGTGACACCTCTCACCCAGGGGTCTGGCACCCCGGCAGTCAGCCATACCTCACAGACACAGCCCTGGGGGGATCCAGTCAGTCCCTGTGGCCCGGGGGGCTCATGGGCCTGCTTCGCATGGGGAAAGGTTAGTGGCACAAGCCCTTGCGCTTGGAGAAGCCTTTTACTCCTCTTGACAGCTTTGCAGAAGTTGAGTATAAGCTGGCTGCTCTGCTCTGAGATCCCTCAGGGATCCCAGAGCCCTTTTGGAGACTTTGGCTTTCCTTTCTGCCTAGCTTGGCCATCAGTTGTGGTGCGGCTATTTCATTCTTCATTGCATATTATAGGTTAAAATAGTTGCACGCTGGCTCATCTTTATCTTGAAACCTCAGAGAGCCAGAAAGCTGAGTTGTCCTGAAGGTATGGATCAGTACCCACAGAGGAGGGCTGGAGTTTTGCAGCATAGCTTGAACCAGCATCAGGTTTCATTTGGGTTTCTCAATTCAGAGTTAATCGGCAATTTGAAGACGTTAATGTAGCAAAGGGCACATTCCCAGGTAGCTGCGCTAAACACGTAGGCACAGGCTTTCTTGCTGGATGTTGGCAGGGTCTTACTGCCTATCCACAGGCAGTGTCTTGGGGGACAGAGAATGTTCAGGGTGTCAGACCTGATAAAAAAATATTCCACATGCAAGGAGATGGATCCATATGGCTTTGCAGAAGGGAAAGACTTGGCGGGGGGGATCACTGTGCTGAGCTGATCATAGCCGAGCCACGCTGTGTGCCACAGAGCTCATTGACTCAGCTGGGAGGTGAGTGCGCTCCCTTCCCACCGCTGTCCTCACCACCTTGCAGGACCATGCCCGTATTCTGACTCCTGAACGCGTGGCCTCAGCATGGCCGGGCACTGGTCCCAGCCTCTCCAGCAAGCAGAGCGTGTTGTTCCGCCTGTCTGCTCGCAGCTTTCGCCTTTCTTCTGTCCTCCCGCTATTCTATCGCTCCCCTAAAATGCAGTTCTGACCTTTTTGTCCTCAGCAAGCTATTCATTTAAAATACAAATGCTGTCCTCAAACAGCAGTCATTAATATGAGGCAGCAAATTCTTTTCTTTGTTCTTTATTGTTGATTTCCCCCCATTGGGAAACTGGGTGGCAGGAGAACTGCATAGCTGCAGGAGCAGCTTGCTAATTGCATACTTTTAAATACTAATTTGTATGGGTTTGTTTGGTTATAAAGGGAAAAAGAAACAAGCCAGGGGGTGATAAAAAAATGTCAAGGTTATAAACCCCACAGAAGCTCTCTGGCCTGGAATTTTTATTAATTCTTTAAATGTAAATTGCGGGCCCAGGGCTGCACATCCATGCCTCCCGCTGAGCGCCAGGTAGCGCGGTGCAATTCGCCCTGCAGACCTTCGGCGCGGCACTCAACCCGAGGAGCTGAGCTCTGCCCTCGGCTGCCCTGCAGCAAGGCCGGCGAGACGCCAGCCAGGCCGCTGCTCCCATTGCCGGCATGGCTCCCGGCATGCGCCTGGCTGAGCGCAGGCAGGAGCCGGCCCCTGACCCGAGTAGGGTCAGATGGTGGTGGTGGTGGTGGTGAAACCATTTCTGCCTTCGAAGAGCTGCGGCTTGGAGTGCTGTCGCGTCAACGCGGTGTCTGTGATGGTCTAAGGAAAGGGGTGAAAGTAGGTGCACATCAAGGTGTGACAATTTTTACTAAATCAATAGGGATAGCTGGAAAAAAGGTAAGTCTTTGGGCACCTGTGCTGAGATTGCTGCTCAGGGTTTCCCCTAGATGTGTGCACCTCTCAGACCTGTGAAGGAAAATCCTTATTAAACATGAACCGCAAGCTTTCACCATTTTGTAAAGCAACTGGAAGATTTGGAATAGAGAGCAAAACAAGACTTACAGTTATTCAGCTCTTTTGAGTGTTCAAACCCTTGGGTACCAGCTCCTGTTAGGTTATTAGAGATGGTTTTTTGAACACTTGTCTTTTTTCACAGAATCACAGAACGGTCAGGGTTGGAAGGGACCTCTGGAGATCATCCAGTCCAACCCCCTGCCAGAGCAGGGACACCTACAGCAGGTTGCACAAGATGGCGTCCAGGCGGGTTTTGAACGTCTCCAGAGTTGGAGACTAATGTCTTTGACTAATGTTTTTGCCTGCTTCCAGTTTTTTTTTTTCCCATATTTGATATCTTTCTATAGGTTCTTCCTTGCCACCAACGGATGTCTGCCACTTTTCTTCTAACTCTTTTAAAAGATATTTTTACATGCTCTCTTCTAAGAAGCTCACAATGCCCATGCATGGTACTCATGCATAGCAGGGGCATTTCTGCCTACAGCAATCAGATCTGTCCCATTTGGAAATTATTATCGTTTTACCTCCTTCCCTGTCTCTGTTGCTTGCAGTCACAGGTTTGGAGAAGCACCCCAACACCCCAACACTCAGCAAGAGCAGCACATCCCATGCTCACCCTCAGCACCAGCCCTTGCACCCAAGGACCGTAGCTCCTGGTGGCCCCTGCTGCCTGGAGGGATGTACCCCAGCAGGGCTGCTGCCTGCACCAAGGTGCCTTGAACCGTGTGCTAAGCTGCTGCGAATGTCACAGATAAACAGCTCTGAGGAACCGCTTTGGTGCATCTGTGTGAAGGATGTGACAGTGGCAAGTGCCAGGAGGGACCTTCCCAGAGCAGCGAGCGTTGAAGGGATGGGCACGGCACGCGGACTGGTGATTCACTGTCATCCCGGTCAGAGCTGCCACCGTATCAGCAGCTAAAGATACCAGAGGGCTCCAAGGCTGTGAATGTGAGGGAGGCAAAGTCAAGGAAAAATTTTATTAACTGTGTTATTTTATGTCTATTTGCATGGGAAGCGTAGCTATCTCTGTTTGTTCATGCTTTTGTCACATCACGTGACACAGTCAAAATAGATTTTATTGTGTACTGCTTGCATTAAAAAAAAAAAAATAGTCTCCAGTATATACAATAGGCCACTGTTATTATTTCCCCCTCTGCTTAATAAAGTAATTGTGGTTGCATGACAGCATCAAGGGGAAAAAAGCCTGCAGAGGCACCAGCTCTCTCAAAAATAACTTATATTGTATTTCATTGACGAGAAAAGGTCAGAGTCATTGGCTAAGGCACACAGTTCGAGTGGGTTTACAGTGGAAAGCACCATAACCACAGGACTGTGCAGCAACAAACCCCACATCTAATTATAACATGTGCAAATGTTGTGTTGGCTGGGAACTGATACCTGAAGGTTGTTTCTCAGTTTATGAAGGGCAACACGGTGGAGCCCTTGACAGAAATCTTTGGGTTTTTTAAGTTATGTGATGCTTAAGATAGTTGATTAATTAATTTCCTTAACTGTAAGAGGAAGGATGAGTCAGGAACATTTATGGCTCATTATTATTAACGTAGTGTTTATTGAAGGAGGGGCAAGGAGACAATTGGAGTGGAGGTCAGTGCTCAGCAGCTTGTGAGTCATTAGGACAAACCCACTTGGCCACAGCAGGTAAGACCCATAGCACCTCTGGTTTTCAATAGCTGACCCTGGCTGGCTTTCAAACCTCCACACTCTTGCAGCAGAGGGGTCCTCCCCTGCCCCAAGCCAACAACAGGTAGGCCGTGGTGGGCTCTGGAACCATGCTTTGCATTTTGTCATGGTTTTCATGGGCTCTGGAAAACAGAAGGTGGGTGGATTTAAAACCATATAGAGTTTGAAGTGCTTTATTACCTTATATTACTGTTTCTTAGCAAGCTTGCTTCATGGCAGCTAAGGTGTCACCAGCAAGCTGGGTGCTAGCACACGTGCTCCCCGGGACCTGGGTTCCTGCAGCCACATGGTGGGCTTTGCTTCTGCTCCTGTGGCAACTGCTGCTTGATGGTGGCCTGCCAGTGGAGGGGACGGGCTCTCCGACCTTCTGCAAAAATCTGTGTCAGGACTGCGGCAAGTGAGAGTTGTGGTGGCCTCACCATGAGAGCATTGCCGGTCATAAAAGCCCAGCTCTGCTCTGCTCCTGAGTAATCCCAGGGAAGGAAAACAAAATCCTCCCAGCAAGACATGGGTGACAACACTTCTCCCCCAAGCCCTGGTCTCCCTGGAGCTCTCAGGCCCTGCAGTCTTTGGGGGAAAACCTCTTTGGGCAGCACCTAGTGTAACCCAGCACCAGCCTCCACCAACAAGCTGGGTGCAATTGCTGCACTGACTGGGGAGGGGGAACTGGGAAGACTATAGCTCTGTTACTCCCCAGCCTGTTTCCATGGGAGTATCTCCATGGGCTACAGATAACTAAAATGGAAATGTTTCTCAGTGTAATGAAGAAACACTCAGAAGATTTCAGAAACCATATTAAAATCATGGTAACACTCTCAGTCCTTTACCAGCAAAGCAACAGGCTTTCCTCATGGCAATTCACTCCAAAAAAACCCATCCTTAACATAACATGAAAGCAAAATCCTTGCTTCCCCCTGTGAGGGAAACTCGGGGATTAGCCACGTAGGTTTATTTTTCAGGATGTCTTTGGATAAGCTGTCCCCCAGAATACGCTACGCTGCTAACTCACACTACAGTAAAAATAACAGTGCAGAAATTGTAGCATGAAGCAAGAAGTTATCTCAGTTGTGGATTTGAGCTTGAAGCTGGCATCCAGCTGGCAGAGGCCGGATGGCTATTAAATATGTCAACAGCCCCAGATAAATGCCAGGATAGCCTTGTGAACAGGAACTCCTGATGGTATTTTCTCTTGTACTGTTGCTATTTTAGTTCTATTTGTTTTCTCTCTATTTTGGACTTCATATATATATATAAAAAAATGACTCTACACAGCTAGAGAAAGCAAAGTCCTGGAAGGAGAAGAATGAGGATGCCAGCTGGTCACTCCTCCTTCACCCCTGGCTAATATAACTGCTGCATGTTTGATTTTTTCCAAATCACGGAGGGTTTAAATGACAGGTATGGTATGTCCTGGGTGTATGTCATCATCTGCCGGGTATTCAAGGATTTCTAAGGATTTAAGCTTGCCTGCTGTTTGAATAGAGGGTGAGCAGCGATCCAGGTAGGGCTTCCCTGAGGGTGGAAAGGGAGACTGGAATTTAGAGAGATTCTTATTTATTTAGTATTTCCCTGTACAAAAGCCGGGAGTTTTCCAAAGCTGACTGGAGTGCAGTCATTTGTGGAGAACAACCCGTGGCTGCTACCTGGGTTATGTCGGCATGTAACAATACCTGTCTGCCTCATGAATGTCAGACAAAGCTGTCATAAATCCTCAAGCCCAGCAGTAAAATTAATGGGAACTGCAGAGAGCAGGACCTTGTCAGCTTCATAATAGGTCTGTGGGTGGAAAAAAAATTCCCGTGCTTTCCTTCAGGCGTTAGGCAACCCAGCTACTGATGCTCAGTGGCCATTATCCAATTATAAGTGCTTTTTTGCTCAAAAGAATTTGGTCGTTATCGCTTTTAATGTGTCAAAGTTAAATAGTCACCAGTGCAGAGTGCGGGCGAGGGAGCAGACCCTGCTGCAGTCTGCAGCAGAAGTCTCCCAGGCCGTCTCCTCCTCTCGCCCTTCGGTCTCGAAGCTCTTTGCAATATTGCTTGTATTTTGTCATTTGCAATATTGCTTTGTCATTTCAGAGGTGACCGGGGCGCAGCGGGGGCCCGGCCTCTTCCCTCTTCTGCCCCGTCCAGCTGATCGGTATCAGCCTTGGGGTGGGACGTCCTGTTTACGTCCCCGAGCAGGACTGGGAGTGCTGGCTTGTCCCACCGTCCCCGTCCCCGTCGCCATCGCGCTGCCACGGTGCGTGGGCTCCTGGGGCATGGGGAAGGAGAGCTGAGGCCAGGCTGTTTGTCCGCGCTGCAATTGCATTGTATTTACAGCGCCTTTCGGGGTTTCTGGCGGTCACCCACTGTGACCAGGGAAATATTCCCCCCCCCCCGCCTCTGCTGCATAACTTGGCTTCTGTTTTCTTGTTGTTGTTTTTTTCCTCCTGCCTTTGTAGATGTTGGCTGCGGCCGGGGCCAAGTCACGGGGCAGGATGTGCTGCGTCTCCGGGAGGTACGGACATGCGAATAAATTACATAGCTTTCAGGAACTTTTCTGGGCACTGGAAGGTGATCATCTGTACCGCCAAGTTGCTAGCATGGCTCCTGGCACAGCTCTGGTTTGTGCCACTGCATCCCCCTGGCCTGGGGGCTGCCGAGGGCCGGGGTCCCTCCCAAAATGTCTGTTTTGGAGGTGTTTGACAGCGCCAACGAGGGCTGATTGCTCTGCCCTTGGTGCGTTTAGTTTGCACACGCGGCTCCATATGAGCATTTTCAAACTCCTTAGCTGGCTGACAGCTGCATGAGTTGCAATGACCAGGCTTGGGCTCCCTCAAATCATCCTCCCTGTTCCTGTCACCCCAGCAGCACTCTGGGGACCTGCTTTGCAGGTCAAGAAACAGCTCTTTGGGGGAAGGGGCTGATCAGGTCTGGGCAGGCATGCCAGGCAAGGGGCTATAGTAGTGATGGCTGAGGCTTCCTTGTCTCCCACCGCTGGATTTCCTTGTCCCTGCATTTGCCCGCAGCTGTGGAGGCAGCAGAAGAAGCTGATGATGTCCCTGCTTGGGCTTCTGCTCTGTTTAACTTCCCTGCCCCTATGGAACATGTGTTTAATTGCCTGGTCTTCTGCCAAGAGTATCTTGGTGATGTTCTTCGAGGTACAAAAGTACCTGTGCATCTTCGTGCCCCCTGACCTGCCTCTGGAGGGCAGTTGGGCAGCTGTAATGGCCCCCTCAGGGTGCACCTGGGTCTCTTCTGCAACCCTGGGGAGATCAGGGGATCCTTGCAAGACCGCCACCTCATGTTAGGTGGGGCGAATCTCCAGTCCTTGTTTGTGTACCTGAAATAATGTTTCCTTATCTCCTACAGGTGTTTTTGAGATAAAGCCCAAGTAGAGATTACGCAGTGGATTTGACCACACAGGCTGCACAAATGCTCAAGGTCCAGGTGCGAGTTGCACCTGATGCAAACAAAGGAGGGGAGAACCAGCTCCTATGAAGAGCAGAGACAGAGAGCAACCGCTTTTTTTGCAGCCATACATTTTGAGATTATGATGTTTATAATGTTAGAAATCTCTCCTACTGAACCAGGTAGGGATGACGTGTGTGAATCAGGCATGGGAAATACAGTGATGAATGTTCTTTACTCCGGGTTAATGCCAGCCTAATGGCTGGTTGCTCAGTTTTGATCTGTTTTTCTTTAGTTTCAGCACCGCGGCGTGTGTCTGAGCCTACAGCCAGCCTGCATTTTGCACCTGCTGAAAGGGGTGCATATCCATGTCCACAGCCAAGTCAGTTCAGGGAAACTTCACTAATGTTGGGTTTAGGAACAATTATATTCTTCTCAGCAATTTTCATAGACATCCGAGGGCCTTTTGCCAGCCCTGTTTTTCAGATGACTTAAAATCCAGGTCCTGCACTTGGTAGGTATACGCGACTTCTATGTATAAGACTGAGAGAAGAGGCCAAAGAAAGAAATGCCAGCAGTGTGAGCAACCTGCCCGGTCAGGGGGAGCTCAGAGATGTGAGCAGAGAAAACACCATCTGGGAAATGAAGCAGCGAGCAGTCCCGTGGGGACGCACATGCACACACCCGTACCCACACCTACACCCCCCCCTCAGACCTCTCAGCAGCCTGATAAACTTTTTTTACGCATCTTCTACTGCTGAGAAAGTGTCCAGGTAGAGCTTGGAGATGCCTTGAACTGCAGATTGCATTGCAGGCAGCAAGGCTTGGGCATGACAAAATTTTCCCTGGGCTATGTGAATCAGTTGGGCTTAAGCACATCTGTGAGCATGTCACACCTGTGACCACATCACATCTGCAAGCAGCCCAGCATTATTTTTGTTCCCAAGGACCCACTGGAGTGATGGGGAAGTGAAGAGATGGGCACAGCCTGGAACTGGGCTAGGCACAGTGAGCAGCTCTCCTGATGCCCGCCATGGCATGTTGGCCTCTTGGCCATGCTAGTATTTTCAATATGCCAACAAGTTTCCCTTATATAGTATATTTCCCAGCCTGTGAGCCTTGCCGAGGCCTCACTGCCTTCTCTTGAAGCAATAAAAGGCATTTGTGATGTTTCTGTGCTGAACTGTGGGAAAAGAGCGGCAAGAAGCTGTGACCCCTGGGCAAGGGCATGCTTTGGAAACACCGTCATCGAAAAATCAACACATCAGCCCAGAAGGCCCACAGGCAGCCGATCTCCTCCTGCCTTATCGGAGAGAGGGCTACTCTGGATGCTGGGGCAGCAGCCACTGGACATTTTTGAGATGTTTATTCTATCCAGTGTTGATACTGAAGTCAATATGATAACTAAAAATAAAGATTTAAAAAAAAATAAATACACTGCAGCTATTTGTTCCTGAGTTGTTATGTTTACCCATACCAGCCCAGCTTTCCATTTAGGCAGGCCGGTAGTACCAGATGTTCAGTCATTTTCAGCAACATGGTCATATCCCAGAAGATTTAGCCCGCTGGAGCAACTATATTAGACATGCCTGTAATTTTCCACTATGCCTGGAAAATCACGTTCCTTTGGGGCGAGCAATGGCTGGCCTGATGGGCCCCATGCACATGCAGCCGGCACAGCCCCAAGGCCTCTCCCAGCTCTCGCGGTGGCAGGAGGGGACACTGCTTCTGCAGCTCGCCAGGGCTTGGTCTGGGACGTGCCAAGGATGGAGGCAGTCTCCCTCAGCAGCACCTCCTGGGAGGTGATAGGACATGCTGTTGGGGTCCATGGGCTGCCCCATACCCTTATGGCCAGCTACAGCTGCAGGGAAGGATGTGGCTGGGGCTGCTGGCGGCTTCTCCCCTGTCCCTCCTTGCATGGTTGGTGTTTGTTGAGGTGGTCTGAAGAGAAAAACACTCTTTAACAGAATAAAAGCAGATGTTTCACCTAAACACCTCTGTCCAGTCACCTCCTGCTTCCTGCTGAACAGGCTGGGCAGAAGCACCCATCCCACAGACCTTGCAGAGCCATGGGAGAGCTCACCTTATCTGCAGATGTTTACTTGTGAGCAATCATGTGTATGAGGTGACCTCCCTGAAGGAGGCTGTGGGACAACCCTGAGTGCAGCCTCCTCCAAGCACCCAGCTTCAGGTTAGTGAAAACTAATGGGCAGATCTGGGTGGCTTGTCCGGCTTTCTTCCACAAGTAGCAGCAGTGGTGGCAGAGGACAGTGGAGAAAGCTTCACTTGCACAGCAGCCTATGGATTTAGCTTAGTGCCTGGTCCTGACGACCCTCACGGCACAGGATGTGAGCTCAGAGAGATGTACCATGGAAGGAAGGACTGAAAACTTGTTGTTGGGGCTGGATGTTCTCCTTCGCTGCGCCATAGCATCTGCTGCAGGTTTGTATCTTATGCAGACACACTGGAGGGGCTGTATTTGCCACATCTGCTTTGGGTCTGTGCTGTGGTGGCAGCTGGCTCCAACCCATCTGCTTTGCCTCCTCCAACCTAAGTGTGTGCCGCCAGCTGAGAGTCACCCCTGCAATGCTGACAGAGAACCAGGAGCATGGGGTCTCTGGCAGCCAGCCCTAGCCCCAATCACTGACCCCCGGGCACTGCTTACATCTAGCCTCCTGCCTTGGAAACAGGGATGCTCAAAGACTCCACCACACTTTCTTCAGTGTCAGGGAAGTACTTGCTCTTTAGGTTCAGGCAAGGCATGAGGACAGCGTGGGCATGCTCTAGGGAGAGCTTCTGCAGCATCTCGTGCCACTGCCACCACTTTGGTCCCTGAAACCCTGGCACCCACCTCTGCCCTCCTCTTGCCAGGAGCAGCATGGTTCAGAGAGGGGCAGCTCAGGCTCTGGGAAGTTGCCAGCTTTGCCTCCATCAGCAACTCTTGTCTGTAAGGCCAGAGGGGTATTTGTGGAAGAAAAGACCCTTTTGCGGGTGCTGCTGTGCACCCAAACTGGCTCACTGCCAACTCTTGATTATGACCGGGTTGGTTTTCCTTCCACTGTTTTTTGTCACACAGCAGGACCGGTGAAGGCATTGCTACTCCTGGAGTCGTCAAACAATAAATATGTTCTTCAGGTGGGCAGGGAAAGACATCCTATTCTTGCCCATGTAACAGATGGGATAAACAGATAAACCAGGCAGGCTGCTCCCATGAACTCAGTTGCAAAAATTTACTGTCTGAACAAGCTTTTCTTGCTGAGAAGGGCTTGGCTGGCCATCTTGTCACGTATGGATGGAGGGATGTGCAGCTTGCCCTGCTCTCAGTAAAGGGACATTTCTCCTTCCAGCCAAAATCCTCTCACAGAAGTCTCTCATGGGCAGATTTGCCCTACAGAAGCTAATCCCCTTCCTTCATAAAACCACCAGTGCACAGACCCAAGGTTAGGACACGGGTCAGACAACGTGCCATAAGCAGTGTCTGCCGCTGGAGCCATCCCTGTTCCCTGCCGTGCTTGAGCCGGCCGGGGCTGTGAGCCTCTCCGCTCACACCTGCCAGCTTTCACAATGCCACATTAACCAGCTAGCCATTGCAAATCTAGTTTTAATGGCATTAAAATAAAACTAAGCTAAAATACCTCAAGCAGGTAAACCCACAAAGTTTTAAACCAAAATGGAGATATTGGAGGCTCTCAGTCTCCAAGTGTCGCCACAGGAGGAGTCTTTGAATGCCCTCTCCTCCTCCGCCGAGGAGATGGGTGCTGCCGCAGCGTGCTGCCCTGGTGGTCACTGATTAACCGCCCGCCTGGGGAGCTGCTGCTCACGCTGCGGGTTACGCCTCGACCCCCTGGCTGCTCATTTCTGATGCTTGACTTCACTCTGTGGTGTTTTTATAGACCTTTTGCCACAGCGCTCGTTTCCCACAGCCTTTTTTTTTCCCCTTTACAGTTTCCAATGTTTCAAATGTAAGGAGTGAGCCCAATAGCCACCATGCCCCGCTTGCTTTTTGTGGGTAACTGCTCTGCAGCTCAGCCATCAGGCCTGTGGGGATGCAAGGATATGGCCAGCTTTGAAAATATTTAGGTGCAATTCCCCTTCTTCTGAGAAGAGCCTATGATTAAGCCTCCGAAAAGCCATCCACGCTGCTTGTTTTTTTACCATATGGTGAATATTATCCCCCAAGAGAGGAAACTATCCCCCATGGCAGCTTCTCCCTACCCAGCTCCACCTTTGCTGTGCTCTCTTGTGCAGGCACAAAGACTGCAGTGCCAGTGGCATAAGCAGTAACGGGAGATGAAGATGTTGAAATCATATTATATTTATTACATACATGAGATATAAAAACAAATTACCAAAATAGTATCTTTTTTTTTTTTGTGAGTCCACAGGACCTTGAAAGAAAAATACATACGTAAAGCAAATTGGTAGACTCGTGACTTTTCTGGTGTTGTATGTCTTCTTTTCCTTTCCCCTCACACTCATGAACAAAATACACTCTATGCAACGTGGTTTAAAAATGCTTTACAGAAAAGATATATTTTAGTGCTGAAAACTGCAGTAAACTGTGCTATATTTCATACTGGTGTTAATAAGGAAGTATAATGGCTGTATATATTGCAAACAATAACACAGAAGAAAACAAATAAAATGTTCAGTTTTAAATACTAACATAAAAATAAAATAAACTCCAGGCCCACCATGAATCACTGGGTTGTGATAGGCGAATGCGAGTCCTTTCTGTTCTCCGCATCCACTCCTTTTCCTGCAGGCAGAGTTTTTCTCCTCTGGCAATTGCATTTTTTGTCTCAAAGGCTCTTCTTCTCACGCTGCTTGTGAAGTCTTGCTGGAGTCCTGCCCACGGGGTCCAAGTGCTGGTCTGAAGCTGGGACTTCAGTGCAAATACTTTATCTTTCAGACTGTATCCTCAGATACTCGAGTGGCCAGTGCCAGGCTGGCCGTTCCCTTTATACCATTAACGCCATCCAACTGGGGGGGTCTTCAGGAGTGCCTCTGTTTCAGGGAAGTTTTTTTCACGTGCCGCCTTCAACCTCTTCTTTCCCCAACACAAATAGACTTCCCGCACCGTGAAGTGGCAGGTAGTAAAGTGCTTTATACGATGAAATATTTACACGAGGGCTAGGTTCATTTTTTAACACTTAAGGACAAAAGCTCAGAGATGCTGCACCCTCTGGAGCCGGCTCTTCTCTGCGGCTGTGCGGTGGGTGGAGGGCTGGCCTCTGCTTGTGCCACGGCAGAGGGATTCGATTCACTCCAGCAGCTCCGTTCTCACCAGCACTAGTAGAGAATGTAGCCTCCAAAACCTTCAGCAGGGTGACCAGGTTAAAAGCATGCGGTGCTCGATACTCTTTGACAGGTGCCGTGTCCTAACCCGAGGGGGTGTTTCTAAAGAGCGGTTGTCACTGCCATGCTGCCGCCAGTGCCTGCCCACCGCTGCAGCTGTCATCTTCCCCACAGCATCCTCCAGGAGCCTCTGGAAGTCACTCGGGATCCGTGCTGGCGCCGCTGGCAGCGGTGTTTTGCTTCTCAGCTGTAGCTCATGGGCATGCTTTCCCTCTCTAGGGTGGCAATTTAGTCTGGGGTGATCAGTGGCTTCATCATCTCACTGGAGTTGCTCCAATATCTCACTGGAGCAAGACAAGCATCCACCCTTCCTTTTGTTTCCCTCAGTGTGGTGATGAGCTGGGCTCAGGCGAGCCCCTGGCAAGGAAGCTACAGGCAAGTCAATGAACATTGGCCAGGAAGGGTTAAATTAGACAGCGCTTACAACTCTGAACGCCTTGCTACACGTTTTGGCACTATTTTCTTACATTCCAGTTTTCATCCTAGAGGTCTTCTCTCTGTGAAGGCTGTTGCATTTTGTGCATAAAGAAAATACCCTTAGGTGGTCGCGCACCTCTAGTTGCAGTCTCTTTTCAAAATCTCCAGGACCTTTCTTCCGAGAGCTGACTTCCACTGATGAACAAAACTTTTCATGTTGACAATGAGTCTGCCCGTTCGGACGTCCTCGTGTCCTGCCACGAGGTACTCCAAGCCTGCAAAGCAGCAAAGCGGTCAGGAACTGCACAGCACTACGCTCAAAAGGCCTATTGACGCTGCAAAGTCAGCCTGGATATCTAGTCTCATTTAAAAAAGCACTTATACAAATAAATATTTATACATATTGATTCTTTCATATATATGTATATCTATACCTCTGTCTGTATCTAATGCAAAACAACTTCTGTGGCACATCTGTCAGTGACATGCAGCACACAAACTTTGATCTGGTTGGCTTCTAAATATAAACGTAAGCTGAGCTCTGAGGCTGCACTGCAAGTTTTGATACCTCATTTGTGAACTGCTATTACCTCAATTTGGCAGCCACCTGCCTCACCCCTCCCTGAATACACCTGGGCCTGGAAATCAGTCAGTTCAGCACGTTCCAGCAATGACAGCCCAGGATGGCCCAGTGCTGGTGTCTTGCTCAAAATGGCCGGTGCCCTCGGCACACCGGACCCTGATGAGAAGCAATGCTAGATTTGTTGGCACGAGAACCCCAGAAGAGCCCGAGAGGGTGTCAGTCACACTGAAAAGAGATGCCTCAACTTCTGCCTCCACCTGATGCTTTAGAGACATGACAGCAGCATCTGGTGAAGCCTTGCCTGGTGTCCAGAAGTTGCCAGAAAGGGCTGAGCGTAGCCCCGCAGTGCCCGCCACAAGGCTCGCCCCACACATCCAGGTCTGCGCTTGGTTTTCAGGGCATGACTCAAAGAGCGCTTGGAGCCAGGCAATAACTGCTAAGCTGCGGGATGGAGAGAAGTCTTTGGCTTGAATTAGCTAAAGAAGCACTGCCACAGACCCCAACAGCCAAAATGGGCCACGAACATGCCATAAATGGGGATAACGAGGATAATTCCTCCTGTGGCAGAAGGAGGTCCCTGCCAGGGCCAGCACACTGCGACAGCACGCTTGTGGTACAGCAAGCATGAGACCCCCTCCATGTACCCTCTCCTCCTCCTCGCACTGGTCTGGGGAGCACCATGTGGTGGAACTAGCCCGGAGATGGGTTGCACGCTCTTGGTTGGCCCACTCCATCCTGGCCACAGTGGGGAGTCTGCTCATGTTTTCTTGGGTATTCATTTTGTTCAGAATAAAGCGAGAGTGTCCCCTAGTTAAAGGTCAAGCATGTTTTTCTTTAATTCAATACCATTTGTTATCTACTTCATCCGAGTTTTTGGGCACATGCATCTTCCCCTCTGCCAAGTAAACACAGGATATGTGCATGGCAGTATCACCCTTTGCAAGACATTTGTTTTGGCCATGTCAAGCCTGCTGTTATAAACATCACTCTTCAAGGGCTCCTGAATCTATCTACCTTGAGAGAGAAATGTGGCATGCATCCTCAGAGGGCAAGAAAATATTGCTGTCGTTGCTGATTCAGTAGGGCTTTCTAGATTTTCAACCCAACGTTACAGAAGTGTAAAAATAAAAGGAATCAAACGACTGAGATGCCGCAAGCCAGGACTTGAAGATGTGAGTTTTGCCCTGCGTCGCTGGCAGGCAGCTCTCTGCATATTTGTGCCTGTGCTTGGCAGAGCTGAGGAGGGAAAGGGGCTCCTGCTCCCTTGCGGACAGCTGAGACCTTTAAACCTTTCAGCTCAGTGTCCCCCCAGAAGTCCAACCTGCCTCTGTGGGTGCGTGCACAGGGGAAGGTGTGCAAGGGTAGTGAATATCCTCTTGTAGGAACATGAGCACATTTATCATCTGAAAACAGCCCATGGAGATTTGATAAATGCTTGGAGTTTCCATTATAGCAATATGTCAGGAAATCGTTTTACGTCAGCTTGGCTTTTTATCTGTCTGGTTTTGGTTTATTCATCTGGACGTCATAAGCTCTTACTCCGAGAGAGGGTTAAATCTGCTAATACAGTATTGCTGACCATCCAGAAATGAATGCGGTAGCTGAAGAAAATAATGAAGTTTTAAAAAAGATTTGGGATCCTTTTTTTTCCACTTTGCAATGATTGAATCTTAAAGATGCACCCAGTTGGTGTTTTCAAGTTTCCTGTTAGGACCCAACTTCACAACTTCTTTCCAACATGAAAGCTGAGATTAATTTATACTCATGGGACTCCATCAGCTGCATTTCAAAAAAATACCAAGCTTTGCAGTGTAAATCATGAGAGCTGGCAAGGGGGTAACACCCCATGTGTCAGATGCCTGGATTGTCCCTAAAGACAATTGCACCTCCACCCTTCCACTAATGTCCACGGGATCTTCATTGACTCTGTCATTACTGCTCTCTTTTCCTCTGCTGGGGAAAATCAGTGAAGCTCCTCTGCAGTTGCTGGGGTCGCAAAGCTGGGTGTCAGCTGCAGGGATGCCCTGCACAATCAGCGTCTGACAGCTTCCACAGCATTCCTCCAGGTTCATATTAAGGCTTTCTTGCCTGTGCTTGCATTGCATATGGAAAAATAAAACAGCTGTATCTATTTAATTATAGATTTATGGTGTTTTACCAATATCCAACGTCTTACTGCGCTTAAACAGTAAAGTCCTGCCTCACGCTGCTGATTGATCTGACCCTTCCATCTGACAAGACTTCCTGACTACAGCTGTGCTATCAGGGCAGCTTGCCTTCAAAGCCAAAGACAGTCACTCCGGTGGAGATGAAAGCAGACCGCAAACACCTCATCAATGAATAACCTTTCTGCATGATCTAGCCTCGCAGACAGCACTTTCCCCCCAAAGGAAGTTCCTAGTGCTGCACACATAAGGGATGTCTCAGCCCTGAAGTCGATGTTTCAATCGGTGCTTTCCAAGTGATGTGTGTGCCTCACGGAAAGAAAACCCTTTATCTGAATTAGTTGGTAACTGTTGGTTTATCTCAGGGTTGTAAAGAAAGGTGTGTCAGCTGGAGCTTAGTTTTGCTTTATTGAAGAAAACCCCGAGTCCGCATCTCCTCGTCCATACCAGAGACTGCACTCACTGTTTAACCACCGCTGGTTATACTCCATTTCAGTGAAAGAAGATGAGAAAACACTGTGAAGGCAAAGCTGCCCTCTCACTGCGTAAGAGAATCTCTTCCAAATCTTGTAGATGCAAATTAGCGTTACTTTCAGAGAGACATCTTCCCTTGAGTTTAGATTAGTAATCCAGCACAATATTGTAACTCAAACTAGATTTAAATGCATTTTTATGGATCCAAATTAGTATTAGTTTTGAAAAGATATGCCATGTAGTCGTGGTGTGATATGCACCTCCCTCCCTCTGGGAACAGACTGAGACCAGTAAAGCTGTAAGATTGTCATTATGCTTCATAAAGAGAATTGTATGTTTGAAAGTCTATGGAATGAAACAAGTTTTTCTCTACAAAATTCAAATTTGATGGAGATTGCCATTGGAATACAAATGATGTAACAGCCAATAATTTAATCAACACTGGGCTGTAATCTGAGCTCATTGGCATGAAGGGACAGAAGGGTGGGAATGAAATCTGTGTAAAGGTGGTGGGGACGTATTGCTCAGGGAGTCAAACCTACCAGGATTGAGGATGGGACACGTGCAGCCTCTGTTAGTCCAGGATTCAGGGTAGAGCGTCCTCTTGCCCCGGAGGATCTTCAGCTTTGTAGATTTCAAGACTTTCTTGATCTTCACATTGACTTCTGCATGGGAGCCTTTGTCATGAGCTGACAAGATCTTTGTCTTGATCACTGGGAAGACACGAATTCAAACCCAGGCATATATGAACTATTTACAACAGTCTTTTTTGTTTGGATTTTTTTTTTTTTTTTTTTTTTTTTTTGTGTAATGCAGGTATCTGGGCTAAATAGTGAGGACAGTTACTTCATTACAGTGGAGATAGCCCAATGGCCCTTGCTGGAGAGCCCAGGGCCAGTGCAGCGGCTGGGGGAGCGTAGGGACACTGCTGTTTGGTTTGGCCATGGCCCCTGGACCTGCCACACGGGCAGTGGGAAAGGTCTGATGACCCGATTTTCAAAACTTGGAGGGCCCCATTTTCACCCAGAGCTCAGCAAAGACTTTGGCTTCTTCAGCAGTTTTGGAAATCAAGCGGAAAGCCTTGGTTTTAGGACTGGAGCTGGAGGCTTTGCCAGCCTCAGCCCGGGCAGGCCAGGCAGCAGGCAGGGGTGTGAGGGGCTGTCCCTGTCCCACCCTGGTGAGCACTCCTACTAGCGGTCCTCCCGCTTTGCAGAACCACCAAATCCAAATGCAATGGTGGAGACTGAGATGTTGGTGGGGACTGAGGCAAATCACGAAGCACTTTGTGCTCACAGATACCCACAGACTCACCCTCTCTTTTCCTGGTATCCCACCTGCTGACCCCCTGCGTGGTGGAGGCTCAGGGCTCAGGTCCCACGCGTGAGCCTCCCCCTGACCGTGCTGACACCTACAGTGGTAGGTATCACCATACAGTGGTGCTTTATTCAGTGCTGTATGTTGGGACGCTCTCAGGGAAACCTCTTCTCCTACAGCATGGCCTCCTGAAGCTCATGATGAGCCCCATAATTCACCTGTCTCTCCAGTGTAGCTGACGCCTTTGCACGTTGAGTGATAAAAGGGCGGGAAGCCTGAGTGCACTGTAGATAAGATTTATGAACTTGGGGGTTTTGTGACTTTTTAAATTTTTTTTTTTATTTCTTATCTTTTGCAAGATTAAACACAGTCACTATCGCGGCCAGGGAGCAAAGCAAAGCAGAATCAGATTTTTTCCTAATATCGCTAAGCCAGGGCTATATTTCAACAGCTGGCGGCCCCTTGAACTTCCCTTTGTGGGTTGGTCCGCAGCCCGCAGAGGTAGGGGTTATCTCTCTGCGCATTTTTAACTTCAGTGCGAGACGAAACAGGTGCAAGAGACCCCTGGAAGACTGTGAAGGAAGGGAGTGCTGCACAGAGCATTCTTTGCTCTGCTGCGGTATGAAGGAGGTGGTCCACTGGCACGCACTGGAGAGATCTTGGGAAACAAAGCGCCTCCTCTCATTCATTTAAATCCAACAGACACATAGACAAGATACATCCCCCCATTCCAACAGCTGAACTTTGTTGACAGGCGGAAGCTCCCAGTAGCTGCCGGAGCTGTTTTCTCCATGTAGTGGTTTGTGTGGTGACTACTGTCCTTCCTTACATTCAGTGCAATTCAGATTTAGTGATTTCGAGGCTGTTCTTGGGGCACCTGGTCTACGGAGTTTTAGTGACCCGTTTCTGTTAAGAGTGCTTTCCAGTCTGTCTTGGACCTAGACCTCTTAGGGACTCTTCCACCTCTTGTCCTCCCACGATTTCGGCACAAGAGTATTTTGGTAGCAAAAGAGGTGGATAACAGAGCAAGACACTTCACCCACTTTGACTTGGCACCATGATATCTATACATTTTGGAAAAGTCAAAGATCTGCCCCCAGACTAAATAGCCCATGGGTTTGCAGGGATGGAATGGTGCACGCAGCAGCACCTCTCACACTTCACACTCTTGCACTGCCTCACAGCACCTCCCTTTACACCCCTGCCATCTCACCCAAAACTCACCGTAGGTGTACTTCATCCCACAGAAGACCTTGGGATTCCCTAAAACTTGCTCTTTACATTCGCATTTACCTGGGGAAAAAGAAGGAAGCAAAAAGCTGTGGATTGTGCTTAAAAGACGGGAGCCTTTGCAGGCAGAGCCTGGGACCTGCCAGAGGTTTTCACATGGTCCCATGCAAAAAAAACCCCTATTTTCAGATCCAGGCTGAATAGACAATCTTAGTCCAAGGGCAATGATTCCTTGTTTACAATTTGAAGAGAAGGGAAACAAAGGCCTTATTATTTTGCCTCGGGATGCAAATAACACGCATGTCTTTCCCCGTGGTATTTTCCACACCGTAATGTACCAGACAAAATTTTGAAAGGAAATGTTGCAGAGGTTAAAGCAGATTAATGACTTCCGTGATCTTAGAACAAAGAATAACATGATATACTTATTTACATTTAAAATGAAGTTGTCCAGACAAATGATAGAGCTTTCCCCTCAATTAACTCAATTATTGTATCTTTGAGATTTTATCATGCCGCTTTCTGAAGATGCAGGAAATGACGCTTGCCTGCTTGCATGCAGCCATCGCAAGGGAGGACAGCTTGACGCTGCGCCGCGGGGACAAACTGCCTCGCAGCAACCTCATGCAGCACCTGCCTCCTCCAGACTTGGGGGGGAAATAACTTCCCCAGCTGAAACCGTAGCTGAAATGCCAGGCAATCTCGAATTGCATCATAAGCTGCAATTAAGGCCAAAATTGTTGCGGGTATCGGGGAAATAAATTGTTATTTGGAAATTTCCAATTCCCTGCCTGTGACGTGGCAAAACCCAACCCTCTAAATATTGTTGCTAGTTTGTCCAACACGTAGTAGTTCCGGTGAATATAAAGGCACATTTAAAACATGATGGACAAAATAAAGAGCGTTCAGCCTTGAAATTCAGAGCTGGGGCTGCAAATTCAGGCAGGCGACTCTTGCCTTACCGACAGCTAAATGCTGGGTGCTGGCTTTCAGCATGGAGCATCTCCCTACAGAGTTTGCATGTCCTCACATTGATGGGATGAGCTGTAAGGCTCCTCCGGCTCGTGGAGGGGATGGAGGTGGTCACACAGGACATTAATGGGGGATGTCCATCCCCTCCTGCAACTGCCAGAGTGCTAATTACAAGCCAGTGCAGGACACTGTATCCACACTGGCTGCTGGCAGGAGGGATGGGGCAGGGAAACACATGCAAAGCCATCATCCTACCAGAGTGCCGGAGCGCTGAGAAGCCCTGCTCGTCCTCCCAGCCCCAGGCAGGCTCGCTGTCGTTGAACACTGCCTGGAAAGGAGGTGCTTCGTGGTGCCAGGTCACATCTGAGCTGCTGGGGGAAAAGGGAGATGGTCAGCCTTCCTCCTGGCGCTGGCAGAAAGCTGGGCCACTACCAACCCATCCTCTGGGTGCAATGTGACGGCACATCTTGGTGGTGTTAAATGCAAGGGACAGTTTTGGAAAGTGAACAGATTGACTGTTGTCAGAGTGGGTCATAAATCCATTTGGGGTCTAAAATGCGTTATAGGGATTTACATGCTATAAATATTTCCAGCATGGTAAAAAAAAAAAAAAGCAACACGTGATCTGGAGAGTGGCGTATTATTAAAATGAGCTGTCTTCTAAAAGTCAGAGCCTGACTCTAAGTCCAGCGCAGTCAATGCAAGCTGAATTGCAACAGCACCAATATTAACCCTTTGGTCTGCTCCCACTCAGATCTCCCCCGAGGATCACATTTTGCTCATGGAGATGAAGCAATGGTGAAGGTTATGGAAAACCCCCCATGCATTAACACCTGCACCAAGAGCCAATATTCCAACCTCGCCGGTGCCCTGCCACCATGTGCCAGGCACCCAGGTGAACTGCAGCCTCAGCTCCTGTTCCATCCCCAATTCCTGACCATACCAAACCCCAAATATTTTATATAATGGATATTCTTCATGCATAAATTGGGTTGGAGCAGCGCCTTCCCTGGGATGGAGATCGTGGGGGGACTGCTGAGGCTGAAGAGGGGGTGGCCGAGACCCCTCAAACTCACCTGCTGCTGCGGCAGTCACCGGTGCGGGGGTCGCAGCTGCGGGCACAGTCGCAGGGGCGGCAGCCGTAGGCACCGAAGCCCCAGTAGCCGGGGAGGCAGTGGTCGCAGCGGGGCCCCGCCACGCCGGGCTTGCAGGGGCAGTCACCGGTGCTGGGGTCACAGAAGGTGCGGGGGCCCAGGGGTAGCACGGCTGATCCCAGGGGGTGGCAGGAGCAGGCTGCAGGGGACACCGTGGGAGAAGAGAGAGCATCTGAGTGCAAAACCTCTACGGGATGAAGGCGCAGGAGATGCCTGTGAAACGGCTGCTCTGCCTAGGGACAATGATGTTTCTGGCCTCCTTTTTTCCTCTCGCCTACATAAATCTTACCAGAATCTCCCATTAGAAAACATATGACTTTAACGTTTGTGACATATCTTAATTATTGTAAAAAATGGATCAGAGCATAATTGCTTTCTAAAGTAGTAACAGCTATCTTACTGCCAGGAGGTTAAAAAAACCCCCCTCAGAATGTCATTTTAATTAAAGTGGAGGCTGAGAAAATAGTACCCCTCTGTCTCTGCTTGATTTTCTTTTAAAGCCATCACTTCAAAACATTAAAAAAAGAACGAGGCCACGAATGGCTCAGAGATGCAGAGATGTATACTCCGGGACATGGGTTTGCAAAGTGCACGTCAGAAACACCAGCTGCTGTTTTTTCCTCCCCCCACAGCCCCTTGCAGCAGAATGATGCACTGGAAGCATACTGGGATGCTCTAGGATAAATGACCATTCTCACAAATCGGAAAGTATACCCTAAAATAGGTGGTGTGAAATTTTCCTTGCATACTTGTTAGGATTTTTCTTTTGCATAGATGTAATTTGTCTCTGTTGCAAGACTACAATCTTTTTTCTCCCAAAGATGTTAATCTTTTCAAAGGTCAGAAATATCAGTTATCAAAAGTGTGAGCCAAACCTCTGACCATTTGGCCTGGCCAGCTGGGAATGAAGTGCCCTGCAGGACCAGTAACCGGGTGACTTGTGGTCTCCTTCTCTCAGGGTTTGGTTCTCTCACCAGGATGTGTTATGGTCAGCCTTGTGCATTATGGTGAAAAAATCCCTGCTGATTGACTTTTGTCTAAAACTCCATTTACATAAAAATTGGATTTCCTGAGAAAACATCATTTGGAGAGAAAATTTTCACCAAATTCTAATACAAATATTTCTATTTTGCAACTGTGAAGGCAATAAAGCAGAAGAGGCATTGCATGCAACACAACCGTTCTTTCTCTTAAAATACTTACTGCTGCACACATATATTTAACTTTGCTCTGACAACATTTTTGTGGTTTCAGGGATTTGACATACCTGGAATGTTGTTTCAAAATATTAAAGGATAGATTAATATTGGCAGTTAACTTAGAGGCGACTACAATTCCAAAATCTTTGCCAAAGTAATCCCCAAATTTTCCCCACCCTTTCGATTCCCAAACAAATATAATTATATAAAATTAAAAGATTAGAAAGCCTCTCCACAAACTGCATAACTAGCTGCAGGCAGTGAACTCCAGTGCCTTTAATAGCATAGTTTTCAACAGCGCTCACCAAGACTCGCATACCTTTCTCCTGAAGTCTGTTGAAGTGTTTTACACCTGACACATGTAGCCAAATGCTCTCTTTTCCTACTAGATGCGGTGGGTATTTCTGGCATTCCTCAGCCCCTTCAGGGGAAATATCAAGCACTTAAATCTCTTCTATTCTGCTGCAGTCAGGGAACTAAGCCCACTGCTCACAGAGAGATTTGGTCCTGTTTCGGCTGGGTTTCAGCTGAGTTTTACACCCAACCCCATTGGGGGCTGGAGTTTTCTACGTTTTAAACAATGCATTGTTTTTCCTAATGGAAAATTTAATGGCAGTGGCATCACCGTGGTAAGGCCAGAATACTACATTTACAAAAGCTGTTATGAAAAATAGAGCAGCAAGCTCTTAGGCAATTAAAATGGCAACTAAAAATGAGAATGTAGTGGGCTGTAATTTTTAATAAAAGTTACAAAGCGATGTGTTGTAAAGGTTGGTCATTTCTACAAGGGCTGCGCACCCACCTCCATGGCCCCCCTCCTTCCTGGCTGCTCCCCGATGAGCTACCAAAGCGCCAACTTGCTTTCCATCGGCAGCCAGTGAATTGAAGCCTTTTGGTCTTGCATCTTGGGTGGAGGCCCAAGATGACGCTAAGTGGCGTTAACCTGGAAGCTTTGGGCAGCAAATTTACAGCACAGTAAAGGTTTGTGACGTGCTGCAGTGGGAATGTGCTGAGCAATGCAGAGAAATAAAGTGCAGCCCATCACTACGCACCGAGCACAGAAATGAGACTCTAGAGCTCAAACGTGACCGTGTTGTACCAACTTTGAAAAAAATGTATGAAAATAAGACCAAGTGCTTCCATGCTATGGTAACGGCAGGACAGATTATACAGTATTTTGGCAGCTGCAGCTCCCTCATGGTCTGCTGCGCTGAGTGTTGGTTTTAGACCCCATTTTCCTCCTTCCACCCAATCTGCTCCTCACTGTAGCACAGGTACTAGGAGAGCCACCTCCAGCAAGGTGAGAGGAGCAGCCAAGCAGCAGATAAAGAAGCTACAGTGTTGGATGGCACTTCGTGGTGGATACACAGGTGCAGAGCACGGGACTTTCAGTGTGAGGCTTCCGGACAGTGCCTGTCTCGTGTGCCATGGCCACCCCAGTGGGGAGGCTGGGGGTTTCCATGGCCAAGGGAGCTCCAGTGAGAGAAGGGCAGGCTGCGCACCACTAGCCTGGGACCAAGAGAAACCTTCCACAAGCTTGATCTTTTTGCTTTCCTTTCGATTTATAAGCAGCATTGTTAAAATGCCAATTTACCACCCTGTGCTACATACAGCAATATTTCACATGTGACTTCCATGTACATATGAATTAGCAGCCACCTGTCGTGGCATCACATGTGCTGATCGGTATTGAAACCCAGTCAGCAGGACTCCAGCGAGGCTGGATTTCCCCACCCTGGATCGGTGATACTGCTGTGGTTTCTTCAGCTGGCAGCTAACCTTTGGAAATGACAAATATTTACTCTCAAAAACCTACAGTTGAAAAGCAAAAATAAACTCGTCAATTATAAAACCTGATTTATTGTCTGCAATTATACTGTAGTTGAGGCTTAAAAATTCATAAGGGGTGTAAAGAAAAGGACTGATAGGTATGGCAGGGGGAAAGAGTCATCAGATTGCTGTTTTAAACAGCAGAACGTCTCGTTTTATCGGGTACACACCTACTCCTGAGCAAATATTATATACACTCTTCGCCTACAAGAATCTTTAAAGTATCCTTAAAGATTATGGCTTAACAACTCCTTTATTTACTTTGACCTTGGCATTTTTAAATTTTCAGTGTTACCCTGCAGTTGAGCAATAACGGTGCCTTGAGCCAGAAGCAAGCAGGCAACGCCGTGGCCTTCCCAGAAAAAATAGCCGGGCACCACGCACGTCCCTTGTTATTGCAGACCATGGCACGGTCCTTGGAAACGTGCCAGGCATAGACTGTAATCGGTCTTATATAATTTAATTTAACAGTCATTAGTCTTTTGCTACTGCCCTGCAAGCTGCCGGGCTCCCCCGTGAGATGCCGGGTCCCTGGGTGCAGGGAGAGCTCTGGCAGCAGAAGACCAGAAGGAAAACAATGAACGGTCTTAGGGAGAAGAGCATTTGTGAGGGTTTGAAAAGCCCAGAGAGGAATAATCCCTGTGTTTGGAGCAATAAGGTCTCTGAAAGGAAAGCATTCAGACAAGCCCTACATTTTTATGCAACCCAGTTTATGCTGTGGAAAGTTGTCTCCCTGAGATGTTGAGTACTTCGTGCTCTGTAATTCATAAATACCAAAAAAAAAAAAAAAGAGCAACAAAGTAGATGTACTTAATGCAGAAGGTAAATAAATGTAGACTTTTTCTCACTGTATTCAAGGCTATCTTACAGTTCTTGTCAAACATATGTTACCTTTGGCCTTTTTGGCCTTTAAATATCAGAGTTCATGAATACACAGTGGTCCATAAAGAGGCCGGATTGTTGCATTAAAGAGTAACAGAAACAAATTTATAGTCTTTATGTCAGGCACACTTTTTTGGGGGGGGAAAATGTGGAAAGTGGAATGCCACGGGCCAGTGATTTAGAGATGAATGCAGAAATCCGAGAGGACCAAGCACGTCAACAAAAATACCTGTTAATCATCTCATCTCCACAGCTTCCTCCTGCCCAGAAGGGCTCGGAGAAACTTTGTAATCGAGTCTCCTGGGACTTGGCTAACATGACGTGATGTTATGCCTGACTTCATTAGTGCTGGTCTAACTTGCACACAGGCACACGCACACTGTTGGCAGCCTTCCCTTCAAGCCGTGGCTGTTTTGCATTGATATGTCCCGAGATCTCTGTTTCCATCTGGTTTTGGAAGGAAGGAGGCTCCATGCTGGCCAGCCCAGGAGGTGCCATTTGATTTCTTCTCGGACCCTCCAAACAGCCACAGGATTTGGACTGCGCATTTTGGCACCAGGAAAACCCTACAATGTGTCCCTTGTGAAATTCTGTCTCCTTGATGGGCTGCATGAAACATCACAGGAGATGGCAGCCACTCCTACCACGTCCAAGGTGAGGGCAGTTATTTTCAGCTGTTCAGAAGACCGCACTCAAATCAGTGCCAAAGCTTGACTTGGCTTCAATGGTCTCAGAAAAGTGTGTCCTCTTCCCTCATGGGAGCTGGCACATAAAGAGCATCAAAAATTACAACCCTAGCAAAGGTAGCACAACTCCAGTAAAAGCACATTTTGGAGCTTGAGATTTTATTTGTCTTTTGTCATGTGCTATCTGCCAGGAGTTTTTTTTTTTCAATCAGCAAGGCTGAATCCATGGGTGTTAGAAAAAAAAACTCAAAACCCTGCTTTGGGTCTAAGTGCAAGATTTAAACCTGTTTTTTTACTAATCAGACCCCAAAACAAAAGTTTGTGGCATAAATTCTGGCAATAATTATGGAGGGAAAGTGTCTGATGTTTCAGAGGAGACTTGGGACTTCAATGTACACAAGTAGGTAAAGGAACTTTAAAAAGTCATTAAATGCACTGTTTAAAAATCCAAATTTGTGTACATACTACAGCAGTGAAATAATTATTTACACAAGTAATGGAGAACTGTGGTCAATTCTGTTTTCATAAAGAGAATTAGGGTTGTAAAACAGGCGGTTCAGCTGTTGCTGTTCCTCCTTGCAAGAAGGTGAAAGGTGGAGAGGAGGAGGACTTCTGCAACAGGCTGGCGGCGCCACTGGGAGTCTCGGAAGGATGATGTACAGCAAGGGAGTGGGACAAAACTGGTTGTTCCCCACCAGACCCTGCAGACGAAAGTGAAACTGCACACACCCTCCCAGCCCAGGTTGCAGCTCCCCACCCCAGAAGGGTTTCTCTTCCTTTAAACGCAGGTACTTCTCCTTTGGAGGAGAGACATGTGCTCAGTGTCCCCTCAAATGACATATGCAGGGTGTCAGTCGGATTTTTTTTTCTACCACCCATTACAGTCCTCCTCCAGATTTGGGTCAGTGAGGAGAAACCTGGTGAAGCTGGTGGGTGGGTGGCTGTAGGTGCAGAGCAGAGAGCACGCCTGCACCTTATATTTAGCTGACCAGTGTAATGTGCTTAGCCCGGTTTGGGGATCCGGAGTCCCCCACAGTGAGTCACCGTTGCTCTCCCTGGGGAGAGTGGCTTTTGGATCGCTGCTTTTGCTTGGGAAATATTTGGTTTCACATGTGGCCAAGTCATTGCCTTTGGCCCGGCCTCCTTGGTGTTATGCCTTCTGGAATATCGCTTAACTCGTGTTCCCGTCTCTCCCTCCATACCCACCTGCTGCTGCTGCGAACACGCACTGGTAGGCGATGCTATTTATCAGCTGCACCCATGCTGGCTGAGGCACCCTGCTTCTGAGCTTGTGGCAATCACCAAACAAGGAGAACATGCAAACATGATGCAGCTTTTGCTCTCCAAAAATAGCAGGAGAAAGTCAATGAATCATCTCTCTTCCCCTGCCCCTGAGCTACAGGGATACTTGGGACAGATTTGTCAACAGCATCTGCAGGCTTTTGCCCTGCAAACCGCACAATTGCTTTTTGCAAACAGCATCAAAAATGGAATTCAAAGAGCTCCCCGTCCTTCACTGAAGGAAGAAGGTTGCTCCAAGAAGAGGCAGGAAGATCTCACCTTTTCTCTGACACTCTCCCATTCGAGAAGCATGTTACTAAGTACAAGGTTGCTGACTTACGTTTGCAGGCGTCCGGGGCAGAGAAGGGCTTCCTGAGGTCCCGGTAGAAGCCTGGCTTGCAGCGCTGGCAGTGCTGCCCTTCTGTGTTGTGCTGACAGTTGTCACAGACGCCGCCACTGCGATTGCCTGATGCCAGCCACGCATCCATGTCAAAATGACAAGTGTCGGCATGCCCATTACACTTGCACGCTGAGACAAAGCCAAATGGAACAGAAAGACTCATTAAGGCAGTGAAAGATGTTGATTTATAGAAAAGAGACACAAAAACCCAAACCATGTTTTGGAATGAGACACCTGACCTATGAACCCGTTATGCATTCAAGTGCATGAAGTATCACATTTTCATCCACACTTCCCAATGTTTAGAGGTGTCACTAAAGAAAAAATAATTTCTTTAACTCTTTTATTTCCAGTACAGGTTTCCCAGTACAAGGACAGCAACGTGGCTAGGCCAGCGCAGGGAGACCTCCCACATTGACCAGTCCTGTTGGGGCAGGATCCTTCCCTCCCTGCTTTAGAAATCAGCAGTGCTCCATACAGCATCTGCCACACGGGTGCTGTCAGGATGCTCCTTACATCTGACAGAGGAAAAAGGCAGGTGGAGGGGAGATATGTGAGAGAGGGCGAACATCCCCCTTTCCCTGCGTTGGCAGTGGAGGCAGTCTGGATGCTCACACGCCTTAAGTCACAGGCCAGGTGAGATCTGTTCCAACCCCTGCTCATCAAATGCTGCTGGTGGAAACAGGGATTCACTGTCATTCCCTTGAGGAACATCCATACTGCAGTGAGTATGACTGCAGCCCGCATAGGCAGGCTGATGGTAGCTTAAGTGTTGATAGCATCATAGCCATGGCGATGGGACAGCACTCAGCATGCCTGCAAAACTTCTGGGCTGGCGTGGTTAATCCTCAGCATCCTTCCGGCTAGACTGCTGCTGTTACTGCAGCAGATCGCCCCGCGACCCTGCAGCCTGCACTCACCCTGAGCATCCCTCCCTGGCACTGCAGAAGTAATCCTCAAACCTCCCCAGAGCTTGTGGGTCCTCCTGCCCTCAGTGCCCAGGGGGTGAGCAGAGCCCATGTCCAGCAGCAGAAGGCCATCCCTCCTGCAAATATGTTTGTCAGCGGTGCCCATGGAGGGGACAATGCTGGCCTCTCATCACCTCCAAGGCACCCTGGCAGGCTGTAGTCTGCCTGCAGCAGAAGACCATATCTCAGAGATGCTCTTGGATCCCACAGAAAGGCCTAACCAACAGACAACATCGTCTTGTGAGGATGTCCAAGCGAGGAGCTTTGCGAACAGGGCTGTTCCCACCACGCAAACACATGGTGGGTGCTGGGCAGGAGCGTGGCATTGGCTCTCCACTCGCTGAGCTGCTTCACAAGCACCTGCCCACCATCCCAGTATTTGCTGCCTCTTGGAAACGCAGGAGAAAGGCACACAAGGAGGAAGCATTTCACTCCCACAGAGGCTCTGGAGATGCTGTTCCCGGCTGGCTACTTACACTGACACTCTTTGGGGGCTCCGGTTTTGCCGTCAGCAGCCTGCCAAGGTTGGTCGTTGTAGAGCGGGGCGCAGTGCTGGCAGTGGGACCCTGCTGTGTTGTGCTTGCACATGCATTTCCCATGGACCTAGTAGGGGAAAGAGGGCAAGGATCACCCACAGCAAAGCCCAAAGAGTCTCCGGGGCACGAGCAATGCCCATGTACAGGAGATACCACACCAGCTAGATGCTATTACATAGACTAGAAAGAGGGCTAGCATGATGTCTGTCTTGGTGTCTAATTCAGCCAAAGGCAAATACTCTGCAGTTACACTTTCAATTAAATTCGCATTTGTGGATCTGTATGTCATGGTATTGTATAATCACAGTGGTTTTTATTTTTTGAGATCTAAAAGAACCTTTAGCAAAGAGTTTCTAGCTGCAGCATGAATCTCCAGGAGAGATTAAAAGAAGCCAAGATCCAAGTCATCCTTGGGAAACACTGTAAAACATTTCTATTTTTCACCTTCCCAAACATCAATACACCTTTGCACACCTGCAGGAATAGCACACACAACCTCAGCACCCAGCTCTGTGTGCTCAGACATCACCAACATAAATAAGTCTGAGAAGAAAAGAAGTTCAAACCCCTGAAACATAGATATCTACTCATCATAGGCACAGTTTTTGCCCCACAAAGGAAGAATCAGGGATAGCACAAAGACCATGAGTGACTATACTCGGATATCTTCATGACAGATAGGTAATTTACCAGCTAGACAGCCTAGTGTAAGGGGGTAATTAGAGATGAAAAGCCGGCATAGCGTGCTCGATGCCAGCTGCCCTGTCAGCTGCTGGCATTACTCACGCTGTTGGCAAATGCAAAGAAAACAGGATGTAGCCAGAGGGCAAGAGCAGCCCGGCAGCCCTTAGATGCAATGAAATCAAGCCCTGAAGCAGCATGGCTTTGCCCGCAAGGCTGAGAGCCTTGCCTTTTTCCACGGAGCGTGGTGGGCAGCTACCTACCATAGCTATTTCGGTGGCTGCCTGAGCTTGCAGCTCTACTCTGCTCGACATTTTACTTTTAAATACAGTTTTACTAAGAGCATTTCAGCTGCAAGTCTCTCCAGACATCTGATACATGGCCAGGCTCAAGGCACGACCGGCGTCCTGCGTTTGATGAAACACAAGCCGAGCAGTGCCTCACCATCCTGGTGCCCCTTCCTTCACCAGCCGGGGGAAGGTGACAGAGAAAGGAAGGCAATGAACTGAGTGTGGTTCAGCTTCTCCTGCTGCTCAGTAAGAAGCCGGAGACCTCAGCCTGCCCTGCCCTGCCACACTCATGCCACAGGTTGGCCATAAAACCAGCGGGGCCGGAGAGCTGCACGAGCTGCTGGCTGCTTTCGGCATCGGGAGCGATATAGGGCAGTCGGGGCAGCCGGTGGTCCATCCCGGAACTGGGGCATGGCTTTAACTGCTACTGGAAAATGCTGCCTTTCACTCTGTTTAAGTCATGGTTTTATAAGTGTGCTGTTCCGAACTGTATGACTTGCTGCCGAGACCTGCCACGACAAAGGTTCCTGTGAAAAACCCGACCAGCAAACAAAACAGAAGAGGACCTTGAGCGCACTGTAAACAGATCCTGCTTGTTACGTAGGTGCACACCACCTCTCCCCCCCCTGCGGTTAACCATGACTTTTTGATTTATTTTTTTTTTAATGAATAGATTTTAGCTGATATTTCACAGGGGTCAGATGTAACCAGTACAGATAAAACTTCAAAATTGACCTTGGAGGTCCTTAAAAGACTTTTCAGCACCAATGCAAATAGCAAAATATTTTGAAAACTTTTCAAGTGATCCTTTCCTGCCTTATTAAAATGTCTGCATCATCAAAGCCGGAATAAGCAAAATACAGTACAGCAACTGGACTGCGTAAGCAATGGACAGATACAGACAGAGTCAGACAGAATGCGCAAGCATCTAAGCTAAAGCACAAATACTTAGACAACATTGCTTTCTGTGCTACTTTGGCCTCACCACATTGATCAGTTGGTCTCACCATGGGTACTAGTTGGTCTGTGTGGCTTATTGTATTGATATGTTCTTAAGTGTGTGTTAATGTTTGAAAAGAATGAGAAGTAAATCTAGAAAAGAAACAAAACAAATTTGCAGAGAGTATATTTAGTTTTCAAAGTGTCTCATGTTTTCATATTTTCATTTTTGCTACCACCTACAAAGCATTCTTCTTCAAACTCTCAAATGCCTTGCTTTCCTAAATTATCACTCTTCAACAAAATTTCTCTCTCTCATATATTTTTTAGGCAAAGTCCACACACGAACCAATGGTATAGAGCTACTTTACACACATTTAAAAGCATTCACCTGCATGGAAACAGAAATTGCTTAAACTTTTATTAGTCGTGTGGTCATCTCCTGGTGGTTTTGATGGAGCCCTAACTCTTTGATGCCATTTTTGGTAGGGGTTTCTTGCAAGTCCTTTGGCCATTGAGTGGTTAGTGCTAAAGAGGCTGTAGTAGCCTGAACCTCTGTGGCCAGAGAAATCCTTCAGTTTGTTCCTCACCAGACTGACCCAGCTCTGAGGGTAGAGGGACAAATCAGACCTGGGATGTGCGTGATCAGGATGGGAAGGTGACCTGAAGGAGCTGAAGGTGACCTGAAGGGTCAAGAACACGTGGTCCTTTGGTGCTTTGGCGATCATGACGACAAAGTAAGAGAGATGTGGGAGAAGACTTGCAAACAGGTATGTCTCAGCCATGGTGACTCTTGGGATTACTGTGGGAACTCATGCTCCCCCTGCCTGTGCCCAAAGCATGCAGCCTTACCCCACAAATTCAGCTCGCCTCTTGCCAAAGCTGCACAAAGAATCAGTGGGGACTTAATCAATCAGCCAGCAGCTGCTCAACATTAATAATATATGACTATGAAACTCAGCAGCACCTAAGAATCCCTCAAAGGATTAAGCATCCCAAGACACCAGCACAGAGCGGGGCAAAACTCCCTGCTGAGGAGCATTCACAGTCCCAAGGCACAAGAGCCTCCACTTTCTGAAAGCCCAAGTACTGTATAATAGAGCATGCCACATTGCCAGAATAGGGGGAGGTGGAGGAAAATAAAACAGAAGAGGACGGGTATCCCAAGAAGCTGATGTGCAGCCATTAATTTGGCATGCAGAGCTAATAACTAAACCACTGAAGAGCTGTGCGCCAACTTCTTAATCTGTATGTGAATGCTAAAGAAAGAGGTTTTATAAACTTAAAAAACTGCTGCAGCAACAGCAGGCTTGTGGGCGCTCACATGCTGTGGCAAGGAGCGCTGCAAAAGGACCAAATTTGGAGATGGTTCAAATCAAGCCAGCCGGTGTTTAGAGAGTCCCCGAGGCAGAGCAGGGAATGATGCTCCTGGTATTGATTGCTTGTAAAGCTATGATGCACCTAGGGAGAAGGAAATGAACAGTCTGGCTGGAAAGCTTAAAAAATAACAGAATAGCACAATTCTGACTTGTGTGTAATGACAAGTGCAGGACCAGCACAGAGGTCTGTAAGTGCAGGCTCCCCCGCTGTCTCGGTGGGGTTGGAAACCTGCTCCCAGGGCCAGTGCTGAGCGCCAGGCAGGGGCTGCCGCAGTCTGGGTCAGGAGGAACCATGTGTTCCCCGTCCTTATCATAAGGGCGCTGCTTTGCAGTCTCCTTTCCTCCAGCGTTTATCAGAACCAGATGCTTCAGCATGTTCATCAGATGCTCCCTCCCAAGCCCAGATCCTGCAGTGGGTCCTGCACCCTCTCTGCAGGAGCTGCTCAGCCCGGCGTGGGCTGGGGTGGCCGTTCAGTGGCCCAGCCTGCCATGCACTCTTTGCAAACCAGTGTGCCCCTGCTTGCCAGGGAGCAAGGGAATCGTAATCTCAGCAGGACTCATGTCTGGGTGAGCATCTATGGGGGCACAGGATGTGATGGCCCGGCTGGCCCTGCTTCTGCATCAGATGCTCAGGTTCTGGTCTTTGGGAGCAAGCTTTGGAAAAGGCAGCTGGGTTCCCAGTTCCCGTGGTGCCGAGCCTGTAAAGGCCACTCACGGTCTTACTGCTATCCCTGGTTCTTCCTTTGTGGGGCAAAAACTCTGCCTAGGATGTGCAGATATCCAGTGGCGCTACTCAAACAGGTCAGACCCTGAGAAAACTCTGCCTGTGCGAGGTCCTCCCGGGTCCCACGGTGGCCCTGACCCCTCTCAGCTGGCCGGAGTGGGGCGCAGACCTGCTAATGAACCAGCTGAACAGCTAAACGGCCCATCTCAACCGAGCAAGGGGAGGGAAACAGGCTCTTTAATAACATGTTCCCCAGTGCAACTGCTTAGCTAATACCTTTTTTTCCCTATTGCTTTTTTCCAGAAGTTTAATGAAAGTCGGACCTAAGTGCTTCAAAAACCTTGCCTCGGGCTGATGTATTTATTCTCTTTCAGTAGCATTATAACGATTACCCCCAAAAGAGCTCTGCTTTAAACATCTCTCCATCCTAGCTTTATCTCACTGAAGAAAATCTCTTTTGTCTTCTACTTAATTCCAGCATGACAGAAAAGATTTTTATGCATCGCAAACAACAAAAGAAGGTGAATATTAGCAAGCCCTTTCTTGCCGCCCATAGGCAGACAGGTATTTTTTCTAGTTACAAAGAAATACTGTGACAGCTGAAAAAGAAAGGACAAGAAGAAGGGGTAATAGAAGGAAAGTAGAAGAGGTGGCAGGCAAAATACAGCCAACAGAGTGTCTACACTGGGCGAAATGAATGCCCGTAAGAGCTGTAGGACGGCCAGATGCAAGACCGCGATGCCCTGTAAATTCCCCATCGTGCCACAGAGCGGCTGGGAGCCAGGGCTGAGACACCAGCCCGGCAGCTCTCCTGGCACCCAAGGTAGAGTAAGGAAATGATGTACTTGGCCTCGGAGATTTCTCCAGCACCTCAGCACCTTTCTGAAGGTAGAATGTGACCCCCATGCATCAACAAGGGAAAGAAAATATTTTTTCCTCCCTTTTCATTCGCCTCGATTTACATTTAACTGTAAGGCATACCCACTTGGGTCATTCTGGAGCATCGCTAAGTACACAAACACAATTCCCAGAACGTCTCACCCCTTTAAGCATTCACACGGCTCTTGACTCATTTAAGCAGCAAAGCCTTCTCATACCATTTTTCATTTTGTCATGGGTCTTTACATCCCAGTTCACTTTCACAGTTTCCCTTCTTAGCTCGACAGCCCCGTCGCAACGTCAGTCATTAGAGGGCACAATGCAAACAGTGTTACAAAAGTTGACTTCTGTAAGATAAACGAGCGACTGATTTCTCTATACAAAGACAGTTGCTAGGGCATGCTTCCTTCCAGAGCCTTTTGTTGCTGAATTATAACCTTCCAGCGCTTCCTTTCAGATTGCAAATACATGGTTTGTTTTTTTTTTAGTTGAATCTCATAAAATACCTTCCTCCCTATTTATCATGTTCCAAAATGTTGGACAGTGAGAAAGAAATGCTGTGTTGAGGGAAAAACACTTTCAGTCACCTGTTATGAACTGATTTATATTGCAAGAACTCACTCACTATATAGAGTTCAACACAAACGCACACTAAAAGGAAATCAATGTCCCAAAGACCTGATAGTCTAAATAGGCTAAATAGCTGGGAGGGGCAACTGCTTTTAATAGAGTTTCTTTCTTGGAACTGCTAAAACTGTATTTTCTCTATTTTATTTTTTTTTACTTTCCTGGAAAATGGGCATGATATCAGCCTAAAGGAAAATCACGGCATTCATGTCGACTCTGTAATGATAGCTTTTAAACTGGAGCCCCTGTGCCAGTTTTAGAACCGATGCCTACTGGCTGCTGTCAGCATGCAGGGAGGTATTCTTTCCCAAAGCACCAGACAACCAAATTTATGCATGAGAAAATTCTTATATCCTATCTTGTTCTTGTGAAAGAATACAAAGCTTGTTGTCCAGGGTGTGGGGGCTGTCTGATGTTTTTTTTTTTTTAATTCCTTGTACAATAGGCTTCTGTCAGTGCTGCTGGAGAAGACCTTCAGTATCTTTTGATGTCAGTAGCATGATAACAATTTATAACAGCCACTGGGTTAGCCATGTGGGAAGGGGGAGGAATACTCACCCATCCTGACTATAAAGAAGTGCTTTAGCACGGTAGCTCAGTGTACCCTGGATCACAACCATACTGTATCCCCCCACCCCTTCGTAACTATGGAATGATCCTGGGGACACCAGACGGTTCCTGAGGACAAGAGGAAACAGCCTTAAGTTGTGCCAGGGGAGGTTTAGATTGGGTACTATGAAAAATTTCTTCACCGAAAGGGTTGTCAAGCATTGGAACAGGCTGCGCAGGGAAGTGGTTGAGTCACCATCCCTGGAGGTATTTAAAAGACGTATAGATGTAGTGCTGAGGGACATGGTTAGGTGGTGGACTTGGCAGTGCTAGGTTAATGATTGGACTCGATGATCTTAAGATCATCTTAAGAAAAGACCTTTAAAGGTCTTTTCCAACCTCAATGATTCTATGATTCTACTCAGATCGCAGGCAGATTGCAGAGCAGGTCCAATTCTTGACACAGGCAAGAGTTTTGCAGCTGGCTGGCGGTGAGGGCACAGAAACAAACCTCTTCTCTTACCAGGTGTCGGTTATTGCTTTTTGCTGTTGGGGCTAATGTGAAACAATTTTTTCTCACAGCAAATGTTTGGACTCTGTAAAGTCCCCCTTTGCTCTGACCTGACTCAGAGGGATCACAAAGGAGGTTATCCCACCCCAGTGAATGGAGCTAGAGCTGCTTCTGCTGGAGTGGAAGGAGCCCCTCATTGTCCACAAAGCCACCCTGTTCACATCTCGCTCCCATGCCCTGAAGATGTCCTGGGTCAGTATAATCTCATGGCCAAGCTGGACTTCCAGTCTCCCTTCAGCCACTCCCAGCTGTCATGAAAAAATGCATCTGATGGTAGGAATCCCGTGGCAATGAGCCCTGCTGATGTCCCAAGCGGACTGGAGCATCCTGGTCTCCTGGGTCAGGTTCCTGCACCAAACCTGCCTGAGCAGCAGTCACCAGCATCCCCACATGGCTTTGTCAGATCCTCCCTGGGTGAGATGACTGAAATGCTTCTGTCACTCTGTGAGATCTGCCCGAGACCTGGCAGCTATGCCCAGTGCTGCCAGGACACCCCAGCTTACTGCCCAGAGCAGCACGAGAGAAAACCAAATATATCACATCCAGCTCTTCCACGGGTCAAGCAGGGACTGAAACTAAACCTGCAGTTAGGATTTTGCCTGTGGGCTAAGACCAAGTAGGGGGTTAAGAAAACTTGTGTATACTTTTCTTTTTGAATTTTTTTTTTAAAGGATCTTAAACTTGCTTAAATTTTGACATTAACTCTCTAACTTAGGGGATATTCTTCAGGAGTGCTCTGGTCAAAACAATCATAAAAAAGGAGCTAGATTTTGTAATTATATTGAGAAATGGTAATGTGTTTCCCAGCTTTTGCTGTCCTTGGTTTTACAGTGAAGGCTCTGCTAAAATCCCATACAGATACACAGAATCACACACAGAGAATCTCCTAGATTGGAAAAGACCTGTAAGATCGTCTAGTCCAATCATTAACCTAACACTGACAAGTCCACCACTAAACCATGTCCCTAAGCACTATATCTACACAACCCCTAAATACCCCCAAGGATGGGGACTCCGCCACTGCCCTGGGTAATGCATTCCAATGCCTGATGGCCCTTTCAGTGAAAAAATTCTTCCTAATATCCAATCTAAACTTCCCTTGGTGCAACTTGAAGCCATTTCCTCTTGTTCTATCACCTGTTACTTGAGAGAACAGGTCAACTCCCACCTCTCTGCAACCTCCTTTCAGATAGTTGTAGAGAGATACAGTTACATAAAGACAAGAAGACTGAAGTCCCCATCTTACGCTTGAATGACTGACCGTAATTCTTCAGAATTATCTTTTATGTAACTGACTTTTTCAGGTAAAATGTGCAAAAATGCTCCCTTTCTGGAGTCCTACTCCCTTTTCAGAATTTTCCCTGACTTCTCCCAGCTAATCAGCCACAGACTCCACAATCTTTTGTCCCTTTTCTGTTCATTCACACACACGTGTCTTGCTATCATCATGGAAATAATCTTCTCTTCCCATCCTGAAGCAATGCATTGGCAAACCCCAGCCTGGTATGCACGAGTGGGGTGCCACCACAGTCCCCAAATCACTGCAGCCTCGCACCAGACAGGAGCCTGGCACGGACCGGGCTCAGTCCCAGCTGCCCCAGTTCTGTGGTGGAAAAAGTGGTATTGGGAGAAGAAACATCTTACCACTCCCTGACCTGCCCTGCAAACCATGGGGCTACGTCACCCCTACACTGGCACATCCCTTATGGGACATGCGGAATAAGCTGTAAGGCACAGTAAAATGAGTCAGCCTCACTGCAGAAACGTCACCTTTGGGACTCCTGCCACATACACATTTATAACCGGAGTTGAACTTCCAGTCCCCTCGGGGCTGGCGCAGGGGTTTGTTGCTATTTCTTGCTTTGGTTTTCGGTGCAGTTCTGGCACTTGATTCCTTCCCACAGCACCGCCTATTACCTGCGCGCTATGGTTTCCATAGGCTGTAGCCATACTGGAAGTGTATTCGGCTGCAGGCTCTGTTACAACTCTCAGCGGTGCTCCAGGGCACGCTCCTGTGCAATTGTATCCCACTGAAATAATCCTGAGCAAACAGCCCCTTTCAAAGACTTTCGCTCAGGGAACATCTGTGGAAAGCAGAGCAGTGCTACTTGAAACAGCCTTATCAATCATAGGGCTGCACGCTTTCAAATTGCTATATTTTCAAGCTGTTGCAAGACTAGCTCTATTAGAAGGGAAACATGCTGTCTGCTTCATGTCTGAGACCATAATTTAAGTGAAATGAGAGTTCCCCGAAGAGCTGGACAGATGCCAGACCTCCTTACCTTGAGTAACTGCCTTACGGTTTTTTTTATGGTCTTTCCCTTTCTAACATTCAGCGCAATATGTTTGACTGCCCTGACTTTCCTTACTGCTTCTCCGTCAGCAAAGCCAGGACTTTCAGAGCCAGCAGAGACAGCCAGAAAGGACAAGATGTGTTAAGGACAGTGAGACCAGGGTGTCCCCGGGCTGGCAGGGTGCAAGCACACCATGCCGCATGTGTCCAACTCGTTGGATGCTGCTGTGCTCATCACCTCCCCAACGGGTTAGTGGCTCCCACTTCTCTGTGATGTGGGAGGACTGGGGTTTATGTCTTGGTCAGTCCCAAGGGATTTGAGCTCAGAGGTCTTGCGATGGGAGTCCCCTCAAAACTGGAGCACAGGGTTTTTATCTGGAGAAAGGTATTGCAAAGTGCAATGGAAAGCCTGGGAGTGAGAAGCAAATCCTAGCTCTCCTGCCTTTCAGTTAAGGGGTCAACCCAGTACTTGAGGGTCCTCCAGAAGGAAAGGCAATCACAAGATCCCTAGTACATTGGAGGAATCTCTCCTCCCTCTCTATCATCAAAATGCCCTGCATTTACTATCTTTTAGATATTATGTTATTGAGAGTTGGCATTTGGGGGAAGAAGGGAGTGAGCAATTTTAATTTATTTTAAGGATGCACCTGAAATAAATAAACTTAAATTACTGTGGAGCACCCTTGAAGGAGGAGAGTCCTGGTGGATCCTCCACTGAGGCAAAAGGGAAGCCCAGCACCTCAGCCTCAAACCACCTCCTTTGTAAAGACCACTTTTGCTCACTGTGCTGGAATTCAGGGCATCACATGTCAAATACCATATACCTGGACCTATACCATACTCTATACTGTTCCCTACTGTTTTTAAAACTCTGCTCTCCTGCAGTGCAGACATTGTTGGGCGTGTGTACATACCACGTGGAAAACGCCGGCTGCCTTGACGGGCTTGAATCCGGCAACGGGGACGCAGTGGTCAGCGTGGCCGTTGCAGAAGCAGCTGCCCTTGACGATGAAGTCGTAGACAGCGTAGTTCAGGGGCGGCGGGGGCTGCGGGGGCTGCGGGGCCGGGGTGGCTGGGAGGCAGGGGCAGCCCTGCCGCTCCAGCAGCCGTACCCGCAGGTTGGTGATCTTCAGCTGTGCCTGGGCTTCTGTGCTGTAGGGGTTCTCCACGGCGTAAGGCGGCGACAGGGCTCGGTATATCACCTGGGCAGAGAAACGCAGCAAGGGAATTAGAAAGGAGGACGTCAGCCAGTCCTGTGGCAGGCCGGGGGGAGGGATGGCAGTGGGAGCACCCCCCAGGAGCACGCACCAGGGTCTCATGATGCTCTTCCCCATCCACAAGCGGTGGGAGCAGCAAAGCCACCTCCACCCCAGTGTGTGTGAAATGACCCCATGATCCCCTATGCCCCTTTCCACACAGCGACGTCCAGACCCTTCGGGTGTGAAGTGACATCTCGCTCTGGCAGGGGGATTAGTTGGACTAGATGATCTCCAGAGGTCCCTTCCAACCCTGACCATTCTGTGACCATTCTGTGATCAACTTAAAGCAGAGGTCGGTGTCGCTGGTACATGGCATGGCCCAGCACAGGGACCGGCAGTCCTGCAGGCGATGTTGAGGTGGGGGACTCTTCATTAACCTCCCCTCCCCGAGAATGGGTGGGTTTTTCTAACAAATAAAGCTCAGTTTTCCAAATATTTGGTTCCTATCAGTCCCAGGCTGCTTCCTAGTGGAAAAGTGATTAGCCATGGCAATTAGTGACAGCAAGCTGATAGTTGAGAAAACCGAGATAAGAAAGAAAGAAAAGTGGGGGGCTTCTGAAGTTTAAACAAATACTTATCAGTCAGTCTTTATTTTAACTTCGGCCTGATTGAATAGGTAAATATTGGCTCAAACTGAAAATTGAGAGCACTCGATAAAAATAACCAATTTTCTTGAAGAGGTTTATTTTAAACTTTTTGGTGTAGCTGCCTTCAGTGTGACATCAGAAACAGCATATAGTACATATAACTACCATTCACATAAAACGACATATTAACGACACATGTACTAGTTACTTGTACATATCATTTACAGTGACACTCTAAATAGTTAAATAGCTCTTCACTGAGTAGCCACCAAAGGCTCAATGAACTACAGTATTTGTAAGGAACATTCAGTCAGTCACTTGAGTGTTTGAGGGTGTGATGCAGTCTAATGGCTTGATGCGCTGCTCCCAACAGCGCCTTAAAACCTCCTCAGACCACCCACAACACCCAAAACGCCTCCTACGGACAGCAAGGAGGTGTATGGCAGCAATGGGGGACCATCATTTCTCGCCAGGACGGTGCTGCAGGGTGCCCGGCAAAAGGCAGTGCGTGAGCCTGCTGGCACCGCTTAGGGGGGTGACATCCTTCTCTCCCTAAACCCGCTCTTCCCGAAGGATGCGGCTGATATGCTTCAGCTGATGAAGGCTTCCCTTTTATTTCACCAGGATTCACATATCCTGGAAATAATGACCCCAGTGCTGCCAGCTCGCCTGCCCGTGGGCTTCGCCTGCCGGCTGCCGCCTCCACCAGCCGTGCCACTGCTGGCACTGCTTCTGGCTGGGACCTGGCTTTTCTCCAGAGCTGCCAGGATCCAGCCGAAGGAAGCTTTGTCCCAGCCTGGAAGGAGATTTAGAGCTCATTTTGGAGCTGAATGGTGGCAGTGTGCTGTTGCACATCCCATCAGCCTGCCAAGCGCAGTTGTGACCAGCACGCCGGTGACAGCGGGGCTTGGGTGTGCCGCCAGACGCCGTGCGATGGGCAGGCATGTTATGGCTGCAGCCTGGCACCACCATCCTGCAAATGATCCTTCCCAAAGGTATCCCAGCATCTTCTGCCAGAAAGACGTCGACAAGGGAGAAGGTTAACCGGGAGAGGTGGCCAGAGGGCAAGGCTGGTGAGTGGTACGCCCCTTGTGCGGAAGTGTCGAGTCTGATGAGGGATATTAATAAATAGGAACACATTTCAAAAGGGTTTTTTTTGTTGTTTGTCCTCTCTTTCAGGAACATACAGAGTTTTTTCTACTTTCCTAAAATAAAAATATCAAGCAAATATGAACAGAAACCCAAGAGAACCCAACTATCAGGTCCCGCACCTCTCCGCAAGGCTTATTATTTACCCAAATTTAAACCAATGTCATTCTGATCACATTTATTTGTTAGTGTTTTTGTGAACACAAAATGCTTTCAGATATGGAAAGAAAATTCCTTGGGAAGCATCCAAACTGGAGACACTGATTTCCTTTTAGTGGGGATCATGGAAAAAGCTGTGCTGAGAATTTTCAGTAAAAACTAGCAGTATGGGTTCCTTGCGATTACATAAATTACATCTCAGAGAATTCTTTGTTGAGCCTAATTTGGATGAGAATGGCGAAGGAAACACACAAATGGGAACAATTTATGCTAGATTTAGCTACAGACTTTCTTCTCATAATTTTCAGTTTTTCTGGTTTATCTATCCCCATTTAATGCATGTGACTGATGCTTGTAGCTCTGGTAAAGACAATCACAGCAAGGAAATCAATAACCCTGAGCGCCTTCGCGCTGAGAGAGTTAAATCTTGCCTGTGTGGAATTCAGGGGGAGTTATGCTTTCAATGGAGCCAGTATTCCCTCTCAGGCCCTAAAATGTTACAAACATTTCTTTTTATGGCTACTTGAAAACAGTGATGCTAAACATGAGCCCTATCTGTCATTCCCAGGGGCTGCAGGCTCTCAGCCGCTCCCCCCGGCTGCCCCGTATCGCTCCTGCCGTGCCCAGCAGCCCCGATCCCGGCTCCAATGCGACAGGGTGAGCCTAGTCTTAGCCCTGCCAACGCAGTAAACACCCTCATCCCTCCGTCCCAGACGCTAGCGGTTCTGTTTTAATAAAATACAAACCAGTCATTATAACATGTCGGATGCCATACAAACAGCAATTCTCTGCGCTGCCCCGGCCGATTGAGCTGGAGCCCCCAGAGGCTGCACAATAAGGTCAAGGACGTGTTTCCCAGCAAGATTTTCCCTGTTCAGTTGTTAACCTCGCTGATATATTCCAGCCCATCTCAGAAGTCAGCACATCTCCGGGGCCACCACACCCTCACACAGCTGTTATGGATCTGCACCCCTGTGCTGCCCAGCACCCCAGCCCCACGTATACACACGCACGGGCGCCAGCTTTCCTGCTTTTACCTCTCCTTGGGCTTTTCTGTGCAATTCTCCCACCGTTAGGACCGGCCCAGGGCTGCAGCATCCTGTCTACGAACAAACCATGGTTCGCACAGCAAAACTGACTAGGTTTTCACACCTATGGTTCTGCTGGCAGCCCCTGGGCACCGCAATCAGGGGTGTCCTCAACCAAAATATTTTTTAGTTTGCAGGTTTCTCCATGCAGGGGAAGTATGTAGGCAGGATTTGAGAAGAATGCATTGCCGACATGCATGTGCACCTGACGATGGGGTTTTACAAGCACATCATCTCCCCGAAGTCACTGGGCAGGACTTTAGTCCTGCTGCCCAGCTGGGGGCAGCCGGCTGCTCTGGTCAACTCTGTTGGGTCAGCACTCCCCAGCTGCTCTGGGATGCTCATGGTGATGTGCCCAACCCACAGCCATCATTTCTTCTTCCTGACAGCTTCCCAAAGCTCTCTGGGTTTACCCTGCTAAAGCCACACAGAAAACATGCGTGCTGGGCTCAACCCGCAGGGAGAGAAACTCTCCCCACCAGCTCTGCCACCGCAGTTCATGGTCTTGGCTGATGCGGGCACATGTTACGTCAGTTTTTTAGCTGTTGGGGCAGCCCCTCTGCCAGATGTGATGGGGGGATAGTGTTTCCCTCGCATCCCCCGGAGAAGTCGCTGCCTGCAGAGCCATCAAGTCCATTACTTTTCCTATCCCAAAAGCACTGGAAGAAGCTGTGCTGGAGGGTCCTGCCAAAGAGCCATGTTGTGATTACACAAGGGAGATAAATAGCTCAAAGAGATACGGGAGAACATTCTTTTTGATAGATGATGCTGTTCCTGCCTTCACAGAGTAAGGCCTCTGCCAGAAGAAAGCTCTGCCACACACAGGGGAACACACCCCCTTGGTGGTGGAGCAATGGCAGCAGAATCTGGCCATCTTGCACACAGCAAGCCGCACCAGAAAGCACCCCATGGTGACCAGACCTCTGGGTTTCCTACTCAAGTCTGTCTCTGTGTATGTGTCTTACCAACAATGTGTCAAACCCAGGTCTACCATGTCAGGTAGACGATGTGACTTCTCCCAGTAGTCAGCACCACTTATGACAGCAAAGAGTGGGAGGCCTGGATCTTTACATCAGCAACTCTTTAGTGCATGCAGTAATCCAAATTTCCTAGTTTGTAGAATAAGTAGGAAGTAATAAATTGAAAACCTACAGCACTTCTCTGCTAGACATGCCATAATATATCCTATCAGAAAGATATTTTCAGTCCCAATGTTGCTAGCTCACTATAAATCTTATGATATTTGGGACTCTTCTTAAACACAGTCCCAGGAACTGAATTTTTACCTCAGCTTCTATTTAAAACTAAGTATCTAGCAATATCTCACATCTGAGCAGCAAACATCACAAACCAGGAGGCAAATAAAAAGAACACCTGTCTAAAACAAAATATCTAGCATTTGGGGTAATGTTCCTGCAGTGTTGGATCCCGTGTCCTATAAATGCAACATTTGCATGAAGCACCATCAACAGAGGAGGGATTTAAAAGTTGCATGGGGATTTTTTTTGGCGGGGGAGAAGTCTCTCTACACAGCCAAACAGAAACTGTAGACTGCAATGCCTGAGTGAGGAATGCCACTGATACGCCTCAAGAGGGTCGCGTTCACCTGATCCCCCAGTGGGAAGCCCGGTGGTGGCAGGAGGGAGCCCACTCCACTCCCAGGGAAGCAGGAGCGGAGAAGCTGCCCCACAGCGCTTTGCAAGTGCCATGGAGTAAAAATATTCTGCTCTTCAGCCAGACCACTCCAGTTGTCTGCGGTTTGGGCACACCATTACATAGACACCCTCTCATAAATTTCCACAACGTTTCAATTTCCTTATGGGCTGTCACGAGCAACTCTTGCTCTGTTGATTACTTCACTTTATTTTGTCTTAGTAGCGCAAGAAGCCTTAGCTACTTGCCATTCCACAGATGCAATAATGTAGCCCTGTATATAAATAAAACAGCAGCCATGAACATGGTGCACTCAAGTAACCGCTTGCACCACAATGACCTCGATTTATAAATACATAAAAGTCCCTTTGCAAGAAGTACCCTAGTATGTTTACACTCGAGAGGCAATGAAAGGACATCTTTATATATATCCACAGTGGGAAGGAAAATGGTAATGAACGATGCTGAGAGCAACAGAATAGTCTCTGAAGTAAAAGTTGCCTGAGGAAGTCAACAAATCCAATGAAAGATTTGCCATCAGCAAAGCCTTCTCGATGAGTCATGGGCGCATCTCAGACCACTGGAGCCTCCACCCACCGCAGCTACAGGGGCCCAGACCTTTGTCAAGATACAAGTAGCCACAGTCAACCTTTGGGTTGCAAATGCCCAGGACACATGATCCAGAAGAAGCTTCTTCCTCACAGACTTTCAGAAATAGGCACAGCCACAGATGCCGTGGACAGGGATCTGCAGCCCCCACACACATGTCCCTTGCCTGGATCTTGGCACCTGGCTAGAGGTGCTATGCTCCAGCCTCCAACTGGGAGCCCAGCCTTGGCCACAGTTTCTCCCCTTTAAGCCTGGAAGGCATCGGGAGATGGTGCACAAAATGACAACACTACCAAATTACAGAGGGAGGGAACAAGTGGATGGGAGGCTCGAGAAGCATATATACACGGGAACAAGTCAACAAATGAGAATACAGCAGAAATAAAAGAAATAAACAAATATTAAAAACATAAGCACATTTTTACTTGGTTGTAAATGAAAACCAAGGTGGTAACACTGCATGAAGCGGTATGTGGTTTCTTGCCAAAAGAGATTGGCGGACTCTACCCTGTATCATCCGACCTGGATGTATGAAAAAGCATCTATAAGCACTCTGTAACAATGACCTATCCATATTAGTGATTCACCTGTTTGGCTCATGGGCATTTGATGAATTCAATACTGGTTTATTTAATTTTTGTTGGTGGTTTTATTCCTTTCAATGTATTTTACAGGAACACAGGAAAAAAATAATAAGCATAAAAAGAATGTGACGTTTGCTATCTTCTCCAAACAGAGAGACAGCAAAAGCAATGAGGGACATGCACCACCTTACAAAAGAGCATGTGATGTGTAGGTTAAGTGTTTAACAGAAAAGTTAAGGTTTGCATTAGGAGTCTGCAGTGCCTCTTGGTATGCAGGCACTAAATAAATGTGGCTAATTGGCCTGTATTATGGGCCGCTGTTGAATGTCCACGTCACTGGAAGCTATCTGGTTTATTTAGTGCCTGGACAGTGCTCTGAAAATGTAGGCAGTAAAGGCGGTGGTGGAGCTCTGCCAGCGTGCCTGGGACCTCATCCCTTTGCCTCCTGAAAAATTTCCCTCCAGCCCGGCATGTGGCTGAGGTTAGGCACCGCCTGCCAGGCGCTGGGTCTAAGGTGAATGGGAACCCTCATTCCCCACCTCCCAACCCTGGAATTTCCAGCTGTGTGCCCAGCATCGCCTCACATCTGGTGGTGCCCACAGGCCCTGGCTGTTGCTCGCAGCCGCACGCAACCACAGCTCAAGCTGAGATGCTCCGTGCTATACCCGCTGCCCGGTACACCTCTGCCAGCCCCAGCTGCTGTGTGCCTGCACCCGTGCCCCGACCCCCCGCGCCTCCCTCCACAGTCAGCCCAGCCCGTCAAACAGCCCAGGCCCTCTCCCGTAGGGACTACCCAAAAGTGGCAACTGCTTTCAGTCTTGGCTGGTCTTGTTCGGAGAAACTTAGCTGGGAAATTTTATTGGTCCAATTAAGCTTTCCTTCTCAGCAGATGTAAAAGTTAAAAGTCATAATTTCTCTTGGTAAGTGTTACAGAAAGCTCACAGGGGCAATAAGGCTGATTTGTAGAAATGGGTAATTTAATGAATAGTAATAATGGTGCAACATGTGTGTGGCCTACTGGGGCTTTCTATAACATCAACCTGCCACAGTGATTTCAACTTCCACCCAAGAAACTGCACCATCACCACAAAAGCCTGATCAACCTTTTCTTTTTTTCACTTGCAGAGGGAATTGGATATAAATTTAGCTGTGGAAACCCAGCGCCAGCCAGGTGGTCCTGCTCCAGAGAGGGTGTCCCCACACCTCCTTCGCTCACCCCTGCTTGGTCACCTCCTGGTGATGCAGAGGAGCCTTGGGACTGAGACTACTCCATGCTCATGTCCCTGCACCTTCCCAGGAAAGAGTAATTAAGCCTAATTAAGCCCAACACCCAACAACACATGTAAGAAAGACTGAGGTGAGACTGTTCTACTGTACATGTGAGGATGGCTTGACTTCCAAGGTTTGCTGTGTCAAGCGCTGAGACTCACTCTGCAGGTAGGTTTTTCTTGTCTCCCAGTTTCAGTATGGAGGGCTGAACCCCCATGATAGCATTTTCTGCATCAGCGTGGTCAACTTCTGCCAGGCTCTCTCCTTGGCTCTTCCTGGAGGGGAGAGCTGTGCCTGCAGAGGATTGTTTCGCCCGTGAAGCCTTCCCGTATCTTTTAGGTTAGTTCCCGACTGAAATAGGCCTTGTGCCATTGCACTGCCTGTGTATCTATGCGTTTGTCCATCAGTCCACCCTAAAAACTTTTGAAACTGCTGGCTAACTTCAACCACATTTGGGAAATATATCTTAAAGGCATTAAACTCTTAGAAGTTTTATGAAAACAGCCTTGTTCCTTCACAAAGTCAAGCCTCATGGACTCCTCCCCCTGTGAAGAAGGCTGCTAGAGCCACAACGCTGGTATGCCCTATTGACAAAACAGACTTATTTGGCGTATTACCACACCAAGCAAAAGAGCTTTTAAGAGAGAAACCCATGTGCATCTCTGTGCTATGTTCATTGCAATGACACTAGGCTAAAAAAAGATTTTTTGGCAGATGCTGTAAATAATTCACATGGTGTGAGAAGTTCATCAGCCTAAACTGGGCAGGTATCACCCACCAGTTCCTCTAATATACTTTGTTTTTCTGCCTGTCAGACCAAGTGGACTGCAGGGAAGAAGAGCTCCTCTTTTTCTCACGGAGAGGTCTGACCATCCCCTGCACATGCACGCTTACGGTGGGAACTTCAGCATCACCCGCGTGAGATGAAACAGCAAGAGAAATTGGGAAACCTGCCTTGCCACTGCAGAGAGGTGACCATCAGAGACACTAAGACCACAGTGAGCAGTGGACCCTGTCTTTTGGGCCACAGCATGAAGCACTCTGTCCACATCCCCAAGCAATGGTGACAGAAACACACTGTGAACCACCAACAGCAGTCCCTGAGCTTCTCGAGATGCTGGAGAAACAGCACTCCTGTAGCTGTTAGGGCTGCTTCCTATATTTTTACAAAGGACAGCATTTGGCTCACGCATACAGCCCTTCTGCAATCTTTCACAGCACATAAAACAAGGCAAATAATTCCTTGTCTCGCCATCCAAAAGTTAAGCAATCTTACAAAGACTTCAGGAGGAAAATCCAGCTATTTCAAATAACCAGCCCTTGCGGGGGCCTTGGCAAGTTAATTTATACCAAGGCAACTTTTATCTTTTGGGAAACTCAAGGCATTCTTATGCCACTCTCAAAAGCAAGAAGCTGTACAGGATGAGCTCCTACTCAGGTGCAGCAGCTGGCTGGTGGGGGGCTGGAAAAGGCACGAGGAGAGCTAGATAAGAGCCCCGAGATTTCTCCAGGACCCTTGACATCTCTGGCAATAATCAATCAGACAAGAGCTGTCTTCTTTGCTTCCCCTCAACGTCCCACCACACAATTTCATTAGATGAAAATGAAACACTGGTAGGTCATGCCTGTCTTCATGCAGACAATGATCATAGAAGTAATATTCTTACCAGAAAAATCTCTCTCCAGCTCAAAACAGCTCAAAACATTTGGATTTCTTCACCTCCAGTTAACAGTGCTTCTCCAAGAATTGACAGTTTATTCCGCAACGGTTTTATTTTGCCTAATCACTACTTTCACTCATCAGACAGACAGAAACACTCAGTTTCCTGGCTCACAAAACCCTCCAGATGCATGATATCATTGGCTATGTACTATCAAGAAAAATAATTATTGCTTTTTTCTTCATCTTCAGAATCACCGTTTCCAAGGCTGCACTGTCCCACATCGGAAAATGAACCAGCACATTTCAGCTGATGACACGAAGAAGTCCTTTGACTGCTCAGCAAGAAAGACGGTATTTAAATACTCTTCCCTCCAGCAATTCCCCTTCTTTCCCTATCCCCACAAAGATTTATGTTCTCAGCCTTGGCCTGCCGGCAGTACCTGTTGTGCATATGGAAGACCAAGAAAACCTGGAGCTACCTCCAAAGAGCCAGGCAGAGAACTGGACTTGCTTGTTTGTAGGCAAGGCTGGAAGAAAAGCTGGCTCACTCCCCAGAGCTGCAAAATAACCCCTTTATCAGCTTCTGAGCTGCAGCACTGCAAAAGCCTGCAAGGAAGCAGGTTAGTGTTTCGGCAAGAATGCCTGCGACAGTACTACGGATCAAGGGGATTTCTTTCAGCCTAAGAATAACCCAATTTCATGAATATTTTTCAATTGCTCTTGTCTCTAATGAAAAGGCTTTGTGTCTGTAGAGCTGGCTGCTTAAATCATGCAGTTACCATGAGCTACACTTAATTTTGAGAAAAAGAACACCTATCCGAATTATATGTAAATACGCATAGTCAAAAAGGCCACAAGAAACAGCACTGCCATTTCAAGGCATGGCTACAGATTTTGACAACAGCAATGAGTGACGCTGTGCAGACTGGTGATAGAGTCACGGCATATGTGTCTAGTAAGTTTGTTTTTGGACATTAAGTTCTTTTCTTCCTGGAAACGTTGCCCAGGGATAATTTGAGGACCTCTCCATTTGTGTAGGATTTTGAACATTGGTAGACTGGGTATCTCACGCCGACACCCATTGTGCACGGCGATTAATCTCAGATTAAGTCCCCATGAGCTTTTGATCCAAAACTTCTGAGATGTGTCGATTCACTGCTTTAGGTTACACACTTCCCCTGCAACCGGTTGTATCCAGGAATCCCAAAGAGAAACATGGCAGCCCTACTTTCCAGCCAGTGAACTGCGAGCTGAATAAGTGAGCCAGTCGTCCCTTCATGCCAAAAATGAACTGTGAAATGAAGCAGTGGGGTGCAGTGCCTGAAGAGAGGCTCTGGCTGCACCACTAAAATCCCGCAGCACTTTTCTCAAGGGAAGCAATAGTCCTGCTAACAAGGCCAGGTGCCAATTTAGAGAATTAAATTCTGCCTACCCAAATTCCTCTTGTTTCATGCGGGTACAGGGCTCTTCACTTCCTACATAAGAAGTTTGGAAAGGGTCTCCTGGAGCCCCAGGACTCATTCCCTCCTGCTGTTGGCAGCCTACAATATGCCCCCATTCACAGACTGGTCAAGCTCGCTCTGGGGAATAATTTGTTTTAGCCATAATTGGAGGCTGATCCAGAAGCTGTGATCCACAGTTGTTAGAAACTTGCTGTTCTAAACAGAGGACCGCCGATATGCACTGTTAAACACTGGCTATGCTCCATCCCAGGGGCGGCTGCATTTCAAGAGCAGGCCAAGCGGAGGACCAACCTCCAAGTGTCAAAAGCACTGGGAAAGCCAGGGAGAAAAGTAGACAACGAGACCTTCCTATGGGCTGGCTGCAATGGGGGGGAATCATGCGGAGGAACACCAGGCAGGCTGAAGAATCGTCTTGCCCCTCATGTGCCCTGGTCCTCCAGAGATGCTGAGCACCCAGGAGGCCCAGCAAAGGGACGCGTCACTGCTCTGGGACTGTCTGCGGCAGAGAGGGAGGTTTTTGACACAACCTGGCCCAGAGACCTGGCAGTATCATCCCCGGTACTCCACATACGGGAAGCTTAAAAAGCAGGTGCCGGTGCCCAGAAAACAGAAGTTGTGTTGCTCAGCCCTGGTGGTGCCCAATCTCTAGAGGGAAAGTACCTTTCATGGTAAAATTCCATGGCAACTGAAGGTTTGTCTCCACACGTGCCCAGAACCGCCCTCATCTCCTGTCCTCTCAGGCACAGATTAAAAACTAAGCTCAGGTTTCCCCTTTTTCCCTGAATTCCGTTTTTGCTGCCCCATTGTTTAAAAGGAGAAGCTCCCCTCTACCCCACTGTGTTAAAGCCAGTGGAAACCCCGCACAGGGCTGGGGAAGATGGGCTTCCCTGCCAGGAGGGAAAGCTCGGGGGCCAAGCCAAGAGATGCACCTCGCCACAGCCGTTGGCAAGGTGGCCGGTGGAGGGACGGCATCCTGCTGGTGTGCCGCTGGTGCTCGCAGCGAGCTCTGTGTTGTGCTGGCCGGCAGGCAGGCATCCTGCTCGGCTCCCACCAACCCTCCCCAGCCACCCCGCGCTGAATCGTCAGCTGCCGCAGCCTGGGATTTCTAGGTTCCTACGTCATTTCATTGACTCTGGCCTGACATCATTTACTTTGTCTCATTAACTTTTCCCTAGAAATCGTTATTCTTCTGCTTACGAAATAATGGCCCCCATGTTTTGCTACATTCAGGGATATAATGCAAAGAGTTGGGCTTGCTCTGGCCATCACCCCCATCACTCCCCGCTCCCAGCTGAACAGACTCTCTTTTGCATGGGGCATTTCTGTATAGAGCCCAACAATTTGTGTTTTCCCAAAGATAGAGTGATCAGAAAGATGCTGTTAAAGAGTTGTTTGTAGGTTTTTTTTTTTCCTACAAAATGTGCTTCTACAAAGTGTAGAGGTAGGACTTGAAACACACTTCCCTGGCCACATTCTCACGTGTCCCGAGCACCACTGAACACCAGCCAGGATCCCTCTTTCCTTCTGGTCAGTTTGGGCGGTTGTTTTCTCTCTGTGCAGACACCAGTGGGACAGGACAATTAAAAAAGCTGTTTGCAGCCCCCTAACGGGCTGACATCCTGGTCTGCTTTGAAGTTATTCCTGCATATTTGCTCAGGTTCTTTGTGGAGTCCCAAGTCCTTCAAGTGATTGAACCCAAATCTCCCATGACCCACGAGATCCTTGAAGGATCTCAGAGCAATGGAGATGTAGCTTCAGTTAAGGACAGCAATGATAAGCTTATTCAGACCTAAAAGACAAGCAAAAAATGGGCAAAAGCTTCTAGGCTGCAACAGAATGTTTCTACAACCCAAAAGTAGGGCTCCAAAAATAAAAATCACCAAGCATCTTTAACCCCTGCTTGTGCCAGCAAGTGTTATAATTCCTCACTGTCTATTAGGGCCAAACTTGTGAGTAGCATGATGCAGTTTAATTCTCCTCTACACAGCTAATTTCAGGTAGAACCAGCAGGACTGGTGTCCAAATCCTTAAGGAACAGAGGCAGGCTGCATACAGTAACAGTGCAAGTCAAAACATTTGAAGGTTTTTCTGCTACAGAGGCACATGAGATCAATAAAATGCTCAGTAAGGCACACACCCCACAGTAAAACAGCAGTATGTGATGTTTCAAAAGTTAAAAGCACGTTAGAATTTGTTGCTGGAATATAGTCAAGCTGCAAATACGCCTCTCCTATTTATAGCAAACAGCAACAATAGCAGAGGTCTCAAAGTGATTTATTAGCAGTATTCTGAATAGATGAACACTCAAATAAGTTACTAATTTACTAAAATCTTGTCAAGGAGACTCTGCTTCAGTAAGTCCTTTTATCCTGGAGCTTGTCTAAATGGGGACACTCAGGCGAGCTAATCTGAATTGACCACAGATGGGAATGTAAAGTGAATGAGATAATTGCATTGCAGAGTGGACAGTCACTCTCGCTCACAGTTAAAGAATTAACATCTGCTGAGGGCCCCTAGTCGATGAGCCCTTAACAGTGATCAGGTTAGGCTGTAAAGGAAGAAATATTAACATGATCTGAACTATGGGAGGGAAGATACCCTTTTATGCATACTAATAAAATTGGCATTCCTGTCTGAGCATGGTGCTGCAAGAGTTTATTTCTGCATCTTGTTTACTTAGATCAGATTATGTTTGGCTGGTGAATCCAGTTCTGATTTCCCCTGCAATAACGTGGCTGAAGGGTTACACCCTGGAAAACAGTGGAAATACTCTGGATTTGTAGCACATTTCTATGATCCAGGCTAAAACTTGGCCTTAGCCTTTCTCTTAAAACACTGATGATAGAAGGCCAGCATTTAGAGGTTTCTGCCTATGCTAAACTAACTGCTCTTGTGAAACAATTAATTCACTAAATTAAACATTGAGAAAGACTTTAGTGACCCCTCTGTGTTCTGTGTGCAGCTGATCAATGTTGCAAATCAGACCCCTCAAACTGGCAGATGCTTGAAGCTTGCTGTAAACCCGGGTTAGTTGTACCGAGGTTTCCTTCTCCTCCTCACTTCTTCACCCGTACTGGATGGGCCACACGATGGGGGACAGCCTGGCCCTGGGTGTTGAATGGTGACAGCTCCCAACAGCAGTGCCAGCCTGTGGGTGGGTGTCTGAACAGGACGCACTGAGTGCTTGGGGATGCCGGGGCAGGAGGTGGGCACCCACCATCTGCCTCTTTTCCTCTGTAGCCTACTGAGGAGGGGCTCAGATGTTTTGTTTGGCTCCTGGATCCTTGCAGAGAAGTCATTGCTTTCCTGGCTGCTGAAAGGGTCATTCTTCTTCACGTGAAGCCAGACTACAGCCGGGCTGCTCCAGCATGGGGCTCAGCTCAGCAAAGTCTCTGAGCACGTGCTGACCTGTCAACTTATGCTTACTTCCACCAAGAAAGCTTTTAAGACCAAACCCAGGGCATCAGTGCAGTGTTCCTGACATCACCACTGTGCCATGCAGCCTTCAACTTCTTTCCTCTACGGTTCTGTCCAGATTTGCCCTTTCCTTCCTAATCCCACCCTTGGGCTGTTGATCCTCCAGCTCATGCCTGCTTCAGGGTAGAGGGCTCAGATGGATACCAAGCAGAGGACAACCATGCCTTGTGGTTTTGCAACATCTGGGACAGGTAGCGAAGAAAAGCATACACCTGCCAAGAAGAGCACAGACGTGCCAAGTCCCTTCTGAGGTGACTCCACCCATCGATAGACCTGCTAAGTGCCACACATGGCATGTGACATTACCTTTTCCACCACTGCGATGGCAGCTAGCTTGGGCGACTGCAGCATAGTGCCACCCTCCGAGTGCAGACCACTCTCCTAGCTGCCCTTCACCACCCCAGTCCCACCACTGCAAAGGGAAGCCCAGAGCCACGCTACTACAGGAGAAAGATGAAAGGCGTCTCCCAGAGCCAATTCAGCATCTCTCATTTCTCCACATGCTCTGAGCTCTGGGTCTTTGAAATGCACCCAGAGGCTTGGCAGCTTGCTTTCTGCGGTAACATAAATCTCCTCAAAATCAACATCATGGCAAAGTTGTGATGAGGGAGGATTTTTGTCATAAGAGTTGAACTAGGCATCTAAGGAATGACTCATGATGATGAGGGCAGAAGAAATGCAAAAAACCCAGTTTTTCTTTTCAATAAAAACTGAAGGAGATACATGATTGTTCCAAATTGGCACATGTGATTTATGAAAAAGAGGCCATACCCCCCTGCGTACTACGAGCTTCTGCATGCTGCTGCCTTGAAACAGGGCTCGCAGTCACCGCAATGCTCGGCAGAAACGCAGGCGGATCAGCTCCAGTGCCATTTGGGGTGAGCCGCCGTCTCCTGAGGCCTCCCCTGAGCATTGCAAATTGCTCATCCAGGGGGACAGGCGGTGGTGACTGAGCTGCCAGCAGTGTGTGGAGACCCCACCATCCCACAAAACCTTGCAAGCCCTGACACTGTGCCTGCAAATGCACATGTGGCATTGAAATGTTTGAAGTGGGAGAAAGTGCTATATAGATGGTGGGATACACAGTTTGGATCACGAGTTACAGTTGTTACATCGCAACTCAAAACAACTTTAAAAAGTTAACAAAGAAATCCGGTAGCACTCGCAGAATTTATGCTTGCGCTTTAAAGAAAACAGCGGCAACTGAGCTGCAATCAAGTAATGCCCTTCAGACTTGGACATTTCAGATGACTGCGTATTTGAAACCACTGTTTCAAGTGAAATTACTGTTTCCATATGTCTGAAATTAGGTGCTACCAGAAGTGGGAGTAAAGCACAACATAACTCCAAACAGAACACAAAACTCTGATGTTTCTTTAGGTGAGATACATGTTGCTATTGGCAGTTAGAAGTAATTGCTGGAATGTAGCACGCCGTAATAAATTAAATGTGATATTTGCTAAGCATGCAGGCTTGCCATCTGGTCACCAGAAAGCCGCTGTTATTACTTTGCAGGTAAAAAGTGGTGTTTAAGTGCAGGGAACTGAAGTGTGCCATACAAATAAAATCTTATAAGCTCCAGCCCCTTGGTCTCAACGTTTGTTTAAAAGCTGGAATAATTAAATGACCTTGACTTTTATAGCTTCTTTGCAATAACACAAACTAAAGTGATGCCAAAAGAAGAGATCCCACAGGAGCAAGCTCGGTAAATAGCCTGTTTTTGCAGGATGCTACCACAGATGCAACAAACACCACCACATTCCTTTCCTTCCTGAGACAGGTATTGGTTTCTACACACAAGACCTTGGTCCTACTGTCCCCACGCATTGCACCAACCTCTAGAGGAGCCAGCTTGAGGTTGAGATTTGCACAGGTTCTCACCAGGCACAGCTCCCCTCCTGGTGTGTAGGTAAATCAATGGGGTGACCACAGTGAAAACCACACTGGGGTGCTAACTACACGGGACCCCATACAAATGAGGCAAATACTGCCCCAAATGACACCCTGGGTTTCTCATCCCTGAGAATGATCCCTGGGAAAGCTGAAAAAGGAGCTAGCAAGTCAGAGAACCACAGACATGTCCTGCTGGCTGGCCCGAGAGCTACGGGTTTCAGCCCCTGCCCTGTATCACAGACTGGCATAGCCTTATGATTCAGGTGGTGGGACACAGAGGCTGGCAGAAGTGCTGAGGGCCTGGAGAATTCCCAGCAGTTTACATCCATCATTTGTTTTGTAGGCCGCACTTTGTAGTTAGCCCCAATTCAGAGTCACAGCATACTTTGGGTTGGAAGGGCCCTTTAAAGATCATCTAGTCCAGCGCCCCCACCATGGGCAGGGACATCTCCCACTAGACCAGGTTGCTCAAAGCCCTGTCCAACCTGGCCTTAAACGCTTCCACGGACAGGACATCCACATGTTCTCTGGGCAACCTGTCTCACCATCAGTGTCTCACCACCCGCATTGTAAAAAAATGTCTCACTTATACCCAGCCTAAATCAATTTCAGTTTAAAACCATTGCCCCTTGTCCTGTCAGAACAAGCCCTGGTGAAAAGTCTTTCTCCATCTTTCTTATAATCCCCTTTATATATTTCACTGTGCAAGGAAGGTCAGGAAGCTTTTTGGGGGCACGAGCAAAGGCAGGCAGGAGAACAGAGGAAAACTGCAGTTTTTCTCGTCAGCTATCATCTTGGGTGAGTCTCACAGGTCTGGAGATCCTTGTTTCTGAGCTGACGAGAGCATGGAGCAGCTTCTCGTAGAGTAGGGCATCAGCTGCCTCTCGAGACACAGCTAAAAGATGCACTTTGGTGAACAAACAGCTCCCAGTATTTCTGCAGAGAGTGGGTTCCTAGCCAGAGCATGGCTAGAGGTGACCCCAAATGACTGCAAAGGTGTCTGAAAAGGCCATTTTTCTCACACATGAATGCTGGTCTCCAAGAACCAGGCTTTCACCTCAAAACATGCTATCAGCAGAATCTAAAGTGATATTACCTGATTCACTAATCAAATTTGCTCCTTTCTCTGTGTTATGCCAGACAGCAACTTTAAGTTTGATTAAACTTTCAGACAAGCTCATTAAATGAGGCCACTAGAGGGAGCACCCTTTAAAGTCCAGAGCTGGTCACTGGGGACGCGTCCCCATGAGTAGGGACCCTGAAGGGAAGCCCCATGGCCGTGGTTCCCAGGGGAGGCTCTCCAGCACCGTGGGACAGGCTTAGGCACCAAAGGGAAGAGTATTATTAGTAGCACCTCCAAATGCATGATTTATTATCTGCTGTTTGAGATACTGAAAATAATCTGATTTTTTCCACATATATTTTTCCTCTTAGCAAATGTGACATTTTTCTTCATTTTTTCAAAGCTCTCTTCACATGAGAATAAGTGTGCACAGGAAAAAAAAAAGACGAGGTATAAGTTTGTTAATTACCTGGCTAATCTGGTTTATGGGAACCATACTTCAGTGTGGTTAGTAGCTATTTTGACTGGATACACGCTTACTTCTCAATGAAGGCGGTCACTATTAAAAGTGAATCTGGTGACCATTAATTTAATGTAGTTGCCTTTTCATAGAATCATAGAATGGTTTAGGTTGGAAGGGACCTTAAAGATCATTGAGTTCCAACCCCCCTGCCATAGGCAGGGACACCTCCCACCAGACCACGTTGCTCAAAGCCCCATCCAGCCTGGCCTTGGACACTTCCAAGGATGGGGCATCCACAGCTTCTCTGGGCAAACTGTTCCAGTGTCTCACCACCCTCACAGTAAAAAATTTCTTCCTAATATCTGTTCTAAATCTCCCCTCTTTCAGTTTGAAGCCATTACCCCTCATCCTATCACTACGTGCCCTTGTAAAAAGTCAGACTGATTTGCATCACCCCAAAAGCACACAACTGCAAGCTCCAGAGAAGACCATCAAGACTGATGTTCCCTTCATCTTTCCTGAGGAATCGGCAGCATCTGCCTTGTTTGCAGCTGTGCTGAGCAGTTTCACCGGGTGAGGGGAGAGGAGTTTTTAGGAAAGAGAGGGGGATTACGAGCTCCTCAGCAAAGCCAGGGGCAGGGCGGTGCCTACATCAGCTCAGAATTAATTATGTTAATTCACCTTGCGAAATAAAATCAATGACAAGGGATGGCGGTGCAGTAAAGAAGCATAAACGCCGGAGCGGGGATCGCAGCGGGAAAGGGAGGAGCTGGAGCGAGGGCTTTCTCTTCCCGACCCCGGCAGACCTACCTCTCCTCCGGTGCAAGGGAAGGGACTCGAATATCTGGAAGTGCAAATGGCTCCTCTCTGCCTCACGTCATCCTCCAGCCCGAAGGTGGCCGAGCAGTTAGCAGCAAAGTATTTGTAAGGCTTCCACGTCTCGCCGAAGTCCTGGGAGCGCTCCAGCACCATGGCGGCCGGCCGGGGCGACTTGAAGACCAAGATCAAGTGGGTGAAGTAGAAGGCGGTTTCCAGGTCCAGCCGGATGGTCTCGCGGGGGGCGTCCTGGGCCGCCTGCCACCAGGTGCGGGGCAGTCGGAAAGGCGAGTCGGCCATGGCGGCGGCGGGGTGGGCCAGCCCGGTGTGGGCCCCGCTGCACCGGCCGCAAGCCGGGCGCTTGCAGCGGCGCTGGGCGTCCTCGGCGTAGGCGCAGAAGGGCTCGGCGGCATGGCGCCCGCAGGCCGTCTCCGTCCGCAGCGCCCGCCCGTGCGCCAGGTTGCCCATCCGGGGGTTGCAAGCCTTTTCGCAGGGGCTGCCTGCTCCCGCCACGCTGCCCAGACCTGCAAGGCAGAGAGCAGGAGGGGGGCTGAAGCCGGCTCCCGAGGTGCCAAAGGTTGCTTTTTGGGGATGCTGCCCTCGCCAAGACCCCCAGGAGGGGCCGAGGGACAGGGCAGCACTGCTGCTCAGCTCTACCCCTCTGTGGAGCTCAGCGTGTCTATAACAGCAAAACAAACCAAAAAAAACCCTCAGGGCTTCCCTGCACTTGGGAAAATCCCTACCTAGAGCTGCAGAGCAGAGCAGGCAGCATGGGAGGAGAGAGGCCTCCACCTCGCCCTCCCACCCTGTGGGACCCAGAGCAAGGCTGAGGGTGCGGAGACAGTGGCATGGCCGTGCCACCCCTGCCCTGAGGCCTCAGAGGGGATCCAGGTGGTTCTGGGGAAGAGGAAAAAAGAAAAGAAAGATGGGCTGCTGCTGACACCAGGGTAGCCAAGGTGGCATGCCAGCAGGAGGCGAGGAGACAGCCATGGGGGACACCACTGCTGTGCCGTGGCTCACCGTGCAGCAGATTGGGTGCCAGGGGTGCGAGAGCTGGTAGGAATAGCTCCTGCCACCAATGACCTCAAATCTTCACCCCCTTTCCCACCCCTCCATCCCTACCCCAAACTGCTGCCGCCAAGGTCAGGGTTGAATCGAAGCACCGCTTAAGTTTGGGAAGGCTGTCACTGATGTGTGTAAAGGCGGAAAAAAAATAAATAATCCTTGGTTGAAATGATGCTGGCAAGCTGCCTCGCAGCTGAGGCTCTGTGGTTTTTGTTCAAGTTTCTCTGGAAGCCTTGTCAATTTAAAAATCCACAGTTAAAGTGTCAACGAAAAATAAAATCACCATGGGGTTTGGTGTGAAAACATCTGCAATGTAACCCTCCTGGTGCAGGAATGTTTGATTAGGGGCTCTCCACTTCTTTATTAATAAATGTAACAGTAGGTCAACGCTGTATTTGATGAACCATAACTGTTTAACATAAAAAAAACCCCAAAACTCTTGATGGGGGCAAGTCAAACCATCTGAGGTGCATAATGCCTTCTTTATCACTGGGCCAGTCATACATAGTCAGCTTTGTGCACCAATTATTATGGCTTCTTCTTGGCATTTTTGTTATGTCCAAAGGTCCAATAAATCCTTTATTTGGGGTTTATCCAACTTTTGTCTACAGTGTCATCATTGCAATTAAGCTATATTATGCACTAGCAGAGGCTAAGCCTTCAGAGCCTGACAGCATTCCCCACTCCTCCTGCTCCTCAAGAAACACACTGGAAAGAAAACATTTATACCACCAAAGGTCTACACAGGTTTTCTATACCAATTATTCAGAACAGATGTGGACCACTGGTAGTTAATGCACCCATTACAAAGCACTTCTGAACCCAGTCTCTAGATTTCACTGAGTAAAGAGCCTTGGGAAATTTTTAGTGAACAAGAAATGCTCAGTCAACTTAGCTTCCTATAGGGACCCAGCAAAGCTGTGTCTGAGACGGTATATATTAACTGTGCAGAATACGTTTACTCTAGAAAAGTAAACAAATGTAACTGTAAAATTAACGTAATATCACTTACATCTCCTGAACATCCTTTTCAAAGCGTTGTATAAACATTAACTAACCTACGTAGCTCTCCTGAGGGGTAGGTAAGTAAGTGCTATTATCATGCTATCAGTTAAGCTTGCCACAAGTTGGCCTAATTTATGTCTTTGGCTGCTTTCCTGGATTCTTTGGCTACACGTAACAGAGCACAGTTAGTCGCTAAACAAATAGATGAACGTTTACTGCGGTTCCCTCAGTTGTGGGACTGCAAGGCGGATTTGAGAAGAGGTAGACAGAGCAGGGCTCAGTCAGCACCCCGAGACAGGTCGAGATTATTGTTTATGTTCATGAAGTCCTTTTGTTTTTTGCACACCACCAATTACCGCCCCCGGGGAGGCAGTGGAGGAGGACCTGGTCAGTGGGAGGTTTCCCAGTGACTGCGACGGTGGCAGGGCTCGGGGTAGCCCTCCAGGGTGGGGGGCAAGGCTCTGCCGGAGCCCGGCCAGGAGGAGTTGGCTACCAAATTCCCGTGTGAGACCCTGGGAGCTGAGAGTATTTGATTGCTCCCAGCTCCTGGTATGCTCCAGCTCCTGTCACGCACGGTCACTGACTGCAGTTGTCTTCAGGCCAGTCACGGAGGGTCCATTCCTCACCTGGGGCCAGATTTGCGGCCAGGGACCTTGGTTTCAGCAGCAGTTGAGAGACGCTGCTGGCACGCAGAGCCCACTTCCCATCCCAGGGGCTGGAAGGGGGGAGAGGAAACCCCCTTTGAAAGGGTGTTTGTTTTCACTGGAATTGGAAAGAGTTGCATGACGGATGCAGAGCACCGCATGTTATGAAAAGTGACAGCTTTCTAGTGTAATGCTGGCTGCCACAGGAATTCAGGAAAAGGACAAATGAGAGCATAAAGATTTCCACGCCGTCAGCCCCAAGCTCATGACTGCCCTGCCACAGCCCTGGAAAAGGTGTTTTTCCTTACTTGCACTTAATGAATCTGCCCGACTAAATACTCCCATCCTATATACTGTACGTGCCACCGGACTGGGATCTTCAGCAATGAGTAAGAGCATGTAGCTAATACCATGACTCACCTGTAAAACATCCATGGAAAATCATATGCTTCCTGCTTAAGCATTTTAGCAACACTTGCCTTGTGATGTTTCATTTATATCTTGTGCCTGATTAAATGTTTGTTTCCCATCTGGGTTTTTTCTTCTTTTTAAAGAAGAAAATTGGCACTCGGCTTGCGACCGGCCGGGGAAGCGTTATGCAAACTGTTTATGCCCGGTTGCCTCCGCTGCGGTGCCGCACGACCCCGCTGCGGGCAGATCTCAGGGTAAAGTGTTTTATGCTGCGGGGAAGGGGCTTTGAAACCCCTGCCTGCCTTACCCTGCCCTGCCCGCTGCCCCCCGACAGCCGGGGGGGGGGGGGGGGGGGGGGGTTCACCGCCGCCCGAAAGCGCTTTGCGGAGCCCACACCGTCCTTCCTCCGCCTCCCGCCGCTGCCCCCCGCAGCGCTGCGCGGCCGCTCCCCGCTCCCGCGGCATCCCCCGCGCTCAGCCCCCTCGGGGCCGAACCCGCTCGGTCCCCTCCGCCCTTCCCGGCCCCCGGGTCCCCCCCCGCCGCCCCTCCGCAGCCCCGGCGGGCAGCGCGGCGCGCCCGCACCCCCTCTTTGTCTGGGGCGAGGGGCGCGGGGCTGGGAGCGCAGCGCTCCTGCGCTCCTACGGGCACACACGCACACCTACGCACCCAGCGCGTACGGGCGCAGGCGTGTGTGTGCGGGCATAGGCATACACGGCACGTACGTACACATACGCGTATGTACACGCGCATGTGCGTGTATACAGAAACGCGCACACACACACCCCCGCGTGTGTACGCAGTGCGCACACGCGTATGCGGCGCTCTATGCACGCGCGCGCGCACACACACACACACACACACACACACACGTGCGCGTACGCACACGCGCATATACATACACACACGTGTACGTACGTCCATACGGCCCCGTATCTACCTCGTACGCCGGCGGAGGACGGAACACGCCGAGCGCCGGACGGTCGCGACCCACCTGCAGCGGCGGCGGCGGCGGCGGCGCCCAGCAGCAGCGACAGCCACAGCCGCAGCGACAGCGACAGCGACAGCGACAGCGGCGCCGGCCGCATCCCGCGCCCCATGGCCGCCCGCCCCGCGCGCCCCGCCGCCCCGCGGCGCGACCGGCCCCGCGCGGCATCAGCGCCCCGCGCGGCACCGGCGGGCGGGCGCGCGCCGCCCCGCCGCCCGCCGCGCACCGCGCCCGCCCCGCCGCCCGCCGCCCCAGCGCCCCCGCCGCCCGCCCGCCCGCCCACCGCGCCCCGCCCCGCCCCCGCCCCGCCCCGCCCCGCCCCGCTCTGCCCGCCCTTCCCGCCGCCGCGGGGCCAGGGCGGGGGGGGGACGGACCCGGTTGCCGGTGCGCGGCACCCCACTTACCGCCCCCACGCACCCCCCTCCCGCCGCAGCCCGAGCGGCTCCGCCGCGGCAGCCCGGGGCGGGCGGGTTGGTACCCCGGAGAGACACCCGCGCCCCGGGGCAGGGGCCTCCCCCGCACCAGCCCCCGGGAGGCACCGGCTGCCGAGCCCGGGCGCGCTGTCGGGGCGGGGAGGGTGGAAGCCCCCTGCTTTGAAACGCAGCCTTCCTCCGGCCCGGCCCGGCTTTGACGGATCCACTAGCCAAACCCGAGTTGCCCAAACCTGTGAAGACTTTTCTTGTTTAATTAGCTCTTTTCTGGTAACGGAAGGACTGAGCGATGGAGCCACATCAAGGCAAAAGGTTTTCCCTTCTTTCCCAGGACTTGGCAATCTGTGGCTTAGCTCACAATTTTTAAGAGCCATAAAGTCATAGAATCATAGGATGGTTTAGGTTGGAAGGGACCTTAAGGGTCATCTACTTCCAACCCTCCTGCCATGGGCAGGGACACCTCCCGCTAGACCAGGTTAGTCCCACATAGCCTGGTCAATTTGATAGCACTGGTCATCGTACCTCAGCACAAGTTTTGGGCTCTGAAAATAGGAAAAGAGACAGTTACATCTATTTTTTTCCTGCCACATCATTACCTTTTTAGATGTCAGCAGAGGAACATTAGGAGAGCAAGGGTGAAGCGCTTCTGAGCGGTCACTTTTTTACTTACTGGAATCTAACCTGGGGGGGTGAGCGCGTTGCAAGCGTTGCAAAATGTTTCATACTTCTTTCTCTGCACTTTGAGCTGGGATAACTCAAGAATGGCTCCGTTTTAAAACCCAGCATGATGGTATCTTAAGGCCACCATGCTACCTTCTGCAACACATTTCAAAAATGCCACACATTTGGGGCTGCTTACGGTTATATGGTCACCAAAATGCTCCCTGAGAGGTATTTAGTCTATAATCTACTGATAGCAGTTGAACATCTGACTCACGGGGTGGTGTTATCTCTATACCTTAAAAGGTATAGGTAGGCTGATCTTTGTCATCTTTCAAATTTTTCACTGCTGACTGACATACCGCAGAGACGTATTTTTGCTTGCGTTGCTGCTGTCATTTTCTCTGTCCTCCAGATGAGCGCGTCTAGACAGGGACTTCCAGCCCCCGGGCACCCGTCGAGCCACCATGCCCACTTGCGGGCTGCTTGTCCTGCAGCATGCCTGTCACGGCGAGGGCTGCACCCACACTTCTGCGCCTCCTCACGGCAGTGGCCATGGAGGAAAAAGATGTTCCAGAGGATTTCTGCCTCAAGTCTCACAAAAAGGTGATGTGTGGCTGAGGAATCACACAGGGGTTTGTGTTGCTACAGCCGGGTTGCAGCAGTCACATCACTCAGGGCTAGGAAAGTGAAAGTGCAAGCCACGGGCAAGGAATTTATCTCTGTTGTAGCTCATCACTCATAGTTCCTCCTACGTCAAAATTGCCAGATGACAAGTCTGCTGTAGGGTGATAAGTCTGGGCGGACCTGAGCAAGAGCTCAGGTCAGCCCATCTGGCATCAGGAGCATAGGGCAGGTTGAGGTCCATGAGCAGGAGGAGTTATTGTCGGGAAAGGAGAAGAAAGGTCTGGCTTGGGCAGAGGACAGCTCTGGAGAAATCCCTGGGGCAGGAGGGAAGGAGATGATTCGGACTGAAAAACTTCAGAACAAAATCCCGAGGGAGGAGATGGATGGTGGTATCAGTGGCTGGAGAGGCAGAGAGCAACCAGGCTCCAGCTGGAGTTATAAATGAGAGGGAAGAGCAGTGGCCAGTGAGAGAAAATGGGAGGAGAGAGGCTACACGGTGGGTAAGGCATCACTGCCATAGGAGAGAGAAAGAGCGTGTGGTAAGGACATGCTCACAGCAGTGGCAGGAGCAGGAGGTTTGATACTGCTGAAACAGATCCATTGCATAGAAAACTGGAGAAAATCATAGCATCATAGAATTCCAGGTTGGAAGGGACCTCAAGAATCATCTGGTCCAACCTTCCTTGGTAAAAGCACGGTCTAGACAAGATGGCCCAGCACCCTCTCCAGCTGAATCTTAAAAGTGTCCAGTGCTGGGGAAGCCACCAAATCCCTGGGGAGATTATTCCAATGGTTGATTATTCTCCTTGTGAAAAATTTTCCTCTTGTGACCAATCGGAATCTCCCCTGGAGTAACTCGTACCCATTACCCCTCATCTTTTCGATGTGACTCCTTGTAAAAAGGGAGTCTCCATCTTCTTGGTAGCTACCCTTTAAATACTGGAACGTGGTGATAAGGTCTCCCCTAAGCCTTCTTTTCTCAAGGCTGAACAAACCCAGTTCTCTCAGCTTTTCCTCATACGGCAGGCTTCCAAGTCCTTTGATCATCGATAAGAATAAAGGACAATTTCCCGATAATCCCAGGCAGGACATGCAAAAGTCAGCTGGAGTGTGCAAAAATTAAGAGCTGTTGTACTGCCCTCACCGTGGTAGTATAAGCCTGCTCCTCTGAGATGGCGCTGGCTCACATGCCTTGGTCCTCATAAGCCAAAAAATTGGGTTGCACACACTTCCCTGCCTAGCAGCTCTGCAGCCCAATAAATCCTGTTTGCTCTTCCTAGATGAATTTGGTTTACTTGTTGGAGGCCATGCAGTCTGCAATTCTGGCCACGGGCAACTCAGATCCTCCCGACAGCCCCTTGTGACTCTTGGTCACCTCATGGGACCTGCACAAACACGCATCCATGAGTGCAGCCAAGCTGGTGGCTGAGTGAATACCCCCTGCGGAGCTGTGCATGGCCACAAGCAGTGGGCATCTTCCCAAGGCAGGCATGGCTGCCTGCTGCTTCACAGGGCTGGTGGGACTTCAGCAGGGGGTAGGAAGTGCACAGAGATGTTTCAGCACAGTTTTATTTTCTTTGTCTGTCAGTGTTGCCTCTTGAGGTGCTGGAAGAGAAAATCACATAGTTATGAAGAGGGAGCGTTCACTTCGCCCTGAACTTTCTTCAGGATCATAGGCTTTTGGGTTCATACTGTACTACTGGTTAAGGAGGAGAAAGAGATGTTTCCAGCTGTCATTCCTGCAATGGTAGCCAGGTAGATGGAAAGGCCCAGAAATGTGAAGATCACCTGTCTTTGGCTGGTGTCTGCATTTCTCAATTACACTTAAGAAGTCTCTAAAGAGTGATGATATTCCCTGTGTATATGTGTCCCAGCAAGTTAGAGCTGAACAAGCAGGGTGACAGGCCTGGGGGACGGTGTCTGCCTCCACAGAGATGCTGGGGAGGTAACCTGGAGGAAGGAGCAGAGTCTACTGCTTTGGCAGAGGTCTCCAGGGGCATGATGCCATCCCTGGGGAGAGGCAGCAGAAACCCTTCGACCTTTTCTGTCAGGTGAAATCCTGGCCCCCAAATCGGGTGATGAGAGCAGATCCTCTGTGAATCTCTTCCCCCAAGCCCCCTGCCAAGGGTAGGGATGGGCCTGGATTAACATTTTCAGATCAGTGTGTGAAGCTAATTTTAGAAGCAAACCATGAGGAGAACACCTCACCTACTGACCAGTCAGAGCTGTCTGGCTTAGATTTTTGTCATAAAAAAATCTCAAAAACTCAAAAGATCAGATTTACTTTTTAACTAGGGGCTTGTTCAAAGATCACCATTTTCTCTATTGGCATCCGTGTAAGTATGCAGGACTCCTGTTACAGTTTAACCGGAGGCCCTTGGGGCCGACGCAGTCCTTCAGACATGCCTGACTATTTTAAGTGGTGTCACATGTGCCATCTTGCACTTGCCTGTGCACTCACAGCTCCTCCATGGACTGGGCATGGCCCGCTCAGTCCTGTGCGGGGAGCGGAGGTGATACCCAAATGGACCATCTCCCTTCGGTGGGAAGATGAGAGGCCGGATCGGAGCGCTCTTCACTGAGGAGCGTAACTGCAGGGCAGCAATTGCAGCTGAACAATTACTTACATGCTTTAGCTCTAGAGATGTTTATTTTTAGTTTGTTAGTTATTTATCACTCAAGGGCCCTTTCAGGTGTCCTCTGGGCAGGACTGGATGTATCTCACACACTGCTCAGCAGTAGGTTGCTGGTGGGAGAGACGGGGGGCGAAAGGATCGCCCCCCTCCCACTGGTGCAAAGTGTGTTGTGTTGTGCAAGAAGAGCTGCCACACTCCTGTACAGAGCCCTTCCCCATGGCAGCTACACCTTGCTCCGTATCATTTTCACTGGCCTGGTCTGCCTTTTCCCAATATTTTGGGCTACCAACATAAAATACCAAGTGACGTGGTACTGGTCTCCCACTGGTACCGCATGGGAGAAGGTGATGCTACCGTCTCTAAAAAAGACAGTGAAAGCAGAAAGTGTCCTTTTGACTTCAGAGAAAATTTGGCTGATCTGGTGGCTGTTTTCAGGAGATGATCTACTCCTCCAGCCATGAACAGAGATTAATGTGCCACATACAAATTTAAACATGTTAAAAGGGCTTTCTTGAAAGGAATAGAAATTTGTTTTAAGAAAACATATGGTACTGATTCAAAGTTCACTGAAGTCAATGGAACTTGACATCTGATCAGTGGATTTTGGATGGGGTCTGAAGCCACCTCCCTCTTGCCTGTCTTGGTATCACATCTTCAATCCTTTCCATTAAACCCCATTGTTAAGTCTTGCACTTTTCCCTTTTTTTTTTTTTTTTTTGAAAATCACTGAAAATCTTCCAACTGTCATCAAATGAGCAATGAAAACATTTCACTGACTCATTGTATTTTGAAACAGCTTGTTTCCCGTTTTCTGTATGAAAATAAACCCAAGGATAATCCAGAGCAGTAATTACTGATTCAAGCTTCATATTTCCTTGTTTAAGCTCCTGTTAAAGCTGAGTTCTGATATAAGGCACCACCCTACAGACAACTGGAGAAAATGAGGGAACCAAAGTGCCCTTACTTTTCCCTGTACCCAGCGATCAACTTTTTGGAGCCAAGTATTTTGCATGCCGGACCAGTGTGCATGCAAGAATGAGAGCACTTTCATGGGATTTAGTAGTTGGGAGTCAAGTCACAGAAGCATTATGGCAATGATAGCGCTGCTCTTCAGAAGCCTATAATGAGGATGGCTACTTCTGCCCACCATGGAGAAAAATGCAGAAGATCAGTAGGGAACCTGAAAAAGAGAGGAAGAGGCAACCCTGGAGTTACTCGCTGAGGTTCATTGTATATGCGGGCAAAGCTGAGACCATTGCAAGCTTTGGGTAAGATTCTGCACATTGCACACAATGGTAAATCCCTTTACTGAGCACAGACACACCCATTACTATGTAGTCTGGTAAAGATTTTAATCCTTCTCCCTCTGGATATAGCATTGGTCCTTTTAGTGTGCAGAAGGGTCTCCCCGCACCACTCAAAGGGACCCCTGCGCTCTAGCAACGGTCCATCACCTGGTCGTGAAATCAGGTACCGCTTCCACTTACAGTCCTCTCTTGGGATTCATGGGAGGGGTGAGAGGGTTAAGCCTCGTTCAGGTGTCGAGGAGATCCAATACCTGCTACACTTCTCTGATTAACAGCACCAAAATGCCTTCTGACAGGGATTTGTGTTAGGAAGCAGGGTCAGCCCCCAAGCCCAGAGCCGCAGGGGATTGCCTGGCAGCACACAGGGCTGGATCCAGGTGCATTAGAATCTCTGCATCCACTGCTAAAAAAAAACCAACCCAAACTCCTATTTTCAACAATACTTTTTAAAGGTTCTGCTGTCTTTCTGGAAGTAAGGGGTGAAGCTGGCGTTTTACTCTCCAAGCCATAGTAGCTCAAAACCCACATCAATTATTTTTCACATGCAGCTGGTTTTTATCCACAAGCCATGGCTCCAGGCATTTTGAGGGTTTTTTTTTTCCCTCTCTCTCTCTCCCTCTCTTCTTACCATCCATTTTGGACAAGCAGGAATGAAGGGGAACCAGCTAATCTGCCCATGTTCCATGTACAGGGAATTCAGGAGGGAAAAAAGCAAAGCAAAAGAGAAAAAGAGATGGGGAGGACTTGCTAAAGAAAGAAAAGTATTGGTAGGCAGCTGGCATAATTTTTTGCAATAGGACCCGCGCTTGCCGGATTATTGCCGTCACTATTTTCTTAGCTGCCATGTAACCTCTGCCCCTCCTCCTTCCCTCCTTTCCTGGGTAATTGATATGCAGATATCAAGACAATGATGAAATGTAAATGCCATAGAAACCCACAGCACCGAGGCTTTCTACGTCAGTTCTCCGCTCCATCCTGCATGCTACAAATTATTAGGAGGATTAACCTGCCGGCTGCTTCCTGAATGCCACCTCTGCCAACTTCGACATCTAGCTGGCAGAAAGCCTCCCAAATGCTCCTGGCAGCCAGGGAGAGCGTCCAGGGCGGTGAGGCAGCCGTCCATGGCCGGCAGCGTTGGGGCTGGCAGTGGGACGAGGCCGGGCACATCCCTCCCGGGTGCTGGCTGGCTCTTGTTTCAGCTCTGGCACCTGTCCCGAAAGCTGGGAGCGGGGTGCCGGAGGGCAGCCCAGCAGCCAGCAGCAGCCGCAGCAGTGGGATGTGGGGCCGGGAGGAGTGAGCTCGGGGGGCAGAGGCAGAGGGGTTAGGCAAGGACGTCTGCTGTCACCTCTCCGCCACCCTCCGAGCCCTGCGGGGAGCTGGTGTGGACGCTGCCTTGTGCTGGAAAGCCACCAAGTGCAGCAGGGTCAGCACATCTTTCATCTCTGAGAAACGCCTGGCTGGCCATGGCATACCGCAGCCTGTTTCTCAGTTCTTCGTGGGGGAATGGCTCTCAGCATTGCTCTGCCTCACCGCTAATGTAAGGTGAGCCCAAACTCGAAAGCTGGGGTTCAGGGCAACTGAAGGAGTGTCCTCTGCCAGGACTGTGTGGAGACAGAAACCACCACACCATGCTCCCCTCTTTGCCTTCTCCAGAGCTGGAAGGGAGCGCAGGGCAGCTGCATTTGCTCCTACCTCTTAACCAGAGCATCTGCCAGCAGGACCCACTTGCAGGAGCTCAGGTTTATGGGGATACAGGTGTTGGTGGACCCGTGCCACCCCTTTTGGCATCCGCTTTTTGCCTTTTGGTTCAGTCCCTGAGCATCATCCTTCCACAGCCCTCCTCACCCCTGGGCTGCTGAGCAGGCTGGGTGCCCTGGGGACTGCCACAGCATCCAGCTCTTCCACGGTGACCACGGTGATGGGAATTTGGTGCTGAAGCGCACACATAAGCCTATTGCAGTGCACTTTACAGAAAGGTAATTAAACAGAGACAACCCCACGGACTCTGAGACGCAAACACAGAATGCATTTAGAAAATGGACCTAAAATGTAACTTCGTAAGTCAGAAGCAGGCACTGGACAGTCAGGGCTTCCTCCAGGACAGTGACTCGCTGCTGAACCTGCGTCCCCAGCGGGACTGTTTGAGAACCACATTACATCTGAATTAAATGAGGTTTAATAGCCTTCAGTTACAATCACTACTCATGCGGAGGAAAGATGGTATTAGTAGAAAGCAAGACTGAAAAAATGTGCCTCTGTCTGCTTGATCAACAGGATGAGCAACGAAAATCTGACAAACTGAGTTTAGAAATGCTCAAAGAAGCATTTGGCAGCGGTTTCATGGCAAACTTGGGGAGGGCTAGGTGGTTGTAAATCACCCCCTTCAGGCATTACAGGTTAATTTAAATAATGACATTTTATCAAACATAGCAATAAAGGCAGCATTTAGAGAAAGCAGGTTATTGTTTCGTGATCTCATTGAGCTCCATTGAAAAAGAAACAGAAATGACTGTCAGACAACATGTGGAAAAACATTGACTAAATGATTTGCACTTCGATTGAATGAGCTGGTGGAATAGAAAGCTCCTCCCTGGGCCTAAGAGGTACTGTAAGCATTGGTCCTCTCTTGAGCCCGAGTCCCTTTGGAAAGCAATGCAAGGGCTCCTGCCCCAGGGGCCCAGCAGACTCGTGGCAGGGCCCACGGTGCAGCCTCCGAAGGCGGGCAGAGCCTCTCACAGAAGCAATGGGGAGTTTGTGCCCATGAACCAGCAACAAAGATGGAAGGATACACAGTCCTGAGGGGGACAGCATGGCCAGACGGGGCAGGGACATGGCCGGCTGCCCTCCTCCTTCCCCTCTGTGTAGCAGACTCCACGAAAGTACGACAGAAATGATGTCTGTCCTGTGCTGGTGGGAAAGCTCCCCTGACAGAGAAGTGTATTGCAGAAGGTCTATTTTCCCTCCTTTCTTTGGAAAACAAAGTATCTTCAGCTAGGACATGAGGAAGAACCCAAAGGAGCCAGAGCTCTGGCTCAGAGGATACCAGCCCTGTCACACAAAGGTCCTTTCTTCTAACGATTGCACCTATGCTGGCATGAAAGTCTGGCTTCTAAGTAGCCATAAGCACAGTGGACTTTGCGTCCTGCCACTGTCTTTGCCAATGACTCTTTCACAGAGGGATGCTCTGGGAATGCACCTGGCGGCTGCCTGGGAGACGCAGAGCATGCAGAGCACGGTTAGGTAAGCTGTGCCCCACAGGTGTCCTGCTCCAGCTGTTTCTCAGGCCCTATTTGCAGGCTCACAGCATGGATTTCAGGTTAATCTGGTTCAGAGGAAGCCTCCAGGCCGTCCTTCACAGTGTCAACCCAACCAGTGCACATCACTCAGGTCTCAGAGTATCAGCGAGGAGTGGGGATGTGCTCGACGCAACACAGAACAGCCTAAAAACTACTCCTTTGACCATGACCCTGGCATGACAGTAAGAGCAGTTATTGGCCATGAATTGCTGATCTCAGCACACCAGAAACAGCAGGAAGATTTGATGGTGGTTGATGGTGGCACCTTGCTGCCAGGGCTTTCGCTCATACTGCAATGTCCCCATTTTCAGGCACCTAAAATGAGCACATGCAGTGTGAATACGCGCAATCTGCATGGACCTTCTTCATGTTTCTGGTGGGGCATGAGAAAAACAGGCACTGAAAGTCAAGCCAAGCTAGAAAACCTCGGCCTTTGTCCTTGTCCACTCCTTGCCTGCTTTGCTTTTTCCCTAGTGAGAATTGTGTCATGGTTTCTTTGCTTTTGAATCTCTCTTTGGGGCATCAGCTTGGTCACACAGTCACTTTTACCAGTCCCAGTCTCATTACCTGTGCAGTCTGGTGAGCCTCAGCATGGTGGAAGGTGCCTATTGCCAGAGGGCTTCCTGCTAATGCTGCTCCTTTCCATGAGACTCAAGAAAAAGCCCTGCATTATCCCCATGCACACAAAGTTTTAATTCAGCGTTGTGTAGCCTGGTCCTTTGTCCACTTGCAAATGACAGTGTCGCATAGTGTTGCTAAGAGAAAAGGAATGTGGCAGCACGGATATGGTGGAGCACCAGGCACTGGATCTGATGGTGGGCTCAGGCTATGTCTTTTGTGCAGGTGGAAGATACAAAAAGGTGTATTTTTTCCTGCCAGGTCAACATAATCTTTTGCTCTGTTAGCTCAGGGTCCAAAATGCCACTTCTACCGCCAGCATTTATGGATTTGCAGGGCAGAGTGGCCATACTGGGAACCAGAAAAATGCAGCCTGGAGATGTACTAGAACCTCTTGGGCGGTTACCCATGAGGAAGATACCCATGCAGGCACATAGACACAGAGAAATCCTCTTTTTGCACTCAGGTAAGTCACGCTAGGTATCTACAGCTAGAGCTCTCATGGCACAGACTGGGACTGAATTTGGCTACATTTCTATTTCTCCCTATACAAAATTAGTAACATTTGTACAGGTAAATTGCAAAACGTAACACATGTGATGCAGTAATATCATCAGTGCTTCCTATGTTTTTTACATCTGAGGGGACTTAAGCATCCCCACCAGAAAATTAAATATCTGATGACAGTTTGTATATACTAAGGAGAATGTGAATAATATACTGGGTAAAGAAACTGCACTCTTGATCAAACCACAAGGCTGCCTTTAAAATCTGGAGCTCCAGCGTGTTAGAGAAGTCTTTCTATCCCCATGCCCCTTTCCTCAGCATCAAAATCTCAGCTAAAATGTTGCTTTTGCTATGGGGTCTTGGCAGCCCTTCCACCCGCTCTAGACTTTGTTTTGCTTTCTGCTGGATGTACGTGCAGAGTGACATCATGGCTATTTCTGGTCTCTGACAATAATCTCTTCTCTTTTCATAGGCAGAGGACAAAGCCATTTCATATTTATGATTGCTTGACCCATATGAGACTGATGTGCAGGGAAATGTGTACAGTAACATTCATCACATTGGGATGTAGTAGAAAGACTCCGTGCCAGAAAAAGCTCATGCTAGTCTAGGTGCGCTCATTACAGTTGTTCATGCTACAGGTTACTGGGTGTGAGTATCAATGAACACTGGCATAATTTATAGTGGAAAATACACCTTAAAAAGGGAATTTCTTCTTCTGTACATCTAACACGCATCTAGCAAATTATCCAGAGTACATCATGTAGTCAAATGGATTACCTTCTTATAAGTGGAAATGGAAGACCACATAGCTCTTTAAATGAAAAGAACTCCAAAAATGTGGAATGTGCTGTGTCTGTACTGTTGTGGCAGCATAATGTAGCAGAGCTACGGATTCACGTAGCTCGCACATGTGAGTCTGCATTTAGTCTAGTCACCCTTTGGCTGCGTTCAAGCTTGGATCACTAGGGAGCTTTTAAACATCATTTTTTATAGGTAGTTAAATATGACAGCCCTGGTTGTTCAGTGTGTCCGTGGATGTAGGACACGTACAGAGTGGGAAGACAGCCAGGGAACCAGCCTAAGTAACACTATTCCCAGCTGCCTTATTCTGGTATATGTTAAAGATGCCAGGGGCCTCATGACTTTTGCTCTGGTTGAAAATTGAGCAATTAAGATAAATTAGCCTGTATTAAGCTCTTGCTTACAGCTAGTTTTGGTACCTCTAAGCCACGCTGCAGGAAGCAGCGAAGACATGAAATATCAGCATGGCCAGAAAGAAGCCCGATCTCTCCTGAGAGAGTCCTCTGGGGGATCTCCATCCTCCTCAAAGCAGCTCAGATTTCCAGGCCCTGGTGTGCGTGCCGCTGATTCCACAACATCCAGCAGGAACATGGGGATCTGGGGACATTTTGAAGTACATACCAGTAAAATGACAGATTGTTACCAGAGGACATGCTGGCCACGTGCCTTTACCCAAGAGGTTTAGGAGGAGCTCCCACAGGAGAAAAAGAAGTTGAGCCAGCTTCACTATGCACAGCCTCTTCTCACCCAGCATAGACAGAGGCTGATCTGATAAATTAACAGAAAGAACAGAGGGTATAGCTGCTATAGGGTAGGGAGGCCTTAAATGCCCAATTTACTTCTGCAAATGGGCTTTGAGCACTACTGAGACATCACCCATTTTGCCTGTGTCCTACGTAAGGGCAGAAGGCACCACCAGATCTGAATGCAGCCAGGCTCAATAGCTCATCCAGGTCTTTCAGCAAAGACCTGTGGACTCATATAAAAACACTTCAATAGGCAAGCCTTCCTTACGTGATTGCTTTAAACTCCGCCTGAAATCTGTAGGGTAATTTTGATAGCTGGTAGCTGAAGACCACTTTTGCTGTGCAACTGGCAGGTCCTTCAAGTACCATTGATGCTGTGGCTGCTTGGAAGGGGAGGAAAAAGCACACAGAAAGGGACAGATACCAGCCAGATGCTACTTAGTTTGTACGAATGAGACCATTCTATAAACAGGCCTGACACTCTTCCTCATAAGGGTATGTTAATTCAGAGGGGAACTGGGACATTTTTGCAGTATTTTTGAAGAAGGAGTTCGAGTTGCTATGTATGCTTAGAGTGAGACATGCCAAAAATGGGGGGTGGGGGCTGCTCTCTTTTTGCTGTTGCTCTTGACTTGGTTCCCTGACAGGTTTGCTGTTAAGCCTTAGATGAAGTCTCTGCTTAGGGTCAGCTGGCACAGCTGTCCTTTAAGGTGTGATTGCTTTTGGTGCCTAGCTTGGGGAGATTCCGCTCATTCATTTACCGAGGCTACTGAAGGTCTTTGGCAGACATTACACTGTCAATCCTCATGGATTTCCAAGCTATCTAAATGGCAAGCCCCTGAAATCACTGAAGGTCAGGGTGCTTCTGTAGCACTTGAAGGCCGTGGAAGCATCATTTTCAAGAAAATCAAAACCACTACCTAGGACTGAGTCAGTAGCTGTTTTTTCTGTTCATCATCTGATCAGAAATGTGGTGGTTTTCTTCTTGGATAACCACACGTTAAACAAAACCAATAATGCTAATCATACCAGTTTCTTATTCTTGAAATGAAAATTGGAACATCATTGATTTTTGGAGCACCTTTCTTCATATCCTTAGGTATTGTTACTGGCTATGGTCCCTGAAAGTCAAGTACCCATAGCTGCTGAAGGAGTGAAAGATGCCCTCACCCACGAACAGTAAAGTATTGGTTTGAGTCCTGGGCAGAATTAAGCTTCCTTCTCAGGAAAGCATCCTAACCAACCTGCTGTTGTAGGCTGAATTGTCCTCAATGTTTTTTCTTGCTCATTTAGATTTCCTTAGCAAATTTCACAGCCTGCTGCAGCAGAGAGATTGTGCATGAGAGGATGGCTTTATCACCTGATGCTTTGGGTACCACACTAGGAAGAACGGTCCACCTCTACAACAATATATATCCAAGTGCAAAGTAAATGTATATGCAGAGAGGCACAGTGTAAGTAGAAGCAAGCAAAAGCAGCACACCCCAAAACATCCACCAAACCCCAGAGCAGTGTGGTAGGAGATACGGGTGCGAGTGTCCTGCAGGTAGAGAAAGGGCCTGAACCAAGGTCTCCTGCATCCTGGACGTGCTGCTATTTCAACTGGGATGACACCAGTAGCAGTCAGTGTTGATACTATTACTGCTTGACTTTAAACATTTGCCTTTATCACAAATGAGAAATAAAAGTTGCTGTGGATATTATGAAAAGGCTTATTCCAGCATTTCCAAATCTTTATTTCTTGTTATAGCCAAATCTACATGCTTAATCCACAAATATTTTCAGCTACTCCAAACTGCATCTTTCAGTGAATGAAAGCTTTGACAGGGTTTTTTTTTCTCCTTGTCCTAAACTGATCAGCTGAAACACATATAATATACTATAGGGAGAAAAAAATTGGTCTGTTTGGGCTGGAAAATAAAAATAAATGAGCTTTCATTTCAATTGTGTCTTTTCTTGATCTCCTCTTCTTGGTTTTTTCCTTACTATCAGTTCTTCTGGAGTCTCAAACTTTTTCTGTTTTCCATGTTGCAGCCTAGATCCATCCTTTACTTTCTGCCATCATGGTCTTTAATTCCCTCCTGCTCAAAAAACCAATCCTACCCCCGTAGCCTACATCTGATATCTGTCTTCTCATCCTTGATCTGTCATTCATCCCTGCCCTCTTCATCCCCATCTGTTTCTCTTCCCTCATTCCCCTTCTGCTGGTATCTTTTTTAAGAAATCAGTATAAGAAATTACCCCTAAAGAATATTAGACAATCAAATAATAAAGGAAATGTTCAAGCATGGCAGACCATACTTTTCTGGGTCATTATAACATTCCTTACTTTGTGCTACAAAACATGAGTCCAAAAGCCAAGTGATCTGCAGAACTAAAAAATGTGAGACAATCACTCTCTGTGCTTTCTGTCTTTATAAAACGAGTCTAGACCTCTTGGAAAGTGTCCATTGATAGCCTTGAAACCCCTCCTTCACAGGACAATACCGCAGTGACAAAGCAACTGTTGTGCTTAGCATCTGAAAACAACGAAGTCCAGCTATGCAGCGGCATGTTTCCGCCGTTATGCCCGTAAAATCTCTGAAAGACAAACATGGGAGTAGTCCTGGCACTGCAGGAGTAGTGCAGTTTGTAAACAAATTCTCCGATAATTTCCACCTACTGCTCACCGGTTGGATTTGCAGAGCAGTTCTGGCACATGAGAACGAGATTTTCTTCGAAAGCTTCTAAACCGGAGGCTCCGCTCCAGGTGAGCATCAGCAGCACTCCAGCACCCAGGGGCACATACGGGATCACATGAACGACCAGTCCTTTGGGCAGCTATAAGCCACATGCATGATAGGGACATTACAGTGCAAAGTAAAACCCTTGGACGTGCATAGGGTAGATGGCGCTTTGATCTACTGATCCATCTGGCATGACCTGCTCATGTCCTGGATCCCTCATGCCCTGACCCTGTAGTCCCATTCCCAGGCACCTAGTGCTCTCCATCCCCTTACAGGGAGCATAAACAGCTCACTCAGGGCAATACAGACATGAAGGTGGCAAGATGCCTAAAAAGCAGATGACAGGACGCTCAGATTTGCAACACTTCTGTCTATTTGTGGCCCTGGTCCCAGTGGAAACTGCATTCCTACTCACTAAGCCTTTCAATCCTCGTCCGTCAGCTTGAGTTTTATGATGCCAGGGGGACTGGGCTCACTGCCCACCGACAACGCAGGCAATGAATTAATGTTCTTTATGCCCTAAGACCTCTTCTGTAATAGAAAAACTCCTTAGACAGGACCTAGAGGGCTGTTCACCACCTTGGGAAGGTTGGAAAAATGCTGACGTGCTGCATGGGATCTGTATGAGAGCAGGAGGAATGAAAGGGGGAGGACAGACCTCTGCTAGATGGACAGAGAGCTAAGTCTGATCTGGCTGACCAACAACTGGGGAGAAATACTGATGGTATACTGATGGTATATGAGTCATTGTATGGTTGTTCGAGGCAGTACAGTGAGCAAAAGAAAATCATAACCAAATGCCAGGAAAAATGAAATGAAAGAAGAAATGAAAGAAGTTTAGGGGTTTTCCAGCTCCATTAAAAAACATAATAATGGATAATATAGGAACATAACAGCATTCAGAGAGGGAGACAGATGAGAGACTCCTTCTTCCATCTCTAATTTCTGTATCTTTGCAGACCATAAAACAGAATGTGCTGACCTGCAGAGCTAAAATTTTTAAGGGAAGCAAATAAACACATACATAGTTGCATATGAATGAAGAGTCTGTAGCAATAGGCAGGATCAAAACCTTTTTTAAGACACAGAGCAGACACTAAACGCTGGGGAATATCTCTAACTATGGTCAAATCATTTCATAGTTTTCCATTCTGGGCTTACTTGGCTCTTCACCAGGTCTTGGCCATTCTCAGAGATGGGACACTGAATGACTGAATTATGACTGAGATAATGTTCTTCCTCAGTTTAAAAACAGAAAGCACCGGAAAAGCATGAAGAGAGATAAGCAACGCTTAAGAGAAAAATTCAGAATGATCCAGGAGTTAGTAAGGCTGGGAATATTTTTTATAGCTTTGCGATTTTGGCATCAGACAAAATTCTAAATACATTCCTGACAGATGAGATCCCCAAACATCTGGAAAGATACAAGCTGATAAGAAGCCACTTATTCGCATTTCATAAAGGATAAATTTAGACATTTCTAACAGCTGGAGTGCCTGTGAGACTTGGGCAGAGCGGTGGACGCAAGCTGTCAGAAGTTCAGCAGGGAAACAGTCTTACAGCCAGGCTGGAGGCCAGGGCTTTACCTCGCCATCGGCAAAGGGAGGATTTCCCAAATGCGAGGGGCTAACAAAATTTTCCCTATGTCCCACATGGACCACTGCAGATCTGGGCGGTGGGAATGAGTTCCTGTAGCTTCTGTAGGCCAGTGATATGTTAACACCCCTGTAGGTACCTGGACAGAAATGCCTACAGGAGTCCATAGACTGAAATAACAGCTTTGAGCCCTATCAGTCCCCGATGCCCCCCAGAAACATGCTGCTTTGGGGAGGGGGTTTCTAACAGCCCTGGCAGGGACACGGGGTGCCCCCAGGTCCCTTTTTCATGCCAGGGTCCGGCCACGGGCTCCAGCAACCTTGTGTAACTGCAGCACTCGCAGCACTGCACCCTGCAAGGGAAGGGACATCCAGGACAAACCTCAGACCACCAACTGGGAGGTATTTCGGCGCCTTACTGCCCCTGCCTAAATACATCTGAGCTTCTGGAAACCAGGCAGGAGTGGGAACACCACAGGACAAATGGCTCAGATTTTTAATGGGTTTAAAATAGGTTTGAAATGAAAGAAGATGAGATCCAGTGATCCAATGTCGACTGACGTTCCTGAGAGGCAGCCAAGAAAAACAAGCTGCTGTTCAGAAACCCACCAAAGAACAAAGGAGAGAAGAAGGAGATGAAAGGGAGAATGGAAAAAAGCATGAAGCCACCAGCTCAACACATGTATCTAGCAGAGGACTGCCATGTCACACTGGTGTCTAATGAGGTCAGATGAAAAAGGATTTTTTGTTCAATAAAAATATGTTGATGTGTTTGAAAGGTGTCTGATTTTAATAATAAAGTAATTTCTAATTTCCAAACACATGTCAAGCCATGAATTCCCTTTCCAGATTGGATGGAAGCAGAACAAGTTTGGGAGTTTGATATGGTTTAAAAGGAATTAGAGGTCATTTTTCTCTCTCCTCCCATCCTCCAGTGTATAAAGCAATATTGCCTTCACATTTGCTGATCTAAACTGAAGTATCTCCCTTATCCTGTAGTCTTTATTTTTCCTTTCTGGTGTAGAAAGGCCAGAGAAAAGAAAGAAGCAAAAATGAAAGTCACTTGTTTTTTTCTATAAGGGCTTAAACAAACAAAAGAACTCATCTGAAACAATGTTTTTTAAGCCATCTCACTAAAAATTCTGTTCCAACAGAAAGTACTACTAATTTTGATCTGCTGCTTTATTTAACATACAGCATGTTCCCTGTTGCTGCAGCAATACATCACTAAATCTGAGCAAAATTTGAAAGGCAAGGAGATGTGGGACACATTATTTTTTTATACATTTTATGAACAGGAATGCAGACACAATGAAAGTAATCAAATTATCCCAGTCTGCAAAGGAAGGCAGGGGCAGAACTAAGAGCACAGGTTCAAAACAGAGCCTGGAGAAAAGTCAACAGTGACTCATTAGATCGCAGTTGTGAAGGGTTAGTCCCCTGTCTTCATCTTCAGTGCAGTGATTTATATTTTCTATCTTGGGACAATGTTTTTTTCAGTAAGTAATTATGTGGGTTTATCTGTGGCCTCCTACGCACAGAAGCTCTGTATTTTGTGAAAAGCAATGTCCAGTGGGATTGACAGTGAACTGTCTGACGGCAGATTTTAGTGTTCAGTGAGCAGCAATGATTGCTTGTGTTTTTGAAAGCAAGAGTGGATATGAAACACAGTTTGGGTTTCTTTTCCCTAGTTAATTTTCCAGATTATTCTAAAAATGAATACTAAAGCACAGTCCCCAAACCCAGCAACTGGTTTGCGTATGTCCACATAACAACCGTAACATTCATGATGTTGCTGGGACATGCGCTGTCTTTACGGGCTCTTGGTGTAAGAATTTTAATTTATCTTAAGTTAAAAGTTTAAAGCTTGTGCTAGCTTGTTCCAAAGACCTTTTGTAATATTAACTGAATTATGTCAAGTATTTTCTGTCAGCTATAAGATTTGTCATAAATCACAAGAAATCTTGTAATAATGTAGTTCTGAGTATTATGCCTCCAAAAAGCCCCTTTCATAATGGGAAATACTGTCTTATGTTTTTTAATGTCTTTCTTTCCTCCCTTCCCTTGGGCTGTGCTTTTTTCTTTCTTTTGTCCTTTCTATGGAAATTAAAGCTACTCTTTTGACTGACTGGAGAAAATCAACCATTTAGTTAAATTCTATGTTTGTATCTTCTTTATGTCCCTGTAATAGAGGCAATTTCCTTTCATCTGCACAAATATTTAGTACACTGGACTCCACATTTACCATTTAGTTTCTCCTCACTAATTTCCCACTTGAGATCTTTTAGCAAAGATGGGTATGAACAAACTTATGCAAAATATTTCTAGATGCTGGGGACATTTGGTCCAGAGCCAAATCCACTTCTTGTGAATGACCAACACCTACAAACATCCAACCCAAAATACCAGAACCAGGTAATGCTGCCTGTTGGAGCAGATTCTCCTAACATAAACAGATCTCCTAGAAGTCACCCTCCCTCTTGTATAACCTTGGGAGACCAAGGGCAGAAGGTGCCATCCTGCTGGCTCAAGGATGCCCAAAGCAAAGGTAAGGAAGCCGAGCTGGGCCACATGCCCATTTGCCACGGTTTATTCCCCTGGGAAGTGCTCAGTGTTAAGCCATGGCCATGCAGTTTGGTCCGTGACACAACAGGCACAAACGTGAACATAGGAAGTTCCATCTTAACATGAGGAGGAGGTTCTTCACTTTGAGGGTGGCGGAGCACTGGCACAGGCTGCCCAGAGAGGTTGTGGAGTCTCCCACACTGGAGACATTAAAAATCCGCCTGGACACCGTCCTATGCAACTGCTGTAGGTGTCCCTGCTGTGGCAGGGGGGTTGGACTGGATGATCTCCAGGGGTCCCTTCCAACCCTGACCATTCTGTGGTTCTGTGATTCTGTGAAGTAGCATGTGAAACAGGAGAAAGGAGACGCTGGCACTAAACAAAGCCAGCGAAGGGCTGTCTTTGAGGATGGAACCCATCCAGGACCACCTGATGGGAGAGGCCATGTCCCAGCTGACGTTACCACTCTGCGGTGACTCAAGGCAGGCAGCAGCTGTGGCTAAGCTGCACACAGCAGAGTCCCTGGGAGGTGGCCATTTACTTGTTTTGGATCAGAACATGAAAGGAGAAGCTGCTGCAGCCTCTTCAGTTTCAAGAAAAGCCTCCCAGAAGTGTGCAAGTCTCTGAGGAATATGTCAGTGCAAGGCTTGCACACTGAGTCCCATACCCGGGACTTTGATGTACTTCTGCAGTGGACCAAGAACCCTGTTTTGATCACCTTGCTTCACCTCTTCTCCCTTCTTCTTTCAAAGAGCACTGGCCACATCACTGGGTGATTGTAAGCTTTGAGGCTGGTCTGATCAAATGGGAGTCCTTGCTGAGAAGCAGCTGGCTCCTGCTCAGAGCCACCTCAGCGTATGTGCCTCATCTTCAAGGATGGACAAGTGAAATTGGGTGAGGCTGTCAGGTCACCTCATGAGACAGAGCCAGAAGCAGCAATGCAATGAAGCAGGAGCTGATTCTGGGGCTCTGCTCCAGAGCCTTGTTCAATGTGGACTTTAGACCCTGAAATACCATGTAGCCACTCAAAAAGGCTTTGAGCAGCAAGTAAGTGACAGGCAGGAGCCTAGTACCAGCCCTCTGCAGATCCCCTGGTCAGAGCCACTCAGGGCAGTCACGCAGCAGAGAGTGTGTTGTTTTGGGAAATGAGTCTGAAGCATTTGAGGTTTTTTTTAAACATTAGCTGACTATCCGGGCAAATAATTTTCCAGCTACGGGTGTCCTACAAAATGTTGGCTACCATGTTCCACTAATGAACCTTTGTGACCGGGGTGCCTGGCGGGTGAGCCAGTGTGGTTTCTGATTCCCTAAGCAAACACCGACATTTCCTAGCATGAGCAAGTTGAGTGGTGAGCAGTGACTAATGAACAGCTGGTATGAATTCTTGACACTCCTGGAATCCAGAAATATGTTGATGAATTCTGGCAGAAGTCCAAATATTTGCAAAGTAATGACTAAGGTGGTAATGAACTACAGCTGACTGGCTTATTCATGTTTAGAGGATCAGCAATTTATTCCAGCATTACATCCAGCGTCTCTGGCCCAGTTCTGGGTCACCTTTTCATGTCTGGAAGGTGGTGGGTGCCTGGGGATGCTAGAAGCACTGCTGCCAGATGGGGATGCACAGGAGAACCAGTGCTCATCTGCATCATGCACACGCTCCATCTCAAGGCAATGAGGACTTCTGGCTTGTGTGAAGGCTCCAAGCTCCTTTCTATCTGCGAGGGAAGGTGTGCAAACAGCAAACGCTGACCCAAGGAGAGTAGGTACCATGCAGGAGATGGCAACTGAGCATCAAATTAGGAAATGTCATTGGCCTCACCTTGTACAAGGAGTAGTACAGAGAAGACTAAAGTGGATGAAGGAGATGGAGAGACTGCCAGGCCAGCAGGGACTGCAAGATTTAGGATTAGATCATTTCAAATGGGGAGAGGATTATTCTCTGGAAATACAACCCATAGATGAACAAGAGAGGAGGACAGGAAAAACCTACACTAAAGAGCACAGATTCCATACTGTGTACATATGTATTTACAGATGCTGATAGGCACCAGTAAATCTTGGCCTCTTCTACTGGGTCACTTTTGAAAACGGGACCTAGGGTGACTTAGCATTTTTGAACACACTGCCTCCTGATGAGGCACATGCTGGATTTATATCAGTGCTCTGCACTGATTTCAATAGGATTTCTTCTGACGTGCACAAAGACAAATATGACCAGACCATCCCTTGGACTATCTTCCTCCAATACCTGGGCATGTATCTGGTTTGTCTTCCAGCCCTCCTGTGCAAGCAGACACATCCAATGTCTGTGAAGACAGGCACATTTCCCAGCATGGGCTGGGAATGCTGCTCACAAATTTCCTCAGGTAGACTCAGGCAGGCATCTCAAATTAAACTAAACTCAACCCAACAAATGGCCTCACTTTCCCTTTCCTTTTTTTTGAAAGGGATTTATTCTAATGATAAATGAATTTAACTGGCAGGCAAAACCACAGATGGGCAAACATGACAGATTGATGTAACCAGGTGGAATCATGTTTGTTTTAATCCACAATCAGTAGGCACAGCAGCTACAGCCTTTTCATGCCGCTTTACAGGAATCAAGTGCTCTGAAACTTGATTGGAATTATGTAATGAGAAATAAATAGCCCAGATCAAGGCAGAGATAACAGAGGGTGCAAGGCAATGGTGCTACAACATTTCTTCAGGGAGAAAAATGCATCTAGAAGTCGTTGAATATAACAAACCCAAGAACTGAGAGGAATAAGTTGACCTGGGAGGATATTTTGGCTGTCACTGACCCCCCATCAGCCAGCAGTGAAGGTCTCCACAGCATTTGGGAGTGGCAAGAAACACAGCCCTGAAATAGCAAAAGATATTTCTTGGCAAGTGCTCTTTTTCTGCTGGTACAACTGCTGTCCTCCTCCTCTTGCTCCTGCCTCACCATCAGCACCAGACATGGACCTCAATGATGCCGCAGGGATGCAAACACCACCGTCCATGGGTCATCTCCACCGCATGCACCCACTGGCTCGGGCTTTCTGCTGACACACAGGGGTTTTGCATCAGGGCAGGGTTTTGCTCATATGAAACCTTTTTTTCATTTGTTCACCACTGGATTTGGAAAAAGGAATCCGGACCAGTGACGAAGTTCTCCCTTCTCTCCCCGCCAGAGCCCCTGACGCTTTTGTCACGAACAAGCCATAGTTGTTAGTGCTTTCCAAGAAAAGCAGCAGTGTTTTGCTAAAAGTGCCGGCTGGCAGCAGGTTGGCATTGGGTTTCTTTGTTAAAAGATGACAGAGCTTACGTTTTCCGGGAGAAAGAAAAGTCTTATTGATATAATAATATCATGCCAGGCAGACAGCCCTGCTTGTGTAATCCGCTTTGAGCACAATGCCGTGTTGTGGCTCGAGCATTGTTTCCAGCTGAAAAGTGGCTGTGATTTGCCTGGTCAAGGACGTTATCCTGACTGACGGGTCTACAAAAGGAGACGGCATGTGTGGTGGGCTGAGAGGCTGGGAGAGTCCACCTGAGGGGTAAGAGAATGGAGCGGGGACCAGGGCGCGGGAGCCCTCCGGCGTGCGCACCTCCCTCCTCTGGGTTGAAAAGGTGCTGGGGCATCCCACAGTGCTGGTGGCATCTCGTGACAGGCCCCTGCTTCCCTGGTGCAGCAACGATTCACAGCAAGGATTCACAGCAAGGCTCGTTAGATTAAGTTGTTTCTACCGAAGGGCGCACAGCCAGAGCAGAGGAGAAGGAGGGATCCACACCAGAAAAGTAACCCCCAAGCCCAATCCCCTTTAAGGGTAATAGTTTCATACCTTACAAGAAACATGATGATGTCTCTATTTGGGAAGACTGAAGGTGGATGGTACCTGGAAGATTTTCTTCCCCTGCAGCAGTGAAGACGTTTCCATGCTTGCTGTGTATGGGGTTATTGCTGAAATCCTGGTACGCCAGGGAAATAGCAAAGCTAGTTTACAACTGCAGTGGCAAACTCCCAATACCACTAAGACCTTCTTCTTCCTTTTCTTGCTTTCCCACCAGGGCTATAGAATTACTCACCTTAGACACTAAAATGGCTCTTTGCTCTCAGAGCTATGAGCCTTGAGAAAGGCTGGGCATTTAAAGAGTTAATTGTTAATTGGTTATGGACAAGTGGGAAGGCGCTCAGGTTTTGGATGAGTACTTTCTTACTGGGGAAAAGCAGAAATGGAAATAACGGATTAATATTAGACCATCGCAGGTGGATCTGTCATTACACGCCACTGCTAGCACACCATCTCATTCAATCAGATGTCCTAGAAGTCACAGTAAATGATGAGAAAAATGAGCAAAGATGTGCTGATTATGCACATAACTAACAAAGAAGAGAGAGGGTTTTTTTATGTTCAATTTAAAACATACTGATAGGTTCTGCATAGCTAGAATTAGAAATTAGCTGCAAGGGGAACACATATATCTAAATCTGACAGCATTATACAAAAAGAATTAGACACTGTTTGAAAAAAAAAACTTGATTTTCTCTTTGTATCTAAAAAAAGACTTTTACTGTTTACTGGCTATGGAAAAGACAAAGTGGTTGACACTCTCAAAAGTTGTGATGAACGTGACAATGTTTCTTAACAAAGAGTTAAAAGATAGTACCCTGTTGTAGGCAGGAATCTTCTTTGGTTTAGATCTGTAAATTGTCCCTTTACCTTCTATCTCTTTTTAACTTTGGTACAATTCAGGTGAAATCAGAAGCACGTCATGACTTCAGGACGTTGATTCTGGCTTGCTTTAGACCAGACATCGATTCTGTGGCAAAGATGATGGACCCTGTGGGCACTTCTGTCACCTGATGGGCTGAGCTTCATGTTTGCAACACAGCTAGGGAGTTACAGGGTTATTAAAGCTTTGTAGCAGAAAGTCTGCCGCGAAGTTTTTCATATATATGTACTAGTCTTTCTCCAATTGTAGAGCATTTGTCATTGGCAAAATAGTGTCTTCTACATAAAGTGGTTTATTACAACCACTTGTGTTGTAATGACCATCCCTAAGCTGTTTGCAAAACCTCTTTTAGGCTTAAAATCAGCTATCTGATAAATCTGGTTCATACTGAAGTCTTATACAGGTCATTCGTGTGTCTCACACCAGCCATTTAAACAGAGGCTGAATTTCACTCAAACGTGAGAAGTGTGTTAACAGCAACATGGCCAGATGAGTGTAGGGATCAGATGGATAAGCAGGGCAAAGAATACAAAAAAGAAGAGAAATATTCTCTTTGGAGCTTCATAGCTCAATCAACATCCTTCCTCTAGCAAAAAATATTTCAGTATCTTACTGATGATAAATGAGAATCTGCACCAGCCCAGCCTGAACCGTCAGCATTTTCATTGTGTATTCAGGGGATGGCACTAGGAGATGGCACTGTGCAGATGGCCAGCACACATGTTCTGCAGCATCAAAATCCTCCTCTGTCCTCCAGACAGGAATTTCAGGATTGAAATGCCACGTAGTCCTGGGCTGGCCTTCAAAATCAGGCTGGTTTTCCCTTTCCGCAAGGAAAAATGAGTGTGGAGTGCTATGCATGCAATTAAATCAAACTCTGCTCCAGACGTTCAAAACTGCCAAGCTAAGCATGGTCGTGACAGTAGTTGATTACTGAGAGAAGTGCATCACCTGCAGTCTCTGAGACCACTCCTAGCTAAGGCAGATAATTTTTTGACAACTTTCCATCCAGTACTGACCAGGCCTGAACATGCTTAATTAGTGAGATCTGATGAGTGCAAAGCCTGAGGTTGTACTATTCTTGCTTCTAAATTTGGACACGTGCTTTGAACTAGTAATACAGCAGTTAAAAGCATCATGTAAACAGGATTAGACTTGGCTCACAAAACCTTGGCTTCTTCCTTGTTTGAGGGAATAAGAGACAGCAAGAAAGCACACAGTAGAGCAGATGCTTCAGACAAAAATGGCTAGTAACTCTAAAAACACACCTTTCAACATCTACCTCTGGGAGCATGTAAGAACATGGCGTGCCTGGGGTCCCGCGATGGGTGTCAGCACTTGCAGGTGGGACGCCGTGCCTGGGAGGGCAGGGGCACTCAGCTGCAGTGGGGAGGGGGTCTGCCTACGGCCCCCGCCAAGCACAGGCCTGGCCGTCCCGTTCAGAAATACATGCCGGTGGGATGGCGTTGCACGTTTGCAGTGACTGGAGCAGCCAGTGCTGTGGAGCAGCCTGGGAAGGTGCAGCATGGTTCAACCTCCCTGCTTGACAGTGAGGTCAGGAAATCCAGGGCCCGTGCAGGGAGCTGGCAAAATCCACCGGAGCAAAACTTCCAGGTGGAAACCAAAGGAAGCATCCAGGAAAAAAACCTTGCGAGGTTTACCCCATGGCTGTGACACAGTGCTCTGGCTGTTCCCCTGGACCCAGATCTTCTGTTGCGGGACCTCAGAGATCATGGGCCGGGCAACGACAGGGCTTGGAGCAGCACTGCCTCTGACCAGGGCACAGACACGATGCAGGGAGCACTGGAGGAAAGAAAATGCAGGAGCCTTCCACTCAGTGATGTGATGCAGGCATTCATCCCGGGATTTGCTGTCTCAGCAGGAGTGCACAAAGAATACGTGGAGCTTGATATGTTTGAAAATATGTCAGTCAGCACTCAAACCCACGCACCAGTGTATGTGAACAGCTCAGTATGTTCCATGCATCTCCTGTATAGTTTCATGAGAGAAAGTCAAGCTTTCAGGAGGGAAGTAACTTTCCAAGAGAGCGTCTTCATATGTGTAAATTCAGCCTAGCACATGAGAATCCAGATTCTGATCTGATCTTTTGACATTTTCCTATATAAGTATTAAATGGTAATTTATCCTGTCTTCTGAATACGACCATGGATGTTCCCCCCAGTTTTGCAGCTCTGGGTGACATGACTGCTCCTAGAAATGTGTGTTCATATAATTCCTGTCCAGTCTCCAGCATTGATCTCACTGAGCAGGGATGTCCCAAGCTAGCCAGAATCCCTTCATTTGCATTTCTGTTTGAGAGAGAGCTAAATCCCCTTTATATGCTATTTTGCCTTCTTTTCTTTTTCTCATTTATCTGCAGATGTTTCAGGACTGCAGTATAGTGCTTGGAAGAAATCTCCCAGCCGATGAACAAAAGACAGTATTTAATTTAGTTACTTTCAAGTAATCCAGTCAAGCCATTCAGACATGTGTTGCCAAACAAGATCATCAAGGCTAAGAGGCTTGTATATATTATTCCTATTGTTCTGGTGAGTTATTTGCCTTGTACTTAGAGCAGTCTGTAAACTATTTCTCTCTATATAATGAGAAGGAATTTTACACATGTAAAGAATTCTCCATGCTTCAGTTTACAGATGTGATTTAACAGTTCTTGCCTTCAGAGAGCTTGACGGAGAAATATCTGAGGTATCTAAAATATTATAAGAGAGGTCAGAAATGGCACCGACAACTTAGGGCTGGCCACTCTTCTGAACTCATTCAGCCTGCTGCAGTGAAAGAAGTGCTTTGACTTTGGGAAAGAGTGTTTAATGGGCTTGGAAGGAAGTGTACAAAAGCCAAAAACATCTCCTGGAGAGTTTGAAAAACATCCTCTTTTTTTCTTTACATGTTTGTTTTCCCATTGAAAAGTAGTTTCAGTGGAACATATCAAAATGGTTTGCTGTGAAGCCTTTCCAAACATTATTAAAATACATTTTATATACAGCCTTCATATCATAAAGTGGGAAGACTCATGTGAAACTATTTTTTCCTTGTCTTATATACTTCCATATGAACGCACACCCAGAAACCAGAGCTGTTCACGCACGAGGAAAAGTAACTTCAGCTCCTTCCTTTGCCCTGAGGAATATCAGATGAGCTGCTGTTTGTTGCATTCACAGAGGTGGTGGCCCTTAGCATCAGTCTCTTCTAAAGGATCCTCCTCCTCTGTGGATTCCTGCTGACTCGCTTCCCTCCAGACTCCTGCATTTCACCAGGCACTTTCGGCTTCAAACATTGGACTCCACCTCACTTGCAAATTTGTGGTCCAGACCACAGTGAGGAGAACATTAGTGCAGATATTTTATTTGAGATTTTAAGATGCATGCGTCACTGGGGGGCTGCAACCAACACTGCTCTCTTAGTGGCTCTGAGATGCAACGCTGAAATCTTTGTTCCTTTGTACTATGTCTCTTTTGGCTCAGTCAGTCAAGTTCTGTCTTTCCTTTTTCCTTGGTATTTTTGTGCTTATTTCAGATTCAGTGCTGAAAATTAACATGGAAGCAAAGCACGTTTTTTTCTAGTTATAGATGTACTGTTGGAAGATGTGGCAACATCAGCTGGAGTCCATCCATGTGCAAGTGCAGCAACCACTTCAAGCAACAGTCTGTAGCAAGAGTGCAACCACTTTGAAATTTGAAGGCAATTAAAAAATACAGTCATCTCCAGAAAGATCACTATTTTCCACCCTAGAAGAAATTTCCACACCCAAGAAGATCAATATTTGCAAAATACTTTGAGATAAATAAATCCAACAGAATGTGCATTTTCACAGTCGTGCAATCTTTTTTTTCTACATGAGCAAGTTTTTAGTACTTGAAGAAAGCTTCTTTGATATTAGTTTGGTAAGCCAGAGTTCCTTGGAAATAGACAATAAAGCTAGTTCTCTGCTTTGTACTGTGTGCTTCACAAAACCTTCAGGAATATGAATCTGCTCCAGAAAACTGGACACTGGTGTCATTGGCGAATCCCCTGGAGGAAGGTTTCCAGAGTGAAAGCCTCTCAGCTGTACGTGGCTGCCTCCCTCCCAAAACCGTTTTACTGTGTACAAACCCCCAGCTGCACTCCTGCCTGCCCCGCTGATCCTAGTTCCTTCTTCACAAAGCCAGAGTTTCTCCCTCTAGCAACAGAGCCTTCCTGGTGGGAAGGACAAGATACTTCCGTGGTTTATCCCAACAGCAGTCTGACTTTCCCTGCCTTTGACAAAGCACGCATCTGCATCCACATCCACAGCCATTCCTTTGCTCTCCTGTTTCAGTCTCCCATGAACGATGGCTTCTACGGGTTTTTTCACATCTTTCTCAAGACAGTCTGGGAACAACATGTGCCTTGTTTACTTCGCTGTATCTCACCACAGCCTTAGCATGTCAGACAGCCTTTTCATTTGGATTAATTTCTTTTTCTCTCTTTTCACCTTTTTCCATCAATAGCTATGTTTTAGACCAGCGGGACAGTACCAGCTGTCACTTGCCAGCAGGTGAAGGCACCGTGATGTACATCTGATGGGCCTCTATTTTTACAAACGGTCAGCTCCTCTGGCTGCCTGGACAGACTGCATGTGTTGTGAGGACCAATGTAAAACCTACATCTATATTTTTGACTTCCTTTTCAATAGTTATAGTTCCCAAAACTGAATGACTTCATATCAATTCTACCCTGTAATTTTAATCTCCACATTTGTCTGAGCAATTTTTCTGCCTGCAGCACATTCAAATTTAACATTTTCTACTAATGTCATTGACATGCTCCTCCTTTTCCAGTTCATTAATAAAGTTGTTAAAAACCTTCAATATGATTTACTTTGTGTTGTTGCTTCCATGAGTAAGGGGGACTATTAGCAGGTCTGGAACATATCCAGTGTGCCTGGAATATCTCTGCATCTCCATAGTTTAAGTCCTGCCTACAAGACAGGCTGCTTAGAAGACAGAAATAATAAAATAACACAGTTTTAGACCACTGCATGTGGATTCACTGCTTCCCATTTCCCTCCCTTCTGAAACAGAAGTTGTTTCTTTGCGATTTTACATCCCCCCAAAACTTTGGCAGTAGCCGTGAGCCTTCCCTGACCACAGAACTCAAGTACTTTGAGAGCTGTGGCTCAGAAAGTCTTCATTCTCATTTCCAAAGCAGCTGAGCTATGGGAACAACACACTGTGATGATTCTTTTTATTTATTTACTTATTTATGGCCTGAATTGGTTTTTACTTTCTTTGCTGCCAAATTGGGTCTTGCTGGCATTTGCTTTAGAGTAACTGTCTCCATTCCTGGTAGACGGCATTTCTCTGCATTAGTGCTGAAAATTACTTCTCTTAGTGAAGCCGTTTCTTGTTTCTGCACTAAAATGTGTAGAAAACTCATTAATTTTTCATTGTCTACCAGTATGCAGCCAGAAAAAGACCTTATAAATCAACTGGTTTGCCCTTTCTGAGTCTAATGACTAAACTTGAAAACACCAGTTACAGGACGTACAGTCCAGGGTTTCCGTTTGCATAGAAAATTGCCTGTGATATCACACAAGATACCAAAGCAAAGAAAGCAAAAGGCGAAATATAGTATGTGTCCTCCTTTAAGATTCCCCACGTCTTGCTCCCGTTCCATTAGAAGCAAGGGCATCTCTTGCCTGTAGTGACCAATCTACTCCACATGGCTCTTGTTGGGTGCTTTGAGTGAAGAGCTCTCCTTTGCAAGCATCACTCTCCAAGCTGGAGGTAAGTTAACAACATTCCGTGACAGCCAGAAAAAAAAGGCTTTTCATGGACAGCCTTCCACATCCCCTCCTGCTGAACCACCCTGAGGAACTTCTAGTTGGTGGTTTTCTTAGACCAGTTACACCCCAAGACCATTTCTGCCAGACTCAGATGTGCCCTGTCTACCACTCCAATGACACAGGGGAGTAGGCAGAATCTCATGTATAGTCTTCGACTGGGCCAAAAAATCACAGGCTAGTTCAGTGCACCCGGATTTTAAAAGACAAACTGCAGAGAACAGCGAAAAGCAATATTTAAGAGAGTCTTCCCAGTTCTTTTCTTGATGTCTTTTCCTGGGCTGATACCTTGATCACGATGTCCTGGCGAAGCCAATGGTAGAAGAGAGAGAGCACTACAGAGACCAGACCCAGGACCTCAGAACTGAACTGCTGCCTCGAGGTCGGAGAATGCGTGTGTGCCTAAGCTGCGGGCAGCCTCCCATCCCTCCGAGCAGCTGTGGTTTCATTGTAGTATCATACGACCCCCTGCTGGCCTCATTTTTCTCATCAGCACTTCTTGCACTGCCAATTTTTCTGTTTTTTCCCCCCTCGGGATTCTTCACGGCGCCACCCTCCGCAGGCACTCCTTTCTGAGGACAAAAGTAACTGTTTCGGGAAAGGATGGCCCCGAAAAGGGTCCAACCGGTGTTGCCCGGCATTGTCCCACTCCCTCTGCGGTGGTGGTGGTGATCTCTGGCAGGAACCGACCACATCTCAGGCTAATGAGTTGTCAGAAACCCGTCCCCATCCCTCGCCTCCTGGGCAGGTTATTATTATGAGGGCTGTCAGTGGCGGGTGAGGATGGGGCAAGCAATCCATTTCTGCAGCCAGCGGGGAGCTGCGAATCTGTTCACAGGGGATCAGCGGGGTGCTGTGGGAACCGGCCTGCCCTGCAAGCGTCCACCAAGGGCTACCATTCACGCGAGCGCTATGGGTTCATGGCGAGCGCAGCGAGTTTGCCTCTAATGTATGCCCTAATGAGTCGGCGGAGGGTGTTCTGCCTGCCTGAATGTCTTTAGTGTGGCAAAGCGGAGTGGACATTCCCATACAATAGTGGGCTTAAATTCAGCTTCTCACCGACGCCTAATTCATGGGCGGAACGGCTTTTGTAATACCTATAGAAGAGAAGTACAGTAGGTCATTTCACCAACTAATTGGAGTTGACAATCCCATATCTATCCATATCTCAGAGCCATTTGCACGCATTTGGAAAGGGAGGCATTTTGCCTTCCCTCTTGTGGTCAGCCACCGACAAGGGAAAAATATACGTATGGGTTTGCCCTTCAGACAGTCACAGCTTTGCAACAAACCCCAGTATATCCTGGCAATGTCTTTTTCACTTCCTGAATGGCAGGTAGAGCGTTAAGGGTTATCTTTCTTGCCCGCATTCTCCACCTTTTCAGTGATGTTTCCTTTTCCCCACCCATGGTTTAGTATCTCTGCAGGGCACCCTCTTCACGGTTGTCGGGTGCTCCACACAGCAGAGCCTCAATCTTGCATAAGCCTTCTAGGTACCATCATAATATCAATAAAATCATGCGGTGATGGTCAGAATAACAAAATTGTCCCTGCTTTGCAAACAGGAGTTTCAGAATCTACTGAAGGCCGCTTTCTGGACCAGTAGTAGGGGTAAGACCATTCCCTGACCCCACACCTATAATGACAGAGTGTATCAAAGCTGTCACATGTTTTAGTCTTTTGGGGCATAGTATGAACTTCTGCTCTGATCAATGCTTTATCCACTGGCCAGTTCAGATACATCAGTTGCCTTTGGCTATATACCCAGACAGTATTAATTCTTCCATTTTAATTGGGTCCATAATACCTGAAAAAGAAAACCTCCCAAATTCTCTGTGGAAGTCAAATGGGCACTTTGGAGTGCTGTCCCAGTTAAAACTGGACCTTTCCCTTTCAGTAGGCCATTTTGTCCTCAAAAATATCAGCCACAGAACTAAGTCCTGTTCCCACTTACGGCAGTCTTTGGGAAAAATTAACTGTGGTTTAAGCTAACTTTGGAGAATTTAATTTTTTTATTTTTTATTTAATAAAAGATTGGGTTTGTCCACCTGTCATGCAAAGACCTCCAGGCTTTCTCAGTGCAACACTCAATTCCATTAACAGTCTACGATTAAATCATAGAACTAAATTAATGGCTTCTTCCACTCACTAAATGTTTACTCCACATGGGATCTGAAATGTAGAACATTGCCTGGTTGGTACTTTATGCTGGGACTGAAGGAGACTTTAACACCACTTGGATGGAGACAAGTCAACTTTATGCATCAATTTTATCAAGCTGGGGGCAAGTTGGTTGTTCTTGATTTGACATGGAAGTTTGCTAAGACACTCTAGAGCTAGGAAGCAGTATAAAGCCACACAACAAATAGAACAAAGATGAGATAAATTGCCATGATTTTTTTCCTAAATATGTTCATTGAGGATATTACTTTGCTTAGGACGAAAAACTTACTATGTTTTTGCTCTTAAAAAACAATGATCTGCTGGAAGTGTGGGAAATATGTTTTAAAAAACCCAGTAAATGGAGCACACGTCAGTAAAGACAGCTCGATTTCGTTACGGTGGTGTGATCACAAAAACATTTTCTACCATGCAACTTTTAATTAGTCTCGCAAAAAATTATTCTGCTTCACTTATACAGAGTACAGTAAATGGCTACGTAAATGCATAAGGAATGAAATAAATACGCTTTGTTCAAATGTGGTGACCTTTGGGAGACAAAGATGATAAGAGAATGAAGTTTCTTTCTGTTTCCCCTTGTATTTATCAAGTGGCAAGTCAACGTTCCCTCATGAAATACAGTAATTATGATAAAAAATAAACTGAAGTGAACTTCTTCACTTCACACTTCAACAATCATCCAGCCATACAGACGCATTCATGCATGTATGGCTGTCATTTCCAATCCAGACAATTTTTGATAAGCTTTAGCTATTCTGAGGTGCTGCCAGTTTGAGTGACAACCTTGATACCTGCAACTAAATGGTTAATCTGTTCACCATTGTGAATGTAATCAGTGCTCTCAGACACAGCGGAATCCCACATTTTTCTGATGTCTGAAATAAAATGGTTGTTAGTAAATAAAATGGAGCATATATACATATGTAGCACAGAAATAGAGATTAATATGCATAGTATTGTCTGCACTGTTTTGTGGTATCACATATATTTAAAATACACATATGAATATTAAACCAGAGAAAATACGGAAAGTAAACCACATTTTAAAAAGATATAAAATGGATTTGCCTTTTCTATAAATAAAAAAACCCCAAGGAAGCGATGCTTTTTATTACAACAACATTTCAGATGCACGACTCAAGTCTGAGTCATGTGTGCTCTATGAATTTTTAGTATAATTTAGCATCCAGTTCCCATGGAACTCAGGGGCATTCTGCCCTTGAAAGTGCAGTCATTACTTCCATCCTGCTGCTATTTAAACACACTTGGAGATGATGTGTACTTCCAAATGTGAATAAAGCAAAACCAGTGAAGGCAAAGGTTATGTAGGCAAAGGGTATTCAATTTCCCTCATTTGCTAAAGACATTACAGCTCCAATCAACGTGCTTAGCTTGCACCTTTTAGCCCATTATCGGAGGCTGGAGTCAACTTGGCAACATCAAAAAGGTTGTATTTTTCATTTGTATAAGCTATTATGTACTCATACATTTGCTCAGCATCAGAAACACTGGTCTGCAGTATTTTCCATCTATATATAATTTGCTGGTGTTGACTATTCAGGGAGAAAAAAAAGTTCATTTTCACGCAGATGAACTTTTTATTTTCAGAATAAACTCCCTGAAATTCTGTCAAGTTTAGCACTGCAAGTAATATACCCATAAAGAAAACCTATTGTATGAATAGTGGTTTAGAGGAATGGATATCAGTTATACATAACCTCAAAGATACCTCACAAAATACAGGTTCTTAAGTTCAGTAAGTGCTACTCTCCAAACACCACAAAAAGTAGAGTCCTATTATAAAGGTCATTGTCAACATGGCATGTGGGAAAGTTCCTCTGCAGCCCTAAATTCAGTGAATTATTAAATGGTGAACAAGTATCATGGCAGTCAGGTTTCCAGCCACTCTTATCTTCTGAATGGGTAAAGTGTCTGCCAGGGTCTTCCATTGGGAGCTGGTGTTCCACTGCTGGGACAGAAGCACTGTCACCCACCGCCCTGACCATGCTTCTCCTCGAACAGCCCAGTTCAGAGGGGCACAGGAATTGCCATCCACTCGACTCTATCATGAATCATCTTATCAACTACTTAACGTAAAGTCGTACCTCCATTAAAATTCTTGGGGTTTCAACATGATAGGGCTGCAAATTAAACTTAAAGACTGTTGAGCTGTGCGTTTGATATCTGTTGTTAAATAAATCTTTAATTGTATCATTTAATCCTCTAGATCTCCTTTCCCAGAGATAAAAAATGATAAGAGCTTCTTCTTGAGCATTTAAAGCAAGAACCCACAAAACCACAGATGAGCTGAAGTGTTTTATGTCCAATTCACAGAAGCATGTAAATCCATAAAGTGTCACAGGTATGAACTAGCCCCTTTCCCCTTCTAATTACGTATCTTTTACAATCTGTCATAACAAGTAGCCACTTGCCTTGTGTGAAGCATCACATGAAAGGAACATCAGTATCAGTCCACTGCAACCTACAACTGATCAAACAACCTTAACGATAATTTCAGAAATACAGCATTTGCCAGAAAATACTCCACATTGTGCATGGATATGCTAAATCTTTGTTTATTGTGGAGCAAAAAAATGGTACAATGGTTTAATATCTAAGCTAGCATTTATTATATAAATCCATATTGAATGCATCTGCTTATTAAATGAAGTTGGCAACGCTATTATTAAGTTTTCACAGTTTTCCACTCAAAGCTCCTCTTTCTTAGCGGCTTAAAACTTTGGCAGCCTTTAACTGTTTGTATAAACATTTACAGGAGGCAGATCTCTAGAAAAGCTTTCCTGGAAGCAGGAAATATCTGCACCAAGCTGATATTTTTCAAGAAAATTTCAGCCAAAAAGGTCATTTCCAAGAATGGTGCTTGGGAAAAAAACAGGTTCCTTTTCCCTTATTTTTTTTCTTAAAAAATATAACATGCTTCTGGAAAAAAATGGTAATGAGCTTTGGAGCAAAGACTTGAGTGTTGCAATAAATGGGTTTTGTTAAGGGTACACCTTTTGCTATGCTTGTGAAAATCTGTGGAAATGCGGCCACAGTCTAACCCTTGAACATACCCTAATCGTCCAAATTATTGTAGTTGCACGTGCTGGTCAGAGCAAGCCGGCTCAGACATCAGAATATGTTTGTTGGCAGAGAAGCAGGCTTTCTTCAATTGTTTTTATTACTCAAACTAGCTTAAGTATCTCTATCCTGCATTGCAGTAAACAATATAGTCAGGGCCTGATCTTCTCTTCATTCCCCTGGTCAGTACCTGTCCTTGCAAGTGTGTTTTGTCACTGCATTCCTGGGCAGAAGAAGGGTTCCTCTATCGACTTTCTCTGGGTCCTACTACAAGAACACCCTCCACTTACCCACTTGACCCTTCCCATTACCTGGGGTGCAAACTGCCACAGAGAAGATATTGATCTGGAGAAGCAAGGCACCAAAATGGAGACAAATGCCCATGCTACGCTGCTGAGGCCACCCATGCCCCAGGACAGACAGGCAATAGTGGCTGCCGTAAGACTGTAAAGAACAGAAAAGGACCTGAAGAAGAGGTCCTTCCAACAGGAAAGACTTCTCCTTCCGTGTTGGAAGGACCTGACTGTGGTGGGGCAGTGGGGCCAGGTCACCTAGGACATGTGAGGAGCATCAGAAATTGTCAGTGCACCATTGGGAGCACTGAAACTGCTTGCTGTGACTCTCCAGGCTCTTGGTGCCTAAGCGGGGAAGCCCATGGTACCTCAGCTGCCTCCTCAGAACCATCTGCTGGGCAAAGAGAGAGGCCAGTTCCCATCCTCTGTGCTCTTTGGGAAAAAAAGTAACAGTTGTATAAGCGATCTAACAGACTACTCAGCAAAACACAGGCAGAAACAGCAAACTAAATAGCAATCTAAAGCATTACAGAAAGCACTTGTGCCAAGGAAACACCAGCACATCAATGGCCTCCTGGTTAGAAACGAAGCAGGTAGAGCTGCTCCCAGTGAGCACCGTTGCCATTGACACAATGCAGTGGAAACTTGGCTAGCCAAAACTCCAACTTACTGAACTCCTAAAGCATTTTGAAGAAAGGCATTCCTGTGGCGACACACTGCACCCAGCACATACAGCTGGGCACTGCCCCAAGAAGTATGAAAGTCAGGGCACTGGTAATTTGGGAATGGTTGGCAGAAAACCAGCATAAACAGCTACAGCCATGCTCTCTCCTCTCCTGGATTTGTATCAGATGATGCTTGTTGAACCATGGGATTTCCCGTTACTTTTGCCTTGAGCACACTGCAGTCTTTTGTGTGTCTGGTCCTAATTCACTGACCATCCCCACAGTTAATTCCTGGTCCCTGTAACCCTTCCTATTTCGGGTAGGCTAAGCCTATGGGGTTTGTGGGGTCTGAGAAAAGCTTGCCCACCTACGCAAGCTTGGACTCCTGCCTGTTTCAGGCAGGCAATAAGATGCTCAGAGGTTCTGGTAGCTGACCAGGATCTGGCTACATGAAAGCTTCTCCTCCACTCTGCTCCATGGGGAAGGTTTGTACACGTACGTTGGACTTTACAGCAGACCTTTGCCACTCCCCGGCCCTGGAGAGGTCCCCACAAAAGGACCACCAGTTTAGCAGAGAGGCAGAAGTCACTGGTCTCAGATGCCGGGCAGTGATCGCTGCCTCCCAGCTGAGATGTGGGCCCTGGGCTCAAGTTCAAATCAAACACGAAACGCAGACGTCACCTCTGGAACATTTTCAGAGTACGGGGGGTTGGGGATTTTTTCTGTCTGCAGCCCCTTCCTGGAAATGAGACTTTCTGGCCCAGCTGCCCCAGGATCAGCTCTGGCTCCCCTGGGAGAGGTGCAAACAGCAAATAGCCCAGCAGATTGTGTAGAGGCTCCAACCCCAAACCACTCTCCCCTTTGGCTATCACAAAAAGACATGTATCCGGCCAAATTAATAAAACCACAGCACATTCAGGGCCTCACAGTGTAATGGAGGGAGTTCAGGACCTATTTGTCCCTACAGCTGCCAGTCAGCCTTCATGAGTCACTGGTTTCTTTGGGGCCTGGGGTCCTATTTCTGTGCCTCATCTCTCCAGAATATTGCTTGGGCTCAGACAGAGTTTTCTAAGAATTTCAGGAGTCCTGGATTTAGCTTCTTCTTTTAACCCAGCAGCATTTCTCTCTCTTACTTTCACCTCAACAGCTAGTTTCCTTCTGCTCTTTCTCTGAAATAGTGAGGGAACCTCTCATACAACGTCTAGTTTCTCTTTACCAGCGATCCCCTGGTGACCCATGTAGGGTGTTTAGGTGCTGTTGCCTAAACACTTCTTCATTTGACCCATAAGATTCACTGTTAAAAATTACTTTCCTCTGTTTGTCAGGGTAACCATTTGTCCAAGAGGGCTTCAGCATGAATAAAGGACCATTAAGGTTTAGAAACTGTTGTTAGGTTTGTGCCACGACCACTGGAATGCCAGCTATGGCTGGGAGCAGAGGGACAAGAGAAGAAGCAGACAAGCTCCTCTGTTAAAATACAGCTTGCCACCTAACACAGAGAGCCTCCAACACCAGCCAGACTTTCTGAGCTCTGCTCAGACAGATTTCTCAAAACACCAACTCTTGAACCACTTCTGTGATTTGGAGCCAGCTATTAGTTTCCATTAAGATGTTTGTGTGAAAGCACAGTTTCCAAATTCCTTCTGTACAACGCTTGATCCCCCCTCTTTTTGACACACACAAAATGCCATTTTATTATTTATACAGATCACTTTGTTTTCCTCAGCACAAAATTTCAATTCCAATTCATTAATGTCAAAGCATAAAAGAAACAACATAAAGCAACAAAAGTTTGCCAAAACCAGAAGATAAGAGCTGATAATTAAGGAAGTCCCATTATTTCTTGGCAAAGGAGCCTGTGTTTTCAGAGACACATTCTTAAAGGGCCTCCCATTAGTGTAGCTGCATAATTTGCATGAATACTATTTGCACAAACAAATAAAGGTTTTCAATATGCATAAAGGGAGGCTTTAATGTTCCTGTAATTTCTGTACAATCCCCATCCCATGCCCCTTCTCGCTGGCACAGGCCAGGCTGGTGACAGGTTCACAGCAGGGCCACTCCGGCAAACCTTGGGGTAGGGGGTGGGGCACAAAAAATTTTTGTGACTCCATCAAGACCTGGGCTTTTGTTAGCATCTACCTATCACGCCCCAAATCTCATTTCATACCAACATCACTCCGCAGGCAAAAGGCATTGTGTTGATCTGAAACTGCACATAAATCCTCCACTTGAGAAGAAATACTGCGTTGCCTTCTTCCCAGGCTCACCCCTGCCTCCTGCACTGGGAGTCCTTCACAGCACAATCTCTGCTCATTGGGGAAGTCCACCCCAAACAGACTTTTGCATCTCGCTTGTGTTTCCTCACATTGGTAGGTAGGCCAGCCACTGCCAGGCACGCAGGGCTGATGGTAAGTCTCTTGGATTTTATGGTTCCCCTGTGCCCTTCCTTTCAGCTGGCTCCAAGCGTTGTCCAGCAAGACCAAACTTCTATTCCAGGCTACAGACATGCATCAAAATGTGAATGTGGCAGCATGCAGAAAGAGGCAAGTTAGTTGGATCAAACCTGAAACAGGTTGAGCAGTTTTGTGGCTCTTGGCACTTGGATTCTCTATACCTACCTCTACAGCACAGCTTGGCTTTGGTTTGGTTGAAGATCCTAGGATGTCAGAGAGCAATTAAAGACCTCTCTTTTTCTGGAGCCTGATGTCACTACCTACTGGATCATAAAACCATAGAATCATAGAATCATTTAAGTTGGAAAAGACCACTGAGTCCAGCCGTTATCCTGACACTTCCAAGTCCACCACTGAACCATGTCCCTAAGCGCCGCATCTATGTGTCTTTTAAATATCTCCAGGGACTCCAGTTCTCATCCATGTTGAAGGCCTGTGGTGGACGGTTATTGCCTCATTCATGGAGATTTGATCAAAGATGGTGTCATTAAAATGGAAAATCATCAACAAAGAGAGGAAAGATGTTTTACTGGTAGAGATCTCTGTGAAGGTACTGTTCGAAGAGAAACTGGGTTATTCTGGCAAAGCCTTAGAAGGTCAGGATTATACCTCGTGTGAGGGCTGTCAACAATCCACACACACTGCCACAGCAGTTCCCAAGTCACCAAGAGCCGATAACTGATACAGATTTTCTGGACATACAAAAAATTTGTATTTCTTATTGAAAAAGATTTTTAGACAAAATTTCATCAGATACTTTCTACAGAAAATTTGTGGGCATGAGCAAATTTTCCATTACAGCATGACTTATAAGGGCAAATCTTCCATTATGCCTGTTGCTGAAGGAAAAATAAATTTATTTCATGGCAAGATTTGGCCTGAGTCCTAGATCCTCTTCACATTTTAGCAGTATTGCTAGAGCAGCAAAACTCTCCAAGGGTGCACACAGACTCAAAATCCTTCTAGGCCCGTGAGAGTCATAACCACTGCATCCCCAAGTAGTTAGAATACAGACCTTGTCAGAAACCAACTCTTGGTCTGCACAAGGCTACTTAACAACTGTCTAGCTTAGACCGAGTCATCATATCACCTAATACTTTCAAGAACCAGACACTGCAGTCTGGGACTCTGGCAAGGGGGAGGAAGGAGGTTGGTGCCTCTTCACCTGGGAAAGGTTCGTATGGGGAGAGCAGCGGGTTCTTCCACAGCTTTATCAATTATGAACCCAACAGAACCAGAAGCTGAGGTTTACCCATTGCATAGCAGGGCTAACTCTGTGCGCTACACTGGATTTGTTTTGATGCAAACCTGTCCTTTGAAGGTACTGTCTCCTGGTAGAACTTCCTTTTTGTTAACTGAGCTCTCCCCACTCTTAATTCAAGGCTGTGCCTTCATGGCTGCTTTAAGTTCTCTGATTGCAACTGGTGCCCATCTCATGGTGTCTTCAGTGTGATGGCAAAGTTGACGCTGCTATTACTCCGGTGGAGATGAACTGTGTGGTATCAGAAGGAACTGGCTTGATGTGGGAGAAGAGCGCAACAGATCAAAATCCCATTTATACTGGGATATTGCTAGGAAGAGGCATGGGATGGTCACTAAATGTGCAACCCAGAAGCTGGAACATAGGGCAGCTCCAAAAGTTTCCTTAAGAAATGTGTTTATGGCAGGCAGAAGGGGGGATTATTGCAGGGAGTTCCTGTCTCAGCAAACTTGGCTCAATCAGGAGATATTTCTGGGCAGCTCAGCTTTCTCTCAGTGATGCGAGGGCACAGATGCTAGCCCTCTCTGCCTGGTATTATGGTGACATGGCGTGTTAACGATGTCAGTGAGCATTTGCACTTACACAGATAACGCCATCTAATGAGTCCCTCTACCAGAAATGCTGCTGCCATCGGATGTCCAGATGCTTAATGTCTTCCCTTAGGAACAGAGTGCAGGCAGTCATGTTAAATTCCCACCCCTGAGCCGTAAGAGAAAATCCTATTCATCCACTCAAGATCTAAGGTTTGGATTAATCTATGACAAAAACTCTTTCCTGTTCATTTCCTGTTGAGCAGCAGCCTAAATACCCTGACCCAAAGGCAGAAAAGAATGCAAACGATTACTTCCCCTATTACATGGGGAAATACAAAGAGGACAAAAGGTGAACTTCACCCCTGTGCTGAAGGTCAGGAGAAGACCCGCGTAAGCAAACTGTCTCTGAGTCAGAATGATTCAGTCAACAAGGTAAACAGCAAATTCCTCAGAGGGGGGAAAAAAAAGCAAAAGCTAATTCGTTTCCTGATTAACCAAGTTATCCGGTTAACTACATCAGATGTAGTCACGCATTCTGTGCTTTCAGTACTCCTTCCTATCCTACCGCCACACAAAATTGCTGCAGACCCACTCCACAGCTGATGAGATTACAGACCGATTAGGAAACTAGAATTCAAGCACTCCTGCTCTCTAACTTCTATGCCAATGTCTATGACCCTGGGAAATTCTTCTGGTTTTTGATAACTTTATAACAGGAGTGGAGTATTTACTCATCTGTCAGAGTAAGAGAGTGTATTAAAAGCTGAATGTAAATGCTGCTGTATTTCTTGGTACACAAAAAGTTTTCCCAACGCGAGTAGGAGACACTGATCAAAACTGGTTCAACGCGTAAAAATAGGAAGTACTGTTTACAGATAACATACCAAACCTGTTACATTGCCATTCACAGATATACATATTTGTCCTTGGCAATTATCAGAAAAGTGCAAAAATTACTCCCATGGTATGTTTTTACCCAAGACACTCACTCTAAGCTCATTGTGTTCTGCCACACTGTACATATTATCACTTGAAAGCAGCTATTATTTACTCCAAGTGGCATGAAAAATTTTGCTGTATATACCATTTCCCATTGTTTTCATGCTTTTCCTATACAGGCTCAACACAGACTTCCTCACAGAAATCTCGTAACTTAGTTAGTCTTTCAGCTGGCCCACAGTGAGTCTTGCTATCAGAAAAACTATTAGCATAATTCTGATGTTGTCTCTGCTGCCCATCCGATACACCCTAAAAGAAAACCACACTCACTTCTGATGATCATGGAAACAAGTACAAGTGCACTTTTGATACACACTAATTAAAAAGAATTACAGTTCAAACTCTCATTCACTCCTATCCATCCATAAAGGTACCACAATCACTGTGTGTGAGGACAGTCTGATCTGGAGAAGGTAAGTTGTTGAGTCAACAGCGTTAAACACTCAGATTTAAGCAGGGGATGATGGCTTTGCTTTCAACACTAGGGCAGTAAACTGACCTTTGGAAGGTAAAGTGCACAAAAAAATTAACAGTTCTGTTACAGAAAGGTTAGTCCCCGAATAGGTGTTTTCCACATTCAGCATCCAATACATTAAAGATGAATGGAATATGCTGCATGCAGGAACATATACACACATTGTGGCATTCAATGACTTTACACATAGAGTAGTAGAGGACATTAGTGTAGATGTGAGAAATTAGTAAATAGTACAAACATTGGTTAAACATATTTGCCTGTCAAACGTTAAGAGTCACAAATTACAGCTACAGCAGGACTGACGTTTCCTGAGTGTGAACAGGCTGATGCTCTCTACAGTCAAGAAAAGCTCTGGCAACTTCTTCGCCTGGGAGACAAATGAGACTGAGAAGAGCACTCGCGCATTGGCAAGGACATCGCTTATGTGTCTTATAAACTCTGGGGTTTTCTATCCACGCGTGTGGAGTAACGAAAACGTACTGGTCCGCCAATTTATTCTTAAACACGAATCGGTGTCGCCACGCTTTGCCCGCTTGCAAGGCTCGCAGGTAACATCGGCGGAGTTCGCCACAGGCCCCCCGTTATGCGCCGCAGCCGCCGGTCCAGTCCGGCACTGCCACCCCGTGGACATTCACTTCCATAGAGAGAGACGGAAACACAGACGCGCTGCTGGGCTGACCGCGGCCCTCAAAGCCGGTAACTCCCGAGGTGAAGAGCAAGCAACACCCGGCTGGGGAGGGCACACACCGGATCGCTCCGAAGTGGGGCGTCCGTCCCGGGCCGGGAGGACAACTGCAGCTCTGCCCGTCAGACTTTCACAGCAAAATAAGCTTGCTGCCGGCCTGAGGGGAGGGAAGCCGGCCCCGTGGGGCCTGCGGGGCTGACGGGTGGCGAGGAGGTCGCAAGCCGGGAGGGAGGGAGAGGTCTACGGCCTTGAGGTGCGCAGGAAACCGGCTCCCCGCCGCCATGGCGGCCCGAGGCGCCCGGCACCGGCAGCGCTATCCCCCACCCCGGGGAACCAATGATTGGCTGGGAAAGGGGGGAGGGCGGCCAGCTCGGCCAATGAGAGAGGCTCGCCCGGCGCCACCCAGCCAATGGCAGCCCAGCTTTTCGCCTGGCGCGTAGGGGCGCCCCAGCCTATTGAAAGTGCGGCTCGGCGGGGGTGAAGGGTCAGAGGTGAGAGCGGCGCCCCCGGAAGTGGAAGCCGGAGCGGCGCTGCCTCCCATCCATTCTCTCGCCGCCCGCGGCGCGCACGAGGGATTCCCGCCTGGGCCTGCGTTCCTCGCGCCGCTGCGCCGCCATGGTGAGGGAAGAGGGCAGCGGGCAGCCGCTGCTGGGGAGGGGGCCGCGGGACAGCGGGAGCCGCGGCCGTTAGCGGTTCCGCGGCCGTTAACGGTCCCGCGGCAGCGGGGCGGGGCGGAGCGGGAGGGGGCGGGCGGGCGGCGGCGGTGACCCGGTGCTCTCCCCGGCAGAGCCTGCCCCTCAACCCAAAGCCCTTCCTGAACGGGCTGACGGGGAAGCCCGTGATGGTGAAGCTGAAGTGGGGGATGGAGTACAAGGGCTACCTCGTCTCCGTCGACGGCTACATGAACATGCAGGTGAGGGCCGGTGGCGGCGGAGGGGCAGGAGCCGTCCCGGGGTTCCCGCTGGGGCGGGGGGTGGCGCGGGGCCTCGGCCCCGGGGGGCGCAAAGCGGGGCGCTTCTGAAGGGTCGGCGGTGCCTCGCCGGTGGGAGCGGGGCCGCTCGGCCTTCCCCCGTCGTCGGCAGCCGGGCGGTGGGCTGGGGGCAGAACGGCCATATGCTCTAGGAAGCCTCTTCTGTTATAATTGTTCTGAGTTTTGTTGATTTTCTTCTCAAGCTTGCAAACACAGAGGAGTATATAGACGGTGCGTTGTCTGGACACCTGGGTGAAGTTTTGATAAGGTAATCAGGATATTTATGGCAGAGGCAGAGGTGTTTCAGGTTGTCTTTATCATTTGCGCTAGACCTTGTATTGCTAGGTGCTGTGTTTCTTGTCTAAGATGATAAACGTTAATGTAACTTCTGTGTGAAGGCTATGAGAGCCATTCTGAGGGGAGGAAAAATGGATTTTGAAATATTTTTAAAGGTGTATTTATAGTCCTTATTTCAGGTAACTAAATACTCTAGCTTTCCAGATTATTGTGTATCTATTAATCCCTTGCCATTAGTAGAGTATATTTGTGTGTCACTACTAAAAACATTTCGCATGCTTGGAAGTTAAATTTGACCATAACTTAAACTAAGAGTAAAAATTCATTGTACAGCATTGTCAACCAGTGACTGTTCTTATAAACTTGGGGATTTTGCAGTTGTTATTACTTTGTGGAAAGGTGCACAAGGTCAACAGCAGCAATTTGTTATGTGGAATTTGGTTGTTGCCAGGCTACACTCAAGCAGGAAAATGCTTTAAGTAGTGCATATAAGGGGTGGAAAATTAAAACACAGTTAAGGGAACTCTCTGTTTCTATTTACAGGTGCAATAATGTTTTGTACATCAGAGGTGTGGAAGAAGAAGAAGAAGATGGAGAAATGAGAGAATAGGTGTTTTGTATATCTGGAAATAAACTTTTTTCTTTTTTTTTTTCATAATTTTGTAGTAATGTGTTTACTTTTTTTCCATTGTATTTTAATATGGGGAAGTTAACTCTTGGAAAGGTCTTTAATCTTTTATTGGCATCCAAAAAACTAGTGCTGGAGGAATAGGCAACTATTTCAATTTAAAACGGAAAATATCAGAATAAAAAGTGAGTATTTAAAGACAAACAAACACCCCCCCCCCCCCAACTTTTAAATATTACTAGTGTCAACAAATTCCATTACTGTCGAGGGAAACAGCTGAATTTAAGTGATTCCTGGAATAAATTAAATCTTCGAAGTTGTGTACTCCAAAAGAAAATAGATGGTTCATTCATGTATCAGCTCAGTTTAGCATCAGTGCTTTGCCATCAGGTAGCCATACTGAATGCAGACTAGCGTGTAACAGAAAGTGAAGAACGTTTCCTCCCGTGTATGTGAGTTTCTTGTGTCATTCTAAGCTGCATCCCGGAGCAGTTTGAAGGAGCTGCAGGAATAGCTTTTTCTCTCCATAATGATGATAATACAGACTGTGGAATGAACAACAGAAAAGCTTTTAAAAAAATAACCCTGATGTGTTTACTGCAGACTGCTGCTGATTTGGTAATGATTCCTTCAGCTCTGAATTAGCTAATTAAGAGGATGCAGCTGTAACACTTTGTAGCCTTGTTTCAGTAGAAGCTGTTTCATCTAAGTAGAAAAACTGTAAGTTATCTTCAAGTATTTGCAGGACCCTCATTCTTCACAGTCTTCTCTGCTTTAATGGCTGAAGGCTCTGAACAAAATAGCAGTTATCTTCCCATCTGAAACACAGGAAAATATGGCAGTCTATAGTTCACAGACTGTATGTAGTTACTATTTAAATACACTTAGTTTACAAACAGATGTAAAGCCTACTTGGAAATAGTTATGAAGATTTCACTGTGGGTGAGATGCAGAGATCCGTTATACCGCAGTGTCTCTAAGAAATATTCTGGTGCTTTGAGTCACAAAGCTTGAAGTGTGGCTGTACAATCGTTATTAAGGAAGGACAGATTTGTATCGACTTTGTAGCCAATATCCACAGAAACAAAAGCCTCCTGGCAGCTACAAAGGGCCACAGACTTCAGTGGCATTAATAAGGTTAAGACAACACACTGCAAAATGGGATTGCACTTTCCCAGTCTCTGATATAAAAAGAAAGCCTCTCTTTGTTACCAGGCATACAGAATGTTGAAAGTTTTGGCAGGAAGACAATAACCACGTTTTCAAATGTTTATTCTTAAACGTTGAGATTAGCTGAATGTCCCTTACCTATTGGCTTGTCTTAACGGAAGGCAATTGCTTTGCCAGTGCTGCCAGTCTGAGATTCCCTGTTTGTGGCTCTGATGGAGCCAAGAATCATTACCTGCAAGATGTGGTTTGGCGAGGTGTTCTGTAAACCAGAACCCTGACAGCTAGAGGTACGGTTCGTGAACGTAAATTACAACCTGTAATGTTACTTTGACCCTGCTCTCATCAGTGATCACTTATCATGGTGCTGTAGTCAAATACAGAAGTATTATCCCTGTTTTACACGTGGGGAAAATAAAATTTTTCCTTTATTGCTCTGTGATCTCAATTGTGGAGCTTCACAAAAGATAAAAATTCCTGTGGTCCTGGCCTGTCTTGCTATGGATGTTTGAAGAGAGAAGAAAACCAAAAATCCATGTTAAGAGTAAGTATTTGCTCCCTGACTCTCCCATCCTGAATTCTGTAGGGGGCAGCAGAATTGCACAAACCTATCGATCCTGGAATTAGATGAATTAATATCTGCCTGGATAAATTAATATCTGCCTGAATATCCGGTGCGGTGAGAGGTGCTATGATCCCTCAGGGGCTAGTGCTGGGACGCTGGGGAGGTGATGGACACTGGGGAGGTGACGGTTGCTGGGGAGGGGGAATGTGGGCAGACAAATGCTTCCAATTCAGAAGCTCCTGTTTTCTTGGCAAAGGGAAATCTCCAGGTGGTGCAATGGGGGCAGAGAGCCCTGGGAATCCCCATCTGGCAAAACCAGTGCTTTGGAGCTTATCATAAACCAGCACGATGTGCAGATGTCACATCGCCCTGGACCGCAGCAAGCGCAGCATCCCTCGCCTAGCGCAGCAGGCGGCTGCCGAATTCACTCTTAAAGCCCTGTAGCTTTCCCAGCCCAAATTTCTGCCAAGTGCCGACCGTGGCACAGGCGACGGCGGCCACCCTCTGTCGGGAGGTTGGTTAGCAAAGACCAGCCCCGGGGCAGGGTCAGTGTGAGGGTCAGCCCGGGCCTGAGGCGGGGGCAGGAGGACTTTGGATGAGGGAGGACTTTGAGCTGAGCGGCAGGCCGCCCCCTCGCCCGCCATTTGCCGCGCTGCCCGCTGCCATGGCGGGCCGGCACCGGCTCCTGCTGGAGAACGCCCAGCAGCTGGTGCTGGTCTGCAGCCGGGGCCAGGAGTACCTGCGGGGGGAGGCCGCTGCCAGCCTGGCCGTGCTGCCGGAGGCCAGCCTGGTGGTGGGGCTGTGAGTGGGGACGGTGGCGGGGCTGATGGCAGGAGGGGGTTGGTGGGTCGGTGGGGTGGCAGGGACTGATGGCAGGAGGGGGTGGCTGTGAGCCGCCCCCCTGCCCCGACAGCCTGTCCACCGGTGTCTGGGCTGCCTCTGCCCAGGGCTGGCCTCTGCCCGCTGGCCCTGGGACTGCGGCCACCGGCCTGTGTGGAAATGCGCCATCGTCGTTTCGGTCCATATGGTGATAACTTCCATTATCATGCTGCGTTCACACTTCCAGCCTCGTATTTATAGCTTCCAGCCTGGTGTGTTGGTCACAACTGCTACCCTCTTCTGCCTCTGCTTTGTTTCTAGGTGAACTGGCATGAAGTAATAGCAATCCTATAAATTATTTGTCGTTAATGAAATTATAGTTAATAGTCATTGTATATAATTACATCTCTCCCATTTCTAAATGCTCTAACTGCTATTTGCCTCTTAAAAATTCATCTGTGTGATGCAGAGATACCTCCAGTGAGGTACCTGTGATGACTCCCAGTTACTATTCCAGAGGCTTGAAAAGAGCTGGAGAAAGACAAGGCTGAAAGGACAGAGGTGCCGCATGCGTCCCAGGAAGCTCCTCTCCTGTTGGTGAGGTGTATGGAGCAACATGGATGGCTGGAGGGGATCCCTCCAGTGCAGTGTAGGGTTCCCGGTCCCATCCTTGAGCTCCACTGGGAGAAAATTGCTGTTGAACCGAAGATCAGGCCCAAAGAGATTTATCCCCATGGCTTCCAAGGGCACAAGTGTATGAGTCACATCCAGGCAGCGGAGGCTGGGGATGACAGTTTGCTTTCCATGAGAAGGGTGCCCTGCAGATGCTTGCTGGAGGAATGCTGTATATTTGCTGATCCACAAGAGAAAACCAATGTTGTCTAGCAGAAATTGGAACAAAAGAGTACCAAGGTATCGTCTTGAGGGATCTAAACAGAAGACATGGCAGACAGCTTGAAATCCATGGCGTTTCCCCGTCGTTTTCCATGCATCTATAAGATTAGCAAACCACCTCCTGTCTGCATCTTCACTCCTGCTGGGGGACTGCTGCTGGGAGCAGCAACTACCCCTGCTTTCAGGGAGTTGCTGCTCCAGGAGCTCTGTCAATGAGCACTTGACTTTCCAAGAGGCTCACGCTTCCTTTCTTCATTGTCTCTTGTTTGCAGAGATGGCTGTATCAAAGCTGTGGGCCAGGCAGATGTTATTCGCAGTCAGTTTTCAGGAGCGACATTTGAAAGAATAATTGACTGCTCTGGGAAGTGTGTGTTACCAGGTAGGTGTGTTTTTTCATAATGATACAATGCCGCATGGTGGCAAGTGCTTAGAGACAAAGTAAATGTGTATTGAACATCCCTCTGTCCTTTTTCCTCTGCATTCAGCACTGGTTTGATAATATCTTGCGCTGAGGGGCAGAGAACTGTAGCTTCCTCGTCAGGAGCCGTGCAAGGAGAAAATTGCAGCATTTAGGATGGGGGGCTTTTTCTGGCTTCATGGTAGAGCTCTGTCCCCTCGTTTCACTTTTCATCTGTTCCTCTGCGTCATAGATCACAACAGGAACGCAGCTGGCCCACCGAGCGACCTGTCAGCTTCACATCTCTTTTCTACACCCTTTCTGCCCATCAGCCGTTCAGCCGCAAGCTCAGTCTCTCCGTCCTGCCCGCAGCCGGTGGGAGGCAAAAGGGCAGTGCAGGATTTTAAGTCACATACTCTGCAACTTTACTGATAAAAAACCCAAAACTGGGCATATCTGTTGCACGTTAAACTTTGCAAGTGGTGTTGGCGCACGGGCTGTTAGACCGCTGTTTCGTTTGCAGTGGCCTTGGGCATTCGGTAGTGTTGGTTCCACAGCTCGTAGAAAAAGTTCCCACTGGAGTAACTGGACTTTTCCTAGAGTAAGTGTTGGGGTACTAAGCCCAGCCTAAGCACTTTGCTTTTTTTAAAGAACATGGACTTAAAGTCTAACGAACTCTTCCAAAGTTTGCCATTTGTAATTTCTTCCACAGTTTGAAAACGTCATCAAAACAACATGAAAAACTCAGCAACTGATGCGCTTACCTAGAGACCTTTTGCATAAGGTGTCACACCAAAAAAAAAATCAAAAGAAAGTTGATAGCCTTTGAAGAAAATCCTAGATTTTTGGCTGGTTGAATTTTTCTTTTTCTCTAACCAATAGAGGCTTTATAGGGGAGCTTCTGCTTTTGTTTGCTTGCATGTTCATAAGCTTTTCTTTTGCACAGTGAAATAACCCCAGTGTACATTTACTTTGTTTTCTTTAGGCCTGGTAGATGCACATACACATCCAGTGTGGGCTGGTGACAGGGTTCATGAGTTTGCAATGAAGGTAATGGCATAAAATGGCACAGCTGGATTTTTCTTCCTCTTTTTTTTTTTTTTTTTAATGCATAACTATTTCTACTTTATAGTGACTCCCATCTTTCATCTGTAGAAAAACATATAATTTCTGTCAGATAATCTAACTGAGGGAGGAGGGATGATACTGGTAGGCTGAGAGAGGAGTCTAACTGCAGCCTTTGCAGCCAACCTTCATACATTTTTGCATTAATCGAAGCAATACAGGAGTTCTGCCTTCTATTACCACCTAAATCTTGATTTCTTTTTTTCCTTTTTTCCACATAATGAATTTTTGAGCTAGAGACAGGTTTTCTCCTTGGGCTCAGAGGGAAGCAAATCTTCAGAGTAATTCTCTTTATGTCGCTTCTCACATTATTTCTTCACTTAAGTGAAGGGGAGAGAGAGGAGGAAGGGGAGGGAGGAAGCATTGATGGGTTGGGTTTTTTTCCCTCTTTTTCTCTCTCACTGCAGAGACCTCAAAGCACTTTTCAGAATCCCTTGGATAGAAAAATGCACATTTAATAGCTAATTGCAAGGGGGGGGGGGGGCGTGGGGGTGTTTTTTGTTTTCTTTTTTTCCCCAAGCTGGCAGGTGCGTCCTATATGGAGATCCACCAGGCTGGGGGAGGAATACATTTTACTGTGGAACACACTCGGAAGGCCACAGAAGAAGAGCTGTTCAATACTTTCAAACACCGACTTGAACGCATGCGCAGAGCAGGATCTACATTGGTTGAGTGCAAGAGTGGATATGGCTTAAACTTAGAAACAGAGCTTAAAATGCTCAGGGTGATCGAACGCGCTAAGCAATCCATGGATATTGGCATTTCTTCAACGTACTGTGGAGCTCATTCCGTGCCAAAGTAATATGACTTGATTTTTCTTGCTCTTGTTAGCTATTACTGCTTTGCATTGAAAATTGGCGGCTGTTTTCAGAAAGGTTTCTTCTGCCCAGCCCTCCTAAAATATAACGCATTTGAAACAATAGCCAGTATTTGCAGAAGGCTCTCCTAAATTTTAATTTGAGGGAAGACGGGGAAGAATGATTTAATGGATACTGAATGCCAACATAAGCTTAGCACAGAGTCCCTGTGATGCTCACACTAAACACAATGCGGACTACAGGGTTTTCTGTCGAGACAGTTTTGCTTGCGTTTGCAGCTACCCTTCAAGCTTACTCTCTGCCACGAGCTTTTATTTTGACCAGCTAACAGAAAAAAATGCTATATTTAATCCTTATATACCTCAGTAAACAAAGCTTAATTATGCTTCCATGCAATGAAGCATTGTACACGTCTTATAGGTATGAGACGAGTAGAAGATTAAAGTAAACGTGCTTAATCACAACTATTTTAATGGCTCAAGTAGACATACCATAACAAGCCTTTCTCACTTTGACATTTTTTTTCCCTGTGATGAAAATAACATCTTCAAGTTACCAGATTTCACTGTATGAAAGAATTAATGAGGAGTTTTAGCTAGGTAGGTGTATGTGAAACATATATTTTGACAGACTAAGCAGTAGGCTCCCGCAAAACAAGGCATGTAAGATGGAGGCAGGCTTAGCATCACAGGGATGCTGTTGCAATATTTAAGAGATGTTCATTAAAAAAAAAAGCATACTCCAAAAAAAATCTACCTCTTCCGACATTCAAGAAAACATGACCTAGAAAAATGTATTTGCAATCTAATTACTGTGTATTCAGGGCAGGACAGGAAACTATCTTTTGTTAACATAACTATTCAAAAGGAATCCTGCATCATCTTCAGTAACTGGAAGATGCTTGAGAATAAAGTAACTAAAATCTGCTGAAAACACCAAATATTTATTTCAAGAAGTTCTACTAAAATTTGGAGGACTTAATCATAAAACATAAGTGAGGTTTTACCCCAAACTATATATATTTCTTAGCCCTTCCTTTCCTCCTCCATTAAAAAGCCTTGGGAGGATTTCAGTCAACATCACAATAAATAGTCTTTCCCACCAAAATATTTTAAGCATTTCTGTAAACTAAGTAAATAAATTCCAGTCTTTTCACAAGTGTATCAAATATTATGTGTTAGAAAGACAGCTGTACCATCTCATTCTCTGCACGGTTCTGTCTCCGCTGATGCAGGTCACGCATAACACAATATAGGTAGTGAGGATACTGTATTGTAAGTAAGGAGAAGAGGTAGTTGTGGAAATTTCCTGAAGGAAATACTGAATTATCTGTATTTTCCAGTTTGGGTTTTCTTAAATCCTCTTCTCTTTTCATTCAAATCTTGATGTCTAGAGTATTTTGCTTGAATTTTTTGCCACCCTTCAAACTTAGTCTCTGCCTCAGGTATTTATTTTGACCAGGAGGAATTCTGCAGTTCTTCCCTGATCCAAGGCCAGATGTTCACAGCCGTGGTCCTCAGCCTTTGGCTGACTCCTGAACATCTGGGCCAGTAACATGCTGAGGGAAGCATCCCGCTTTGTTCAGCTCCAGTTTTAAACTCTGAATTTCCTGCAGCTTCAGTAACAGCAGAGGATCACAAGGGGAACACATTGCCCACAGGCTTGGGGCTGGGAATTGCTTTTTGATATTATTTATGCAAATGAGATGATGAACTTGTGGATTCTAGAAGCTGCTAAACAGACGTCTTCAAAGTCACTTAAGCTTATGCCAGTTTTCTTTCATCATTATATTCCATAGAACTGCCCTGTAGTTCAGTTATGCATGACATGCAAACAAAAGAGTAAGATTGATTTAACTATTTTTATTTAAATCCTCTTGATTTATGTAGGTCTTAAAATGTGGTGCCCTTTTTTGTTGTAGGTACTTAATGGCAACTCTTGACTAGATAGCCATTAAAAGTCTAACAGTTTTCTGATGATTTTGGAACAATCATAATCGTGCAAATATGCTACCGCCAATCCGCTAACATTGAATCAATTTAAAATCATTCTATTTAATGTGAAACAAGAGAGCACCATTGCGTGTGCTTATGAAAAATGCTGCTCAGACCCCCATGGGGCTGCTGTTGAGGAGCTTTGTGAAGTTCTTGCAAAGCCATTTGCTTGTTTGCTTCTTACACTTGGCTTAATTTACTGTTGCGAGTCCGGCCTCTTACAGCAGAAGCGTCACCAGAAAGCTCGTTTAATTGATAAAGGGGTCAATGTTTCCATGTTGCCAAGTCTTGCAATGTGTCTTGTAAAGCTTCAATATGTGGACTCTTAAGAGGAACCTGTCTCCAGACTTGCCAGCAATGGTTATTTTTTCCCCACCTGGAAATTAGCTTTGGGCAGATGTTGAGAACTTGCTGCATGTGTCTGTTCATGATTTCTAGGTATACGGTAATTCAGTTTGATTTTCTGCTTCTAGAAGGCACCATTGATGCATGATTCAAATTGACCCTGCTCTGCACCAGGGGCTGGATCAGATGAGCTCCAGAGGTCCTCACAAATGCAGTTATTCTGTGGGATACTGATCCAGTGTGTTGGTGACAGGCAGTACTTACTGAAGTATGCGCCAAATTTTGCAGGCTACTTCAGTGTGAGCCATCCTAGAGAAAAATAAGCCTACTCTGTTTATAGTGATCCTTGTTCCCATCCATCGCTTTTAAAAATGTTCCCAGCCTCAGAACTTCCAGTTCTTTAGGAAACGAACCTAAAAAGCTCACAGCAGGGGGGCAAAGAAGTAACTGTCATCCCTCCAGTCATCATTTTGAATCAAATTCATGAATTTGAGGATGTCTGATTCTAATTTTTTTTTTTTTTTTTTTTTTTTTTTTTATTGGCAAAGCTTCACTGGGACCTTTTCATCTTTAGGAAGAAATTTTCAAAGTGATTTCCTGAGCAGAAGTCTCTTGCGTTAGAACAATGAGAGTTTTGAACTCTTGGGTATTATGTCCCCCCAAAAAGTGAAACCAAGACTTATGTTTCCCTCTGTTTTGTCTTGGCTCTGGTCCTAATCTTTCCGTCCAAATTTCTCCAAAGACTGCAGAGTGAAAGAAGAAAAGGGAGAAGGCTTGACACAGTAAAAGCCTGAGCAACCTCAATGACTCTTTCAGTGAGAGGTGAACAAAAGAAGAGCCATAAGCTGGGTTCTGCTCTGCTTTATAACTGCACAACCCGTTTCTAAATCAGAGCTGAATGTGGCTTCTTGAATTTACTGCCACTGTAAAGCTCCCGACTCACCCACACGTGGCACTGGTAGAATGCCGGTCTGTGCATGCCCTGCAGTGCCTGAAATGGGGATTAAGGTGTCACAGATATTCAGCTGCAGTACATCACTTATCTTTAGATCTTAAAATTGCAAAATACTAAATCAATTGCATATTTTGGGATTGTTCGCTCTTTCAAAGGCATTTACTGATCTCTCCTGGGTTATCTTTGTGTAACAGGGGGTTCATAAATGGTTCTGACTTTCACAAATGGAACCTCGGGAGGCCCCTCTGATTTAGAGTTACCCAGCTATCACTCTGCATGATATAGAAGGAGGAGAGGTCAATTTAAAATATTTGTGCTGCACATCCCCTTTGAGCTTTGATACTTGGATAAAAATATTGCATCAATACCATTTAAAATATTTAAAAATCATTTACATATTTTAAATGTGTCTTAGAATACAGTATAAGTAGGTCAGAATATATGAATAGGAGAGCAGAAGAATTCATTTTAAAATGCCCATGTCTTGGTTAGCATCCAAGAAGGTAAACTTATAAAAAATATCTAGTAATACAATCTAATATTCTTTGAATGGAAAGTAATTAGTGTTTGAGAATACATGAACTACAGTAACTTTAGGTTTTTTTAATCTGAAGGTTTTTTGAGTGATTTGTATTTGCATCATTTTCTAAATAACCTAGTAATCGCGTGTTCAATTTGAACGTTTGCCAGACTTCAAGGATGTTATTCTTATGGGTCTGTAACATTTTCTTTTCATTAGAGGGAAAACTGCTACTGAAGCCACAGATGACATTATCAATAACCATCTTCCTAAACTGAAAGAACTCAAATTAAGTGGTGAAATACATGTTAACAATATAGATGTGTTCTGTGAGAAGGGAGTCTTTGATCTGGATTCTACTAGGAGAATTCTTCAAGCTGGAAAAGATATAGGGTTACAGATTAACTTCCATGGTGATGAACTCCATCCGATGAAATCTGCTGAGGTACGTCTTTCTTAACATTCAGTAAAGCCGTTTTTGCTTTTTGCTTTGCTTTTGTGAAAGCTGAATCTTTGAAAGAACTGCAGTTTTAAAAAACAAGGCTTTCTTTTCTAAGACTTTATAAAAGAGACCATTTGTAGACATCTATTTCTATCGGACAATAGAAAGTGCACCACTTGTGCGGCTTTGGAGTTAAGGACATGGGAGGAAGCCTTGACCTCTGGGACTAACACGCGCTGCCTAATCAAACATTGACTTTGCTTATCTTCCACATGGGATACAGATGGGGAAGGTGGATATCTGTGAACCCAAGAATGACAAAAACATGGTTTCTATGCAACTTGAAAAATCTTTTTTCCTTAAATGCCCTGTTAGCAGCAACAAGGCAGATATGCAGTAAGCACACTTGGAGGGATGGTCAAGAATAGGCACACTTGGTCAAGAATAGGCTCCCAAATATCTTGATAAAGAAAGCCACTCTGAGACCATGTTTCACCATCATTTAAACATTGCTTCCTTCCTGTGGGGTCAAATTATTCCCTGCTGTATTTAAAGAAAAAACAGCCCAAAAACTTGGTTGATCATAAAAGCCTTTTTGGTGCTTCACCATTGAAGGCAGCAGTTGCACTACTAGTTCTGCAACCAGTGTAAGTTTTGTCAACCCTTTTCTGCTGGATACTTCATGAACAGGAGTGGATAATGGTTTTATCCATAGCTGTCCCATAGTTTGCATGTCAGTCTGTTAAAAACACCACTGAAGGTGCGTTTCCACTCGGTGGATAGTTAATACCTTTTGGTGACCAACTTTTCCTGCAGTAAATTAGCAAATAATTTGTCTCTGCATTTTGTTTGTTTTTTCAAGCATTTTTTTTTAAATTTTAGTTAATTTTATATCAATAGTGAATTGTCTCCTCCAATCATGTGATAACAACACTGCTTTACTGAATAACAGTGAGTAATTGTCTTGAAAATTTGCTTAGCTTGGAGCTGAACTAGGAGCCCGGGCTATCAGCCACCTGGAAGAAGTTAGTGATGAAGGTATCACGGCGATGGCAAGATCTAAGTGCGCCGCTGTCCTTTTACCAACAACTGCCTACATGCTAAGGTAAGGCCACTAGATTGGAGAAAAACTTTTGTAACAACAAAACCATGTTTGTGGTTTTAGGGTCTTTTAATGTAAAAGCATGGGCTTGTATCTATGCCTTTAAGGATCAGGCTAGGTCAGTGACGACAATCACAAATACAAAGAGCTGAATGAGCCTACTCATGTCTTGGTTTTGGTGGAGATCCTCAAAAATGAAGCAATACCCTACTTCTGAGACGTGTCAGGGTAGATTTTGAGTGGTTCGGTCAACACTGGAATTTAACCCTTACAACAGGCTAGGACAGACATTCATTTAAGAAGAAAACTGGACAGGTTTTCTTTAATCCATTTAGATTTCGAAAACTGAGTTGGCTTCTTTTCAGGCAAATTATATCTGCAATGTATGTATTGGCTCTCTTGCAGAAGGTTTTGCTGAGGGATAAATCCTTTGGGTATCTAAAGTGCTGAGAGACCGTGGGTAGCATTTTTAAAATCTCATCTGATTTTACTCAGGCAACACTGAGGAGAATCAACTTAAGAAACCACCTTAAGCACACTATTTTCCATATGCAGATAAGCATAGATGAATCACCTGCTTACCCCTAATGCCAAAAATAAGCCAACTTGATAATGAAGACCACAACCCAATAATACCTTCCCGCCTGTGAAGAGAAGATCCCGAAGCTAATTTTGGTTTAGTTTCAGCAGTCTGCTTTCTGAGGGATCGAGGCTTGTGCCATTGCCACCCATGTTCACGCCTATGTCCGTGCTTGTGTTTCTATTTGTGGTTAGCTGTCTGTGTCCTGCAGCAGTGCTTTTGAACCACTGTCTGATTGCAACTACATCCACTGCCAGAATACAGATCTCGGGGAGGACCTGTGGTCCCACAAACTGACCCCAGGCAGGGAGGTAAAGGAGAAAACAGAGATGCAGCCACCTGTGGAAAAGGCTGCAGCTACAACTCACATGTTACTCCAGAGACTCTGTGCAGTGGAAAGTTTATAACGCGAGGATGAGTCTAAGATGGGGATAATAATTAGCCATAGGAAATGAGGCCTCGTTTATTCCAGCGTCTGGTGCACTATTTACTGAATACAGGCCTCCCAGTCTCATAAACTCTAAAAATGAAGAAGCTGTGTTTGAGATACTGGTTAAAAGAGCAGCAGAGGGCTGAAAGCTGCATGATTTATAGAAGAAGTTGCTTTGAGGCGATGTTGTACATCCTTTGTTGACCTCCCTCAGAACCTATGGTGAGAGGTCAGACCTTGAGAGGTCCTACCCCTATACTGTCCCCTGGTTTTAAGAAAAGCAGTAGCAGTCAGGACTTCACCCGATAGCCAGAAGTGGGCCAAAGAGTGCAGCCAAGAGAGTTGCTTTGTGGTAAGCATGCTCTCATTTTGGCCTTTGCTAACCGTTGCCAGCAGTACTACTAAGGAGTCTGGCAGCAGAGCACAGCAGGAAATGCAGAAGCTGGAAGGACACGTGAGGATGAGGAACGGCTGTTCAGACAAATCTTTCAAATATAGTTAGCTTCTGGAGCATTGTGTTGTGCATGAACAGGTGGTGTTTTCTCATAAATATTCTAAGAAGCTTCTATAGAATCATAAAATTGTTTGGGTTGGAAGGGACCCTAAAGATCATCTAGTTCCAGCCCCCCCTGCCCTTCCAGCCCTCCCACTAGACCAGGTTGCTCAAAGCCCCAGCCAACCTGGGCTTGAACACTTCCAGGGATGGGGCATCCACAACTTCCCTGGGCAACCTGTTCCAGTGTCTCACCATCCTCAGAGAAAAGAATTTCTTTCTAATATCCAGTCTAAATCTACCTGCTTTCAGTTTGAAACTGTTACCCCTCATCCTATTGCTACACTCCCTGGTAAAGTGAGACATAGGGAGAGGATTGTCTTATACCAAATATAAGCACTTAATTGAGATCTCGTTTATTTTTCTTTTCTGTTATCTGTAGTGCTTTTAACACTACTTTTTGAGCAGCAGTTGCTCTAATGTTTCATTTTTATTGTTACACTGGTTTATTTTCAGACATGATGTTTGGCGCTATTGGCTTTACAGCAACTATGTCTAAAACTTCTTAGAGCTTGTAGTTCCTAGTGCCCACCTTTGGAAACACCTACCCAGATTAATCCAGTGGCCAAACAATTTTGAAATGGCTATTCCAGATATTGAAGTTATTGAAGATATCTTTTGCATCCACATTGCTAAGTAAAAAAATCCTCTAATGTGCACAAATCAAACTCAAAGCCTCAACTTACTATTTCGAATTGCCAGGAGAATCAGGAAGGGATTATTGCATTGCTTATGCCAGTGCTCATATTTGGGAAACTGTCTTTAAAGCTACAGGGACTAGAAAATTACTTTTTTTGAGAAATGGAGATTTTCACCTTTTAAATCCTTAAGTGGCTGAGGTCTGGATAAATAGCAGAATTCCAGTGGCCTGGAGCCTGATGCTTGATACTGGCTGCTGCCACGTGCTGTTACTGCAAAAACAGTGGATCGCAGCTCCCATTTATGCTGTCCATAGGGTGATAGGTAGGGAGCTAAGAGGAGAATTCAGCCTTTTGCCTCCAAAAGGATTAGTGTAACTGAAGGCATGAATGTAGCCAAAAAAATATGACTTTTGCTATTGTAATTCATCACGTAGTAACTAGGCGAATTGTACTGACAAGTGTTTTTTTTCCCACTAGACTGAAGCAACCTCAAGCTAGAAAAATGTTAGAAGAAGGAGTTATTGTTGCTCTTGGCAGTGACTTTAATCCTAATGCATATTGTTTTTCAATGGTAAGTTATTCTTCATACTTATGTCAACATAAAATGATGAAATGTCTTACCTGTACAACTTGTGTGTAGGTATTGCACACTTAAAACAGTCTTCATGTCTGCAAAGAGAGCTGTATGCCCAGCTTAGACGATTACTCGTGCTTATTTATGTGGGCTAGTCATTTTTGCCAGAAATTCTTGAAACCAGAAGGGCTTCTATTCTTTGTATGCACCGAAAGACTTATAAAAAAGGCTCTAAAAGTTCCTGATTTTAGAGTTCTCATTTTGGAGTTGGCAAGATTTACATCATTCAGGACAACTTCTGTTGCGCAAGGAGGGAGGAAAGCACTTAGGGATTTGAGGCATGAACAGCTTTATCTGTGTTACTGGTAACTCCCATTTTCCACTTAACTTGCCTACTAGCCTATGGTGATGCATCTGGCCTGTGTAAACATGAAAATGTCAATGAATGAAGCACTAGCAGCCGCCACCATTAATGCAGCTTATGCTCTGGGAAAATCGGACACGCATGGTTCCATAGAGACTGGCAAGCAGGGGGATCTTCTTGTCATAAATTCGTCAAGGTTTGTTCGTCCGTTGCTGTTTGAAATGTGATTTAGCATAAGGGACTTTGTTTTTCACCATATTGTGGATAGTGGAGGGATTAGTGAATTCCTCATGCTTTAGAAGTTATTTTCCTCTGAAAAGGGGGATATTGCTAGCATTTTACACCCACTTTCATTCACCTTAATCACTTCAGTGGAAAATAAAGACTAAAACTTTTGGGGCTAATATTACAAATAATCCGTGCCTAATTACAAATTATCTAGAGGTAATACCTGTTTATTTTGCGGAAGGAATTCTCTACTGATTTGCACATTAACTCACTGTATTCATGCAACAAGAGATCAACATGTAAACATGGAATAGTGTTTTCTGACGGTTCAAAGCAAATCTTTTGTCATTGCCAGGTATACTAGGTACGTGACCTGCTTATACGCAAGCATGGATATTCTTAAACATCTTGTTGTCTTTTTAGGTGGGAGCACTTGATTTACCAGTTTGGGGGACATGAAGCATTGATTGACTATGTTATAGTTAAAGGAAAAGTCGTCTATCAAAATGAGAGGTGCGGGACAATGAGCAGTTACTGAGAGAAGACAGTGATTTAGGAAGCTACTATAATCAAATTAGCATGGAATATTTCAAAGGAACAGACAAATCACATTTGTATTTACTGGTAAATTGCTTGCCTGCTGACCTGACCAGCCCTCTTATTCAAATAAACTTTACCAAGCATTACCCATCCAGTGCATCTTCATGTCTGTTGTCCTTCCCTCCACTGCATAAAAATAACTTCAAATTGTATCTGTTTGAAATAAGACAGTTTCCAAAAATGTTTTCCTATACAATTTTTATCTATAAAATTATTATACTGGAAAAAAAAAGAGAAAACAAACAAAAAACCACCAATGAATGAAGAAGTTTGGATCCAGGTAAGATTTGTTGGGAAGAGTGACGCTAAGGGCCAGGGGCGCTGGCATGAACATGTGGAATGGCCCTTGGCAGTGCTGGGAGGTCACAGCATCCTGAGGAAACATTCATAGCTCCTGGGTCTTCTCAGTCTTGAACTCAGCAGATACCAGGAACCGCAGTCGTGGTGGGAAGCATGGTATCTTACCTCTCCAAAATACCAAGTCTCCTGGTTTCTGCCACCTTGCAACTCAGTGGGAGCCAGCACCTGGGAGCCCAGCAAGGTGCTGCTTATCAGCTGATCTGCAACATCTTCCCTTGCTGAGGATGTTGCAGCTCCTTCAGGGCTGTAGGGGCACAAGAGTAAAATGCAATCAGGTACACCACTCACTGGGCTGCTGAAAGTTGTTGTACACTGTAAGTTAGAGGTTGAATCAGGCCTATCGTTGGAAATTAATTATGCCAAAACCTTACAGTTGACTCTTAGAGGCAGTTATCCCAGGGAGGTCTGGTGAGTACCGCCAACCTCTCAAAATTTCAATTATCTTGAAATTTAAAAGATCACATGCAGTATCATACAGATGTTAAAAAAAAAAAAAAAAAAAGACCTGATTTCATTTATTCTAGGCTGAATCTGAAATAACACGAGACATGTTTGTTTATGGAAGTTTGAATGTGCTTCTGATGATAAGTTGAGTATGACTTCTCACAGTAACGTCAAAACTTAAGATCCTGTTTTTTTAAAAGCTTTCTTTCTTTTTTCTTTCAGCTATTATTTTTTTCTGGGGCTCGTACCATCGTTTGGGGATGTGGTATGTAGAAAAAAGGATGGTACAGCTCTGGAGAGTTCAAGCTGCTGCAGTGTTTGAGCAGAGGGTCTCAGGTAGGGAGGGTCTCTGAATACACACTGGCTGAGCCTTTTCTTCAACTTTTCAAATGGGTAGTGGCTGCAGAAACAACAGGGCTTAACTTTCTGAAGGTGAAGTTATAAAACTACACCTGACAAACACGAAGAACTTAGCGTCAAAAATAATTATTGATACAAGCAGGTGACATAACCTGTGGCACAGAGCAGAGGGGTTCAGTGAACCAGACCCCTGAGGAAGGACAACAGTCTCATTCTGAATAACAGATATTTGAAAGCCATCACAAACATGTATGAGCTTTATTATGACCTGGTCTCCTTCAGCCTTGGGCATATCTGTTAACATCCAAAATATGTAAGCCATCCCATAGAGTATCTTTGTTCATGTTTTATTTGAGCCAGGCTTGCCAACTAAATCAGTTTTTAAAACAATTTAATGGCATTCCTGCCACTAGACGCGCTTTTCTGCAAGCAGATGTTGCACCAGATGTGGGTGTGGACCTTTGCTTTTATAGAGCTTGGAAGAACATCTGAAGTATGCGATCGCACGGTCCATTCTGCCCAAGACAGCCTTCATAAATAACGTTTATGCAGGCAGTTGGGGAAAGCTGTCAGGGTACGAGCACAGGCATTTCTGAAGCGCAGCGTGAGGCCGGCGCGGTGCCTCTTGGCTTTGCATAGGTGTGAGGCGAAGCTGGGACCACCATGCTGCAGCGTGTGCTGGTGGTCCCTTGCTCCCAGCCAACCAAAAGCAGAGGTGAGTGGGAAGTGATGCCCAGAACCTTCTCTCTAAGGCATTTGGGAGCCCACGATTGCATATGGAAAACCTCAAATATTCTCTTGCTGGACAGGAATAGGCATTCATGGCCTGAAACTACTGATTTGAGGGGATTCTGCTCTCACGCACGAGCTCTGACCTGAGCATCAAAGCACACACTTGCCCAACCAGCTCTGCCAACTCCAGTAGCCCTTTGGGAGTATACCCCAGGGCTATAATTAGTGGCAGGTTTGCAGTTAGAGGATGTGGTTATATTTCAGTGGCGCAGCTGGCTTAAGTGGTTCCTGATGGCCAGCTCCGTGGTCCTTGCCTTGTAGGAAGATTTTTGTTTGCTTGTTTTTAACGTGGCTCACTTCAGCGACGACATTCATCATGCTGCCTCCTGCACTGGTAGGTAACAGCACAGCGGGTAGGAACGTCTGCTGGCTTTGCTGCTGAAGGAACCGTCTTGTTTAGCCATAATGCAAGGCTGAAGAAAAACAGTTGACCCTACAAGATGTAAGCCTGGCTGTTCGTTCTTAAGCTTGATTTTAATTAATAACTGATTTTATACAAAATGGAACAGCTTTGGGGGCGGGGGAGGAAGTGAGATACGCCTGCTACAGAGAGCCTTTAGTTGAAAGGGCAGGAACTTACTTGGCACATGAGGGAGAGATGGAGGCTGGAGATGCTGCAGAGCAGGCCCAGAAGGAAGGAGCTGAACTGGGAGCTCACACACTATGGGTGGATACCCCAGTTCCCAGGCCTTCTGGCCAGGTTAGGTGTCTCCCTGCCAGCTTGCCAAGAGGCATGAGTTCTCTCCTCAGGGCACGTTTAACACAGCATGTCTCAGACACACGAGGGAAGCCCCACACTAGCACTTTGGTGCCCCTTGCAGCATAGCCAGTAGCCTGGGAAGATTTCCAGCCTATACAGAACGCCCGGCAGCCATGGGCATCAGGCCAGCAGTGCCAAGGCTGATGGTGGTTAACCAGCCTTAACACATCGTCACTGCTCCACGATGTGAAGTTTAAGTCCCTGCTCTTCCCTTGCAAAATAAAGCCTGTGCCAGAGGTCAGTGTTGTAACACGGAGCACGCGATGACAGGATGACCCTCTGTGGGGACGGGGCCCTCGGCAGCCAGGCCGGTGAGCCCTGGGACTGTAGAGCTTGGCGCTATTGCTTCAGCACTGGTTCACATCCACCACTCCTTCAGCTCCTCCTCCGCCTCCCCCTTTCCTGGCCCCTCTTCCACCTGTCCTCCTTACTTCCAAATTAAGCATTTTCTTTACGTTTTCATAATCACACATGACAGGAAAATAGATTGCTACAGCCATATGTGAAGCCTCAGTTTATTTATTGCAGATGTGAGCCCATAGCTCTTGGAAAGCCACGTTAAGTGTAGTCCATCACCAGAATACAATATATTTGTTCTGGAGCAATGATCTCCACAGCAGATTTTTATGCACACAGCTTTTCTAATTTGTGAAGCACCTCTTCTAAAAATGCTTTTGTTGTACAAGAACCTGTCCCTCACATATGATCTACAAAAGACAGGAGAATTAAGTGTAAAGATAATTTAGTTTGTGGCAGAATGAAGGGGACCACAGCAATTACCCAAAGGGGGAAAAAAAAAAAAACACCAAAAAGGTGAGAATATCAAACCTAGGCTGTTTGGTGTCATTGGCACAGATGAAGAGAAAACAAGCAAAGATCTGACAAAACAAATACAGGATGTCCTGTATAAAACATCCACTGGTTTCAGCAGGAGTTGGAACGTTTTGTTTGGAAGCTCAGGAAATTCAGTCAAAACCACATTATCATGACAAAGCTGTCTTTCACGCATGAGGAAAGAAGTAAACTATGTCTCTACTATCTGTATGTGCGCCTGAGCTAGACAGTGAGGTCCTTTGGGTCACCTGGAGAAACCACATTGTGTTCGAGTAGAACAGCCACCCTCGGGCAAGGTCCTGGAAAGGATCTGCTCTCTACCAGAGGACCGCAGCTCTTAAAGTTCATTCTGGTGCCTGTGGTCATGACCAACACCCGTATGCGTTTCCAGCAATCCCAGGGAGAAAGCTGTTGGTGAAATGGGTCTCGATTCAGGAATGTGTTCCCTCCTGTACTTTTCAATGTAAGGTTTAGCCACTTCCCACACCTGCGAAACAAGAAAGTGAAACAGCAGAGTCAGAGGCAAAACAAATGATCAGGTCAGACATCACCCCACAAGTTCATGAAACCCCACAGAAAAGTTGTTGGGATGGAGGTGAGAATTACAAGTATACGTAGATAGGATGTACACAATCAGCAGAACCGGAGAGGCAGCCAGGGTGAGGTGCAGGGAAGAGCATCTGGATATAGTTGACAGGGAATGGGAAAAGATACAACTCCAGGGGGAGCAAGGTGAAAGGATTCAAGGCAAAAATGTTGCATCTTGTCTTGTTACCAGGTTGATGCTCTCTGTGCAATAGTTGGGAGAGGATCGCTGTCACTTGCTACAAAACCACTTGGTCATGAAGGGGACAGGGAAGCAAAATGGCAGCTGACATGGGCAAAGGGAAAGGGAAGGGAGAGTGGCTGGGGTTTAAGGAAGAACAGGAAAATGTTCTACAGGCTCCCTTGTTTCTCTTCCTGTAAGGGCTGCAAGGAAAAAAAAAAAGGGAGGGGGGATTTACTTCTACCAGTTGCTTACTTTCCTCAATTCTTCTGTTACTTATATTTTACAAACAAATAAAACTGATAGATCCCATAGCTGTACAAACACTTGGCCCAGGTTAACGCATTCCACCACTGCTATTCCCTCATCCATGTCCCCTTATTTCTTCCAGCCCATGCCCAAGGGCCTCAAGGCTGGGGAACCCTCACTGCACCAGGAACGAGGATCACCACCTGGAGAGACTGCCCATTTCTTTAGACATCCGTGGGGTTACAGGACCCTGCCCTCAAACAATTCAAAGTTGGACCTGTGTCTGGACACTGCCAGATATAATAATGTAAGCTATTTGTTACACGGGGCAAGTTTAAGAATTGTTTTCTAAATCTATCCCACTAAACCCAAGGAAAAGCCAATCTCAGAAAATCTGGTGGGTTCGCCCCATGCAGAGGAGTGCTTTTAGCCAGGCCATCCAGTGAACGCGTGGAGGGGTGTTTCCAAAGCAGAGCTGCAGCGTGCTCCTCAGGGCAGTCCTATGGCACGTGCCGAAAGTCAACACTCGCCTTCTGCTCCACGAGCAGCCTGTGAGCTGCTTCGATGTCTGGGGCCATGAAGCGATCCTTCATCCAAGGCCTATAACGAGACACATTGCGAACATTGGCCAAACATTAACCACCACTGCTGGCAGCCGGTCTCCAGGCAGGTAACCTCCGGGAGAGGCGTCTATCTGATCTTACCTCACAACGGAGCGCACAAGGTCGTAGACCTTCTCCAATGGGGTTGTCGTTCTCAGAGGGCGTAGGAATTCAATGCCCTGGCAGGCTGCGAGCAGCTCGATAGCCAGAACTAGGAAATCGGAACAGCGAACGGGATTTTCAGCACCTCAAGGTGAGGTTTCCCTTATAAAGCTATCCCTGGCATTTGTTCTGGCCAATATGATATGGTTTCACGCAATGTGAAAAGATCAGTGAATCCACACACACCACAGCGAGGCACCCCAGCAGCAGAATCATGGTTTTTTGGATGATGCTGGGGTAATATCCAGCATTTTAGCAAGCAGATTTTGGGTGCTTTGCCGTACAGACCTTTCAGTGTGCTAGGAACTCCTGGCCACCCCAGGCTTAAAACCATAGGAATCTCTTCCAGGGTATCTTGAATACTCAAATTAATAGCCATCATAAATCAGAAAACCTCTTTAGGACTGAGAAGAAAGGGGCCTGAGCTATAAAACAAAGTTCTGCCTATGAAGCTTGCAAGAGCCCACGTGAAAGCACCAGTAAAATTACAGAGCTTTGGAACAATGTCTTCGATTTGGAGAAGTTTGCACCGTATCTGCCCACCTCACACCTGATAATTATTGGCATTAGTTCCTCATTTTCACAAGCCAATTCACCCAAGGAACTGAGTGAACCAACGGGATGTAGGACACACTGTTTCTCAGCACGTTGTTGAAACACATGGTTTCTCAAACACATTTCTCTGCACACAAAAAATGTGTTTCTGTAGAACAAAGTCTTCAGAGCACTCAAATGTATAAGCTTAAGCAGGCAAGCGAGTTCCGGATTTGTGTGCTGTGTATTACTCTGCTTTTCCACTAACATCTGATATCTATATCTAAGCACACCACCTGCCAAATAAATAAATAAATAAAAAGCAAGAGAGCAATCTGTCCTTGTAAGCAAGAGAGGAAAGTTTTGCTGTGTCCTGCAGCAAGCAGTTTTGTTTCACGAGAAACACTTAGTGCTACATCTATCTAATTTCTGTTAGAAAGATCCAAATGCTTGTAAAAGTATGCACTTATTATAATATTTTTTTAGACAGTTCTTTCTGGTGCATTAACTCCTTTTTTTCTTAAAACGTATCTAAAAAGAATGGCACTAATATCTTCATCTAGTTACATACATAAGATCTGTCTGGAAATCAGCATTTTGATTTTACCTTGTTCCACGTGTTCAATAACTCTCAAAGCCTTTCTTGCAGCCCATCCTCCCATGGACACGTGATCCTCCGTAGCAGCACTGGTTGAGAGAGAATCCACAGAAGAGGGGTGGCACAAGGCTTTGTTCTCAGAAACTGCAAAAATCCAGTGCAATGAATGTAGGACAGAATGGGCAAGAGGTACCAGAAGCAACGGCCAACCTGGAGCAAAGGTGACCTCAGGTCACAGAGGAGAATCCAACTATCTCTCCTTTTCCAAGAATGCATTGATGTTTTATCTGGACTGAGCAATTTGTAATAAACACCTTGAAAACTACTGTTGCCTTTCCTGAACCTACTGTAGCCAATTTCAGTCTTTAGATATTAACCAAATACAGCGAGATGGCTCACTCCTCCCTCCTCTCTGGGGCTGGGTTGCTCTGGCTCAAAGGCCTGATAGAAACTGAAGAAAAAGAGTGGACAGTGTAACTGAAATACAAGCCTGGTCTTGCATGTTACTTCAGGGCAACTCTTTGTAAAGAGCATTGGTTCCCTCTGTTTTCAGTCACAGACACTGCCCCTACCCTGGTTTCAAGAAGAGAGCTGGAGATCAGCGTCTAGACTCTTCTCATCGTACCTGAAGCACTTGTAGAAGTTGCTCCAGGAAGATGCTGCGGGAGCATGATACAAATCCTCTCCCACCCTCCTTGCCTTTATCACCAGGCTGCCTGTGTCCCTCTTCTAGGCACGTACACTCCTGAGGATGGGAGCGCTCCAGCTTTGAAAGCCAGGTGCGAGACTTGGGGTAAATCTCTCAAGCTGCACCCAAAAGCGAGGAGAATTTGACTGCAGGAAGGACTGTAGGCACCATCTGACAACAATTTGAGGTTGAGAATTGCTCTTTGGAAGAGAAGAACTGAAGCCTGCATTCACAGGGCTCTGGCTGCATGCAGACCTTTTCTTTCTGAAGCCCAGCAGGATGCTGCATAATGCCATCGCCAAATCAGGGGTTTCAGAAAAGCAACAAGAGCAACAGTGAGTTGGTGACAAATAGGCTGGAGTGACAGAGTCCAGGGCCAGAGCCCAGCTGGCACATTCAGGCAGGCAACAGCAGGTCCCAGAGAGGCTGCACAGGGCTACGGCAAACAGTTAGGTCTGGCAGGCACAGTTCTACTAGAGAAGAAGGGAGAGATGCATCCAGTGGCATTGCAAAACATCTACATTGTTGATTTTTTTTTTTTAGCTTTATCTATTAACCCTGGGAGTGAACAACATCAGCTGGTACACAAACACCTTAGAAACTGGTAGAGTAACTTTAAAAATATTAGTAATCCCTTGTTAAAGAAAAAGAGCTCAAACTTTACTTTTAGATAAATTCCTGGCTCTTTTGACAAGGGAAAGATGGTTTTAACCCATGGACTCCTGGTGTCAGCGCAGCAATGAGACAGGAGGCAGGGCTGTCATTTTCATTCCCCACAGCAGAGACCGTGCACACCCCAGAATGTCTCATTCCAGATTGCAGGAGTGAGCTGCAAAACCTGAAGCCAAGCAACAACTAAGACCTGGAGCCATCCTAAACCCTGCCCAGACAAAAGGAAAAGTTTTCAGCCTTCAAACAAGTGGATGAGCACTTCAGCTCCTTTTCCAGCCCCGCTTCCCAAAGCAGCCTCTAGGCAGGGCTCTTTTATTACATCGATTTGGTTCATTGACTTTTTTTTTCCCTGCAGGATGTTTATCTACCCATTTATCTGACATCCTCTGTTCCTTTGTCTGTTTGCATCTCTTGTAATTTACCCTCTACTCATAGCATGTTTATTTTTATATTGGCTCGTGCTCTCCTGAACCTTTGAGCTGTAATATCCCAGCGGCCAGCAGGCTTCTTGTTGCCTTAGTCATGAGTACTAGCAGAAAAATATACTCATGCTTATTCCTAGTGTGCTCCTCCGATAACCAGCCCTGGTGACTCCGGTCTCCTGAGGACCGTGAAATGTGATACTGGTGTGCAGACCTGGCCGTTAAATGCAGACACCGAGTACTTAGGGTATCAGGGCCAGCTTTGAGATAAGTGGTGTCCCCATGCTAGTGAGAAGTGAGGAATAGAGGCATCCCCTGCTTACAGACCGTAACTGTTCAAGCAGAGGTTCTGGGTTCAGCAGAGTGGCTCAGACATGTATATTTGTTGCCTGCAGTGTTTGCTGTTAATTACAGCCCTATCTGAGCAGATTTGCAGAGTTCTGGGTACACAGCTGTCACTGATTTCAACCACAGCTCTTATGTTGGTGACTGCAAACCAGAGCACTCCCTGCAAAACCCATAAAGATGTGAGCAGGCAAGCGTTCCCACCAAAGTCCACCTAAGGGTTTCCACGCTCAGAGCGCTAAACATGCCCATGGACCAGTGCAGAATAAAGAGTCCTGAGCTGAAATAATCGCAGCCGCACTCAGCACTGAAACTTTGCACTCAGACAGCACACAGCACATGAAGAAGAGATGGAAAACAGGAGTGAGAACCCTTTGTGTCTACTATCAAATTACAACTGCCTCGATATAAGTTGGTCTTCCCAGCTTGCTCTCGTGAGGAGATTGCTCAAGCACTCACCCAGGGCAGCTGCTGTGCAGTGTGCAATCATGAAGCCAGAGTTCAGACCTCCTTCAGTGACCAAAAACGCAGGCAGCTCGCTGAGCGAGGGGTTGCAGAGCCTCTCAATTCTTCTTTCACTAATTGCAGCGAGTTCGTGCACACCAATTGCCAAATAGTCTAGAGCCTATAAGAGAAGATCGCATTAAACTGAATGACAGAAACAAACAAACAAAACCCCCAAACCAGAAACTAGTTTTTTTTTTTTTTATTTTTCCAAATGCTTAATTACCTTTGCAGGATATTCACCATGAAAATTCCCTCCAGAAATGGTCTCTGCTCTTTCAGCAAACACCATCTTTAAGGAGAAGTTAAGGCACAAACATGAGTCAAATACAGTTTACATGACAGATATCTGTCAGTAATCAGAATATCTTAACTGAAGGAATCTTTTTACTCATAGGCTTTTATTTGCAAGCACATTATGTTACATCTGCATGTTCACTTTTCAGAAAATGAAGACCCAACCTCAGGTCTCCTATTTTTTCAGATAGACTGCATACCTCCCCACCACCAATCAAAGACATAATTTTATGTAAAGGTCCTATGCAAATAATTATAAAGAAGAAAATGATAAAAAAGGCCAAGCAAAATTTTACATAGAAATAAAGTTCTCAAAAAGATACAGGGTTGTCCGTAGCACTATTGATTTCAGTCGTCATGATGTCCTTCACAAAAGCAATTGTATCATTTACAACTCCGTGGACCTAGAACAAAAGACATTAACACCTGAACTTAGTATTTACACTTAGTTCATCTCCAGGATGCTGGCTGAGCTGCAAGCACCCTCTTTCCCATCATCCCTGTCTCTGCATCCACACAGGAAGGTGGTCTTGTATTTGCTCTTAAAATCAGGAGCATCACTGAGGGGCACTGCCCATCCTAGACTTCCAAAAGACTGTATTTACTATTATTATGACAGTATTGTTAAAAGGGTAATCCGAATGTGTCATTCTTTACTTGGTTGGGTTGGTTTACCCTAAATGGAAGATAATATACTTATTGAGTGGCAAAAGTGTTATTAGGAGAGAAGTAACCTTACAGAGTACCCAAAGAGAACAGAAACTCTCATTAATTAACCCTCATTAATATCACTAGTTTAATAGCTTTGTTCATGTCAAAACTCAGGGAGTTGAGCTCTTCCAGTATGTTAGAGACACTACAGGTAGATGACCTATCACTCTGGCTGCTTCTGGAAACACCTTTCCCTAGTTCATCGCCTTGGCATCAATGTAGGGTAAATGCCCTACAAAGCCTGCAAGAGTAGAAACCAGCACCTTCCCCCTGCTTCCGACACGTGGCCTCTTTCAGATCTGAACACAGCTTTGTTAGACGCTGCCTGATGGGTACGTGCATGGGATCAATGCATTGCATGTCTCCATTAATACTAACTTTGAAGTGAGGGGGAAGCAAGATAAAACTGCTTCCTCTGATGGAGTCAGAGTGCATAGGTTGACAGTGCTTCTAACGTGGGAACTTCATAATTTTTCGAGTGCTATGAAAGGAAATAAAAGTCAGTTTTTACCTGAGGGCAGCAGCGCATCGTGTACGCGTCCTGAACTCGGTCACAGAATCTATGGCTCTCTAGAAGGAACAAGGGAGTGAAAAAAACAAATATTCCTCACACAAAAGCATGTGGGCTACTGCTGAAAGACTCTGGCCTGTCCTGGTAACCTGAGAGGGTGAAGGTTAAGATTGTTCACCTGCTATTTCTGATGGATGATGGTCAGAATCTAGAAGGGATCTGAATCGAAATGCCACTTCAGTCTGCCCTCGATGTGGGCGCACTGCGTGGATATCTAGCAAGACAAGTCAGACTGTTAGATTTTGCTTCTCTTGTCAACGGCTGTTAAGCAAGCAGACAGGAAAGGCCCAGTACCCACCAGTGTCAAAGGCCCTTGTTGTACCCTTCAAGACTTCAAGTGTAAGGGCAGCGATGATGTCAGCTTGTCTAGCAATAGCACCGGCTCTTTCAACTGCTTCGCATCCCAGCGAGGTGATCATTTGTGTCCCGTTGATGAGGGCCAGACCCTTCAAAGAGAGAGCAGATGTTAAGCAAATTCATTGCAGCTATTCCACACGCTGTGATAATTCCCCATCTCTGTGATAATTCTGCTTCTCATATGAATGAGTTAAAGACCTTTGCTCAGCTTCCTGGATCATCCTGAAATCACAAAATGCACAGCTTGACTGGGCATCTTTGCTACATAAATTGTCAATGGTCATGACCCTACTAAGTCATTATATACACCTTTGGAGCTCCAGTAGTTCCAAGCAAGAGGCTTATGTCATGTTATTTCAAGATTAAGCGAGAAAAGTACATGAAATCTCTATTATTTTCCAGTTCTTTGGAAGTGGAATGCTTTTTAAATTCATTTCGTCTTAAGCTACTAGTTAAACCAAAGAAGTTATGAGCACGGGGAGGTGCAAGACCCAACCATAATGGGGAAGTGGAGAATTAAAACAGAATTAGAAGTTATAACTGCTTTAAAAGACTCGTCAAGTTCAGTTAAATCTAGCTTCAGGTTTGTTCTAAACAAACACGAAGCCCATGGGAGCCTTCCATTTACCTTTAGGAGACACTGGACTGGACTTCTTGCTCCTGGTGTTGTTTTACAGCTACTGAGGCCCTTTATTGGGGAGCTCCACAGCCCTCAATTCTGTTGTGTTCCCACATAAATTTTAATGCTTGGAGTGAGATTCTTCTCACCTAGTTTTAATGATCTAGAAGTCAGATACTTGTTTCAAGTCAGTCATCTGAGCTCCTGTTACGATCAAAGGGCAGATAGGTATCTTGAGAGGGCTTCTTAGACAGCTGTTTCAGGATGATGTAAAGTGTTTTCTGAAGATGCCCATCTCTTTCCACCAACCACAGAGCCAATCAAGCTAAACATCAAGCTTGGGTCTGACATTTCAAGTCAAGTAGGGTGACGCTAGGAGAGATGAATCCCGCTCCTGATAATACTTCATTGATATTCTGGAGCTTGATTAAAATGACTGTTCATTCATTTCAGGCTTAAATCGTTAAGTATAAAGCAACTAGTGATTGACTATGCTTGTTTTCACCAGCCGGCATCATTATACTTTATTACCTCTTTTGGTTTCAAGGTAATTGGTCTCAGACCATGGGCTTCCAGGACCTGTGAAGGAGTTTAATGACAAGGTAATTAACAAAAAATGTTTTTTTGGTAATTCAACCACCAAAACTTTTAAATCTTAAGTGTTTCTATAAATAAAAGATATTAATAAATTTCTTAAGTGAAGGGAGAAAAAGAGCTTTGTATCACAAACATTTTAAATATTTTTTTCTGCTGGGCTAAATAAAGGACAGCATTTTTGGGCTTCCAAACTAGCACCTCATTTCCCAGTGCCAGTAACAGAAGGTAGTAGGAGCACTGAAGTGAAATACTCTCACAGCCCATTAACATCTACCGTATACTAGATGATGGGCGAGACTAATAGGAGAGAAGGCTGGAAACATCCTGGGAAGGTAGTTCTGTCTATGCCATGCCTCATAGCAGGTTTGGCTTGGCGTAAACTATTCCTTCACCAGTGATTCCCCAACCCTTTCTATAGACAATCTCCAATGACAGGAAGAGGCCTACTCAGTTTATTCTATACATGTCTGTTCCATAGGGCAATCACTCTTGTGGGAAATGGAGGGAAGGTACAACCTTGATTCTGATTAGAGTCCTCTCAACCTTTCCAACTGAAGAGGTAACACATCTCAGAGGTGTACAGCTGTAACTTCTGGCCCTCAATGTCCACAACACACAGGTCTGCTTCTTCCCTACTCCTCTCCCTATGTAGTTCTCAGTACTTCTCCAGCCTACAGTGATGGTACAGCTATCAATCCATGAATAAATCAGATGTTCAAATATTCATGGATAGGAGTGACAGGTGTAGCAGAACAAACTACCACAAAAGATTCTGGAAGGGCCAGACTTCGAGATATTCAACAATCTGCTGATGTATTAGTGACAGAATAATGATTAATTAAAAATTAATTCCATTGTAAATCTGCCATCTTGTAAAGGAGGATGCTATAAAGGTTTTCCGTAACGCGAGTTAATCTATCTAAAATGAGATGTCCAAACCTGTGTATTCACTTAAAGCCATTATAAAAATCAGTAGAAATTTTACTGATAAATTCCTGCCTCCAATAAATTGCCAGTTACTCTCAGCATTTGAAGTTTTGAATTTGAGAGGTGATCTTGGGTTTGTTGGAACTGTGTTGATGTTTATGGAGCTGAAGATGTAGGAATAGTTCTTTCAAAGCTGATATTACATCCTGCCCCTTTCTCCAGGTCCTAACTGATGTCGCTGCAGTATCTTGGATTGCAATACTATGGCATGATATTTCTTTAGGACTTAATAACATGCTGCATATTCATATCTGCTCCAGAGACATGTGGGATAGTTATTCCAGTCTCATGGATCCACCTTCCTCAAGGTAGAGGATGAGTTGCTAAAGGCAACCTACTCCCAATTCAAACTGGTACAAAAAATCCAAAGACTTTTACCTGTTATTAATCTGAGCAAAAGCTGTCTTTCTCTCAAAGCTACATGCACTTTGGCAAAAGAGCCCACAAGCAGAAAAAAAGCAGCCATCAGCTGCACGAGTCTTACATATTTAGCATCAGCCCAGCCACTCTTTGGGGACCACATCTTTCCCTCTCCAATTAATCCCAGAGCAAGATGAGAGAGGGGGGCCAAGTCTCCGCTGGCTCCAACTGTCCCTTTCTCAGGGATATAAGGAAGGCAGGATGCTGGAAAGAAAAGAAAAACCACTCCTGTTAGAGCTTCCCCTCGACATGCTCCTTGGAAAACAGAGAAGCCAGCACATGAGTGCAGTCACACCAACATCCTGCAATCATGGTCAATGACACCAACAGGACTACTCTCATTGCAGACTGGGATTTGCCCCTGCTCACAGGCTGGCTGCTGTTTGTAAAGAAATCAATTTCCTTCTGCGTTTAGTTTTGGAGCGGTGGGATCACAGTCCAGGGTGACTGCATCTACCACAAACCATCTTTGAGCCCTCTTCCCCCCACCCCAGCCCTCTGAGCACTGAACATGTGGAAATGAAGGAATGAAGCCCAAGGAACTGCAGAAAAAGCAGGGAACGGACCAGTCCATTTCTCTTCTTTTGCAGAGCTGAACACTGAATTGGAGCTCCTTCACCTGCTGTGGGAGGAAAAGGAGAAGGAGGAGGAGAAAAAGGAGGGTGGTGCAACAGAGGCAGCACTGCACAGAGAGAGAAGGTGCTCTTTGGTCATCGCAGCCACACTGGCATGCCTCACCAGGGCGACCGTTAACTGATGTCAGCTAATGAACAGCACAGCCACCCCTGTGGTTTCCCTGCTGCAGCATCCGGCAAGGCCACCCAGCTTGAACTGCTTTGATAGCCGCGGCCACGTGAGCTGCTGACCGGCCGTGTGCTTCTGCGGCTGCCTTGCAGCCCTTGCTCATGAACACTTGTGTAGGTCTCAAGGAGGTTACTCACAAAAACAGGTGTTGCTCAAGCGGGTTTGCTTGACAAACACCAACACATGCAGTTTTCTACGTGGTAATAGCCCCACCCAAAAATCCTGGTGTTCCAAAAGATGGTGGCACATGCGACAGGACAAAAGTTAGAGACTCAAGCCTTTTTAGAAGAGCTTGCCCAGGCTCAGAGTCATGCTCTCAGTCAAGCTTGGTCTTGAACTAATTGCTTCACCTCTCAGAGTCTCATTTCCTAAACTTCTACCTGTTGCATTCCTTTCTCTCAGCCTTTCGTGTCACTTCTGCTCACACCCTATGTTCTTCAAAAGAGGAATGGCCTCTAGCTATGATCAGGACCAGTCACAGCTGAGCTTTGGTCCTGATCTCTCACAACTATGGAGTCAAAAGACCAACATCCATAGCTCGATTCATTGAGCTACACCCTTTAATGAAACGGTTAAAAGAAAAAAAAAAGGGAGGGGGCAGGGGGGAATTTTTTTTAAACATCTTTTTACCATTAAATGCTTCAATAACTTGCTGGAGCGTTTCTAGGGATATTCCACTGTATCCTTTTGCTAGGACATTGATTCTCAGCGCCAACAGCATGCGAGATCTCTCTGGGCTCAAAGGTTTCCCCACACCTGAAAGAGTAACCGTCTCCATTACTAACCCACTACCAACAGCGCTGAAAAGGGAAAACACCAAGGGATTTCTTATTACCTGCAGAATGCGAACGGACCAAGTTCACTTGCAGCTCCCTATCGAAA